>CM053028.1:135061674-135661674 GCA_028564925.1 Lithobates sylvaticus | reverse complement strand
TCTTTGTTACAATACTATTAAATCTTAAAGGGTAACTCTACACTTCCCACGTTTCCTTACAATCCCTCCTTTGATCATAGGAGACTTTAAGAAGTCTCCGCTGATCACTCATTGTACCACCTATATCCTGCCTTAAACATGGTCATGGCTGTTTCAGACTTATCAACTAGGTTCTTTGATTTTGCTACTTTACTTATCAGGCAGAACACCAATTTGATTGTCACATAAACGGCCAGAGCTAAAATAAGTATCATGAGAAGTATCATACCCGCTTTCTTAAAGAAATTCATAATGTTTTCCCAAATAGAACCGAACCATCCTCCTACACCTGACAAGGGATTCCATGAGTGGCATTCATCCATGAATCCATTAACATCCCAAATCAATCTCCTTTGTGAGCGCATTGATTGTATACGCCTACCCCACCGAAGGATGCAAAAATTTTGTTCCACCAAGTCGTTAATTCCCTCTTGTGTCTGCCAAATTCAAGGTGACTGTGGGCAGGTTTCATGGACACAAGTGTGTCTGACCCTGTGGTCCCCATTAGAGGGATCATTTCCACAATAGTACACCAACCTGAAGTTTTTTCTGTCCATAGGGTAAGGGACGGTGGTATGGCACCATAGTCCACAACAGACCATCCATCCGTGGGGAACATGAGGGGCTTGAACCACTTTGGGGGGGCTAAGTCTTGACCTTAATCCCACTAAACACATCCAATCCCCCAAAGAGGGAATGCAGGGTCCAGGATATTAAAAGTAGCTAACCCGTGGGAGTGGTGTTTATAACAGGGACTTCCTGGGTGGTATTTAGTAACTGCTCTAGGGTGATAGGCCTTCCAACCATAGGGACTAAATGTTGGCCTGTGGATAAGTATGACTCCTTTCCATGTATGTTGCTCTGGCATTCAGTACAACAGTACCTTCACCCAGCCCGCACGAGGAGTTTAGCCAACACCCAAAAAATAAGAGTAAGAATACAGTGATGGTCATTTCAATTGAAAAAAGAAAGACTGTCCAGGTGGTGCATTGTCTTGGCTCACGGGGAAAGTCTATGGTAAGAATGGTTTGGGGGGTTAAGAGGTTTTGTGAGAGGGGGCATGGGACAGTAGTGGCTGAGTCTCTTGTACAGTTGTTGGTGGGGACTCCTCCATTTCCTTTCCTGTCTCCTTTATCTGTGGGCTCTTCTTCAACATTGATGCATGGATCCATTGTGGGCTTTGATCCGTCAGTATTGCTGTCCTGGAGACCTTGAGGACTTCAAATGGACCTTGGAAGACGGGGGCCTGGTTGTTTGCGGACTGCAAGTTGTTTGATCAGTACTTTATCCCCCGGGACGAAAGGATGTGTTGGTTCTGTGAAAAGAGGAAGAAAGGTGACAGCAACCTTGTCATAAGTTTCAGCAGGGCTACTTACCAGATATTTCACGTGCTCTTCCTGTAAGGAATATAAGTTAGATTCCTCACCTATCTTAGGGGCTTTTTGAGCGGGTCTTCCCATAAGGATCTCAAAAGGGGGACAGTCCTGTCCTAGCATGGGGGGTGGTTCTTATCTGGGGGTGGGCCTTTCAATTTGTCTTTAATGTTTCTATTCATTCTCTCCACTACTCCTGCACTCTGGGGGTGATAGAGATGTGGAGCTTCCATTGTATCCCTTAAACACCTGGTAGCTATCCCTGCGGTCTCTCCTGTTACGGGAATAACTTCCGGCCATGAGGGAAAATGGCAAAATGGAGTATTATTACGCAAAGATATTTGATATTACCTTTCTGTTTGGGCATGTGTGTCAAATAAATCTGTAAGTCTTTTAATGGGCCTATATGTCCCTGAACATTATTCTGGACACAAGTTAAGTAAGTTGCTGTAGGGGTTTCTTACCAAAGGAGTTACTGTTTCTGGAATACCTATGATCCCCTCCTTGTTTGACCACAAGCCGTCCGGGTTGTGTGTCAAACCATGTGACTCCCAACAGGTAATGTCAGACAATTCTTCTGGCTCGGGCTGGGAAACTTGGGGACGAAAAATCTGTAGACAATTGGAGGGTTGATTGCCTCCTTGGCAGTAATTTTGGCTGCTGACTCTTAAGTTGTTTCCCTTAGTAATATCAGATTTGTCATAGGAATGACCTATTACTTTTATGACATTAATACATTTTTTTTTTTTTTGAGGGTAAATAGAGTGCACTTAATAAATCCTCTACCCAGACTTGATTTGAGATTTGCTTATTATCCGCTGTCTTGTACCCGCGGGCCCAAAAGACACCAAAAGTGTATTTATTGTTAGGCTGCTTTCACACCTGAGCAGTGCGGGGCGGCGACGGTAAAGCAGCACTATATTTAGCGCTGCTTACCATCGCTTTACCCGCGGCGGGGTGGTTTTAACCCCCGCTAGCGGCCGCAAAAGGGTTAAAAACCTCCGCAAACCGCCGCTGCAGCGGCGGTTTGCGGGCGGTATCCCCGCGGTTTCCCATTGATTTCAATGGGAACGAGCGGTATAGGAGCGGTAAATACACCGCTCCTACACCGCTCCAAAGATGCTGCTAGCAGGACCTGCTAGCGCACCGCTCCAGTGTGAAAGCCCGCCGGCTTTCACACTGGAGTGAATGGGGCCGGTTTTTTCAGGCGGTATACAAGCGCTATTTTTAGCGCCGTACCGCCTGAAAACCGCCTTAGTGTGAAAGGGGCCTTAGTGTAAATGTTTACTTTTTGTCCTTTGAATAATTGACAGGCATGTGTCATAGCATAGAGCTTTGCCTGTTGGGCTGCAGTCGCTGATGTTTTGTAAAAGGCGTACTACAGCATGTGTTGTGTACAATGTAGTATCAGTTCCTCAAGTGATTTTGGATGTTTCTTTTACTGTCATGTTTACTGCCACAGGCAGTAACAGCTTGTAGGCAAGCTGGCAGTCCTTGTATCTGAACGGGGAGTTTTTTGGATAGATAAGCCACGGGTCGGTAGTGGGTACCATGCGCTTGACTATACAGTAAAGCACAAAGGATTTTTTATGATCTAGTAAACCCAGTGCTGGAGCACTGGCCAAAGACTGCAAAGGTCCGTGTCATTTCCTCAGTGTAACACTTGCCTGGGGGCAGTGGCTGCAGCAGAGGGGCGCAAGGATTGAATCATAAAAAGAACAATCTGGGATCCACTGCCTGCAGTAGACAACAGAGCTAAGAAAAGAAAGGAGCGCTGCCTTATCTTCGGGGCCGAGACAGGTCAGAGTCTTGACTCTCTTTCTGGGGACACTTGCCTGGTCCCGCCTGAGATAATACATCCTAGGTATTCCACCCTCTCCCTGCACCACTGGATCTCTTTTGCGAGACACCAAGTGACCCTTAAGAGATAAGTGAGTCATCAGGCTTTCAGAGTCTTCTGCACACTGTGCCCCGCTCTCACTACATAACAGTAGGTCATCCACATATTGCAGGAGTACTGATCCCTGTGGGAGCACCCAGTCATCCAGGGTTAGTCCTAACACCATGGAAAATGCTGCAGGACTGTCCACAAAGTCTTGAGGAAGACGGGCCCAAGTCAGTTGGCCCGAGCCCGAGCCTCAGGCAAAGGCAAAGATCCTTTGGAAATCCCTGTAAACATCAATGCTAAAGAAAGCATTGGACAAGTCTAGTACCCTGGAGTTGGAGTGGAGGAAGCGGGGATGTTTATAAAAATTCCCGTGATGTATGAGGCTAGTGGTGGAAGTGGTTAAATACATTTGTTCACCCCCCTCAAATCCCCCTAGCCTCCACTCGCCGCTGGCTTTCTTTACTGCATGTGTGTATTTCAGGGACTGATAATGGGTTTTAGAATGCCTTTCTGTATGATGTGGTGATCTGTGGTGCTATACCCTGTACTTCGTCAGCATGACGGTGGTATCGTTTCTGAAAGAATGGTATGATGTTTGGTTTGAAAGTAGAGACATAAGAAGTGTATTTGACATGTCCTATGTCTGTCTTTGACTTTTCCCATATCGGGTGAGTCTCTAATGCTGCAAGTATGGTCATAAAGTAAAACGTCAAATCTTTTCTTTTTGGCATAGTCAAGTCACATGTTGCTGATTTGGCAGTCATTCCCCCTTGTAGGTCAAATTTAACATTACCCCTAATGAAGACATGAGGTCTCTTCCCTTTAGACATAAGGGGCAGACAGTGAGGATGGCAAATGTTTGTGTGTAACATCAATCCCATTAATTCCCATAGAGTGGAGCAGCCCTTGGTACAATTTTTTTTTTTTTTGTGACAAAACGGGTGTCATTACGACAACTCGTGCTAGCCCCTGTGTCCAAAAACATACCACCCATCCCTCAACTTTAAGGACTACCTGCGGAAGTGTTTTCCAGTGGGAAGAGAAGAAATGCATTACCAAGGAGGGAATCTGCTCCGGGTACTCCTTATGGATGTTGATGAAAGGGGTTATTGCGAGGGTTGTTATCATTGTACCCTGGCCAATCCATTTGAATTAATTCTACAGTGTTCTCAAGGGGGTGGGGGGCGGGCATGCTTGCCAGGCCATCTTGACTACAGGCTATATTCTTGTTGCATTTGGCGGCTAGGCGGGGGCTGTGGACAGCCCCCCAGCATCCCCCACGGCGCCAAAACCAACCCCGGACGACTAGGGAAAATTACGCTGACGACTAGGGAAGGTTAATTGTTGTGTTTGATAATTGGGAAAATTACGCTGACGCTGATATCTGCCTCTGGAAATACCCCAGCCCCTCCTTTGAAACCTACCCTGTCCATTTCCCTGGGTATTTCTTCTGTGCGGACAATATTTTTTCCAATGGGAGGGGTCTCCACAATGAAAACAGCTTTGATTTGGGTATTCTTGTGTTTGCAACGTGGAATTATCAAAGGCTGGGAGCATGGGGATGGGAGTCCCTGAGGTCTGGGCGAATAGTCCTCTTTTGGTATTAAAAAATCTGGAGGAGGCCCTTTTCTTTACATCATCCACAAACTGTGGGGGGGGGGGGGGGTCAGGGTCAGGGTTTGCCACTTAGTACCGACCAGTTTAATTACCTGGGTCACCTTTGGATCTCTCATAGTCAATTCCGTAGTCAATTCCAGTGAAGGATAAAGTTTTTCCTTTGGCTTTTCCTCATTACCAGTTTTAATTATAGCATGGGGTGGCGGAGGTACTGGCACATAATCCTCTGTATCCCCTATGTCATAACAAAGGGGTTGGACAGGGGCAGAGGCAAGTGTTGTTTTTTTTTAGGAGGCTTGTCTAAGGAAGGATGAGGCTTCTCTAATGGATGAGGGAATTGCTTCTTATACTCTTTTAATGCTTTACACCACATTTTATAACATTTAGTCATGTATTCTTTATCATAAGGAAACGGTGGATAATTATACTGCTTATGTTGGCCACAAATCTTAGTGACTTCTTCCCATTCCTCCGCAGAACATGGGCCGCACTCACTTAACCTCGCAATTTGTAGAGCATGTGCTCTGGTCAATATGTTTTTCCAGAAGGATTCAGTATAATATATTCCATAGTTTCCAGACACGAAATCTAAAGGAGTGGGCTGATCCGGCTTACCTTCCGAACCTCCCTTTCCTGGCAGATTTCCCATGTTTACAATTCTTATACTTTATCTTATATTATAACTCTATTTATACACATCAGCTGCAGAACATACAGTTAATGACTTGGGACAAGCCACAAAAGTTTCACCCGTTCCACATTCAATAGTACCTATGACACCTTTAACAGTTAAAGCTTCTTGAAATTAAAAGTTTTTATTTCTTGGCAAAATGCCAAAAAACATTCCCTTTTGCCAGAGGTTCCCCTGATTATAAGCAAGCTTTGTACGTTATTACTTTCCTTATTCTTATAACCAAACAATTTTTATTTATATTTCAAATTTCTTGGCAAAGTGCCAACAGGTTTAAACAGTACTTTCAATTGCTGTAATACTAATGCCGCAAACAATTTCCCACTATCCGTTACGGTTGGTGAGATTTTAGCATTTGAACCCTTGTTGGCAAAACGCCAAAATATCCAAAATTTGCACCTGACTTCCCCTGCGCAAAAGATGTCAGTGGCAAAAGGAATTATTCACATAGCATGTTTTGATCAAAAGTTAGCCTCACCAATCCATGTATTACCCCAGAAAAATGTTACAACGTCCCTGTTGTCACGATGTATCAAAGACCCTCCTGGAACACAAAACTATTATGTATATTAAACCTGGTAATAACCTCCGGGAATACTAGCAACCAAATAAGTATTTGATCCCTCATACACAAATAATAGGCTTGTTAAACACTCTGGGCAGCGTCCTGCCAAAAACACTTAGACATTATTTCAAATATGACATTAAAATGATTTAGAGTCAAAGTCCAGTTGAGGGAAAGAGGAGCTGATGCAGAGGACAATACAGGAAACCTAACAGGGAACTCGGCAGTGAAGCATTACAGCTTCACGCCGGGTCCCTACTGCGCATGCGCAAGGCACCGCTGCGCTTTCCTACTGGCCCAGCGGCGGAGGAGGAGGGAGCCGAGCTGGGCCAGTAGGAGAGCGCAGTGGTGCCTTGTGCATGCGCAGTAGGGACCCGGCGTAAAGCCATTGGAAGGGACTGAAAAAAAAGTCCCTTCCAATGCTCCCAGCCTCCTCCATTTTTTTTGTCGCGGTTATTATTATGTGGTAAGGTCACCTTTGTATATATATAAAAAAATATATATTCTTTATTAATTCGCCTGTTGGCTGTGTTTATTCTTCATGGTATGTAGAAACACAGCCACCCTCTCTAAGGCCTCTTTCACACTGGGGCGGGAGCCGCGGTGACGGTAAAGCAGCGCTATATTTAGCGCTGCTTTACCGTCGTTTTAGCCGAAAAAGGGTTAAAATCCCCCGCAAAGCGCCGCCGTATCGGCGCTTTGCGGCTGTATTGCCGCGGTATTATCTAGAAGGATATACATGCCTCCTGCATGTATCTTTACCTGTCAAATGTCTCCCCTCTGTCTGTTATGAGACCCGAAAAACTGCAGATTCTGTGGGTGGGTCTGTTGTCTGGAGCTCGGTGGGTGGAGTCCTGATGTCAGTAGACTCCCCGCCCACCTCTACACACTCTACACACTGTCCCTGAAACAGAAAACAGGGATGGACAGCATTGCTGTGCGATCCACAGCCGGTTTAGGTGTGAACTGAACCTTAGGGTCACAGGAGTGCAATTCGTTTTGCACTCCTGTGACCCGTTTTCAGCAGAGAGCGGTCTGAAGTCCACTCTCCGCTGACGTCACTGCAACCAGTCGAGGCAGTCTCAGCGAGCCGCTGAGACAGTCGCTTCCCGCCCCTCCACAGCTCAGCGCTCCAATGAGCGTGGAGGAGCAGAGAGGAGAGATGCTGACTGACAGTCAGCAGCTCTCCGCTCGGGGATCTGTGAGAACCGAGCCATCGTTGGTGTTCAGTGGCTCGGTTCTCAGTGCAGAGATGCCAGGGGACAGCCGCAGCATCCACCTAGGTAAGTATGAATCTAAAAAAAAACATACTTCTCTTTTAAAGCGGAGTTCCAGCCTGTGTAAAAAAATAAATAAAAGTCAGCAGCTACAAATATTTTTAATATAAGGACACTTACCTGTCCAGGTATCCTGCGATGTCGGCACCCCTAGCCGATTCATCCATCGACTTCGGTTGCAGGTGTCGGCATCCTTAATAAGGGAAACAAGAAGCCTTGCGACTTAACAGCCTGTTTCCTACTGTATATGCGCAAGTTGCGCTGCACTTTCTGAATGGTCCCGCTGTCTTTTGGGACCTGTGTGTCTCCCAGAAGGCAGCAGGGGGGGAAAGAGGAGCGGCCAGAAATTCCGTAGATTGCTGCAATAGTTGTGCAGCAATCTTACCCGGAAGTGGGAGCGGGTTCCTGGTTTTGACAGGTATATGCTCCCCCCCAAATATGGCAGTGGAGGGGAGGAGGGTGTGAACAAGTGGAGCTTCCACTTTTGGGTGGAGCTCTGCTTTAAGCCAGAGACAGCCAGGCGGCTATAATTCTTGATGACGGCTGACAATTCCCATGTATTTCGGGTACAGATTCACTTAAACGAGACCTGGTCACTTTGTCTATTCAGAGCCAAATGAGGGGGTCTATTT
The DNA here is from genome assembly GCA_028564925.1 of Lithobates sylvaticus. Lineage (NCBI taxonomy): Eukaryota > Metazoa > Chordata > Amphibia > Anura > Ranidae > Lithobates > Lithobates sylvaticus. Next base: position 135,653,592 of record CM053028.1, on the reverse strand, counting down.
TATGCCCACCCTGACTCATTTACACTCAACTTTACAACATTCATCCTCAGATCTTTCAGTTTTTTTTTTTTTTTTGCTCTGTGGTACGTGTGGGATGGTACTGGACTGGTAATACTTACATTGTTTTGGGTCTCTTGATTCTGAAGCAGATAGGCAGCAATTGGGAGTAAAGTTCTCCTACAGCTGCCCAACTTGTGGAGGGACCGATTGAAATCAAGAGCTTCAATATGTGATAAATAACCCAGTAGTACTAATGAAAGGGCCACCTGGGGAGCTGCTGCCAGTGGACACCTAAATGTTGTTCTACCCCTGCTCCCACTGGAGCAGCTGCCCAAGGATCAAAGCCATCAAGGGTCAGGATTTCCTACACAGTAATGGACCGTGCATGCCTCCTCTTCCCCTCTCTTATTTGTGGTTGTTATGCTGCTACATTTGCTGTGACTTGTTACTGGATGGAATTAGCAGTTTAACAACACTGGCCTTTTTTTTAATGAGCATCTGGTCAATCATGGCATCCAGGGATACAGATCCATTATCAATCGCAATAAACCTCCCATTGAAAGAAAGCATGTCAGCCCAAAAAAGTTGACACAGTTGACAGCTCCCGGGCCCATTGGTGAATGTAAATAAAGAGGTGGATCTGGATGATGCCATTGACCAAGGATGGTCATGACCATCTTTTGTCAATGACCTCACCCGCAATGCCAGTCAGCTTCTTTAAAAGCCAGCAGGCAGTGGGGGAACAGTTGCTAGACCTTAGAAATCAAAGATCATGCACTGCTGCTTTGTGTCCTATCAACCAAGGACGCCAGTGGCTTGCAAAGCAGAAAGTTGTCATTTATCATTGGTAGTTATCCTGCCAATAAATTAACAACTTCCTCCTGCTTCCAGAAGGAGGTTTGGGTGGACAAAGGAGCCTTCTACTGTGAACAGGTAGGGTTTAGTGTGAACCCTGCACTGCCTCAAATCCAAACTCCATCTCTACTTAAAGTTGCCACCTCATCCATTTAAAACTGAACACATATTAATTACACAGTTTCTGTGGCTGATTTAGGTGGTAATTAAACGTGCTTGGTGCCTTATTTGCAGAACCTGTGTAATTCATATGTGTTTGAGTTTAAAGGCATGGCCCTACCAGTGGCGGTGCGTCCATAGAGGGCGCAGGAGCGCCCCCCCTCTCTCCTGCACCACTCTATCACCAATAGATAGATTCATGCATTGCGGGCGCCGGGCATCTGAATTACATCGGCGGGTGTGTTTTCGGAAGTGCCTGATTAGAGCTGTCGGCTCTAATAGGCATCCTGATTAGAGACGTGGGCTCTAATAGGCTTCCAAATTGGTAAACAGCGGGCGCACTGCTGTGCGTTTGCTGTTTACACAGTGTTGTGTTAGAGAAGCAAATAAATTGCTTCCCTAACACTGACCTGCCTCTCAGCCAATCAAGTGCTCGGGTCTGGTTACCCTGTCACCTGATTGGCTGAAGCGACAGGCGCTGTGATTGGACACCTATCAGGCTTCCAATCATAGCAGAGATGACAGAAAGAGGACGGGAGAAGACATGGAGGACTCGGAGCGGGGAGGACAGTGCAAAGACAGGTAAGTGCCGGACGGGGGCACACTGACAGCATTTGATAGGGAACAGTAGCGTCAATTGATGGGGCACACTGGCGTCAATTGATGGGGCACACTGACAGCAATTAATGGGGCACACTGGCAGCAATTGATTGGGCATAGTGGTGGCAATTGATTGGGCACACTGGCAGCAATTGATGGGCACACTGGCAGCATTTGATTGGGCACACTGGGAGCATTTGATTGGGCACACTGGCAGCATTTGATTGGCACACTGGCAGCAATTGATTGGGCATAGTGGTGGCAATTGATGGGCACAGTGGCGGCAATTGATGGGCACACTGGCGGCAATTGATGGGTACAGTAGCTGTGTTTGATGGCACAGTGGCGGCAATTTATGGGTACAGTGGCTGTGTTTGATGGGCACAGCGGCTGCGCTTGATGGGCACAGTGGCTGCACTTGATGTTTTTATTTTTTTTTCAGTTTGTTTGCACCCCCCCCCCCAAATTTTGAGCACCAGCCGCCATTAATCCCTACTCTCCATAAATGCCCTGCATTCTGCGTTAAGCCTTTGTCTTAACATTCCTAGTTTGTCACAATTGTCCTGATGTCACAGGAAAAGAAAGTGAGGGAAATCTCCCCAATGAAGTATCTAATAAACCTGATAGAAATGGTAACTCCTCTCCATTCAATGCAAAACGAAAAAAAAATTTTAGTATGTATGTAGATCATTAATGAAGCCCCAAGCCATTATAGTTTCTATTTAAACAAAATAAAAACAAATTGCATAAGAGATTAAGCGATTTCACATTATTAGTCCATTCACTCCTATTTCTCAGTGATGGGAGCTGGTAGTGTGTCAACCCAACCCCGCTCAGACTCTGCTTTCATCCCCTGTTCACAATCACAATACAAGTGAATTAGTCACATTCCAGAGACAGCTGCATTTCAGAAAGCTTTTGTCCTGGAATACAAGGTGGCTTACCATGAGTTTTTCTGGACATGCAATGTAAAAAAAGATACTGGGGCCTATGACACCTCCTGTTGGCTCACCAAAGCTTACAAACTACCATGCTGATATGTGTTTTCCCTGAAGATAACAGTCACACTTGTCTTTACATTTATTATTGGTTACATAGTGTAAATTGTTAGGTAAAAAATACACATTTTTTAGGTTGCAATTTTTTTAATATTATTTTGATAACGGCTATTTTGCTATGCGTGGAAATTTAGTTTTTTCCCTCAGAACAGTAATGGGGTTCTGAGGGTTAATTGTACAGGTTTACTTTGGCATCAGTTTGGCTGGGCTGGACTAGGGTTCTGCCTGGTCAGGGGTGCAGTGAGGCACCCATGACAGGCCTAGAACCAGGCCTGGTTGGATGTCTTGGGTATCAGTCTTCCCCGAAGCCAATCAGTGGGCGCGTCTGGCCCTGCTGTGTAGTCTGGGGAAGGGTACTTAAGGTGCTTAAGTCACGTGTTCGGCCGCAGTCCTGTTTCCTGGTTCTGGGGTAGCCCCGCGAGGGGTCCCGGGCCTAGGAGCATTTGCTGTCCTGCAAACATGGTCAGTTTGACTAGCCCCATAGACCCGCATGGTCTGGGGAAGGGATCCGCCTGTTCCTGAGTCTAGGAGCCGGTTAGCCCGAGGCTCAGTAACTGAAGGAGGATTCAAGGCTTCCCGGTGTGCTCTCAGTATTGGAGGGGCAGCACAGCTCATACAAGTGACCGGGGGAGGACTCTTCGGAGGAGGGCCAACAAGCTGGCATCTCAGTAAGAGCCTGGAAGCTGAGTTGTATGGACACTAAAGAATCCACACTTCCACAGTACTGCCAAGGAGACAGAGAAAGTTCCAGGTACTGTGAGAAAGGTTCCTATTCACCTTCGGTTGCAAGTTCATTCTGTGTCAGAGACTTTTTGCAAGTTTCTGGATCACAATGTTGGCTGCCAAACCTCTGGCTAGAGGTTTGTCCGGCATGGAAGTACCCAGCTGCGAGTGGCTACTCTCTGGGTGGATTAGACACATTGAGCGGATGTCAGCAGTTCAAGGTGCCTGAGTTTCTTCACCCTTGCCCTCTATTCCTATCTGAGACTGTGTTATGTTGGATGTTACCACTGCAGAGTAAAAACCTTCAAAAGGACTTTTTATGTGTCAGCATCCAAAGTTGTTGGGCACTAACCCTGGGAACCCCTGGACATTCACAGACAAGCCAAGAGGAGATAACTGGTAAGCCCAAAAGTCAAGCCCGCCCCTCAAGGGGTTATGGCCGCTACATAAGTATAGCTCCTAATTGTCCCTCATTTGGAGGGACTGTCCCTCTTTTAATACCAAATCCCTCTGTCTCTAGTGTTGTCCCTCTTTTTGGTCTGATGTGTACATCTTTACACAAAATTTACTATTTTACTACCAAAAGTGTTACGCTACACTAATTTTCATCCAACCTCTATATTACTGTTTGTTATTTTGAAGAGCCAGTATAAAGCAAAAATAGAGAACAAAAAAGTACTTGTGTGGTTTAGCAAATTATTTTCTGAATATCAGATCTTTATGATCCATGTAAATAGGGCCGCGGTAGGGATGTGTCCTTTGCCTACATACTGTAGACATGTATAAAAGATGTTTAGTGAATGCCGCCCTCCTATGTAAACACCGTTCTGCGCTAAGGATGGTGATCAATTAGTTAAAAATTAGTGACTATAAACTTGATGTGATTAGTGGATATATAAATAAACTGATAAAAGAATATAAATATAAATGTATGTGTCATAGATTTTATGTGGTGAATAAAATCTCGCAAAAAGTGTGAATATATATTGGATGTTATACACACATTATAGCAGCTACTTAAATGAAGTGAAATGTTTATAAATACAATCAAAAGAAAACATGGCGCTCGTTATTCGAACATAATGTCCGACGTGAATTAGATAAATAAATAAATAATCCCTTCCAAAATAGTGAATTAAACCTAAATCTAAATATATAAAAAATAAATTAGATATATGTAGGAAATATATACATAAAATATATATGTATATGTATAAAAAATATATAAATTAATTTATAGCAATGAGTAAAAGTATAAAATAGTTTATAGAGATAAATAAATAAATAAATAGTAATAGTCCACGTCTATAATTTATGTAAATTAATCCATCAATATTTAGTGTCCAAAAAAAGTGTCCATAAATGTCATAAACTAGGTAATCACCGAGGCCAAGATGCTGAGAGCGGTTGCCCTTGCGACTCGTCGCCCACTGCCCTGAAGGTGATACAGGGACGGTTGGCACAAAGAGGCACAAGCCACCTTCAGGATGGTGACCAGGCGTGGGCTCAGGTGTTGCAGCAAGAAGATGACTGGAGCTGGCGGATCGACCCAGGGTTCACTCAGGTAGGAGAACAGCAAGCTGGCTGAGGGTCAAACACAGAGAGGTTAGTCGGGTACAGGCTGAGGGTCAAACGCTGGTAAGCAAATTCCAAGGTAAGGTAACAAGGCGTTCAGGCAGAGGAGGTCCAAGGCAGGCCGGGGGTCAAGTACTGGCAGTAGAGAGGAGAATCCGGAATACATGCCGAGGGTCTAGCACAGGAGAAGACAACAGGTCCGAGAGGCAAGCCGAAGGTCAAGGTCAGGAGAAGGCAGGGTAGTCAGACGATCCGGGTTTGGCAACAGATAAGGCAATCTAGGAATCAGGCACAGGGTACAACAGGAAGCAGCTATCAGACGAACCAGCGTCTGTTTGGGCACAGAGGCCCTCCTTTTATAGGGCCGCTGAGGTCACATGGGGCGAGCAACGCTACTGCGCATGCGCGCGCCACTCGGCGGGGCCACGAGTGCGCGTGCGTCGCCGCAGTATCTCCCTGTCACTGGCTACATGCCGGGGAGCCGGGCCCGTGCGCCTGCGCACTAGAGTGCACAGCGGATGGGATCCCTGACAGTGCCCCCCCTGAGGGGCGGTCTCTGGACGCCCAGGCTCTCCATTAATTCAGGGTGCTCCTGCTGAAAGATCCTGATCAACCTTGGGGCATGGAAGTTTTTGGATGGCTCCCAGGAGTTATCCTCTGGTGGATACCCCTTCTATTTCACTAAAAACTGTAGTTGACGACCCACCTTCCTACAGCCAAGTAGGGACTCCACCTCCTATTCCTCCATTCCATCAATTGTGACAGGTGGAGGAGGAGGTTCTTCTCTACCTGGAAAAGGGCTCGGGACCAAGGGTCTCAGCAGGGAGGCATGGAATAACGGTGTATTCTATAGGCCCTAGGTAGGGCGAGTTCAAATGCTACAGGATTTATCATGTTTTTGATTTCAAATGGGCCGATAAACTTAGGACCCAGCTTCCGTAAGGGGCAAGCAATCTTGAGGTGGGTAGTTGCCAGCCATACCTTCTCTCCAATCTTGAATGGGGGGTTCTCCTTTCTCCCCTTGTTATGGTATTTTTTGTACCTTTCTTGGGCCTGCTGCATGGTTTCCTGAAGTTTCTTGAAGTTGGATTGAATGAATTCTATTTGCTCCTGTACGGCTGGGACAGATGATTCGGGCGAGAATTAGGGAGAAAGGATGGGTGGAACCCAAAGTTTGCCCAAAACGGAGTCTGGTTAGTGGCTGAATGGGAGGAGTCATTGTATGCAAACTCTGCGTAAGGTAACAGAGAGGACCAGTCATCCTGTGCGGAGGAGCAGAAGCAGCGTAAGTATTGTTCAAGTGTTTGATTAGTTTGTTCGGTTTGTCCATTACTTTGTGGGTGGTAGGCTGATAAAAGGCAAATTTTGATTCCTAGAGATTTACAGAGCCCCTCAACCGTTTGGCAGTGCGGAGGTACTCGAGGTTTTTGTGATCTGTAAAAATGGTGATTGGGTGAACTGCCCCTTCAAGGAGATACCTCCATTACTCCAATGCGAATTTAATGGCCAATAGCTCCCGATCGCCAACATCATTGTTCCTTTCAGGAGGATTTAACTTTCGGGAGGCGAAGGCCACTGGGTGCAAAAGAGCCTTTGGCCCATGTCGTTGGGAGAGGATGGCACCCGTGGCGGATTCTGAGGCGTCCACTTCTAGAACAAAAGGTAGCAGCGGGTCTGGATGCCGCAAGATGGGGGCAGAAGTGAAGAGGGTCTTCAACTTGACGAAGGCATCCTGGGCCTCCTGGGACCACTGAAAACGGCCGTGTTGACGAGTCAGGTGAGTAATTGGGGCAACAATGGCAGAGAATCCGGCGATGAACCTCCTGTAAAAATTGGAAAAACCGATGAACCTTTGTACAGCCTTTTTGTCTTTAGGAGGTGGCCAATCTACCACTGCCTTGACCTTTTGCGGGTCCATGGAGGTGCCTTTGGTGGAGATGATAAACCCCAGAAATTGAACTGTGGATCTTTCGAATTCACATTTTTCGCTTTAAGATAAAGCTGGTGGGTTCTAAGGATAGTGAGGACTTTCCTGACATGTTCCTGATGTAGCTCCAGGGTAGCTGAAAAAATGAGGATGTCGTCTAGGTATACGACCAAAAAGTCATCCAAGTATTTTCTAAAAATGTCATTCACCAGGTGCTGAAAAGTGGCTGGGGCATTGCACAGGGCGAATGGCATCACCAGGTATTCATAGTGGCCAAAACGTGACCTGAAGGCTGTTTTCCACTCGTCCCCTGCGCGGATTCTGACAAGGTTGTAGGCACCCCTTAAGTCAAGTTTAGAAAAAACCTTGGCCGTCCGGAACCGTTGGAAGAGTTCGGGAATAAGTGGTAGAGGATATCGGTTTTTAACGGTAATTTTATTAAGTTCCCTATAATCGATGCAGGGCCTGAGTGAGCCATCCTTTTTTCCAACGAAAAAAATACCAGCCCCGGCTGGGGAGGTAGAGGGCCAAATAAAGCCTTTTTCAAGATTTTCATCAATATAGGCTTTAAGGGCCTTTAGCTCAGTCTCTGATAGAGGAAATATTCGCCAGAAAGGGATTTCGGAGCCCGTGAGCAATTCGATGGGGCAGTCAAAGGCCCGATGTGGTGGTAGGTGGTCGGCCTTTTTTTTGTCAAAGACATCTTTAAAGTCTTGATAGGCTGGGGGGATGTGCTGGAGGTTTTCCAGTGCCGGGATGACTGCCAAGAAGGAGCCGGATGACTGCCAAGAAGGAGCCGGGAGATGGTGACAGTATGGTGATGAGAAGGAGACCTCCTTTCGGTCCCAATGAATCTGGGGGTCATGAGCCTGCAGCCAAGGAAGTCCAAGAATGATGGGGAACATTGGAGAAGATATGAGAACCCTATACGTTATAATGGACGCGAACGTTCGAAATCAAAAGTGCTAATTACAACGGCCAATATGCATGTTAATGTCATAAAACAGGTTTGGGGACCCGGGTCCTGCCCCAGGGGACATATATCAATGCAAAAAGAACTTTTAAAAACCCCCGGGTTCGGTTCGAACCAGAACTATTTTTAAGCTTTTTGGAGAACATAGGGAGGGGTTATCACCCCTGTAACATTTGCTGTCTTTGCACATGTGTTCGAATTTTCGAACCCTATACGTGGTGGTAAGGATAGATGAAGTCTCCTGTGTTATTGGACCGGAGTGTGGAAGGGACCCATCAGCCAAATGAACCAGTAGAGATGAACAGGGAGATTGGGCCTTTGTCCGGTGTTGAAGACTGCAGCTGCAAGCACCCGCCCCTGAGTCAATTACGGTCTGGGTAGCCCTCACAGGACTTCTTCTGGTGCTGGTTGCAACCCCCTCACAGAGACTGTACCAGCATTTTTTTAAAAAATTGTAAGTACACGCCCCTGTTAAACAGGGGCTGTAGCAGTCACACGTGTTGCGAAGGAGACACTGGTGCTGGTGCCACAACACTGCAACACGGCCCTCACAGAGACTGTACTTGGAGCACAGCAGTCACACGTGTTGCGAAGCATTTTTTTAAAAAATTGTAAGTACACGCCCCTGTTAAACAGGGGCTGAAAAGAGAAGAGGATCACATCAGCATAGGCAGTCTTGAAAGTCCGCCTGGACAAGGTTGTGCAAGCTCTGGCCAGTGATCCATCCTCAGGACCCAGTAACAGTCTGACCTTGACAGTTCATGGTACCTTTCTGCAAGGCCTCCCTGAGATGGCAACTGTGTGATGCCACTAACACACTAGAAGTCCTGTGGGTGCTTATTGCCACTAACACACTAGAAGTTCTGTGGGTGCTTCTGCAAAGAAAATAGAGGAGCTCTGTGTGATGCCACTAACACACTAGAAGTCCTGTGGGTGCTGCTGAGAAGAATATATAGGAGCTCTGTGTGATGCCACTAACACACTAGAAGTCCTATGGGTGCTTCTGCAAAGAAAATAGAGGAGCTCTGTGTGATGCCACTAACACACTAGAAGTCCTGTGGGTGCTTATGCAAAGAAAATAGAGGAGCTCTGTGTGATGCCACTAACACACTAGAAGTCCTGTGGGTGCTTATGCAAAGAAAATAGAGGAGCTCTGTGTGATGCCACTAACACACTAGAAGTCCTGTGGGTGCTTCTGCAAAGAAAATAGAGGAGCTCTGTGTGATGCCACTAACACACTAGAAGTCCTGTGGGTGCTTCTGCAAAGAAAATAGAGGAGCTCTGTGTGATGCCACTAACACACTAGAAGTCCTGTGGGTGCTTCTGCAAAGAAAATAGAGGAGCTCTGTGTGATGCCACTAACACACTAGAAGTCCTGTGGGTGCTTCTGCAAAGAAAATAGAGGAGCTCTGTGTGATGCCACTAACACACTAGAAGTCCTGTGGGTGCTGCTGAGAAGAATATATAGGAGCTCTGTGTGATGCCACTAACACACTAGAAGTCCTATGGGTGCTTCTGCAAAGAAAATAGAGGAGCTCTGTGTGATGCCACTAACACACTAGAAGTCCTGTGGGTGCTTATGCAAAGAAAATAGAGGAGCTCTGTGTGATGCCACTAACACACTAGACACTTATGCAAAGAAAATAGAGGAGCTCTGTGTGATGCCACTAACACACTAGAAGTCCTGTGGGTGCTTCTGCAAAGAAAATAGAGGAGCTCTGTGTGATGCCACTAACACACTAGAAGTCCTGTGGGTGCTGCTGAGAAGAATATATAGGAGCTCTGTGTGATGCCACTAACACACTAGAAGTCCTGTGGGTGCTTCTGCAAAGAAAATAGAGGAGCTCTGTGTGATGGACTAACACACTTCAAGTCCTATAGGTGCTTCTGGAAAGAAAATATAGCTCTGTGTGTGTGTGACTAACACACTTCAAGTCCTATAGGTGCTTCTGGGAACAAAATATATGCTCTGTGTGTGGGTCGAATGCTCTGTGTGTGTGATGGGGACTAACACACTTCAAGTCCATATAGTCTGAACAAAATATGGTGTGTGTGATGGGACTGGGACTAACACACTTCAAGTCCTATAGGTGCTTCTGGAACAAAATATAGCTCTGTGTGTGTAATGGACTAACACACTTCAAGTCCTATAGGTGCTTCTGGGAACAAAATATAGCTCTGTGTGTGTGATGGGACTAACACACTTCAAGTCCTATAGGTGCTTCTGGGAACAAAATATAGCTCTGTGTGTGTGATGACTAACACACTTCAAGTCCTATAGGTGCTTCTGGGAACAAAATATAGCTCTGTGTGTGTGATGGGACAACAAAATATAGCTCTGTTCAGCAGTAGCTCTGTGTGTGTAATGGGACTAACACACTTCAAGTCCTATAGGTGCTTCTGGGAAGAAAATATAGCTCTGTGTGTGTAATGGGACTAACACACTTCAAGTCCTATAGGTGCTTCTGGGAACAAAATATAGCTCTGTGTGTGTGATGGGACTAACACACTTCAAGTCCTATAGGTGCTTCTGGGAAAAAAATATAGCTCTGTGTGTGTGATGGGACTAACACACTTCAAGTCCTATAGGTGCTTCTGGGAACAAAATATAGCTCTGTGTGTGTAATGGGACTAACACACTTCAAGTCCTATAGGTGCTTCTGGGAACAAAATATAGCTCTGTGTGTGTGATGGGACTAACACACTTCAAGTCCTATAGGTGCTTCTGGGAACAAAATATAGCTCTGTGTGTGTGATGGGACTAACACACTTCAAGTCCTCCTATAGGTGCTTCTGGGAAGAAAATATAGCTCTGTGTGTGTAATGGGACTAACACACTTCAAGTCCTATAGGTGCTTCTGTGTGTAATGGGAACAAAATATCTCTAGTGTGTGTGATGGGACTAACACACTTCAAGTCCTATAGGTGCTTCTGGGAACAAAATATATAGACTAACACACTTCAAGTCCTATAGGTGCTTCTGTGTGTGATGGGAATAACACACTAACAGTCCTATAGGTGCTTTCTGGGCACAACAAAATATAGCTCTGTGTGTGTGATGGGACTAACACACTTCCAGTCCTATAGGAAGAAAAATATACTGTGTGTGTAATGGGACTAACACACTTCAAGTCCTATAGGTGCTTCTGGGAACAAAATATAGCTCTGTGTGTGTGATGGGACTAACACACTTCAAGTCCTATAGGTGCTTCTGGGAACAAAATATAGCTCTGTGTGTGTATGGGACTAACACACTTCAAGTCCTATACTGGGAAGAAAATATAGCTCTGTGTGTGTGATGGGACTAACACACTTCAAGTCCTATAGGTGGGCTTCTGGGAGGTGCTTCTGGGAAAAATATAGCTCTGTGTGTGTAATGGGACTAACACACTTCAAGTCCTATAGGTGCTTCAGGATTGAAGTGTGGAGGAGGGTTATTTGTGTGAGAGGGGGGGGGGTGGGGTAGTTATTAGGATTGTAAGTGTGGGGAGGAGGGGTTATTTTGTTAGAGGGGGTGGTATTAATATAGGATTGTATGTTGGGAGTGAGGGGTATGTTGTGTAGAGGGGGGGGTGGTATTATATAGATTGAAGTGTGAGGAGGGGTTATTTGTGTGAGAGGGGGGGGGTTGGTATTTATATTAGGATTGAAGTGTGGGAGAGGGTTGTTTTGTTGAGAAGGAGGGGGTGGGTAGTTATATAGGATTGAATGTGAGGAGGGTTATTTTGTGTGAGAGGGGGGGGGGTGGGTAGTTTTATAGGATTGGAAGTGTTGAGGAGTTATTTTGTGTGAGAGGGGGGGGTGGGTAGTTATATAGGATTGAAGTGTGAGGGATTTTTTGTGTGAGGAGGGGGTTTGTAGTTAATATAGATTGGGAAGTGTGAGGAGGTTTTTTGTGAGAGATGGGGTTGGGTAGTGATATAATTGGAAGTGTGAGGAGGTTATTTTGTGTAGAGGGGGGGGGGGGGTGGGGTTAGTTATATAGGATTGAAGTTGTGGAGGAGGAATTTTTTGTGTAAGAGGGGGGGGGTTGGGGTATTTATATAGAGGATTGGAAGTGTGGGGAGGAAGGTTTTTTGTGTAGAGGGGGGGGGTTGGGTTTTATATAGGGATTGAAAAGTGTGAGGAGGGTTATTTTGTGTAGAGGGGGGGTGGGGTATTATATAGGATATATGATTGATGTGTGGGAGGAGGTTGTTTTGTGTGAGAGGGGGGTTGGGTTGTTATATAGATGGAAGTGTGGGAGGAGGTTTTTTGTGTGAGAGGGGGGTTGGGAGTTTAGTTATATAGGATTGGAAGTGTGGGAGGAGGGTTATTTTGTGTAGGGGGGGGGGGTGGGGTAGTTATATAGGATTGGAAGTGTGGGAGGAGGTTATTTTGTGTGAGAGGGGGGGGGTGTAGTTTAGTTATATAGGTGCTTCTGGGAACAAAATATAGCTCTGTGTGTGTAATGGGACTAACACACTTCAAGTCCTATAGGTGCTTCTGGGAAGAAAATATAGCTCTGTGTGTGTGATGGGACTAACACACTTCAAGTCCTATAGGTGCTTCTGGGAACAAAATATAGCTCTGTGTGTGTGATGGGACTAACACACTTCAAGTCCTATAGGTTCTTCTGGGAACAAAATATAGGTGCTCTGTGTGTGTGATGGGACTAACACACTTCAAGTCCTATAGGTTCTTCTGGGAACAAAAATATAGCTCTGTGTGTGTGATGGGACTAACACACTTCAAGTCCTATAGGTGCTTCTGGGAACAAAATATAGCTCTGTGTGTGTAATGGGAATAACACACTTCAAGTCCTATAGGTGCTTCTGGGAAGAAAATATAGCTCTGTGTGTGTGATGGGACTAACACACTTCAAGTCCTATAGGTGCTTCTGGGAACAAAATATAGCTCTGTGTGTGTGATGGGACTAACACACTTCAAGTCCTATAGGTGCTTCTGGAACAAAATATAGCTCTGTGTGTGTGATGGGACTAACACACTTCAAGTCCTATAGGTGCTTCTGGGAACAAAATATAGCTCTGTGTGTGTGATGGGACTAACACACTTCAAGTCCTATAGGTGCTTCTGGGAACAAAATATAGCTCTGTGTGTGTAATGGGACTAACACACTTCAAGTCCTATAGGTGCTTCTGGGAAGAAAATATAGCTCTGTGTGTGTAATGGGACTAACACACTTCAAGTCCTATAGGTGCTTCTGGGAACAAAATATAGCTCTGTGTGTGTAATGGGACTAACACACTTCAAGTCCTATAGGTGCTTCTGGGAAGAAAATATAGCTCTGTGTGTGTAATGGGACTAACACACTTCAAGTCCTATAGGTGCCTCTGGGAACAAAATGAAGGAGCTCTGCCTGCCTGCCACGAACACACTACAAGTCCTATAGGTGCTTCTGGTAACAAAATATAGGAGCTCTGCCTGCCTGCCACGAACACACTACAAGTCCTATAGGTGCTTCTGGTAACAAAATATAGGAGCTCTGCCTGCCTGCCACGAACACACTACAAGTCCTATAGGTGCTTCTGGTAACAAAATATAGGAGCTCTGCCTGCCTGCCACGAACACACTACAAGTCCTATAGGTGCTTCTGGTAACAAAATATAGGAGCTCTGCCTGCCTGCCACGAACACACTACAAGTCCTATAGGTGCTTCTGGTAACAAAATATAGGAGCTCTGCCTGCCTGCCACGAGCACACTACAAGCCCCTCTTTCTCAATCAATCTTTGTAACTGAATCTATCTAACTCAATCTCTGTAAGTGAATCTCTCTAACTATCTAAATGCAGCAGAGTGTCACAGAATCTGCCTGCTCAATCTGCGCCGGAACAGCATGTGACCGGCGCAGACGGCGTGGCGGCGTTTTATAGGGGGGGGGCGTGTACTACAGCCCCTGAGCTGTAATTGGCTACAGGCGTCCTGCCTGTAGCCAATTATGGCTCTTCGAGTTTCCGGGGCTGTGATTGGCCAAGCATGCGGGGTCACAGTGCATGCTTGGCCAATCATCAGCCAGCAATGCACTGCGTCGGCCGCAATGCATTGCGGGGCCGCTCGCAACCCGTGATGCGAGCGGCAAAATAGTTCTGGGCTCGCGAGCGAGCGAACGCCCGGTGCTCGATGCGAACGTGGGTTCGCATTGAGCACCGGGCCCATCCTTAGTAAGGATAGATGAAGTCTCCTGTGTTATTGGACCGGAGTGTGGAAGGGACCCATCAGCCAAATGAACCAGTAGAGGACTTGTTTTGTTGAAGCAGGGAATATGCCATTCTTTGGCAGCAGAGATGTCCAGGAAGCAGCTGCAAGCACCTGAGTCAATTACGGTCGGTAGCCGGATCTTCCTTCCCGCCAGCTGTAGGGAGACAGAAAGAGTCACGTAAGTCTGGACAAGGTTAACAGCTTGACAGTTCATGGTAGGCTGAGATGGCAACTTACTGGGTCGAATGGGACAATTCAGCAGGTAATGGCCTGAACCCCCGCAATAGAGGCATAGATTGGATCTACGTCTTCGTTGCCGCTCTTCCTGGGTCAGGCGGGGGCGTACTAGGCCTAGTTACATTGGCTCTCCTTCTGAAGCCAAGGAGCCGGATGGGATGGGAGCGGTTGGATACGCAGCTGGCACCCTTGGGGGAACCCATATTGGTCTAGGCCCTTGTAGGCGCTCGGAACGACGTTCCCGCATACGCCGATCCAGCTTGGTAGCCAATTGAATTAATTCCTCCAAGGAAGTGGGGGATTCAACACGGGCTAACTCATCCTTCAGATTCTCACTTAATCCCAACCGATAATGATAGTGGAGGGCTGCCTCATTCCAGGTAGTGTCGGCTGACCATTTGCGGAATTCCGCCGTATAGTCCTCCACAGGCCTCTTACCCTGGGAGAGGGTATGCAGGGTGGCCTCGGCCGTGGCAGTACGTTGGGGGTCATCATAGAGTTGGCCCATTGATTTAAAAAAATGAGTTGACGGTATTGAGGAGAGGGTTCCTTTGTTCCATGAGACCATGGGCCCAAGTCTGCGGCTCCTCGGATAGTAGGGAAATGATAAACCCGACTTTAACGATTTCCGATGAGAAGGCTCGGGGTTGTAAGGCAAGGTACAGAGAACAGGCATTTTTGAAGGACCTGAACTTCCTGCGATCGCCCGAAAATCGCTCTGGTACTGGCACCCTGGGTTCGGGCACGGACATCATCATGGCAGATGGAGGTTGGACCGGGGGTGCGGAGGTTCCACTAGCAGACCCGGAAGCTGAACTTGCTTGGGAATAGGCGGTTGCCAATTGCTGAAGGCGGCTATCAACTTGGGCATAGCCTTCTTGTAACTTTTGTACTGCTTCCATGAGGGCAGACACCTGCTGGCATAGCATCTCCAAAGGAAAACCCGCTCTGTTGGCCTCTGTCATGGCTGGTTCGTACTGTCATAAACTAGGTACTCACCGAGGCCAAGATGCCGAGAGCGGCTGCCCTTGCGACTCGGCGCCCACTGCCCTGAAGGTGATACAGGGACGGTTGGCACCAAGAGGCACAAGCCACCTTCAGGATGGTGACCAGGCGTGGGCTCAGGTGTTGCAGCAAGGAGATGACTGGAGCTGGCGGATCGACCCAGGGTTCACTCAGGTAGGAGAACAGCAAGCTGGCTGAGGGTCAAACACAGAGAGGTTAGTCGGGTACAGGCTGAGGGTCAAACACTGGTAAGCAAAGTCCAAGGTAAGGTAACAAGGCGTTCAGGCAGAGGAGGTCCAAGGCAGGCCGGGGGTCAAGTACTGGCAGCAGAGAGGAGAATCCGGAATACAGGCCGAGGGTCTAGCACAGGAGAAGACAACAGGTCCGAGAGGCAAGCCGAAGGTCAAGGTCAGGAGAAGGCAGGGTAGTCAGACGATCCGGGTTTGAATTTAAATCACAATTTAATAGACCATAAAGGAATATAAATGTAAAAGGTGTAATTTGTGAAAGAAGCATGTCCATAAACTAATTAATAATAAAAAAACGTAAATTATAATTATTATGTAGGGATGAGCCGAACACCCCCCCGTTCGGCTCGCACCAGAACCCGCGAACGGACCTAAAGTCCGTGCGAGCTTTAGAACCCTATTAGTTATAATGGATGCGAACGTTCGAAATCAAAAGTGCTAATTTTAAAGGCTAATATGCATGTTAATGTCATAAAAAGTGTTTGGGGACCTGGGTCCTGCCCCCGGGGACATGTATCAATGCAAATTTTTTTTTTTAAAAACGGCCGTTTTTTCAGGAGCAGTGATTTTAATAATGCTTTTAATAATGCTTAAATTGAAACAATTGCTGTGCTTAGAACTGTCCCTGCAAAAAGTGTCATTTTTGCAAGAAAAAAAGCTATTTAAAATCACTTGCGGCTAATGTGAATTGACGGCTCCCGTAATACAGAGAACAGTCATTCATTGAAAGTCATTCATAAAAAAAAAGTCATTGATAAAAAATAAAAAATTTTTTTTAAAAAAAGCGTGGGGGTCCCCCCAAATTCAATAACCAGGCCTTCAGGTCTGGGATGGATATTAAGGGGGACCCCAGCCAAAAAAAAAATGGCGTAGGGGCCCCCTCAAAATCCATATCCATACCCTTATGCGAGCACTCAACCTGGCAGGCCGCAGGAAGAGAGGGGGGATGAGAGCGCCCCCCCCTCCCGCCTGAACCGTACCAGGCCACATGCCCTCAACATTGGGAGGATGCTTTGGGGGTCTGAGACCCCCAAAGCACCTTGTCCCCATGTTGATGAGGACAAGGGCCTCGTCCCCACAACCGTGCCCGGTGGTTGTGGGGGTCTGCGGGCGGGGGGCTTATCGGAATCTGGAAGCCCCCTTTAACAAGGGGACCCCCAGATCCCGGCGGCCCCCCCCCCTGTGTGAAATGGTAAGGGGGTACAAAAGTACCCCTACCATTTCACCAAAAAAGTGTCAAAACTGGTAAAAATGACAGGAGACGGTCTTTGACAATTCCTTTATTAAAATCTTCTTTCTTCTTTCTTCATCCTTCGTTTTCTTCATCTTTTCCTTCCGTCATCTTCTTCCATCTTCTTCCATTTTCTTCTTCCTCCGATCCGCTTCTTCTTTCGCTGATCTTCTCGTCCTTCTCGTCCGGCATCTTCTTCCATGGCGTCGGCATCTGTTCTTCTGTCGGGCCGCTCCTCGCAATGGGAGGCTCCCGCTGTGTGAGGCTTCGCTCCGTCTGACAAGTCTTTTATAACGGAGGGCACCTGGTGACCCCGCCCCCCTCTGACATCATGGGGAAACCCATAGGGAATTCCCCATGACGTCCCCGTGCCGGGGCGGGGTCACCAGGTGCCCTCCATTATAAAAGACCTGTCAGACGCAGCGAAGCCTCACACAGCGGGAGCCTCCCATTGCGAGGAGTGGCCCAAGAAGAGACACAGACGCCGACGCCATGGAAGAAGATGCCGGACGAGAAGGACGAGAAGACCAGCGCAAGAAGCAGCGGATCGGAGGAAGAAGAAAATGGAAGAAGATGGAAGAAGATGACGGAAGGAGAAGATGAAGAAACGGAAGGATGAAGAAAGAAGAAAGAAGATTTTAATAAAGGAATTGTCAAAGACCGTCTCCTGTCATTTTTACAATTTTTGACACTTTTTTGGTGAAATGGTAGGGGTACTTTTGTACCCCCTTACCATTTCACACAGGGGGGGCCGGGATCTGGGGGTCCCCTTGTTAAAGGGGGCTTCCAGATTCCGATAAGCCCCCCGCCCGCAGACCCCCACAACCACCGGGCACGGTTGTGGGGACGAGGCCCTTGTCCTCATCAACATGGGGACAAGGTGCTTTGGGGGTCTCAGACCCCCAAAGCATCCTCCCAATGTTGAGGGCATGTGGCCTGGTACGGTTCAGGCGGGAGGGGGGGGGGCGCTCTCATCCCCCCTCTTTTCCTGCGGCCTGCCAGGTTGCGTGCTCGGATAAGGGTCTGGTATGGATTTTGAGGGGGACCCCACGCCATTTTTTTTGGCTGGGGTTCCCCTTAAAATCCATCCCAGACCTCAAGGGTCTGGTATGGATTTTGAGGGGGACCCTACGCCATTTTTTTTATTTTTTTTTGGCTGGGGTCCCCCTTAATATCCATCCCAGACCTGAAGGGCCTTGTTATTGAATTTCGGGGGACCCCCACGCTTTTTTTTTTTTTTTTTTTTTATCAATGAATGACAGTTCTCTGTGTTACGGGAGCCATCAATTCATTAGCCGCAAGTGCTTTTAAATAGCTTTTTTCCTGCAAAAATTACACTTTTTGCAGGGACAGTTCTAAGCACAGGAAACCTGCCCCCCTTCACAGGCAACCTATAGACACCCCCCAGATGTGATACTGCAATGCTGTAATAACAGCACGCACACACAAATCCCCAGAAATAAAGCACATATTGTCAGCAGTCAGCAGCACACTGACACGCTGACACTGAAACACAATATGCGAGGCCGCCGCGGCCTCTTATACCGTGGGGCGTGTACTAAAGCCCCTGAGCTATAATTGGCTACAGGCATCCTGCCTGTAGCCAATTATGGCTCTCCTCGCTACCTGCGCTGTGATTGGCCAAGCATGCGGGGTCACAGTGCATGCTTGGCCAATCATCAGCCAGCATTGCACTGCGACTGGCGCAATGCATTGCGGGCCGCTCGCATCACACAAATTTGATGCGAGCGGCCCAAATAGTTCTGGGCTCGCCGAACATGGGTTCGAATCGAACACCGGGCCCATCCCTATTTTTATGTCATGGAGTTCATGGAGAGTGATCAGAAATATTGTGTAAAATATATAAAATCGAAAATTATATTAATTTCATACAGTTAATATTATAATTAAAACATTTTTAATATAAAATATATAATACAATTTAATGGAGGTATGCATTACTGTAGATAAGTATAAAATAGTACCTATATTTCTAGTTTGTATAAAATTTCAAAAAAATTTTAATTGATAATAAATCTATCTTTTATCGGGACTGTAGATGAACCCACTGTAAAATAATAATTAGAGTTGAGCGGACACCTGGATGTTCGGGTTCGGCGGGTTCGGCCGAACTTCGGAAAAAAGTCCGGGTTCGGGACCGAACTTGACCCGAACTTGACCCTGAACTCCGAACCCCATTGAAGTCAATGGGGACCCGAACTTTTGAACACTAAAATGGCTGTAAAAAAGTCATGGAAAGGGCTAGAGGGCTGCAAATGGCAACAGAATGTTGTTCAGAGCATGGCAAGTGCTCTGCAAACAAATGTGGATAGGGAAATAACTTAAAATAACATAAAAAAAATTTAAAATACAAATAAAATTCTGGAGGCCCCCTTCTCAGCAGAAGAGGTACAGGAAGTCATTAAGAACCTCAGAAACTCAACGGCACGATGCCGCACATATGGTGGGAATACCCCAGAGTACGCACTTTCTGGAAAAAATTATTCAATTTAATGGATAAGATAGTGGGAAAATAAAATACTTGGAAATTAAAAAAATTAAAAAATTATAATCTTGACCTAGGAGGACGAGGTCCATATGGAGTGGGAGGTTGAGGTGGCGGTGGATGTGGCGGTGTAGGTGGAAGCGGCGGTGGAGGAGGACAAGGTAGCCAACACTGGTTCAAAAATACAACAATGGCTGGGTAAGGCTAGTGGTGATGTGTCGAATTCTGTCCCCCATCGCATAGTGTCTGCCCTGTACTGCGCTTGCTCAGTACGTTGTCCTGGCCTCAACATTCGTACAGCCTCATTAGGCACGCCGAAATACCGCTGCAGGCTCTGTCGCCTACTCGCACCTGAGGAAGGTGTTTCACTAGTGCGTGCAGCTAAGACAGATCGACCACATCCTCTCCCTGCAACAGGAGCGCCACCAGCAGCACCACGACCCGGGCCACGTCCCTTTTTGATGATCTCCTCATATTTTCAAAATTTATGATCTCGCCCTAAATGGGTGTTTTTGTCAATAGCAGAATACACGTACAGTGTCTAAAGCGTGTATGAACACGCAGAAAATGCTATTGGGAAAAAAAAACACAGCAAAATTTAATTTTTTTACAATGTTTTTCCAATATCAGAATACACGGACAGTGTCTAAAGCGTGTATGAACACGCAGAAAATGCTATTGGGAAAAAAAAAAACAGCAAAATTAAATTTTTTTGCAATGTTTTTCCAATATCAGAATACATGGACAGTGTCTAAAGCGTGTATGAACACGCCGGAAAATGCTATTGGGGGGAAAAAAAAACACAGCAAAATTAAATTTTTTTTGCAATGTTTTTCCAATATCAGAATACACGGACAGTGTCTAAAGCGTGTATGAACACGCAGAAAATGCTATTGGGAAAAAAAAAAAAAACACAGCAAAATTTAAATTTTTTGCAATGTTTTTCCAATATCAGAATACACGGACAGTGTCTAAAGCGTGTATGAACACGCAGAAAATGCTATTGGGAAAAAAACCACAGCAAAATTTAATTTTTTTGCAATGTTTTTCCAATATCAGAACCCACGGACAGTGTCTAAAGTGTGTATGAACACGCAGAAAATGCTATTGGGAAAAAAAACCACAGCAAAATTTTATTTTTTTGCAATGTTTTTCCAATACCAGAATACACACAGACTATGGTGTATCTCTTACTAATATATGCAGTGCAGTGATGGTGCACGGAGCTTGCAGGTAAAACTTTTATATTTTGTCTGGCACTGGCCTCATGGCACTGTTAAAAGACTGTGCACTGCACCCCAGTCAGGGTACAATTGATTTAGGAATCTCTTGAATAATTCTCTCTGCCTCTTTCTTTTCCTTAATAAAGAAACTCTCTACTCTACTCTAGCTATCTAGATCGCTCACTGATCTAACTAATTTAAAGAAAATTTAAGGAATGTGAACTGACTGACTGACTGACTTTATCACACTAACTCCTAAAATCCTCTCTTAGCAGCACAGGAACCTGTCTATAGCAGAATGACGCTGTGTGCTGTGTGTCTGGACTATATATAGAGGCAGGGTCACATGCTGCACTTCCCAATCACAGCCATGCCATTAGTAGGCATGGCTGTGATGGCTTCTAAGGGCACACTAGTGAAACTAGCGTCGATTGGCTGCCCTGCAGCTTGTAAAAGGCGCCAATACATCGCCGAACACCGGACCCGAACCCGAACATACAGCCAATAGTTCGGGTTCGGGTCCGGGACCCGGACACCCAAAAGTCCGGTACGGACCCGAACTTTACAGTTCGGGTTCGCTCAACCCCAATAATAATAAAAAAATATCCCACCAGATATTAATGATTGATAAAATCAATAAATTATAAATAAATCAATAAATTATAAACTTGTATAAATAATACTATGCTAAAATTATGAGGACCATAAATAGTATACATATATAAAATTATAGGGACAGTCAATTTATGGGCAATATATATCACCCAATTAGTGACCACTTTTATATTTATATTCCTTGCACATGTATATGGTTAGATAGGACCATTTAAAGAATATAAATTCGACATATAAGGAATATAAAACCGATATAAAAGATGTGATAAAACTATAAAGATTCTAAAGAAAAAATTATAAAAATTATAAAAATTGTTATAAAAGACAGGGGATAGAATAAACCAGGTTCAGATGTGCTTATGTTTTAATCTATGGTACGCTGAACTAACAGAGGGGATTTTATTGGGAAAAATTGTTGAATGAATAAATAGATTTTTATACAGTATCACGCTATGTGGCCAATCTTTTTTCCTATGACATGAATAATGCTCACACCTGTTGGAGGATTGATGTTATGATTAGAGTTGAGTGGACACCTGGATGTTCGAGTTCGGCGGGTTTAGCCGAGCTTCGGAAAAAAGTCCGGGTTCGGGACCGAACTTGACCCGAACTTGACCCCATTGAAGTCAATGGGGACCCGAACTTTTGAACACTAAAATGGCTGTAAAAAAGTCATGGAAAGGGCTAGAGGGCTGCAAATGGCAACAAAATGTTGTTGAGAGCATGGCAAGTGATCTGCAAACAAATGTGGATAGGGAAATAACTTAAAATAACATAAAAAAAATATATAACATAAAAAAAAATAAAAAATAAAAATAAAATGCAGGAGGCCCCCTTCTCAGCAGAAGAGGTACAGGAAGTCATTAAGAACCTCAGAAACTCAACGGCACGATGCCGCACATATGGTGGGAATACCCCAGAATACGCACTTTCTGGAAAAAATTATTCAATTTAATGGATAAGATAGTGGGAAAATAAAATACTTGGAAATTAAAAAAAGGAAAAAATTATAATCTTGACCTAGGAGGATGAGGTTCAAATGGAGTAGGAGGTTGAGGTGGCGGTGGATGTGGCTGTGTAGGTGGAAGCGGCGGTGGAGGAGAACGAGGTAGCCAACACTGGTTCAAAAATACAACAATGGCTGGGTAAGGCTAGTGGTGAATGATGTGTCGAATTCTGTTCCCCGTCGC
Source organism: Lithobates sylvaticus (assembly GCA_028564925.1). Lineage (NCBI taxonomy): Eukaryota > Metazoa > Chordata > Amphibia > Anura > Ranidae > Lithobates > Lithobates sylvaticus. The sequence continues at coordinate 135,631,269 of CM053028.1, read as the reverse complement.
ATAGTGTCCGCCCTGTACTGCGCTTGCTCAGTACGTAGGACAAGGGGATTTTGAAACTCTCCGAAGACGATGCGCGGTGACTCCAGGTTCAAGCCACATCATCCGAGGTTGAAGCCTAGCCAAGCGAGCCCGTGAGGGGCCCTGTTACTATGTGCTACCGTATGTCCACTTGGATGGTTGGGCTTGAACCTGCACTCACTACGCAGGCGACGTTCATCTTTGGAGATTTTGTGAATCTCCTTGTCCTCCGTACTGCGCAAGCACTGCACCTGCGCAGTAAGTGGCCGGACACTATCCGATAGCAAGACAGTTTTCGCCAGAACACCGGTATATGTGTCTATTCTGCACAAGATACAGCCAAGTCCTGTGGGATCCATGCCTGGTTCATTTTAATGAACGTGAGCTTGTCCACATTGGCTCTGGACAGGCGGCTGCGCTTGTCTGTGATAACGCCCCCTTCCGTGCTAAATACACGTTCAGATAATACACTGGCGGCAGGGCAGGCCAGCACCTCCAAGGCGTAAAGGGCAAGCTCAGGCCATGTGCCCAATTTGGAGACCCAGAAGTTGAAGGGGGCAGACCCGTCATTCAGTACGTGTAGGCGTGTGCACACATACTGCTCCACCATGTTGGTGAAATGCTGCCTCCTGCTAAGACGTTCCATCTCAGATGGTGGTGCTGGTTGTTGTGGCGTGCTGACAAAGCTTCTCCACATTTCGGCCATGCTAACCCTGCCTTCCGAGGTGCTGGCGGTGCCCCGGCTGCGTTGGCGACCTCTTCCTCCTCCTCTGCCTTCGCCTTGTGCTTACACCGTACCCCCGCTGCCAAGTGGAAATGCCACCAGCAGCGTGTCTACCAGTGTGCGCTTGTACTCGCGCATCTTACGATCACGCTCCAGTGAGGTAATTAAGGATGGCACGTTGTCCTTGTAACGGGGATCCAGCAGGGTGGCCATCCAATAATCAGCACCAGTTAAAATGTGGGAAACTCGGCGGTCGTTGCGGAGACACTGCAGCATGTAATCGCTCATGTGTGCCAGGCTGCCCAGAGACAACGAAAAGCTGTCCTCTGTGGGAGGTGTATCATCTGTGTCCTCTGTATCCCCCCAGCCACGCACCAGTGATGGACATGAGCTGGTCTGGGTGCCACCCTTCTGTGAACATGGTTCCTCCTCCTCCATCTCCTCCTCATCCTCCACCTCGTCATCCTCCAGAACTGTGCCCTTGCTGCCGGACAATTGTGTACCTGGCGCTTGTTGGTGCAGGAACCCACCCTCGTAGCCACTTGTAAATGACTGCCCTGAAAGCCTATGAAATGAACTCTCTTCCTCCTCCTACTCCTCCTCCTCCTCCTCCTGTGCCACATCCTCTTCCATCATCGCCTGAAGCGTTTTTTAAAGGAGGCATAGAACTGGGATAGTAACGCTGAGAACGGCGTCATCGGGACTGGCCATGTTGGTGGAGTGCTCGAAACAGCGCAACAAGGCACACAGGTCTCGCATGGAGGCCCAGTTATTGGCGGTGAAGTGGTGCTGTTCCGCAGAGCGACTCACGCGTGCCTGCTGCAGCTGAAACTCCACTATCGCCTGCTGCTGCTCGCACAGTCTGGCAAGCATGTGCAAGGTGGAGTTCCATCTTGTGGGCACATCACATATGAGGCGGTGAGCGGGAAGGCCGAAGTTACGCTGCAGCGCTGACAGGCGAGCAGCAGCAGGGTGAGGACGCCGAAAGTGCGCACAGACGGCCCGCACTTTCTGCAGCAGCTCTGGCATATCGGGGTAATTCTTAAGGAACCTCTGGACCACCAAGTTCAGCACATGCGCCAGGCAAGGGATGTGCGTCAAACCTCCTAGGCCCAGAGCTGCTACGAGATTTCGCCCATTATCGCACACCACCAGGCCGGGCTTGAGGCTCACTGCCACCAACCACTCATCGGCCTGCTGTTCCATGTCCCTCCACAACTCATGCGCGGTGTGGGGTTTTTCCCCCAAACAGGAAAGTTTTAAAACTGCCTGCTGTCGTTTATCCCTGGCTGTGCTGAAGTTGGTGGTGAAGGTGTTACGCTGACCGGATGAGGAGGCGGTAGAGGATGAGGAGGCGGAGTAGGAGGAGTTAGCAACAGGAGGCAAACTGAAGTGCCCTGCAATCCTCGGTGGTAGAAGGACATGCACCAAAGTGCTATCCGCCTCAGGCCCAGCCGCCACTACATTTACCCAGTGTGCTGTTAGGGAGATATAACGTCCCTAACCGTGCTTACTGGTCCACGCATCTGTAGTTAGGTGGACCTTGCCACAGATGGCTTTGCGCAGTGCACACCTGATTTTGTCCCCCACTTGGTTGTGCAGGGAAGGGATAGCTCGTCTGGAAAAGTAGTGGCGGCTGGGCACGACGTACTGTGGGACAGCCAATGACATCAGCCTTTAAAAACTCTGCGTCTCCACCAGATGGAATGACAGCATTTCAAAGGCGAGGAATTTTGAAATGCTGGCATTTAGGGCCAGGGATCGCGGGTGGCTAGGGGGGTACTTCCTCTTCCGCTCCAGTGTTTGGGAAATAGAGAGCTGAACGCTTCCATGGGACATTGTGGAGATGGTTGGTGACCCAGGTGGTAGTGTTGCTGGCAGATCCTCTGTTTGCGGGTTGGCAGGTGTCACTGTCACTACAGAGGTGGATGAAGAGGCCGAGACTGCAGCAGAAGAGGAAGCAGGAGGAGCCAGAGACCTTTCTTGGTTTTTGAGGTGTCTACTCCACTGCATCTCGTGCTTTGCACTTAGATGCCTGGTCATGCAGGTTGTGCTCAGGTTGAGAACGTTTATGCCTCGCTGCAAGCTCTGATTGCACAGCGTGCATACCACTCGTGTCTTGTCATCAGCACATTGTCTGAAGAACTGCCACGCTAGGGAACTCCTTGGACCTGGCTTTGGTGTGCTCGGTCCCTTGCTGCGTTGGGCAGTAGCAGACGTACTGTCTAGGGGACGGACGCTCCGCTTTTGCACCCTGCTCCCTCTTCTGCTGTGCTGGTGGCTCTGTGCGACCACCGCCTCTTCCTCCGAACTACACTGGTCACCTGCATGACGTTGATTCCATGTGGGGTCAAGGACCTCATCGTCCTCCACATCATCTTCCACCCAGTCTTCACCCCTGCCCTCCTTGTCGGTCTGCACAATGGCGAAAGCAGCAGCAGTTGGCACCTGTGTTTCGTCATCATCCAAGACGTGCTGCGATGGTCCTCCCATGTACTCATCATGAAACATAAGTGGTTGGGCATCGGTGCACACAATCTCTTCCACTTCTGGGGCAGGGCTAGGTGGATGGCCCTGGGAAACCCTGCTAACAGAGTCATCAAAAAGCAGAAGAGACTGCTGCATGATTTGGGGCTCAGACTGATTGGCTGATTTGCAAGGGGGTGAGGTGAAAGACTGATGGACATCGGCTGCAGGTGTCAACTCTGAACTTTCATCAGGAGACTGGGTGGGAGACAATGTGAAGGAACCGGAGGCACTGTCAGCAACCCAATCTACTATCGCCTGTACTTGTCCTGGCCTCAACATTCGTACAGCCTCATTAGGCGCACCAAAATACCGCTGCAGGCTCTGTCGCCTACTCGCACCTGAGGAAGGTGTTTCACTAGTGCGTGCAGCTAAGACAGATCGACCACATCCTCTCCCTGCAACAGCAGCACCACGACCCGGGCCACGTCCCTTTTTGATGATCTCCTCATATTTTCAAAATTTATGATCTCGCCCTAAATGGGTGTTTTTGTCAATAGCAGAATACACGTACAGTGTCTAAAGCGTTTATGAACACGCAGAAAATGCTATTGGAAAAAAAAAAAACACTGCAAAATTAAATTTTTTTGCAATGTTTTTCAAATATCAGAATACACGGATAGTGTCTAAAGCGTTTATGAAAATGCAGAAAATGCTATTTTGAAAAAAAAAACCTGCAAAATTTCATTTTTTTGCAATGTTTTTCCAATATCAGAATACACGGATAGTGTCTAAAGCGTTTATGAAAACGCAGAAAATGCTATTGGAAAAAAAAAAAAACACCGCAAAATTTAATTTTTTTGCAATGTCTTTCCAATATCAGAATACACGGATAGTGTCTAAAGCGTTTATGAACACGCAGAAAATGCTACTGGGAAAAAAAACACTGCAAAATTAAAATTTTTTGCAATGTTTTTCAAATATCAGAATACACGGATAGTGTCTAAAGCGTTTATGAAAACACAGAAAATGCTATTGTGAAAAAAAAGACACCGCAAAATAAAACATTTTTGCAATGTTTTTCCAATATCAGAATACACGGATAGTGTCTAAAGCGTTTATGAAAACGCAGAAAATGCTATTGGGAAAAAAAAACACTGCAAAATTAAATTTTTTTGCAATGTTTTTCAAATATCAGAATACACGGATAGTGTCTAAAGCGTTTATGAAAACGCAGAAAATGCTATTTTGAAAAAAAAAACTGAAAAATTTAATTTTTTTGCAATGTTTTTCCAATATCAGAATACACGGATAGTGTCTAAAGCGTTTATGAAAACGCAGAAAATGCTATTGGGGAAAAAAAAACACTGCAAAATTTAATTTTTTTGCAATGTTTTTCCAATATCAGAATACACGAATAGTGTCTAAAGCGTTTATGAACACGCAGAAAATGCTACTGGGGAAAAAAAACACTGCAAAATTAAAAATTTTTGCAATGTTTTTCAAATATCAGAATACACGGATAGTGTCTAAAGCGTTTATGAAAACGCAGAAAATGCTATTGTGAAAAAAAAGACACCGCAAAATAAAAAATGTTTGCAATGTTTTTCCAATATCAGAATACACGGATAGTGTCTAAAGCGTTTATGAAAACGCAGAAAATGCTATTGGGAAAAAAAAAACACTGCAAAATTAAATTTTTTTGCAATGTTTTTCAAATATCAGAATACACGGATAGTGTCTAAAGCGTTTATGAAAACGCAGAAAATGCTATTTTGAAAAAAAAAACACCGCAAAATTAAATTTTTTGCAATGTTTTTGAAATATCAGAATACACGGATAGTGTCTAAAGCGTTTATGAAAACGCAGAAAATGCTATTGGGAAAAAAAAAAACACTGCAAAATAAAAAAATTTTGCAATGTTTTTCCAATATCAGAATACACGGATAGTGTCTAAAGCGTTTATGAAAACGCAGAAAATGCTATTGGGAAAAAAAAAACACCGCAAAATTTAATTTTTTTGCAATGTCTTTCCAATATCAGAATACACGGATAGTGTCTAAAGCGTTTATGAACACGCAGAAAATGCTACTGGGAAAAAAAACACTGCAAAATTAAAATTTTTTGCAATGTTTTTCAAATATCAGAATACACGGATAGTGTCTAAAGCGTTTATGAAAACACAGAAAATGCTATTGTGAAAAAAAAGACACCGCAAAATAAAACATTTTTGCAATGTTTTTCCAATATCAGAATACACGGATAGTGTCTAAAGCGTTTATGAAAACGCAGAAAATGCTATTGGGAAAAAAAAAACACTGCAAAATTAAATTTTTTTGCAATGTTTTTCAAATATCAGAATACACGGATAGTGTCTAAAGCGTTTATGAAAACGCAGAAAATGCTATTTTGAAAAAAAAAACTGAAAAATTTAATTTTTTTGCAATGTTTTTCCAATATCAGAATACACGGATAGTGTCTAAAGCGTTTATGAAAACGCAGAAAATGCTATTGGGAAAAAAAAAACACTGCAAAATTTAATTTTTTTGCAATGTTTTTCCAATATCAGAATACACGAATAGTGTCTAAAGCGTTTATGAACACGCAGAAAATGCTACTGGGAAAAAAAACACTGCAAAATTAAAAATTTTTGCAATGTTTTTCAAATATCAGAATACACGGATAGTGTCTAAAGCGTTTATGAAAACGCAGAAAATGCTATTGTGAAAAAAAAAACACTGCAAAATTAAATTTTTTTTGCAATGTTTTTCAAATATCAGAATACACGGATAGTGTCTAAAGCGTTTATGAAAACGCAGAAAATGCTATTTTGAAAAAAAAAACACTGCAAAATTAAATTTTTTGCAATGTTTTTGAAATATCAGAATACACGGATAGTGTCTAAAGCGTTTATGAAAACGCAGAAAATGCTATTGGGAAAAAAAAAAACACTGCAAAATAAAAAATTTTTGCAATGTTTTTCCAATATCAGAATACACGGATAGTGTCTAAAGCGTTTATGAACACGCAGAAAATGCTACTGGGAAAAAAAAGACTGCAAAATTAAATTTTTTTGCAATGTTTTTCAAATATCAGAATACACGGAGAGTGTCTAAAGCGTTTATGAAAATGCAGAAAATGCTATTGGGAAAATGAAACACTGCAAAATTTAATTTTTTTGCAATGTTTTTCCAATATCAGAATACACGGATAGTGTCTAAAGCGTTTATGAAAACGCAGAAAATGCTATTGGGAAAAAAAAAAACACTGCAAAATTAAATTTTTTTGCAATGTTTTTCCAATATCAGAATACACGGATAAATTTTGTCTGGCACTGGCCTCATGGCACTGTTAAAAGACTGTGCACTGCACCCCAGCCATGGTACAATTGATTTAGGAATCTCTTGAATAATTCTCTCTGCCTCTTTCTCTTCCTTACTAAAGAAACTCTGTACTCTACTCTAGCTATCTAGATCGCTCACTGATCTAACTAATTAGAAGAAAAGTTAAGGAATGTGGACTGACTGACTGACTGACTTTATCACACTAACTCCTAAAATCCTCTCAGCAGCACAGGAACCTGTCTATAGCAGAATGACGCTGTGTGCTGTGTGTCTGGACTATATATAGAGGCTGGGTCACATGCTGCACTGCCCAATCACAGCCATGCCATTAGCAGGCATGGCTGTGATGGCTTCTAAAGGCACACTAGTGAAACTAGCGTCGATTGTAAAGCTTGTAAAAGGCGCCAATACAGCGCCGAACACCGGACCCGAACATACAGCCAATAGTTCAGGTTCGGGTCCGGGACCCGGACACCCAAAAGTCCGGTACGGACCCGAACTTTACAGTTCGGGTTCGCTCAACCCTAGATTATGATTAGAATTGGTATGGTGACATTGGAGAAGTTGGCGATTTTGATGATGATGACAGCAGGCTTATAAATTCTATGCATCCGGAGTGGTCGATATTGTGGATGATTACAGGCTTTTAAAATCTGTATTTCTGGTGAGTGTACCCCCAAAAGGGGACGAACATCACATTTGGTGAAATCTCTGGTGGATGGCTCAAAATTGACAACCTAACAACTGCACAGAATTATTTTGCCTCATTGTCTCTCACCTTCACTGCTGGAAAATCTACTCTTCTTCATTTATTTATTTATTTGTTTGATATCCAGTCACCTATTTATGGACACTTTTTTTGGACACTAAATATTAATGGATTCATTTACATAAATTATAGACGTGGACTATTACTATTTATTTATTTATCTCTATAAACTAGTTTATACTTTTACTCATAGCTATAAATTAATTTATATATTTTTTATACATATATATTTTATGTATATATTTCCTACATATATCTAATTTATTTTTTATATATTTATATTTAGATTTAATTCACTATTTTGGAAGGGATTATTTATTTATTTATCTAATTCACGTCGGACATTATGTTCGAATAACGAGCGCTGCTACAATTTTTAGAAAAATACGCTTATTTGCACCATTTTTTCTTTTGATTGTATTTATAAACATACTGTAGACATGTGCGATTAGTTTCGTACGAATTCGAAATTCATACGAATTTTTCGAAATTCGTACATTTGTACGAATCCATAGTACGAATTTTTTCGAATACGAATTCTGTACGGAATACGAAATTCCATTTACGAATTTCGGCTCCGAATTATTCGAATCCAACCACCAAATATCGAATTTCAACTAATACAAAAGAAATTATTATAGCGGATATAACGAATGATAGGAATGAATTCGAATGATTCGAATGACAAAGTGTCATTTCTGCAGGAAAAATTCCATTTACGAATTTCGGCTCCAAATTATTCTAATCCAACTACCAAATATCGAATTTCAACTAATACGAAAGAAATTATTATAGCGGATATAACGAATGATTCAAATGAATTCGAATGATTCGAATGACAAAGTGTAATTTTTGCAGGAAAAAAAGCTATTTAAAATCACTTGCGGCTAATGAATTGTCGGCTCCCGTAACACAGAGAACAGTCATTCATTTAAAGTCATTGATAAAAAAATTTAAAAAAAAGCATGGGGGTCCCCCCAAATTCAATAACCAGGCCCTTCAGGTCTGCTATGGATATTAAGGGGAACCCCACTTCAAATAAAAAAAAAATGACGTGGGGTCCCCCCTAAATATTCATACCAGACCCTTCAGGTCTGGGATGTATTTTAAGGGGAACCCTGGCCAAAAAAAAAAAAAATGGCGTGGGGTCCCCCTCAAAATCCATACCAGACCCTTTATCCAAGCACGCAACCTGGCAGGCCGCAGGAAAAGAAGGGGGGACGAGAGCGCCCCCCCTTCTGAACCGTACCAGGCCACATGCCCTCAACATTGGGAGGGTGCTTTGGGGTCCCCCCCGGTCTTTGACAATTCCTTTATTAAAATCTTCTTTCTTCTGGTCTTCCTTCTTCCTTTCTTCATCCTTCGGTTTATTCATCTTCTCCTTCCGGCATCTTCTTCCATCTTCTTCTTCCATCTTCTTCTTCCTCCGATCCGCTTCTTCTTGCTCTGGTCTTCTCGTCCTTCTCGTCCGGCATCTTCTTCCATGGCGTCGGCGTCTGTTCTTCTGTCGGGCCGCTCCTCGCAATGGGAGGCTCCCGCTGTGTGAGGCTTTGCTGCGTCTGACCGGTCTTTTATAACGGAGGGCACCTGGTGACCCCGCCCCCCTCTGATGCACGGGGACGTCATGGGGACTTCCCTATGGCTTTCCCTATGGCTTTCCCCATGACGTGCCTCTTTTCCTGCGGCCTGTCAAGGAAGACATCCCAGTGACCCAGGAGGACCTGCCCGCAGAACTCCCTTCAGAGCCAATCAGCGCTTGTCGGCGCACATTGGCGCCGGTGGGCGCGCGCGGGTACGCGCTGACGCGCTGTGAATCCACACTTGGCGCCCAAAGGCCTTTAAAAGAAAGCTTGTGACTGAGGCCTCTTGCTGTCCGGTCTACAGCGTTTCCTGAGACCCCTGCTATCTGCTGACTACCTGCTTGATTCCTGCTACCCGGCTTGTTCCTGACTTCACCTGCCTGCTGCCTGCCTCCGACCTGGGCTTGTCTGACTATTCTTTGCCTGCTCCTCTGGTCCTGTTTGTTGCCCGCCTGCTGCCAACCCTACCTGTACCCTGACTATCCACCTGCCTCTGCCTGAACCTGCTCTGTCTGCCAGTGTTGACCCGGCCTGCCTGACTACGCCCAGCGTTCCTGTGTTCCAAAGCACGTCATCTCTCAGTCTGCTGACCAGTGTCCCTGTGGGACTACAGAACACCTCCCTGCTGCCAGCTGTTCCAGAAGTTCCTGCAAGTCTCAGAACTTTCCGTACTGCCTGCAGTTCCTGTGTTCCAGATCCCTGCACTGTTCCAGTCAAGGCCCCCATCTGCCACCTGCCAGGCACTTGTGCTCCCCTGCACTCGCGAGCCCCTGTCTCCACCTTCGGGGGTTCACGAGCCAGAGGCATACGAGAGGCCGCTCCCTGCATTCTGGGCTCCATCCCCAGGTACGTGACGCAGGGAGCTTCTCCCATGGACGATCTCTGCCGCCATCTTGCAGGACTTACTCAGGCGGTGGAGAACCTGCAGGAAGGTTATGCTAACCTGGAGGAACGTGTCCAAGTTCTGTCCGCTTCCGCTTCTGCTGCCTCTGAGACTTCTGCTACACCCTCTGTGGTGATGTTGCCACCGGAACCCAGGGTTCCCCCGCCTGAGAAGTTTTCCAGGCAACCAGAGCAAATTCAGGACATTCCGCAATGCTTGCAAGCTTCTTTTTTGCCCTACAACCAAGGACTTTTTCCCTCGAAGCCACCAAGGTTGGGTTTGTTATTTTCCTGCTGTCAGATGAACCCCAGTCCTGGGCCCATCGGCTCCTGGAAAAGAAAGACCCCTCACTGAATACCCTAAATACCTTCTTCCAGGCCATGTCCTTGCTTTATGAAGACCCGCAGCTAACCGCTACCACGGAGACAGCCCTGCATGCCCTACAGCAAGGACGCAGGCCTGTGGAGGACTACGTGACGGAATTCAGGAGCTGGAGCGCCGATACAGACTGGAATAATGCTGCATTACGCTACCAGTTTCGCATGGGCCTCTCAGATCCCCTGAAATACGAACTGGCCCGTGTGGGCACCCCAGAGACCTTGGAGGCCCTCATGGAACTGTCCATCCAGATAGACAGACGTCTACGGGAGCGACGCGCTGAGCGATCTGCCGGGTCTTCTCGTCCTGTTTGGATGCTTCCCCGTGTGCTCAGTCCTCCGTATCCAGTTCCCCCAGCTCCCACTACCACCAGGCTTGATGTCCCGGAACCCATGCAGCTGGGCTTGCTTCGTCCCTCTCTGACCCCCGAGGAACGTCAACGCCGCCGAGTCGGCAACCTTTGCTTGTATTGCGGAGAACCAGGACATTTTGTATGAACCTGCCCAGCAAAGCTCCGTAAGTGCTTCTCCATCTCTCCTGCCTTTACCCCTGTGTCACCTAACCATATGTCTCACCTGGCTGTTCCCATTGTCTTGCAGCTTCCCGAAGGGAACATCCAAACCAGCGCAATTATTGATTCTGGGGCGTGCAGTGGCTTCATGGACTTGTCCTTCGCCTCCAGGTACCACATCCCTTTACGACCAAGAGCGAAAGGACTTTCTGTATACCTGGCCGACGGGTCCACTCTTAAATCAGGACCAGTAACCCATGTGACCTCTCCTTTACCATCTACTATTGCCTGGATTCACCAAGAATTGTTGTGCTTAGATGTCATCAAGTCCCCATTATTTCCCATCATACTGGGCATGCCCTGGTTGAGGGCCCATAACCCACAAATTGATTGGATCCTAGGGAAGATTGAGTTCCCCTCTCCTTACTGTCATCAGCATTGTTCACCTGGACCCGGTGAGGCGCCTGCCTCCCTACTGTGCCTGGAGGTTGAGGCCGAAACCCGTCAAGCGGTACCCGAAGTCTATCACAATTTCCTGGACGTTTTTAGCAAGAAAGGTGCAGAGACTCTCCCACCATACGACTGCCCCATTGAACTCCTCCCAGGAGCAGAGATTCCTTTTGGGAGAATCTTCCCCTTATCCGAACTGGAACTGGGGACATTAAAGACCTACCTTGATGACAACCTAGAAAAGGGGTTCATCCGACCTTCCACCTCACCTGCAAGAGCGGGAATTTTCTTTGTGGAGAAGAAGGACCACTCGTTATGCCCATGTGTAGACTATCGGGCTCTCAACAAGATTACGGTCAAGAACCGTTACCCTCTGCCCCTAGTGCCAGAACTTTTCCAGAGACTGGGGTCTGCAGCAGTGTTTTCTAAGTTGGACCTTCGAGGGGTCTACAACCTTGTTCGTACATGGAGTGGAGATGAGTGGAAGACTGCCTTCCGTACACGCTTCGGGCACTTTGAATACTTAGTTATGCCCTTCGGCCTGTGTAATGCCCCCGCCACATTCCAACACTTTGTAAATGACATTTTCAGAGACTTTCTTGACCTATTTGTTGTTATTTATCTTGATGACATTCTAATCTTTTCCTCCTCTTTAGCTGAGCACCGAGAAGTCAAGAACGTATTGACACGACCACGACTCCATGGACTATACGCTAAGCCCGAAAAGTGTGTCTTTGAACAGCAGAGTATCCCTTTCCTTGGTCTCATCATCTCTGTGGAGGGCATTGAGATGGACCCCCAGAAGGTCTCAGCCATCCTAGACTGGCCAGCCCCGACCGATAAGAAAGGAGTACAACGGTTTGTGGGCTTCGCAAATTTTTATAGAAAATTCATAAGAGGATTCTCCACCATCATTTCCCCCATAACAGGTTAACCAAACAGGGTCTCAAATTCCAGTGGTCCACCGAAGTCCAGGCGGCCTTCACCACGCTGAAGGACCTGTTCGTTTCAGCCTCAGTCCTGAAACACCCCGACTCCACCCTGCCATACATTCTGGAAGTGGATGCCTCGGAAATAGCGGTTGGGGCAGTGCTCTCCCAGAGACAGGGACTCAAAGCCCTTTTGCACCCGGTCGCCTTTTTTTCACGTAAGTTATCAGAGGCAGAAAGGAACTACAATGTCGGCGATCGGGAGTTGTTGGCAATCAAGGCGGCACTTGAGGAGTGGCGCTATCTCCTGGAAGGAGCAACCCATCCGATCCTTATCTATATGGACCACAAGAACTTGGAATACCTGAAAGCCGCCAGAAGACTGAGACCACGGCAGGCCAGGTGGGCACTTTTCTTTACCAGATTCCAGTTCCTGATTAACTTACCGTCCCGGATCGAAAAATACCAAGCCCGACGCGTTGTCACGGATGTACAGCGAGCCTGAAGTCCCTTCATCCCCAGACACTGTCCTGCCTTCAGGGAACTTTCTCCTACTCCAAGGAGACTTACTTACCCAGATTAAACAGGCTTCCACTGGCGCCACCTGACACCGCTCTACTAGCCAGAGATGATCTTTTATGGTTTGGGGACAGGATCTTCGTGCCCCAGGAAGCACGGGTTCCGGTCCTCAGCTCTTGCCACGACCATATGTTGGCTGGCCATTTCGGGGTGTACAAGACCTCCGATCTGCTCCAGCGCACGTTCTGGTGGCCGCAATGGCGGAAAGACTGTAAGGATTATGTGGAGGCGTGCGTTACCTGCATCCAGAATAAGGGCAGCAAGACAAGGGCTTGGGGTTTGTTGAAGCCGTTACCCGTCCCGGAGAGACCATGGAGGATGATCTCCATGGATTTTATTGTGGAGCTACCGCCCTCAGAAAACTGCACTACCATCTTTGTGGTAGTGGATAGACTATCCAAGATGTCCCACTTTCTGCCTATGAGGGGCACACCCTCTGCTGCCGAGACGGCTAGGACCTTCATCAGGGAAATAGTGAGGCTCCATGGCATACCAGCAAATATCACGTTGGATCGGGGGGCGCAATTCATGTCTAAGTTCTGGAAGGCTCTGTGTGGGTCACTAAAAATTGACCTGTCTTTCTCCTCTGCTTACCACCCTCAAACGAACGGCCAGACGGAAAGAACCAATCAGACGCTGGAGCAGTATCTGCGCTGCTTTTCCTCGTTCTCTCAGGATGATTGGGTCCCGCTGCTTCCCCTTGCTGAGTTTGCTTATAATAATTCCGTTCATTCAGCCACTAAGCAATCCCCGTTTTTTGCAAATTACGGGTTCCACCCTCTATTCCTATCCAATAATCTTCCGGAGTGCCCGGTACCAGCCGCCCAGGAACACCTTAACTTTTTTGAATCCAACAACAAGCTACTACAGGAGACTATGGCAAGGACCCAGAGTTACAACAAGGAGGTTTATGATAAAAAGAGAAGAGGGGAGCTTGACCTCAAACCTGGAGACCAAGTCTGGTTGTCCACCCTGAATTTAAAGTTAGCGTGCCCATCCAGGAAACTGGGCCCTAAGTTCGTGGGACCCTTCCCCGTAGCAAGGAAAATCAACAATGTAGCCTATGAGCTGAAGTTACCGGAGTCATTCCGGATTCACCCGGTCTTTCATGTGGCCCTGCTCAAGCCTGTGGTTCCAGACCCATTTGCCAACCGGAAGGTTGGTCCCCCCGCACCCGTGATCATTAATGGGATGGGATGGGACTACAGAACACCTCCCTGCTGCCAGCTGTTCCAGAAGTTCCTGCAAGTCTCAGAACTTTCCGTACTGCCTGCAGTTCCTGTGTTCCAGATCCCTGCACTGTTCCGGTCAAGGTCCACATCTGCCACCTGCCAGGCACTTGTGCTCCCCTGCACTCACGAGCCCCTGTCTCCACCTTCGGGGGTTCACGAGCCAGAGGCATACGAGAGGCCGCTCCCTGCATTCTGGGCTCCATCCCCAGGTACGTGAAATGGCCTCCCAATGTTGAGGGCATGTGACCTGGTACGGTTCAGGAGGGAGGGGGGCCGCTCTCGTCCCCCCCTCTTTTCCTACGGCCTGCCAGGTTGCGTGCTCGGATAAGGGTCTGGTATGGATTTTGAGGGGGACCCCACGCCATTTTTTTCTTTGCCCGGGGTTCCCCTTAAAATCCATCCCAGACCTGAAGGGTCTGGTATGAATATTTAGGGGGACCCCTACGTCATTTTTTATATTTGAAGCGGGTGTTCCCCTTAATATCCATAGCAGACCTGAAGGGCCTGGTAATTGAATTTGGGGGGACCCCCACGCTTTTTTTTTATCAATGACTTTCAATGAATGACTGTTCTTTGTGTTACGGGATCCGACAATTTATTAGCCGCGAGTGATTTTAAATAGCTTTTTTGCCTGCAAAAATGACACTTTGTGCAGGAACAGTTCTCGATATTAGATATACTGAATCTCGAATTCATTCGAATCATTCGTTATATCCGCTATAATAATTTCTTTCATATTAGTTGAAATTAGATATTTGGTAGTAGTTGGATTCGAATTGTTCTCTGTGTTACAGAGCCGACAATTCATTAGCCGCGAGTGATTTTAAATAGCTTTTTTTCCTGCAAAAATGACACTTTGTGCAGGAACAGTTCTAAGCACAGGAAACATGCGCCCCTTCACAGGCATACTATAGAGTTGTAACGTTAATACGTTTTTGGATAATTCGTTAGTAGGAGCCTCCCATTGCGAGGAGCGGCCCGACAGAAAAACAGACGCCGACGCCATGGAAGAAGATGCCGGACGAGAAGACCAGAGCAAGAAGAAGCGGATCGGAGGAAGAAGAAGATGGAAGAAGATGCCGGAATGAGAAGATGAAGAAACCGAAGGATGAAGAAAGGAAGAAGGAAGACCAGAAGAAAGAAGATTTTAATAAAGGAATTGTCAAAGACCGTCACTTTTTTGGTGAAATGGTAGGGGTACTTTTGTACCCCCTTACCATTTCACACAGGGGGGGTGGGACCTGGGGGTCCCCTTGTTAAAGGGGGCTTCCATATTCCGATAAGCCCCCCGCCCGCAAACCCCCACAACCAATGGCCAGGGTTGTGGGGATGAGGCCCTTATTCTCATCAACATGGGGACAAGGTGCTTTGGGGGGGACCCCAAAGCACCCTCCCAATGTTGAGGGCATGTGGCCTGGTGCGGTTCAGGGGGGGCGCTCTCGTCCCCCCTCTTTTCCTGCGGCCTGCCAGGTTGCGTGCTCGAATAAAGGGTCTGGTATGGATTTTTGGGGGACCCCACACCATTTTTTTTTTTGCCCGGGGTTCCCCTTAAAATCCATCCCAGACCTGAGGGGTCTGGTATGGATATTTAGGGGGGACCCCACGTCATTTTTTTTTTATTTGAAGTGGGGTTCCCCTTAATATCCATAGCAGACCTGAAGGGCCTGGTTATTGAATTTGGGGGGACCCCCACGATTTTTTTTTTTTTTTATCAATGACTTTCAATGAATGACTGTTCTCTGTGTTACGGGAGCCGACAATTCATTAGCCGCGAGTGATTTTAAATAGCTTTTTTTCCTGCAAAAATGACACTTTGTCATTCGAATTCATTCGAATCATTCGTTATATCCGCTATAATAATTTCTTTCGTATTAGTTGAAATTCGATATTTGGTAGTTGGATTCAAATTATTCTATGTGTTACGGGAACCGGCAATTCATTCGATTAGTTACGATTCATAACGATTCGTAACGATTCAAATTTTTTTTAACGATTCGTACGAAATTCGTATTTCATACGAATTCGAACGGAATTCGTAAACCAATTACGATTTTTTTTTTTTTTTACAAAGCGAAACCAATTTTTTGACGGTTCCCATGTCTAACATACTGTGTGCCAAAAGGCATCCCTCCTTGTTATTTCTGTTAGGAGGTGTGCATAAGTGACCTTTATCTTGAGATATGTCTTGTACCAGTCAGTCTTCTTCCTTACCCTTATCCAGGGGTGCCCAACCAGTGGCCCGTGGAGCCCTCTGATGTGGCCCGTGACCTTATGCTCTGGGATGGCGGGTCGGAAAGCCCAGATCACGGTTTTGCCGACCCACCATTCCAGAGCATCAGTGTAGTGAATGGAGCCGGCGGTAGAGGAAGCATGCGGCTGTTGAGGGAGCAGAGCCGCATAAGCCAATGCTTCCTGTATAGCACCAGCTCTTGTCCCAGGCATTTTTTTTTTGCCTTCCTCTGGATCGACTCTGGGTATAGGATAGTATATATCAGGGATATGCAATTAGTGGACCTCCAGCTGTGGCAGAACTACAAGTGCCATGAGGCATAGCAAGATATTGATAGCCACAATTATGACACGCAGAGGCATGATGGGACTTGTAGTTTTGCAACAGCTGGAGGTCCACTAATTGCATATCCCTGGTATATATGGAGGTTTTCTATTTCTGTTTTGGTGTGTTTTTTCTATTTTGGTTGAACTGGATGGACTTGTGTCTTTTTTCAACCAGGTTGAATGGAAAAGGGGGTAAAATTGTTTCTACCCCCCCCCCCCCCCCATGGGATTGTGGCAGCGGAGTTTCAAACATCCCTTTAACTTAGAAAATGTGGGAAGGTGTTCTATTGGTCACCTCCCCTTGTATAGGTCAGGTCACCTAGTATCCAGGCAGTTTTAGAAAAGAGAGGGAAGGTGCTCTGTTGGTCACCTGTTCCTAGGTAGGTCAGGTGATCTAGTATCCATGCAGTTTGGAAAAAGTTCGGGAAGAATTTGAAATAAAAAGGGGTTCCGAGCCCCTGAGGTTCAGTGGCCCCAGTAAGCACAAGCTGCGGTGTTCCCTCCCTCCCTCCCTATACGTTGCGGCTAATTATTATGTGGCAGTGTCACCTTTAAGGGGGACAGTTTTTTTGAGCCTAGGTTTTTTACTGACTAGGTCTCTTAAAGTTTATATTATCTGAGAAATTTCTGGTTGAAGAATATTTTGATGTTTTGGGTAATTTTAACCCCATTGGTATGTATTCCAGCTCGAGCCGTAGTGGCTGAGCAGATGGCAGGTGTTTAAAATACATTTTACAGCTATTTATTTATTAATTTATTGTTAAAGCCAATAATAATAAAGGCCGCGGCCATACTTATCCAACAATAAAGGTGTGTGGTGTTTTTCTTTCTGTGTTAAATCCTGCTGTCTGCTGTCCCATAACTATATAACTGTGTAACTACAGTATCTCACAAAAGTGAGTACACCCCTCACATTTTTGTAAATATTTTATTATATCTTTTCATGTGACAACACTGAAGAAATGACACTTTGCTACAATGTAAAGTAGTGAGTGTACAGCTTGTATAACAGTGTCATTTTGCTGTCCCCTCAAAATTACTCAACACACAGCCATTAATGTCTAAACCACTGGCAACAAAAGTGAGTACACCCCTAAGTGAAAATGTCCAAATTTTTCCCAATTAGCCATTTTCCCTCCCGGTGTCATGTGATTGGTTAGTGTTACAAGGTCTCAGGTGTGAATGGAGAGCAGGTGTGTTAAATTTGGTGTTATCGCTCTCACTCTCTCATACTGGTAACTGGAAGTTCAACATGGCACCTCATGGCAAAGAACTCTCTGAGGATCTGAAAAATAATTCCTGCTCTACATAAAGAAACTGAGCTGCAGCACGGTGGCCAATCAAATACACATTGAGGAAAAGGGGAAATTTGAGACTTGGTATGAGATGTGTGTTAGAAAAACAAATAAATTAATTACATGATCAAAAGAGGTTTATTCATAACAATGTGCATAGGACATGGTACATAGCAGGTATGACTAGCTGATGGGCATATAATACATATAAAAATACATTTTTGCACAAGCTTGATAAAAGCTTGAATAAAAATAGCAAATACACATTACTAAAATCCCCCGTACCGTACCCCGCATGATGCAACAGAGATGGGTAGGTACAATAGCTACGTTTTATTGGCTATGATTACTATCACACCATGGCCAAAATATTGGATATTGAATATTCTATACACCCACGCTGTTCCCTGCCTGGAACGTGCCCCTGAGTATTGGATGGGGGCACCTCTAATACAGCAGGGGATGGGTATGGGATTAGATTGATTCACTAGGTGGATGCTGTCCACCCAGATGGGTGTGGTATGTTCTGGTGGGCGTCGGCCTGGGCATATGCATGTGGACATATATATAGAGTTAACCAGAGGAGGCAAGTTATTCACCGATTTGGCTCTGAGGAAGAGGGTACGCCCTTGAAATGCGTTAGCCATTGTGATGCCATCTGACCCCTCTAACATCCGGTCCGGGTTGCAGGTGTCTAGAGACGCAGTCTCATCCACTGATAAGCCTTTTTTTATATGCTCGTTTGTGATTAAGGTTACTGCTGTTATAGTTTTTTTATGGTTGGTGCGCCCTCCTTTCCTTTTTTATGGCACGGTGGCCAAGACCATACAGCTCTTTAACAGGACAGGTTCCACTCAGAACAGGCCTCGCCATGGTCGACCAAAGAAGTTGAGTGCACATGCTCAGCGTCATATCCAGAGGTTGTCATTGGGAAATAGACGTATGAGTACTTCCAGCAATGCTGCAGAGGTTGAAGGTGTGGGGGGTCAGCCTGTCAGTGCTCAGACCATACACCGCACACTGCATCAAACTGGTCTGCATGGCTGTCGTCTCAGAAGGAAGCCTCTTCTAAAGAAGATGCACAAGAAAGCCTGCAAACAGTTTGCTGAAGACAAGCAGACTAAGGACTTGGATTACTGGAACCATGTCCTGTGGTCTGATGAGACCAAGATAAACTTGTTTGGTTCAGATGGTGTCAAGCGTGTGTGGCTGCAACCAGGTGAGGAGTACAAAGACAAGTGTGTCTTGCCTACAGTCAAGCATAGTAGTGTGAGTGTCATGGTCTGGGGGTGCATGAGTGCCGCCGGCACTGGGGAGCTACAGTTCATTGAGGGAACCATGAATGCCAACATGTACTGTGACATACTGAAGCAGAGCATGATCACCTCCCTTCAGAGACTGGGCCACAGGACAGTATTCCAACATGATAACGACCCCAAACACACCTTCAAGACGACCACTGCCTTGTTAAAGAAGCTGAGGGTAAAGGTGATGGACTGGCTAAGCATGTCTCCAGACCTAAACCATATTGAGCATCTGTGGGGCATCCTCAAACAGAAGGTGGAGGAGCGCAAGGTTTCTAACATCCACCAGCGCCGTGATGTCATCATGGAAGAGTGGCAACCTGTAAAGCTCTGGTGAACTCCATGCTCAAGAGGGTTAAGGCAGTGCTGGAAAATAATGGTGGCCACACACACTTTGGGCCCAATTTGGAAATTTTTACTTAGGGGTGTACTC
The DNA here is from genome assembly GCA_028564925.1 of Lithobates sylvaticus. NCBI lineage: Eukaryota > Metazoa > Chordata > Amphibia > Anura > Ranidae > Lithobates > Lithobates sylvaticus. The sequence continues at coordinate 135,611,818 of CM053028.1, read as the reverse complement.
ACATTTGTTGCCAGCAGTTTATACATTAATGGCTGTGTGTAGAGTTATTTAGAGGGGACAGCAAATCTACACTGTTATACAAGCTGTACACTACTTTACATTGTAGCATAGTGTAATTTCTTCAGTGTTGTCACATGAAAAGATATAATAAAATATTTACAAAAATGTGAGGGGTGTACTGAGGGGTGTACAGCAACATTGCTAGAGCCGGCGATACTTGCAGAACGGGTGAAGTAAAGAATTACAATACATTAAAGGTCAGTTTATCACAGCGTATATAAAGGAATGGGCATATCTGTTCTGCACTGATTACTGGACTGCTTTCAAACTAATCCGTAGGTGCAGCACAGTATATCTGCGGGTTACCTCCACTGAGCCATGGACTTATATTATTACCTGCTGGTTTGGTGCACTTTCTAAAAGCTTTCAGGAAGTGCACCACACCTACAAGGTATAATAGATGTCTATGGCAAAATGCAGCTAACCTGGAGGAAAGCCACAGATGCACTGCATTGTGCCCATCAATAACACCTAAACAGAAAAAAAAACGTTACAGTGGGCTATGGAAAAGCAATCATGGACTGTGGATGACTGGATGAAAGTGATATTTAGCAATGAATTACAAATCTGCATTGGGCAGGGTGATGATCCAGGAACTTTTCTTTGGTGCCGTTCCAATGAAATGTATGAAGACGAATGCCTGCAGAAAACATGCAAATTTCCACAATCATTGATGATATGGGGTTGCATGTCAAGTAAAGGTACAGGGGAGATGACAGTCATTAAAGCGGACCTTATTTTTTCATCTTTCCATCTATTAAATCTTTTGCCCTTGTTTTTTTAACTTTGGATAGTAAAACATTTTTTTTCTGCCAGTAAATACCTTATACAGCCCACTTCCTGTTTCTTGTCTGGTCATTAGCCTAAGCTTATGACATCATGCACAGCTCTCTCTCTCTCTCACTCTCATGAGAGTTTGCCAGGAAGGGAGGGGAGATGAGTCATAAGAGGGCCAATGAGAGCTGAAGAGCTGGAGGTGTGTGTTTAAATCCAGGAAGTGAACAGGCAGCAGCTTCAGCTGTCCACGATTAAAATGACTGCAGCCAGACTAATGCCCCGTACACACGGTCGGATTTTCCGATGGAAAATGTCCTATCGGACCATGTTGTCGGAAATTCCGACCATGTGTGGGCTCCATCTGACTTTTTTCATCGGAATTTCTGACGGAAAAAGTTTGAGATCCTGCTCTCAAATTTTCCGACAACAAAGTCCTATCGGACTTTTTCCGATCGTGTGTAGCGAATTCCGTCGGACAAAGTGCCACGCATGCTCAGATCACATTACAAGACCAAAGCTATTGGCTACTAGCCTCTACGTAGTCCCGTCGTACGCAATGAACGTCACCACGTTCAGAATGATCGGATTTTCCGACAACTTTGTCCGACCATGTGTATGCAACACCAGTGTCGGACAAAATCCGCCGGAAAAAATCCGACGGATGTTGTGGTCGGAATTTCCGACCGTGTGTACGGGGCATTAGTGGAGGGAGATTTCTGCAGCATATTTGGCAAGTATAGAATCACAGTATATATAAAATAATATGCAAAGTGGATCGAGGGAAGCTTCAGAATGGCAAAGATGTTTTTATTACAAATTATGTGAGCAGACTGCAGTTCCTCTCTTAACTCTTCAATAAATGTACAAGTTTGTATTGAGATTTTGGACACTTTTCTTATTCCATCAATTGAAAGGATGTTTGCTGATGATGACATCATTTTTCAGGATGTAATCTGATGCAGGTGTTTGTTTTAGAACTACAAAGTACATGATGATTCCATATTTTTTTCCTCAGCTTGATCTGCAAAAACAGTTGTAATTGACTACAGTTTTTTTTCTGTTTTAGGTGTTTCTTAACCCCTTCAGATCTGAGCTATAGCCGAATGACGGCTACACTGCGGATCTACTTTGCCGGGAGGCCGTCAATAGACGTCCTCCCCTTTGCACGCTCCCCGCTGTGATCTCCAAGTCAATGAGCAACGATCCCGGCCCCGTGCCACGTGATAAGCTGTCAGCCAATGACAGCTGATCACGTGATGTAAACAGAAGATTGGTAATCGTTTTTTTTTTCTCCTCACGCTGATAGCGTGAAGAGAAGAAATAGCAGATCACTGGTTTCAGTGCAAGGGACATCGGTCCCGAAGAGGAAGAGGTAAAGCCGCCTCATATGTGCCCACCAGTACCCACACAGTGCCACGAATCAGTGCCCACCAGTGCATAAGTGCAAGCAATCAGTGTCACCTATCAATGCACACAAGTGCCACCTATCAATGCCCACCAGTGGTGCCAATCAGTGCCACCTAGCAGTGCTGCCTATCAGTGTCACCTACCAGTGCCAATCAGTGCCCATCACTGCCACCCATCAGTGCCCATCACTGCCACCTATCAGCTATCAGTACCAACTATCAGTGCCGCCCATCAGTGCCACCCATCAGTGCCACCTCTCAGTGTCCACCAATGCCACCTATCAGTATCCACCAGTGCCACATCATCAGTGCCCACCAGTGCCGCCTATCAGTGCTATCAGTGCAGCCTCATCAGCGTACACCAATAAAGGAAAAAATTACCTTACCTTTGTTTGTTTGACTGTTAGCAGCTTTTTCACATATTTTTGGTTTAGCGCAGTAATTTCCCACAATTTTTCCCACAGCATCTTAGGCGCCTGCCCGAGCGTGGAACCCCTGGACTCCTTCAACTCCCAGGCCCAACGGACAGGCTGACCAGGGGACCAGAGAATAAGGCATACCTCCCAACATTTTGAGATGGGAATGAGGGACACCTACTAGCAAATGTATGTAGGCATAGGACACGCCTCCTGCCACACCCCCTTTAAGGAGAATTACCCAAAAAGATGTTAATTAAATCCACTAGGACTTTTTTTTACCACTACTATTCCTTTATATTGGCTTTTAAAATGTATACAGTAATTTAGAAATTGGACAAAAGGTTTAGCACTGGGAAACACTTTTTGAAAGATAAAAGTGCATTTTATATATAACTATATAGATCAGACCAAAATGAGGGACAAATGAAGGGGAAAGAGGGACAGAGGGACATTGCTCCAAATCAGGGACAGTCCCTCAAAATCAGGGACAGTTGGGAGCTATAAATAAGGAAAGGCAGGAGGTTTAGGCAGCCAGGGACCGCTCCACCTAACATAGATCTGCTGGAAGGAGCAGAGCACCTCCGTGACCATGAAAATGTGTCCTGCCTGCTGCTGACCATCATGAACATCCTGCTGGCATGGAAGATACCGGCAGACAGGGACTAGGACATGGGAGCACAAGAGGAACTGCAGGCAGGGCTAGGGGTCCCCCTCTCTCTCGCTCTTACTTCCACCTCTCTCTCTGACCCCCTTTATCTGACCCCCCTCTCTCTCTCTCTGGCCCCCTTTCTCTCTCCCCCTCTGTCTCTCACCCACCTCTTTCTGCCCCCTTCTCTCTCACCCCCTGCTCTCTCTCAACCCCCTCTCTCTCACCCCCACTTTCCCCCCTCTCTCTCTGACCCCCTCTTTCTCACTCTCTCTGTCACCTCTCTCTCTCGCTCTCTCTCTCTCTTTCTCTCTCTCTTTGTCACCCCCTCTCTCTGTCACCCCCCCCTCTCTGTCACCCCTCTCTCTCTGTCACCCCCTCTCTATCTGTCAACCCCTCTCTCTCTCTGTCATCCCCCCTCTCTCTCTGTCACCCCCCTCACTATCTGTCATCCCCCTCTCTGTCACCCCCCTCTCTCTCTGTCACCCCCTCTCTCTCTCTGTCACCCCCCTCTATCTCTGTGTCACCCCCTCTGTCATCTTCTCTCTCCCTCTCTCTCTGTCATCCCCCTCTCTGTCACCCCCCCTCTCTCTCTCTCACACCCCTCTCTCTCTCTCTCACACCCCCCTCTCTCTCTGTCACAACCTCTCCCTCTCTCTGTCACCCCCCCCCCTCTCTCTCTGTCACCCCCTCTCTCTCTCTCTGTAATACCCCCTCTCTCTCTGTCATCCCCCCTCTCTCTCTGTCACCCCCCCTCTCTCTCTCTCTCACCCCCCCTCTCTCTCTCTGTCACCCCTCTCTGTCATCTTCTCTCTCTCTCCCTCTCCCTCTGTCATCCCCCCTCTCTCTCTCTCTCTCTGTCACCCCCCTCTCTCTGTAACACCCCCGCTCTCTCTGTCACCCTCCTCTCTCTCTCTCTCTGTCATCCCCCTCTCTCTCTCTCTGTCAAAATCAGGGACAGTTGGGAGCTATAAATAAGGAAAGGCAGGAGGTTTAGGCAGCCAGGGACCGCTCCACCTCTCTCTCTGTCACCCCCCTCTCTATCTGTCAACCCCTCTCTCTCTCTGTCATCCCCCCTCTCTCTCTGTCACCCCCCTCACTATCTGTCATCCCCCTCTCTGTCACCCCCTCTCTCTCTCTGTCACCCCCTCTCTCTCTCTGTCACCCCCCTCTATCTCTGTGTCACCCCCTCTGTCATCTTCTCTCTCCCTCTCTCTCTGTCATCCCCCTCTCTGTCACCCCCCCCCCCTCTCTCTCTCTCACACCCTCTCTCTCTCTCTCACACCCCTCTCTCTCTCTGTCACAACCTCTCCCTCTCTCTGTCACCCCCCCCCCTCTCTCTCTGTCACCCCCCTCTCTCTCTCTCTGTAATACCCCCTCTCTCTCTGTCATCCCCCCTCTCTCTCTGTCCCCCCCCCCCTCTCTCTCTCTCTTACCCCTCTCTCTCTCTGTCACCCCTCTCTGTCATCTTCTCTCTCTCTCCCTCTCCCTCTGTCATCCCCCTCTCTCTCTGTCACCCCCCTCTCTCTGTAACACCCCCGCTCTCTCTGTCACCCTCCTCTCTCTCTCTCTCTGTCATCCCCCTCTCTCTCTCTCTGTCAACCCCCCCTCTCTCTCTCTCTCTCTCTCTCTGTCACCCCCTCTCTCTCTCTGTCACCCCCCTCTCTGTCATCTCCTCTCTCTCTCTCTCTGTCACCCCCTCTCTCTCTGTCACCCCCTCTCTCTCTCTCTGTCACCCCACCTCTCTCTCTCTCTGTCACCCCCCCCTCTCTCTCTCTGTCACCCCTCTCTCTCTCTGTCACCCCCTCTCTCTCTCTGTCACCCCCCCTCTCTCTCTCTGTCACCCCCTCTCTCTGTCACCCCTCTCTCTCTCTCTGTCACCCCCTCTATGTCATACCCCCCCCCCCTCTCTCTCTCTCTGCCACCCCCTCTCTGTCATCTCCTCTCTTTCTATCTCTGCCCCCCCTCTTTCTGTCACCCCCTCTCTCTGTTACCCTCTCTCTGTTACCCTCTCTCTGTCACCCCCCTCTCTCTGTTATCCCCTTTCTCTCTCTCTCTGTTACCCTCTCTCTGTCACCCCCTCTTTTTCTCACACCTGACACTGAATGCCTTACACTGGGCAGACAAGGGACAGCTCCCCAGACACACACTGCATAGGAGGAGAGCAAGAGGGGGAGAGGATTAAACAGGGAAACATCAGGGGCAGGAGGAAAAACACACACAATCCATCCCTGCCTAGGAATGCCGATTCCACACTATACATCCATATCACCTCTATATACTGGAGTGCATTACAACTTCTGTCTCCCCACTATATGATCATTAACCCATTAGGCCCCTTTTGTATGATCCATCTGATTGGGTCCACCTGTCTATTTTTTTAGACAGCCCCAATTGGACCCTCCATTCTCCTAAAAGAAATGGGGTTTGGTCAATGGGTTTTAACAAAAAAATTGGGAGAATTAGAGAGTGTGTGCCACATCCGATAAAAAAATGGAAGAACAATGAAGGGTTTTCCCCTAGGTTATGGACTTTCAATTGGCACTACCACACTTTCCCCGAAAAAAAGAGTACAAAAATATAATAATATCAAAATTTATTTATAAAGCATAATAAATGAAAAAGTTGAAAAACAGTAGAAAAGATTCGACATATTCATAACAATAAAATTTACATCAATTGAATACGTATTTTACTACATGACATCAGACCAGACGTGTTTCGGAGATCCTCCTTTTTCAGTGGTCGTGGTGTCGGATTTATAGTTTAGTTCTAAATACAAAGAATGTATACAGAATTTTAGCATAATAGGATACATTGTGGAGAAATTCCTATGAGAGAATGGTCAAACAAGTAATAATCCAAAGGAATATATTCCAAAAGTGTGATACAAACATTTGATAATATACGATAGATAAATTGGTATACAGGCATTAATTGATGATAGTGCTATAAACTTAAAAGGGCAAAAGGTCAAAAAACCAAAAAGAAAAAAGAAATATTAGGAGCCCAGAGATTTTATAGGGCTCTAATTTGAGACCAAATATAGCCGTTAGAGAAGAAACAGGGCAACTGGAAGGTGTGGGGCTGCTGAGGTCGACAAAATAGTCTCCGAATCCTCTATGAAAAAAAGAAAAGATTTCAATGAAATAAAAAGTTTTATTTGGAGTTTTATTTGGAAACAACCAAAATTATAGTGACAAAACGTCTTTTCACCATAAAAAATATATATAAGTGACTTACGTCTACAAGGTGTATTTTCTGTGTTGTAGCCTGAGAATACAGCCTGTGTGCAGCTCACCTCTCAAATATGATGGTATCGTCTGCAAGGAGAGGAGGCCGTGAAAGCATATATATATATATCCAATGTTGCCTTTTAGTTGTAAGGCACATTAGATGGTCCTATATACAAATTTGATATTAAACCCACCAAAAATGACTTGGAAAAGATAATTCATTGTTTATCCGCTATATTAATCCAGTGTCCATTGGGAAATGTAACACTCAAAGGGACTTATAGTAAAAAAACGAAAAAGTTCATAACTATATAGGGGTGCCATGAGCGGCAGCCAAGGCATTCAGTAAGATTAAAATCTAAAAAGATTGCCAGAATGTGGTCTGCATATATATGCGAGATACCAGATATATATTTATTTCCAAGTATATTGAGGTATAGGAATGGATATAATGGTTAGTTATGGTCTGTAAATGGGACCAATGCTCTACAGACCTTTAAGGATATAAGAAAAAAGAAAAAAGAAAAAAAAAAAAAATGATCGTAAAATGCTGTTTAAAAAAATAGTACATACCTTGTAAAAAGAGGGAGACAAATTCATCACAGGCTCAGCTGTTGGAAGTTATTTTCAAACTGCCAGGAGAGCTGTGCAGGTTTATAAAGGTGAACACCCCCAATCAGCTGTCACGCAGATCAGCTGGCTACAGGGGGTGGGAGGATTGGAGACACGTCGGCCCCCCGAGCGGTGTGCGCGCGGCCACCTCTAGGCGCAGCCAAGGATGGTCGCGTCATATGGTGCGGCCCCGCCCACTCCTCCCGCCGGCACGTAAGGCCTCATAGCCGGAACGCGCATGCCCAGACGGAGGAGCAAGATGGCGGCATCGCTCCTCCCGTGGGCCGCGCGCAGCCGGAAGATTGAAGCCAAAGGGGGGTGGAGAGCGTAGCATCGCTCTCCCTCCCCAAATGCCGCACCGCCCATAAAGGCGTGCGGCTCACGTGCCGGGCTGACCCACAGATCCAATCATCTGCCTCAAAAAAAACAGCAAAGTCTCAATAGGTTAACATGTTTATATGGTCACCATGGTTACAGTGTAAAAGGGAAGCGAAAGGTGATTTCGTGTAAACGAACACATCTTATTCTCTCTGAGTCAAAAGCGAGATATAAATTACAAATAAATATAAACATAGCCTTACACCTTTCGATGCTGCGCCAGTGCTTAAATGCAAAAGTTCATATGTATGTTTCACCAATACAGTAAAGCTTACAATATTATATGTAAGTACATGAGAGAAGCTTTTGTCATATCTGTATCAAATCAATCTTTTCTACTGTTTTTCAACTTTTTCATTTATTATGCTTTATAAATAAATTTTGATATTATTATATTTTTGTACTCTTTTTTCTGGGAAAGTGTGGTAGTGCCAATTGAAAGTCCATAACCTAGGGGAAAACTCTCCATTCTCCTAAATGGAGTAGTGGATATAAACAGACTTGTGTTCATTTACACCCACCTACCTCCAATCCGCTTTGATCTGCTAAAAATTAACAAAAGAGGATCCGTTTCCCTTTGTCTGGGCAGATCAGATCAGAGGGCATTTGGGTGTAAATGGACAGTGAAGTCCGTTTACACCCGGCAGTAGACATAAATCCTTGCAACGGCCCTCACATTTCCTGTAGGAGTGTTCCTGTACAAGTAGGCCTGTTCCATGCATTTCCTGGATAAGCAGGAGTGTTCCATGCTTTTCACGGACAAGTAGGAATGTTCCTGTAAAAGTAGGACTGTTCCATGCGTTTCCTGTAAAGTAGGAGTGTCTCATGCTTTTCCTGTACAATCAGGAGTGTTTCATGCTTTTCCTGTACAAGCATGAGTGTTCCAGTAGGAATATTTCATGCTTTTCCTGTACAAGTAGGAGTGTTCAATGCATTTCCTGTACAAGTTGGAGTGTTCCATCCTTTTCCTGTACAAGTAGGAGTGTTTCTGTAGGAGTGTTCCATGCTTTTCCTGTACAAGTAGGAATGTTCAATGCATTTCCTGTACAAGTAGGAGTGTTCCTGTACAGGTAGGAGTGTTCCTGTACAAGTAGGAGTGTTCTATCCTTTTCCTGTACAAGTAGGAGTGTTCCTGTACAAGTAAGAGTGTTCAATGCATTTCCTGTACAAGTAGGAGTGTTCCTGTACAAGTAAGAGTGTTCAATGCATTTCCTGTACAAGTAGGAGTGTTCCTGTACAAGTAGGAGTGTTCCATCCTTTTCCTGTACAAGTAGGAGTGTCCCTGTACAAGTAGGAGTGTTCAATGCATTTCCTGTACAAGTAGAAGTGTTCCATCCTTTTCCTGTACAAGTAGGAGTGTTTATGTACAAGTAGCAGGGCCGGATTAACTTAGGGGCTTTTGGAGCTGCAGCTCCAGGCCCCCAACATATTACAGGCCCAAACACTTTAAATACATACAATCAGTCAATCACCATGGCCCGGCCGTCGGCCACCGGCCGCTATATATCTTAACATTGCCAGGCAGCTGCATTACACATAGGCCCATGTGTCAGTCAGCTCAAATGTAATTGCAGCCCCGGCAATATAATAAGCAGATAGCTGACGTTTCAGACAGTGCACCTCCGAGGCTGAGCGTGCTCTGCTGCTCGCATCCTGTAGGTGGAGCTTGACGTCCCGGACGGCGTCACATCATCCGGAGGCCTTCCCCGGCATTCCGAGAGTCTTGACTGGAAAGGACTGGAGTGCTGTGTGCGGGTGGTACTGCGAGCCAGGAGAAGGAGTATTTGCATTCAGCATTCTGCACAGCACAACTAAGTTCAAGTAAGCCATGGGCTCTGGACTGGCCCGCTGGGGAAGTCAATGGCAGACTCGGGCAGATAGGTTCTATTTGTGAAATTGTACTGGCTGAAGTGAAGTGGTTAACTTACATTACATATAAGTGCAACTCATCACATCAGTGACTGTGCAGGCAGCCCATCAGTGCCCATTAAGTGCATCTCGTCAGTCCCACCTATCAGTGCCAGTGCCCTCTATCAGTGCCACCTATCAGTGCCAGTGCCCTCTGTCAGTGCCACCTATCAGTGAAGCTCATCAGTGCTATCCAATCAATGCCAGTGCCACCTATCCGTGCAGCTCATCAGTGCCACCTATCAGTGCTCATCAGTGCCTCCTCACAGTACCACCTATCAGTGCTGCCTATCAATGCAGCATACCAGTGCCATCCAATCAATGCTAGTGCCAACTATCAGTGCAGCTCATCAGTGCCACCTGTCAGTGCCCATTAGTGCAGCTTATCAGTGCCAGTGCCACCTATCAGTGCTGCCTAACAGTGCAGCTCATTAGCCGCCTATCAGTGTCACCTTGTCAGTGCCCATAAGTCCTGCCTGTCTGTGCCGCCTATCGGAGCCCATCAGTGCCCATTAGTGCAGCTCATCAGTGCCACCTATCATTGACCATCAGTGCTGCCTGTCAGTGCCGCCTATCAGAGCCCTATCAGTGCAGCCCATCAGTGCCCATTAGTGCATTTCATCAGTGCCCATAAGTGCTGCCCATCAGTGCCCATTAGTGCAGTTCATCAGTGCGACCTATCATTGACCATCAGTGCTGCCTATCAGTGCAGATAATCAGTGCCACCTATCATTGACCATCAGTGCTGCCTATCAGTGCAGATCATCAGTGCCACCTATCATTGACCATCAGTGCTGCCTATCAGTGCAGATCATCAGTGCCACCTATCAGTGTCAGTGCCACCCATAAGTGCCCATCAGTGCCTCATAATAGTGCTGCCTCACCAGTGCCACCTTATCAGTGCCTATAAGTGCTGTCTGTCAGTGCCGACTATCAGAGCCCATCATTGCTGCTCATCAGTGCCCATTAGTGCAGCTCATCAGTGCCAGTGCCAGCTATCATTGCCCATCAGTGCTGCCTATCAGTGCAGCTAATCATAGCCCATCAGTTGTGCATATCAGTGCAGATCATGAGTGCCACATATCAGTGCAGCCTCATCAGCACCACCTTATCAATGCCCATCAGTGCTGCCTCATTTGTGCCCATCAGTGCCTATCAGTGCTGCCTCATCAGTGCCGCCTATCAGTGTAGCATCATCAGTGCAGATCAGTGAAGAAGAAAAATTACTTATGGCAAAATATTTTTACAAACTAAGATGTTTCATGTTTATCAAAAAATAAAAACCCCAGTGGTGTTTAAATTCAGTTCAGTGGGTGCAGTCTTAATCAATGTGACTCAAGGCGCGGGGACAGTAATTCCAGTAATTTTATGGGATTTTGGTGCGATTTGAGTGCCGTAGACTGCAATGTTAAATCATAAAAGTTGCAAGAAAGTCACATGACTTTGGGTCGCAGCACTGTGAACCGAACTCTGCCATCTTGGGGTCCCTCCACAGTGGGCGGACTGCCAGGCCCCAGTCGCAAGAGCAAATTTTTATGGCCCTGGTAGTTCCGCCATTGCTGCAGGTGGTCCCTTGTTGGTGTCTTTTTATTCTTAATACATTGTATCTCTGGTCTGTGGTCATTTTTCGGGTGAATATCTTTGGCCATTTTATGGGTAGGATTTTAGACTTTTTTGCATGAGTTTCTAGCTTTTTTTCTTCTTTTTTTTTATAATTCTTTTTAGGCAATTGAAAGTTACCAGATACAAACACATGCCTTTCAGACCCTTCCATTGACGTCTACTGGGGCAAAAACTGTTGATTTTGATCTAGAAGAAGCTCATCTACTTTTTTGAGCTGCTGTCTTTAAGCGTTACTACACTCAGATGTGAATGGGCACCATTCAGTATAATGGCAATACTAGTGTTGAGCGTTAAAACACTTTTGGTGGAGCTTCAAATAGCTCAGGTATTAACGGGGCCTTAAAGTGGTTGCAAACCTCAGATATGAAATATGAACAAAGCATATCCCTCTATAGTGTGTACATATGTAAATTAAGAGCACTAAGTGTAATTTCAGTGACAATTGCGCGGTCATACAACACTGTACTCATATGACATTTTTGCCATTTTTAATGTCAATTAAGAGCACTAAGTGTCATTTCTGCCCGCTGCTTTCTTCCTCTGCTGTCAACATGAATCACTTCTGAATCACTTCTGTCACCATTTTTTTCTTGGTGTCTGGAAAACTTATCAGAAGTGATTCCTGTTGACAGCAGAGGAATAAAGCAGCGGGCAGAAATGACACTTAGTGCTCTTAATTGACATTAAAAATGACAAAAATGTCATATGAGTACAGTGTTGTATGACCGCGCAATTGTCATTCAAAGTGTGACCGTGTTGAAAGCTGAAAACTGGCCTGGGCAGGAAGGGGGTGAAAGTGCCCATAAGAAAGTGGTTAAAGGATAAGTTCACCTTTGGGAACATGTAACATGTTCCCACTTCCCACTGCAGCATCTCCCCTATCCACTGGATCTAGTGACAGCAAGAGGAGAATCTTCTCCCTCAACTCGCTGTCACTATTTAAAAAATATACATTGTGGAAATAAATAGTGGAAATAGTTGGATATGAGGGAATATTAATCTATGATGCTGGGGGTTATTATTACTGCTACTGACACCAATGATGTGGGTTGTTACTGTGTAAACTGCCACTGATGTTACGCGGGGGGGGTTATTATTTCTGCTACTGATATGAATGCTTTTGTTTGTTCTGTAAATTGGCACTGATGTTTTCGGTTATTATTATGGAAATTTACATTTAGGATGGGGGTTATTATTTCCTAAACTGGCACTGATGCTGGGTGGATATAATTGCAGAAACTGGTACTAATGCGGTGGGTTATTATTGTATAGACTGGCACTGATGCTGACGGTCCATCATTAATTATAGGTGATGTGTCAAAAAATGTGTGAACACATATGAACTGTGCAAGTTAAAATATTTTTTTTTCAGTAACAACCCATGCAATCCATAAATACAAAGAAATCAAAACAAATCGGTTCAGAAATGAAGTTCTGTGTAATAAAATGGAAGGACATGGGGGGAAAAGTATTGAATCCGCTAACTGAAATGTATTTAATACTTGGTACAAAATCCTTTGTTGGTAATGAAAGCTTCAAGACACAGGCTCCTGTATGGAGAAACTAGTCGCATGTGTTGCTCAGATCTTCAAATCTTGTCTTCAAATCTTGTCTTCAAACCTTGAAGGTTCTGTGGACTTCTTATATGAACTCAGATCTTTAGTTATTTCCATATATTTTCTATTGGATTCAAGTCAGGTGATTGGCTGGGCCATTCTAACAGCTTTATATTCTTTCTTTGAAACCAATAGAGTGTTTCCTTTGCTTTGTGTTTGGGATCATTGTCTTGCTGAAATGTCCACCCTCGTTTCATCTTCATCAGCCTGGTAGATGGCAGCAGATTTTTATCAAGAATGTCTTTGTACATTTTTCCATTGATTCTTCCGTCAATGATATGAAGTTTGCCAGTACCTTATGCTGAAAAAAAGCCCAGCCAACACCATGATGTTCCCACCTCCAAACCTCACTGTTGGTATGGGGGTATTTTTAGGGTGAAGTGACCCCCAAACACGGTGTGTATTATGCCATCAAAAGAGTTCCATTTTGGTCTCCTCTGACCAGACTATATTCTCCCAGTATTTCACAGGCTAGTCTAAATGTTGTGGAGCAAATGTTAACCGAGCTTCAACATGTTTTTTCTTCAGCAAAAAATAAAAAAAAAAAAAGAATCAAAATAAAAAAACAAAAAAAACAAAAAAGACAAAAATAAAAAAAAAAAGAAAAAAATAACAAAGAATAAAAAAAAATAAAATAAAAAAAACATAAAATAAAAATAAAAAATAAAAAAAACCAAAACAGAAAAAAAAAAAAAAAAACCAATAACAAAAAATAAAAAAAAAAAAATAATAAAAATAGAAAAATAAAAAAAAAAAAAAAAAAAAAAAAAAAAAAAAAAAAAATAAAAAAAAATAAACAGAAACCACACAAAAAAAAACAAAATAAACAAAAAAAAAGAAAAAAAAAACAAAAAAAAAAAAGAAAAACAAAAACAAAAAAAACAAAAACAAATAAAACAAAAATAAAAAAAAAAGGAAAAAAAAAATACAAAAAAAACAATGTATACTATGATTTCCCCTATGATTCTATCCGTCAAAGGGAAATGAAGTTTCCAGTACCTAATGCTGTAAAAAAAAGCCCAGCCAACACCTCACTGGAGCGTGCATACAGGCCATGGCGAGTGTATTACTTATTGTTTTCTTCAAAACAATTGTACCTGCTAATTCCAGGTCTTTCTGAAGCTCTCCACAAGTGGTCCTTGGCTCTTGGATAACTCTTCTGATAATTCTTTTTACTCCTCTGTCAAAAATCTTGCGAGGAGCACATGGTCATGGCCTGTTTATGGTGAAATTATGTTCTTTCCACTTCCGGATTATGGCCCCAACAGTGGAACATACAGAAGTTTAGAAATCCTTCTGTAACCAATGCCATCGGTTTGTTTTGCAACAATAAAGTTGCAAAGGTCTTGAGAGAGCTCTTTGCTTTTACCCATCATGAGATGTTTCTTGTGTGACACCTTGGTAAGGAGACACCTTTTTATAGGCCATAATTTTAAACTGAACCAGCTGATATTAATTTGTACTGACAAGGGGCAGGATTGCTTTCCAATTACTGATAGATTTCAGCTGGTGTCTTGGCTTTCCATGTCTTTTTGATCCTCCCTTTCTTCGTGTGTTTAATACTTTTTCTCTGTGTCATTCATATTTTTTACACAGAACTTCATTTCTGAACGTATTTTGTTTTGGTGTCTTTGTATGTATGGATTGCATGTGGTGAACATTTCATGTAAATAGCAACTTTAGAAATATATTTACCTAGAAAAATGATGACGTGTTCAATACTTATTTTACCCGCTGTATATGTAAGTAGAGCTGGTTTTACAAATGCCAAATCAATGAATGTGGCCTTCTGCACGGTTGCATGGGCCTGAGGTGTTAAGGAGCTCCTGGAGAAAGTACTGTAATTTTTATTTTATTTTTACACATAAGGATGAAAAACAACGTAGTAGTTGGGAGAAAGTGAAAGCCAAGAAAGAGGAAGAAAAACAAATCCAAAAACTCTTGTCTAACACCAAAAAAATTACAGAATTTTGTAGAAAAAGCACACCTGGAACAAGTGGTGCAACTGATATACTTGCTTCAGCTTCAAGTTCAACCAGTGCAGCTGATGTCAGCACAAGTTTGGTTGTTTCACATGCATCAGATGAAAGTGAAACTAGGGCAGGAGCAAGTGGATCCACTGAGTTGGACTCAGAACAGCAAGATGAAATTTATTCAGATGATATTGGAGACTGGAATATCTGTGATTTGAGGGAATATTTTTGCCAAAAAGGAGTTAATTGTCAACATATGGACAGTGAATTTAGAGCTTCAGAAAAGACATGTCCAGGTGAAACTTTTACAAGACACTGTACAAAGTCTTTGTTTTTCTGAGAACAGTTGAATGGAGAAAAAAATTAAGCGTGAATGGCTGTGTTATTCTCCGAAAACTGGCAAAGTTTTTTGTGCTTTTTGCAAACTATTTTCAAAAGAGGAAACCCATTTGGCTTCAAAGGGGTATTCAGATTGGCTACATGCCACAAGAGATTTAAGCAGGCATGAAAATAGTGCTGGCCACGGAAAAGCAATTGAAGACCTAATCAGGAGAAAAACTTCTGGCCAACGAATAGACAAAGGTCTTGTTAAACAGTTTGAGATTCAGAAAAAATATTGGCATGAAATACTTTGTTTTATCCTGAGTGTTATAAAACTACTGTCCTCAAGAGGTCTTCCTTTTCGAGGAAGTGATGAAATTATTCGATCCGTACATAATGGAAATTATTTGGGCTGTCTTGAGCTGTTAGCTGACCATATTCAAAAGCATGGCAACAAGGGAAGAGGTCACATATAGTACTTATCATCAACGATATGTGATGAGTTTATTGAACTGATTAGTCAGCAAGTGCTACAGCAGATTGTAAGAGAGATAAATAAAGCCAAATATTATTCCATTTCTGTTGACTCAACCCCTGACATAGCACATTTTGACCAACTGACAATCATATTTCGCTATGTACTACCTAGTGGTCCAGTGGAGCGTTTTACGAAATTCCTTCCAATATATGGACACACTGGTATGGAGCTAACAAACACTCTTCTTCAATTTATGGATGAAAATGGAATTTCCATCAAAGATTGCAGGGGTCAGTCTTATGATAACGCATTGAATATGAGTGGCAAATATAATGGAATGCAGGCCTTAATTCTGGAGAAAAAAAAACACTTGCTGAATATATTCCTTGTTGTGCACATTCCCTTAATCGTGTGGAACAAAATGCCGTAAACAGCTGTCCAGTTGCAGCTTCGTTCTTTAATTTTGTACAGCAGTTGTATTGTTTTTTTTCTGCTTCAAGTCATCGATGGAATCTCTTAACAAATAGTTTCAAACCATGTGGTATAACGACATTAAAAATGCTAGCTGATACACGTTGGTCTGCTCACCATGATGCTGTGAACGCCTTACAAAAAGGCTTTAGTACCATCAGAGATGTCCTTTCAAATATTTTGAATAATGAATCCACAAAGGGAGAGATCTGCTTACAAGCAAAGGGCCTAAGCAATGTCATGGATCAGCTGGAAACTGGAATAGTGGTTGAAGTATGGTCTGTCATTTTACCTAGGTTTCACAGAACCAGTCAGTGTCTCCAAGATACAAAATTAGATTTGCATACAACAACGAACATGCTGAACTCTCTGAAGGATTTTGTGCAGCCTCTCCAGTCTAGATTCTCTGAATTTGAAGAGCAGGGTAAAAATATTTCCGGCTGTGAGGAGAACGTGGAAGGAAAGTGAAAAGAAATAGGAGGTCGGACTATGGTGATGCAGAACATGCTGATGCTGATATGACACCCTCTGAAAGGATTAAAGTGCATACCTTTTATCCTATAATTGACCAACTGACAGAATCACTGAGGCACAGGGAAGCAGCATACAGCATAATTCAAGAAAGATTTGGATTTCTATCTGAAATATGCACTCTAGCAGCTGATAGTCTACGTTACAGAGCCAGTACACTAGTGACAATATATCCTGAAGGTCTTGAACCCCTGTTTGCAGAAGAAATTGTACAGTTTTCCTCTATTTTTAAAATGTACCAATCTTCCCCTGCAAATAAAGACATTCATGGGAGTCAAGAAACTCAAATGTACAAGTTTATGATTGCACAATCCCTAGTCGGTGCATTTCCAAATACATATGTGACCCTCCGCATGTATTTGTGTTTAATGGTCAGTAACTAAGATCTTCCATGGGTCAGGAGCGTTTAAATGCGCTTTCTCTGTTGTGCATTGAAAATGGGTTGCTGAACGAGCTTAATCTTGATTCTACAATTGAGGAATTTGCAAGTAAAAAGGCAAGAAAAGTAAATGTATAGTTTTATTTTTAATCTGCCATCTGGATTCATATAGGTTAAATGCAGTTTACAGTTCAGTGAATTACCTGTTTGTGTGTTTATAACTAGTGGTTGCGATTTATTTCAAGAGTTACTCTCTGCACCATAATCATAACAGCAGGCTGTATTGATTATGATGCTTTAATAATAATAATACTTTAAGGAACATATTTGTATGAGCCAAACATCATACACGTATATATTTAAATTGTTTATATGGTTTACGTTTATTAAAAAAATGGTTGTTGTGACTGTTCTATTTATAATGGTTTTATTTAATAAACAAGTTTTCTATTGTTTACAAAAAATGTATATTTTCAATATATTTCTGTTTTTGCACTTTAATAGTAATTAAAATATTTAATTTGTTTTAACAAAAAATTGTTTGCATCTTCATTTTATTTATTTCCATAAAAAGGCCCACCAAAATCCTCAGCCCCAGGCCCATGATGCTCTTAATCTGGCCCTGGGCTGAATACAAATGCACGCCACACTTTTCATAATTTTAATTTTTTTTAAATTTTAAAAAAAACATTTATCATTTTCCTACCACTTCACAATTATGTGCCACCTTGGTCTATCACATAAAATTCCAATAATAATAATAAAATTTACGTTTTTTGGTTGTAACATGACAAAATGTGGAAAAGTTCAAGGGGTATGAATACTTTTTCAAGGCACTGTAAGTATCTCCTTTTCTATTGCAACATTAAAACTTTTGTGTTATTTATATTTATTGTAGTATAAAATATTAAAAAATTGCTTTGTAAATTTTAGGGACCAGGTGCTTCTATGTTCAGTAATAGCAGGTTCCTGTTATCTACATTTTCACATCTGACATTGTTGCAACAATATTACGTTACCTTATTGAGAGAAAATAGTGACTTGGCTTTCTAGAATAATAGATTACTTAAAGAGGAAGTAAACCCTGATGGGTATACTTCCTCTTTGTTTCCCTGCAAAGGTAAAGCATAATGGGCTACTATGCATCGCATAGTAGCCTATTATGCGTCACTTACCTGACACAGGAGCCTGTGATGTCACTGCTGTCCCCTCTTCCATGGAGCGTCCATCTTCCTTCCGGGTATCGCTGCTCCGGCGCTGTGAGTGGCCGGAGCAGTGATGACGTCACTCCGGCGCATGCGTGCGGGAGCCGTCAGTGACGGCATATTAGCCTTCACTAACGCCAATTATAGCTCAGGGGGTTTAGTACACGCCCCACATTATATAAGGCCGCCACGCCGGCGGCCTTGTGTAGTGTGTTCCGGCATTGAGGGAAAGAGGATTGATAGGCAGGGACAGTGTACACTATATTTCAATCATTTCTGTGTGGGGAATATGTAGGGAAAGAGGAAAAATAGGCAGGGATAGTGTGTTCTTCTCAGGCATTTGCATGTGGGGAAAGTGTAGGGAAAGAGGAATAATAGGCAGGGATAGTGTGTTCTTCTCAGGCATTTGCTTGTGGGGAAAGTGCTGTTCTCTACCAATACAGCCATCTGCAGGAGTTAGTGTGTGTGCTGTGTGAGTCCAGCACAGCACAGTATAAACCTCCACCTGTATCTACCATTTTGTGCAGTTCTCCATTATTCCAGCCATCTGCAAAAGTTAGTGTGTGTGTTGTGTGAGTCTAGCACAGCACAGTATACAATCTGCACCTGTATCTGCCCTTCTGCCCTGGTGTCATCTAATCCAGCCATCTGCAGGAGTTAGTGTGTGTGTTGTGTGAGTGCAGCACAGCACAGTATACAACCTGCACCTGTATCTGCCCTTCTGCCCTGGTGTCATCTAAACAAGCCATCTGCAGGAGTTAGTAACTGTGTTGTGTGAGTGCAGCACAGCACAGTATACAACCTGTACCTGTATCTGCCCTTCTGCCATGGTGTCATCTAATCCAGCCATCTGCAGGAGTTAGTGTGTGTGTTGTGTGAGTGCAGCACAGCACAGTATACAACCTGCACCTGTATCTGCCCTTCTGCCCTGGTGTCATCTAATCCAGCCATCTGCAGGAGTTAGTAATTGTGTTGTGTGAGTGCAGCACAGCACAGTATACAACCTGAACCTGTATCTGCCCTTCTGCCCTGGTGTAATCTAATCCAGCCATCTGCAGGAGTTAGTAATTGTGTTGTGTGAGTGCAGCACAGCACAGTATACAACCTGAACCTGTATCTGCCCTTCTGCCCTGGTGTAATCTAATCCAGCCATCTGCAGGAGTTAGTTTGTGTTGTGTGAGTGCAGCACAGCACAGTATATGACCTGAAACTGTATCTGCCCTTCTGCCCTAGTGTCATCTAATCCAGCCATCTGCAGGAGTTAGTGTTTGTGTTGTGTGAGTGCAGCACAGCACAGTATACAACCTGCACCTGTATCTGCCCTTCTGCCCTGGTTTCATCTAATCCAACCATCTGCAGGAGTTAGTGTTTGTGTTGTGTGAGTGCAGCACAGCACAGTATACAACCTGCACCTGTATCTGCCCTTCTGCCCTGGTGTCATCTAATCCAGCCATCTGCAGGAATTAGTGTGTGTGTTGTGTGAGTGCAGCACAGCACAGTATACAACCTGCACCTGTATCTGCCCTTCTGCCCTGGTGTCATCTAATCCAGCCATCTGCAGGAGTTAGTGTGTGTGTTGTGTGAGTGCAGCACAGCACAGTATACAACCTGCACCTGTATCTGCCCTTCTGCCCTGGTGTCATCTAATCCAGCCATATTCAGGACTTAGTAATTGTGTTGTGTGGGTGCAGCACAGCACAGTATACAACTTGAACCTGTATCTGCCATTCTGCCCTGGTGTCATCTAATCCAGCCATCTGCAGGAGTTAGTGTTTGTGTTGTGTGAGTGCAGCACAGCGCAGTATACAACCTGCACCTGTATCTGCCCTTCTGCCCTGGTGTCATCTAATCCAGCCATCTGCAGGAGTTAGTGTGTGTGTTGTGTGAGTGCAGCACAGCACAGTATACAACCTGCACCTGTATCTGCCCTTCTGCCCTGGTGTCATCTAATCCAGCCATCTGCAGGAGTTAGTAAATTGTGTTGTGTGAGTGTGAGTGCAGCACAGCACAGTATACAACCTGAACCTGTATCTGCCCTTCTGCCCTGGTGTCATCTAATCCAGCCATCTGCAGGAGTTAGTAATTCTGTTGTGTGAGTGCAGCACAGCACAGTATACAACCTGAACCTGTATCTGCCCTTCTGCCCTGGTGTCATCTAATCCAGCCATCTGCAGGAGTTAGTGTGTGTGTTGTGTGACTCCAGCACAATATACACTACCCAATAGCTGTTTTTCCTATCTCCCTGCAGGCCATTACAATGTCTGGAAGGCCAACAATGAGAGGCAGACAGTCACAAGCCAAGAAAACAGGGCAAGCAGGCTCTGTGTCCAGAGACAACAGTGATGGTCGTGGACGCGGTGCATTGTTATCAGCACGTGGCCATGGGACACGCTTGTCCTTATTTTCGGCAGCTGGACATGTTGAACCGGATCATGTCGAAGGCTTGGTAGAGTGGATGACCAAGCCCTCCTCATCCTCCTCATCCTCTCTCACCCAGGCTCATGGTACTGGCAAAGCAGCTGCCAACGCGTACTCAATGTCATCAGTCACCCCTTCCCTAGACCCACATGTCCTCCTGAGGAGTCCCCCGAACTGTTTGAGCACAGTGTTGGGTACATGCTCCAGGAGGATGCCCATCGTTTTGAAGGCTCCGATGATGAAACCCAGCTAGAGGAAGGCAGTAGCGTAAGTGCAGAGAGAGGGGATGCTCAAGGACAGCAATCTGGCAGTCATGTTCCACCAGCTGCAGCTTACTGCCAGGTTTGCTCCAGTGGTGACGAGGGAGGGGATGATGAGGTCACTGACTCCACATGGGTGCCTGAACGGAGAGAGGAGGAGGAGGAGGCGGCACATCTCCAACGAGGCAGGATGCCCTCCGGGGGCCAGCTTGAGGGCAGCACACCAACTGAATCACACCGCAGAGCTCCGCCTGTGCAGGGCGCTGCCTCTACGCGTTATTACAAAGGTTCTTTGGTGTGGGCCTTTTTTGAGACAAGTGCATCAGATCGCACTGCTGCTATTTGCAACATATGTCTCAAGTGAAGCTTGCGTGGTCAAAACATCAACCACTTGGGCACCACAAGCATGACCAGACATATGTTGACCTGCAATGCAGCTCATTGGCAAGCGCACCTTAAAGACCCACACCAAAGAACAAAGCGGACCTCTCCTTGATCCTCATCGGCTGTGATCTCCAACCCCACTCTACCTTCAGTCCTCTCTGAAAGCTGCACTGAGAGGAATGAAGGTGTAAAATTAGGTGTCACAGCCAAGTACTTGCGGGCACTCTGCTAGCCCTACACCGACGTCCGATTGTACCAGGCAAATTTCCCTGCCCCAGCTGCTGGACCGTCGAAAGAAGTTCACTCACAGCTATCCACATACCCAGCGGTTGAATGCTAGCTTGGCTAAATTGCTAGCAACTGCTGCCTTTTCAGTTGGTAGACTCGACCCCCTTCCCGTGAGTTTGTGCAATGTGCGGTTCTTCAGTGGCAGGTTCCCAAACACCACTTTTTTTCACGGAAGGCGATTCTGGCTCTCTACCGGCATGTGGAAGCCAATGTCTTGGCCTCGCTGGACAGGGTGGTCAGCGGTAAGGTGCATATTACCGCTGACTCATGGTCCAGCAGGCATGGACAGGGACATTACCTATCTTTCACGGCCAATTGGGTCACTCTTTTGGCAGCTGGGAAGGATGCAGGACAAGGTGCAGTAGTGTTGGAGGTTGTTCTGCCACCACGCCTCCAAAATGCTACTACTGGTTGTGACACACCTCTCTCCTCCACCCCCTCCTCTTCTTCTTCCTCCATGGCCTCTTCGAGTGCTCTGTCCTCGGAACCAGCGGTGCTCCGTAGGCGTCCTAGGGGCTACGCAAGTACGCAGGCAAAAAGATGCCATGCTGTGCTTGCGCTGGTGTGCTTGGGGGACAGGAGCCACACTGGGGCAGAGGTTCTGTCAGCTCTGCAGGGGCAGGCCGAGAGGTGGTTGACGGCACGCCAGCTTAAGCCAGGAATGGTGGTTTGTGACAATGGCACCAACCTCCTCTCCGCCCTGCGACAGGGACAACTGACCCATGTGCTCTGTATGGCTCACATCCTAAACCTGGTGGTGCAGCAGTTCTTGGGCAGGTACCCAGGCTCACAGGATGTCCTGAGGCAGGCCAAGAAAGTCTGTGTGCATTTCCGCAGTGCTCGGCTGGCTGAGCTGCAAAGGAGTTGAACCTGCCCAAGAACCGCCTTATATGTGACATGCCCACCAGGTGGAACTTAACGTTGGCCATGCTGCAGCGACTGCACACGCAGCAGAGGGCCATCAATGAGTACCTGTGCGACTACAGCACCAGGACAGGGTCAGGGGAGCTCAGATTTTTTTCATCACGCCAGTGGAGCATGATCAGGGATGCATGCACTGTCCTGTCACCATTTGAGAAGGCCACGAGAATGGTGAGCAGGGACAGTGCATGCATCAGTGACACTGTACCTCTTGTCCACCTGTTGGAGCATACGCTGCGTGGAAGTGCGTGAAATCTGAAAGTTTTTTTATCTTAAAGCATTCTATGCATTAATATAACAAGCCTTCAGTGTGCATTTCCCCCTCAGCCCTCCTAATACTTACCTGAGCCCATCTCTATCCAGCAATGTTGCAGGAGTGTCTCCGCTGCCCGGGACTCTACCTCCTCATTGGCTGAGACAGCAGCGCGGCGCCATTGGCTCCCGCTGCTGTCATTTAAAGTCAGTGAGCCAATGAGGAGATAGAGGGGGTGGGGCCGGGCCAGTGCTCCATGTCTGAATGGTCACAGGGAGCTGTGGCTTGGCTCAGGTGCCCTCATGCTGCGGGGGGCACTCAACAGGAGGGAGGGGCCAGGAGAGCCGAAGAGGGACACGAGAAGAGAAGGATGCGGGCTGCTCTGTGAAAAACCTCTGTATAGAGCAGGTAAGTATGACATGTTTGTTATTTTTAACAAAAACAACCAAGACTTTAGTATCACTTTAAGATTTCCCTATCTGAAGACACAGGTTGTCATGACTTTGGTGGGTCATTGGAAATGCTGACAATGGAAATTAAAGCTGTAAGCCAGGGACATTGGGAATTAAAGCTGTAAAGCCTGGAGCTCCAAAGTGTCTTGGGTGGGACAGAGCTTTCAATCCTGTGTCCAGGTCTTAATAGAGACCTAAATAAAACAATAATAAGTGTGCATGTCCCCTTTAAATACAATCATAAAGTGAAACTAAGCCAACAAAAATATGGCAAAATTATGAGCAAGCCATTTTACATTGTGATAGAGCTACACTGTTCCTATCTGACTGTATGTGTCCTAATAGGTTTTGTTTTTTGTCAAATCATTGACTTGAATCGTGAGTCATAAACTACTGATAATGGGAATTGGTATTATAAGTACTAAAAAATTGTTATTGGATGCTTGGATAATAAATGCATCTTCTTTAATTTTTAATTCTATACCTGGGACAAGTTTGTCTTTCCCTTTGCTTTTGAAGACCTCTGTTAAGTGTACTTTTTTGTGACGTGCTATTGAGCTTCCTGTATGTGGCTTGGATCAGGGATTTTTTCCCTTTATATGTAAGGGGAACCCCCTGCATGGTAACAGGTCTGGTATCAGGTTTGCTCATTTATAGCCCCTGCATGTCCATGGTGGTGGTGTTGCGGTGGTTGGAGTAGGGGCAATCCCCCCGCAAGCATTTATTGTATATACATTTTATTATTTACAAGCAATAGGTTTTTGTTCGTATACTATTGTACCTGTGTTCAGTTTAGCCCCTTGTGAGTAGCTTACATGATGATGTGGTATCTGTATTTGGTCAGAAGCGCCTCCGCTATGTCTGAGCTGTGTGTTGAGTACTGCTATTATCGGAGGTTTGTCACTCCACAGTCTATTTCTCTAAATACCTGCTGCTAGCCACTGCGCATGCGCGCACTTTAGATTTTGATGCAGGCTCTGGTGTCCTTACGGCGCATGCGCAGCATGCTACAGCGCTGTTCATCCATGCTGTATGGGCATCCTGACACCTTATACAGGGTGACGCCCTCTATCTCGGCCCCCTGTGTGTTCGACTCGAACATTGCCTGTTCGCCTGTTCAACGAACAGCGAACAATTTGGGGTGTTCGCGGCAAATTCAAAAAGCAGCGAACACCCTGTAAAAGTCTATGGTGAAATCTAAAGTGCTAATTTTAAGAGCTTATATGCAAGTTATTGCCATAAAAAATGTTTGGGGACCTAGGTCCTGCACCAGGGGACATGTATCAATGCAAAAAAAAGTTTTAAAAACTGAAGTTTTTTCGGGAGCAGTGATTTTAACAATGCTTAAAGTGAAACAATAAAAGTGTAATATTCCTTTAAATTTCGTACCTGGGGGGTGTGTATAGTATGCCTGTAAAGGGGTGCATGTTTCCCGTGCTTAGAACTGTCCCTGCACAAAGTGTAATTTTTGCAGGAAAAACATTTTTTAAAAGCACTCGCGGCTATAATGAATTGACGTCTCCCGTAATACAGAGAACAGTCATTGAAAGTCATTGATAAAAAAAAAAAAATATGCGTGGGTTCCCCCCTAAATTCAATTACCAGGCCCTTCAGGTCTGGTATGGATATTAAGGGGAACCCCGGGTCAAATAAAAAAAAAAATGACGTGGGGTTCCCCCCAAATATCCATACCAGACCCTTTATCCAAGCACACAACCTGGCAGGCCGCAGGAAAAGAGGGGGGACGAGAGAGCACCCCCCCTCCTGAACCGTACCAGGCCACATGCCCTCAACATTGGGAGGATGCTTTGGGGGTCTGTGACCCCTCAAAGCACCATGTCCCCATGTTGATAGGGACAAGGGCCTCATCCCCACAACCCTGGCCGGTGGTTGTGGGGGTCTGCGGGCAGGGGGCTTATCAGAATCTGGAAGCCCCCTTTAACAAGGGGACCCCCAGATCCCGGCCCCCCCTGTTTTAAATGGTAAGGGGGTACAAACGTACCCCTACCATTTTACAAAGAAAGTGTAAAAAATTGTTAAAAAACAGACACCGTTGGGAAAAGTCCTTTATTAAAAAAAAAAAAGATTCCAGCGGTGGTAAACCCCTCTTGCTATCCAGCAATGGGTGATCTCTTCTCCGGGGTCCAGCGATGGGTGATCTCTTCCGATGGTCCAGCACAGCGCATCCTGTCTCCACTGAGACACTGCGGGAATCCCGACAGCCTGATAAGGTCTTAGCTGAGAAGGACAGGGCCAACCGTCACCTGACCCCGCCGCCCTCTGACGCAAAGGGAAACCCAGGCTTCCCCAGTGATGTACGTGTGACCCCGCCCCCTCTGACGCAAGGGAAAAGCCGGGCTTCCCCAGTGATGTACGGGTGACCCCGCCCCCTCTGATGTAACCCAGGTTTCCGTTACATCAGAGGGGGACCTGCGTTACATCAGAGGGGGCGGGGTCACCCGTACACCACTGGGGAAGCCCGGCTTCCCCCTTGTGTCAGAGGGGGTGGCCCCATCCTCCTCAGCTAAGACCTGGGATTCCTGCAGTGTCTCCGTGGAGATAGGATGCGCTGCGCTGGACCATCGGGAGAGATCACCCATCGCTGGACCCCGGAGAAGAGATCAGCCATCGCTGGATAGCAAGATTGGATTACCACCGCTGGAAGCTTTTTTTTTATTTTTAATAAAGGTCTTATCCCAACGGTGTCTGTGTGTTTTTTCAATTTTTTTATACTTTCTTTGTGAAATGGTAGGGGTACTTTTGTACCCCCTTACCATTTCAAACAGGGGGGGCCGGGATCTGGGGGTCCCCTTGTTAGAGGGGGCTTCCAGATTCTGATAAGCCCCCCACCCGCAGACCCCCACAACCACCAGCCAGGGTTGTGGGGATGAGGCCCTTGTCCCCATCAACATGGGGACATGGTGCTTTGAGGGGTCACAGACCCCCAAAGCATCCTCCCAATGTTGAGGGCATGTGGCCTGGTACGGTTTAGGAGGGGGGGTGCTTTCTCGTCCCCCCTCTTTTCCTGCCGCCTGCCAGGTTGCGTGCTCGAATAAAGGGTCTGGTATGGATTTTTGGGGGGAACTCCACGCTATTTTTTTTTAAATTTGGCGTGGAGTTCTGTCAGAGAAATTAAGTATTATACCTGTAGCCTCCCTGTCGGTAATCCAGAGTCTGGCTCGGGGCAGGAACTTCAGTACCAAAAGCGGTAACCCAGAGCCAAACTCGGGCTTGCGTTGCAGGATACAGGAGGGGTTACTTACCTTATCCCCTGGATCCTGCGATGTCTCCCCGCTGTGTGAGAGAGCCGTCTGCTCGCTCGATTCACACAGTGCCGAGTGCCACTGATCTCCGTCCCCTGCGACGTTACGACGCACGGGAGCGGAGATCGGCGCCAAATTCAAAAAAGTTTAAAAACACAGTACACATACAGTACTGTAATCTTACAGATTACAGTACTGTTTACAAAAATTACACATCCCCTTTGTCCCTAGTGGTCTGCCCAGTGCCCTGCATGTCATTTTATATAATAAAAAGATTTTTTTCTGCCTGGAAACTGGAGATTGTCCATAGCAACCAAAAAGTGTCCCTTTATGTCAAAAGTGGTTTTAGACCAGCTAGAAAACACCGATAATAAATTAGAATCACAATTTATCATCAAACACTAAATTTAATGACAGCGACTATTCTGCAACTGAGCAAATTTCAGTGTTTTTGATTTGATTACATTATTGAATCATTTTTATATATATTTTTATTTTATTATAATTTATGATTTTGTGTTTCAAACTTTATCATACCCGGGATGTCTACTAGACTCTGGTTCGGACAGATTTAAGTGAGTTATTCATAAGAATTGCATGCCTACAATATAAAAACGCCAAATTTACATGCAAAATAATTGTACCGCTTTCAGCACAAAATTCCAGACAGAATCATACCGCCAGGCAGGTTAAATGTCAATTATGAATATGCATATAACTATTGCTTTATCTTCATTAAGTTTAAAATGCTTAGAAATATATGTTTCATATAACCCTATATGCTTTTATTTCATGTAGCTTAGTTAAATGCTTAGACTTGCATAATTTGAAAATACATGATGTTGCAAAAAGGGAGTCTTCCCAAAAGTCAGTATCCTGTATAACAATTTAAAAATTGTGAATGTGAAAGTCTGTAAACGGACATCTCCACCTTTCCTGTCATTGTCCAGAATAAAGTGAAAATACATGTGACTGGAACGTTCGGTGAGGAAAGGGGGTGTCCGAGGGGTATAAAAGAGAGAGACCATACAATGTTAAGACAGAAATGGATTTTTGAAGCCTGAACGTACATGTAACCATTTCTCTTGCATATGCAAATAAATGTCTTAACTTGAATCGGGAGACGGTCTGATAATACAGATTGTTCCCCAACATTTTGGTCCTTTCGAAGAGCCGGAAGTCCAACGTCTTGGAGGCACTAGCCAACAACCCAGTGAACCGATGTCCGTACGGGAAAAACTGTAAGTCCTCCGTCTCAAATTTGACGTTAACAGAGGTCGGTTCACTGAACTAGTGCCTCCCGGGCAGCGACTTGCCGGACCAGCTTAAGAGACCGCTCTCGGGGCAAGGTAAGATATTTTCATTTATTATATTATACCTTTAGGCCTAAATGTGATTAGGGATTTAATGAATTGCATACATATAATATAGAGATTAATTGAATGTTTATCTGTTTCTATTCTATTTTGCTTTATCCAGGTTGAGGGAAAATAAGTAGATACGTCCGCAGTTTAATTACCTTTTATATAGGAGTATGGTCCCATTCTAATACCCGGGTGCAGATAAAGGAAATTTGTCGACAAAGGACATGACAGCCTTGTAAACTGCAGAAATCCCGTGGGGGACACATAAATATTCCTACATCAAAAAAATGAACCCCTGTTGATACAAAGGTATGGCCTGATAGATTTCCAGGTAACAAATAGAGGTCATTTGATGAGCCCTTGTGCTCAATCAGCCTCATATGTTGTGTAAAATCCTGTACATGGCATAAAAATACCTTTGAATCAACAAATATTAATGTTTTGATAAAGTGTGGGAACAACAGTCGGGAGAAATAAAGTCTCTTTTGTAATTCTGTTCATGCTCCCTACAGTTTACTGAAATATTAATGTTTTGATAAGGAGTGAGGTGAACAGTCAGGTGAAAATACGTTCACTTGAAATTCTGTTCTGCTCCCTACAAATGAATGAAACATTAAGTAAGAAGACAAGACACCAGTATTTTAGCAGGACACAAGATCAATAATCTAGAAGTGATATGTCACGACTAGAAAGTTTGTGAGTAGCTGCAAAAGTGATAAGATACTGTGTGCATATATTGTGTCAGTGTGAGAAGACCTTACAAAAAAACTCTGTGTACACGTTAAAATGAGTGTGATCCATGGAAAATCTGATGGTTTGAATGATGATACAAAGTATGATTTTGATGCATTTTTAAATAAGGATTGTTGTGTAATACTGTGTAGTGTAGAAAGCTTACAAATTATGCCGGCATGTGTAGTGTATGTGTATATATATATATATATATATATATATATATATATATATATAAAAAAATAAAATATAAAACAAAAAATAAAAAAATAAAATAAGGAAACAGGAGAAATTAGGTCTTCCCCAGGCAAAGAAATGGCTTGAGGAGGCTAATCGTAGGTTAAAATCATAAAAATACTATGTTTTTAGACAAAGAGGAGGACAATAATATGATCGTCCTCCGAAGTTTAGTTCAGCAAGTATTGACTGAACCAAACGCACCAAACCAAATGCACCCGACAGCCCCACCGACAGTCGATGCTCCAATTCTCTATACCCTATTGCAGACCTGCAGTCCCCACCACCGTATGGGACAGAGGTATGCAACAAGCCACCCCGCTGACCCCCCTTACAACAATCCCAAAGCCAACATAGCTCAATTCAGGGATGGTATCATGGGAATGGTTGCTAGCTATCATCTCAATGGGAGGGAAATAGAGCAGGACACCAGACAGGTCTTTGAACCTGACTGGCATCATGTAGTGGGAGATTGGAGTGGATTAAACAACCAGGGAGGGGTATTGCCTCAGGATAATGCATCACTCAAAAAAAACAGGAGAAATGCTCTTATAGCAAGGATAGAGAATAGATGGATACGCCAAGCCGGTTTTTCCATTATAAATCAGTGTATATGGGGAGTGTTTCCTGTATGGTAAAAGTGTGTCTGCAGAGAGAGAAGCAGAAGGAAAGGATGGGAAAGAATCAGCAATTTTGGATGTGTGTAATGTTGAAACTTGTTTGCATGCTGAAGCCAAGAAATAACCTTGGTTGCAAAGGGTAGTTGGGTAACATTTCTCTGTGATACTGGGGCTTGTAGGACCCAGATAAACCCACTGGATATGTCACCAGGGGTAAAGGGAAAAGGTTTGGTATATGTAAACCTGCAAATGGGTTGAGTAATGCCGCGTACACACTAAGGGACTATCCCGAGGTAATGTCCGCTGGACTCGAGTCCGCCGGACAATCCCCTCGTGTGTGGGCGCCGGCGGACTTTTTGGCGCCAAAAGTCTGGCGGACTAGGTTTTAAGTTTTGTTTTAAAATTATCCGCTGGACTTGGCAGTCCGGCGGACAATCCCGCCGTTAGTATGCTAGTCCGCCGGACTTTTGAAATGAACGGACTTGCCGCTCATCGGAAAGTCCATTCATTTAGCACGTGACTTCAGGTAGACGGAGCTAGCGAAGGCAGTGAATGCCGCCGCGCTAGCCCCGTCACCTGGCATGGATTTCAAGGGAATCCCCACGCCGAAAAAACGGTGTGGGGGTCCCCCCAAATCCATCTCAGACCCTTATCCGAGCACGCAGCCTGGCAGGCCAGGAAAGGGGTGGGGATGAGCGAGCGCCCCCCCCTCCTGAGCCATACCAGGCCGCGTGCCCTCAACATGGGGGGTGCCCTGGGAAAAGGGGGGCTGTGCGGCCCCCCCACCCCAAAGCACCTTGTCGCCATGTTGATGAGGACAAGGGCCTCTTCCCGACAACCCTGGCCGTTGGTTGTCGGCCCCCCACCCTATGTGAATGAGTATGGGGTACGAAGTACCCCTAACCCATTCACCTAAGGTGTAAAGTGTAAAGAAAAAAAAACACACCATTTTTAAAAAATATTTTATTGCACTGCTCCGGGGGTCTTCTTCCGTCTTGGGGGGTCTTCTCTCCGGACTCCTCCGCTATTTACCTAGCTCTTTTACCGTGCAGAGGAGGCCGGCTACCTTCTTCGTCGTCGACGCCGTCGTCTGGGGGTCTCGATCCGCCTTCGGGGGTCTTCCGGGGTCTCTTCTGTTCTTGCCGCGGTCTTCGTTTTCCGCGCCGCCGGCGCCGCCTTCTTCTTCTTCTTCTTCCGATGTTGAAAGATGCGGAAAATGACGACTGCGGCAAGAACAGAAAAGACCCCGGAAGACCCCGGAAGACCCCCGAAGGCGGATCGAGACCCCCAGACGACGGCGTCGACGACGAAGAAGGTAGCCGGCCTCCTCTGCTCGGTAAAAGAGCTAGGTAAATAGCGGAGGAGTCCGGCGAGAAGACTCCCCAAGACGGAAGAAGACCCCCGGAGCAGTGCAATAAAATATTTTTTAAAAGTTGTGTGTTTTTTTTCTTTACACTTTACACCTTAGGTGAATTGGTAGGGGTACTTCGTACCCCATACTCATTCACATAGGGTGGGGGGCCGGGATCTGGGAGCCCCCTTATTAAAGGGGGCTCCCGGATTCCGATAAGCCCCTGCTCGCAGACCCCGACAACCAACGGCCAGGGTTGTCGGGAAGAGGCCCTTGTCCTCATCAACATGGGGACAAGGTGCTTTGGGGTGGGGGGGCCACACGGCCCCCCTTTCCCCAGGGCACCCCCCATGTTGAGGGCACGCGGCCTGGTATGGCTCAGGAGGGGGGGGCGCTCGCTCGTCCCCACCCCTTTCCTGGCCTGCCGGGCTGCGTGCTCGGATAAGGGTCTGAGATGGATTTGGGGGGGACACCCACGCCGTTTTTTCGGAATAGGGATTCCCTTTAAATCCATGCCAGGTGATGGGGCTAGTGCGGCGGCATTCACTGCCTTCGCTAGCCCCGTCTACCTGCAGTTACGTTCTGAACGGACTGCTCTGTGTGTGGGCAAGTCCGTTCATTTTCAAAAGTCCTGCAGACTTTTTCCCGCGGATTGTCCGCCGGAGAAGTCCGGGCGTGTGTGGGCAAGTCACACGCTCGGAAGTCCGGGCGTGTGTGGGCAAGTCCCCCCTCGGAAAGTCCGGCGGTTTGTCCGCTGGACTAGGTCCGGCGGACAAAGTCCGAACGTGTGTACGCGGCATAAGGCCTTACTGTGGAAGATCCACAGACAGGTAAAAAGGTTCAGGTTCAGTGTAAAATTGTAATTTCAACTAAATGTCCTGTTAAGTTGTTGGGTAGAGACATGTTGCACGCTCTTGATATTTCTGCCGTACCAGTAGAGGGGGGCCTCAAAGCCCATCGGCTGTGGGAAAAACAAATCACAGCAGTGGATAATGAGCCCCGATACTGATACAGCTTGGATTTGCAAACTGAGGCATTAAAGATGCCCAAAACCCTGACAGAAATAATTGAAGAGCCTGTGAGGAGAGGGTACAAGGCCCAGACGAACCTCTATTGCACTTTGTACTACAAAAAGACCTCTGGGCCTGATAGGTCCTATGAGAAACAGTTAATGAGTCTCACTAACACTGAAGTGCTCTTAAGATACCTGTACTGTGATAAGGAAGGAAATGACATGGCTACTTGTCTCCTACTACAGCCTATTCTGCAAATATACAGGCAGGATACTCATGTTTCGGTCACCCGGAACTCTGAGGTATCATGGCATGAGCTAGAAGAACTTATCACAGACTGGGTCCAACTAACAGACAGATTAGCGTGGTTTGTTGAATGTACAACCAGAACTCGCGTGATTGAAGTTTTGACAAAAGACAGTGACTGACACCTTTTGACCCAAGGGGAAGGGGATGCCTTAAAAGACGTCCCCAATTTCTTGTGATCAAAAGGAAAGACAGACGTAGGACTAATTAAGACAGTCAGTTCTGGTTTGCACCTATGTACAAGGGAAAACAAAAAAGGGTACACATACACCAGGTTACCCCAGAGATATTGTGAAAATCTTGTCACAAGAAATGTTCAATACTTTGTGTTGAGTTGTACCTTCCAGTGGGAGTCAAATTCTGGAAAATTGACACCTTGGCTCTGATGCATTTCCTTGCAGAACAAGGTCACAAGGTCAGCAAAGGAAACTACAACTTTTGAAAACTTTTTGAAAAACAAGGTGAAATAAAACAAGGTAAATATATCTCATCAAGGCAGACATTTGGATGACATCTGAAAAGAGGCCATCCTTCAAGCCCCCAAACCACGTATAAAAAAAAAAAAAAAGAAATTATGTAATTTCTTGGCATGGTAAATTTTGGTAGAGCATGGGTAGCTAATTATGCTACGGAGGTGGCGCCTCTTTCTGATCTCATCTATGGTACATAAATGTCTGCAAAAGGTTCCATCCAGTGGAATGTGCAAGCAGAGGATCCATTTACAAAGGTAAAGCACCTCATTATGGGTTCTACTCTGCTTAGCCTGCCCAATTACCGAAACCCTTTATCAGACTGTAGATTGTAAAGAGGGGTACATGACTTCTGTTCTCATTCAGGTTCATGGGAACAAACACAAACTAAATGCATTTTACTTAACTAATTTGCCCCACTGTGTACAAGCTGTAGTAGCAGCCTCATTGGCCATACAGTCATCTGCATTGATAGTATTGTTCCACCCATGGTACTTAAAGGTCTTGCATGTTATTTCAGTGATGTTACTATAAGACAAAATCTCCTATTTATCTCCAGTCAAGCATTTATCATGCATGATTACACTTCTCGGACAACCACACATTACAATCAAGAAGTGTACTACATTGAATCATGCTACACTAATGCCAACACCTGGTGACGGGGATCCACATGATGGTATGGCTCAAATCGATGAACGGGTATTCCCTAGGAAGGATCTCCCTGATGTTCCCTTTCTAGATGCTGACATTTCCTTTTTGTTGATGGGTCATGTAGAAAAAAAACGATAAAGGGATAAATCAAACAGCTTATGCTATAGTAACACATGACCAGGTCATTGAAGCCAGACCCCTTCTCGGGTCCTATTCTGTACAACAAATTGAAATTATAGCCCTGTCTAGGGCCTGCAGTATAGGGAGAAAATATATATATATATATTTATACTGACAGCCAATACGCTTTGTCTACTATACACGTATTTGCCCAGCAATGGAATAATAGGGGTATGATTATGTCCACAGGTAAACCGATCACACATAGAGATCTCGTTCTTACCCTTCTAAAACATGTACAAAAACCAACTATTTGTAAATGTGCAGCACATGGAAAGGGAACAGATCCAATTGCCCTGCATTAGCAGACAAGACAGCAAAGGAAGCTGATGAAGGACAGCAAATAACACATATGCTATACAGATCTCCAAGTAAATAATGAGGTACAGAAAGCTATTGATGAAACAAGGTTATCAGAAATGCAGACATCACCAGCAGGTGAAAATCAAAAGTGGTTATCTACAGGGTCAACACTGGTCAATGGTATATACACATGTATAGAAGGTAAACCCAACTTATCTACATCACTATTCAGGTATGCTGTGTTATTGAGTCATGGGCAGGCCCATACCTCAAAAGGAGGGGTGGTACAGGGGTGTACACAACATATGGGTTTACAAAACTACTCTAAAGATTTTGTCTCACATGTCCGATATGTAACAGATACCATGCACAAGGTGCCCTAAGACCCTTAAGGGGTCATTTCCCACAACCCCCTTATCCCTTTCACACAATATGCATGGATTTTATTGAATTGAACAAATGTGAGAATAAGTATTGTA
This sequence comes from Lithobates sylvaticus, assembly GCA_028564925.1. NCBI lineage: Eukaryota > Metazoa > Chordata > Amphibia > Anura > Ranidae > Lithobates > Lithobates sylvaticus. The sequence continues at coordinate 135,577,831 of CM053028.1, read as the reverse complement.
TGGTTATTGTTGACAGGTCAAGGGATCCCCTCTCTGATTTACAGTAACAATAGCTCCCATTTTTGTAAACTAAACAATACAACGAATTGATATATGGTACAATATCTGACCTACTAGGGAGAATCACCATTTAGGTTATAACCCCTGGTCAGAACACCCCAGCCCCAGAGCCAACTCCATTTCAACTTGGTCCTTCCTTGTTTAAAACAGATTTTAATTACAAGGAACAATTAAGTATAGAAACAGGATTTGGAGACAAATGTGAATGGATAGAATGGGTCAGATACATAACCCAAGCAAAGGGGTTAAGTGATTGTATTTTTTGTACAAACCCAAGACCACAACTAACCACCTTTCCTCTCCCTGAAGAGGAAATAAACTTGACTTGTATAATAAGACTGTTTTCAGAAAATATTTGTCAGAGAAATACCATGCTTCAGCGCCGGGTCCCTAGAGTACGCACGCGCGGCAGAGCTGCTCGGCAGCGCACACAGGTATGCGGGGCTGCGGATGCGCATGCGCAGGTTCGCGGCGCTCGGGTATGTGTTGTAGCTCATCCAGCACGGCTCACGTCTATGCACGGCCCTGTCAGAAAGCGAGTGCGCATGCGCACTCGTCCGGGTACCCCACCTGACCATTTACCTGGCCTATAAAAGGCCTTCTCCTTTCCTCCACAAATTGCTGGTTTGTTGTCTCTACTTCCTGAGTCCCTGGCTCCAGTCTCTTGTATCCTGTACCCTGTATCCTGTACCTGCCTGATTACCTGTGATTGACCCGGACCTCTTCTGACCACCGCTGCTGTTACCTGTGTTTGACCCCTGGCTTGCCTCTTGGATATCCTTCTGCCTGATCACCTGTGCTTGACCCTCGGCCTGCCTCCTGGACATTCTCTTGTTGCTTACCTGTGTTTGACCCCTGGCTTGCCTCTTGGATATCCTTCTGCCTGATCATCTGTGCTTGACCCTCGGCCTGCCTCCTGGACATTCTCTTGTTACTTACCTGTGTTTGATCCCTGGCTTGCCTCCTGGATATCCTTCTGCCTGATCATCTGTGCTTGACCCTCGGCCTGCCTCCTGGACATTCTCTTGTTACTTACCTGTGTTTGACCCTTGGCTCGCCTCTTGGATATCCTCTGCCTGATCATCTGTGCTTGGCGGCACAGTGGTGAAGTGGTTAGCACTCTCACCTAGCAGTAAGAAGGGTCGCTGGTTCAAATCCCAACCACGACACCACCTGCCTGGAGTTTGCATGTTCTCCCTGTGCCTGTGTGGGTTTCCTCCGGGTACTCCGGTTTCCTCCCACAATCCAAAGACATGCAGGTAGGTTAATTGGCTTCTGTCCAAAAATTGGCCCTAGTATATGAATGGGGATCTTGGATTGTGGGCTCCTTGAGGGTAGGGACCGATGTGAGTGTGCAATGTACAGGGATGGGGACGGTTGTAGACACTCACTCAGGTTGAACTGGATGGACTGGTGTCTTTATTCAACCTTACTAACTATGAAACTATGAAACTATGACATTCTCTTGTTACTTACCTGTGCTGGACTTCCAGTTCACGTATGCACCCCAGGATTGTCCTCCAGTGTGTGTTCCGGTACCTCTACAGCCTCTGCCTCATCTTGGTCCTGCCAGGTGTCTACTTCCAGTGCAGCTTCAGCCACATACGGTCTAAACCGCTACTGCACACCACCTGCAACCCACCTGCTGGCAACCCGTGCATCTTTGTGCCTGGTGCCCTCTGTACCCATTCCAGGGGCATCGTGCACCTAGTCGCAAGGGGAGCAGCTCTCAGCATTTCGGCCCGGGTGAGTACCTGTGACAGTACAAACCAGCCAATGTCCGAGGCCGACAGAGCTGGTTCACCCCTTGAGTCCCTATGCCAGCAGGTGACAGCCCTTACTCAGGCTGTACAGCGCCTCCAGGATGGCTACTTCCAAATCGAAGGATGTCTCCAGAATCTTTCCTTCTCTCCTAGTCAAGCAGACCTGTCTCCTCCCGCAGCCAGCACCTCCACCTCACCTCAAGCATCTGGAGGTGTCTCTCCTGCATTTGTCGTGACAAACCCGGACCCCAGGGTCCCCACACCTGAACGTTTCTCTGGTAACCGGAAGAAATTTCGGGCCGCCGGCGCCGCCTTCTTCTTCTTCTTCTTCCGATGTTGAAAGATGCGGAAAATGACGACTGCGGCAAGAACAGAAAAGACCCCGGAAGACCCCGGAAGACCCCCGAAGGCGGATCGAGACCCCCAGACGACGGCGACGACGACGAAGAAGGTAGCCGGCCTCCTCTGCTCGGTAAAAGAGCTAGGTAAATAGCGGAGGAGTCCGGCGAGAAGACTCCCCAAGACGGAAGAAGACCCCCGGAGCAGTGCAATAAAATATTTTTTAAAAGTTGTGTGTTTTTTTTCTTTACACTTTACACCTTAGGTGAATTGGTAGGGGTACTTCGTACCCCATACTCATTCACATAGGGTGGGGGGCCGGGATCTGGGAGCCCCCTTATTAAAGGGGGCTCCCGGATTCCGATAAGCCCCTGCCCGCAGACCCCGACAACCAACGGCCAGGGTTGTCGGGAAGAGGCCCTTGTCCTCATCAACATGGGGACAAGGTGCTTTGGGGTGGGGGGGCCACACGGCCCCCCTTTCCCCAGGGCACCCCCCATGTTGAGGGCACGCAGCCTGGTATGGCTCAGGAGGGGGGGGGGCGCTCGCTCGTCCCCACCCCTTTCCTGGCCTGCCGGGCTGCGTGCTCGGATAAGGGTCTGAGATGGATTTGGGGGGGGACACCCACGCCGTTTTTTCGGCATAGGGATTCCCTTTAAATCCATGCCAGGTGACAGGGCTAGTGCGGCGGCATTCACTGCCTTCGCTAGCCCCGTCTACCTGCAGTTACGTTCTGAACGGACATCTCTGTGTGTGGGCAAGTCCGTTCATTTTCAAAAGTCCTGCAGACTTTTTCCCGCGGATTGTCCGCCGGAGAAGTCCGGGCGTGTGTGGGCAAGTCACACGCTCGGAAGTCCGGGCGTGTGTGGGCAAGTCCCCCCTCGGAAAGTCCGGCGGTTTGTCCGCTGGACTAGGTCCGGCGGACAAAGTCCGAACGTGTGTACGCGGCATAAGGCCTTACTGTGGAAGATCCACAGACAGGTAAAAAGGTTCAGGTTCAGTGTAAAATTGTAATTTCAACTAAATGTCCTGTTAAGTTGTTGGGTAGAGACATGTTGCACGCTCTTGATATTTCTGCCGTACCAGTAGAGGGGGGCCTCAAAGCCCATCGGCTGTGTGAAAAACAAATCACAGCAGTGGATAATGAGCCCCGATACTGATACAGCTTGGATTTGCAAACTGAGGCATTAAAGATGCCCAAAACCCTGACAGAAATAATTGAAGAGCCTGTGAGGAGAGGGTACAAGGCCCAGACGAACCTCTATTGCACTTTGTACTACAAAAAGACCTCTGGGCCTGATAGGTCCTATGAGAAACAGTTAATGAGTCTCACTAACACTGAAGTGCTCTTAAGATACCTGTACTGTGATAAGGAAGGAAATGACATGGCTACTTGTCTCCTACTACAGCCTATTCTGCAAATATACAGGCAGGATACTCATGTTTCGGTCACCCGGAACTCTGAGGTATTATGGCATGAGCTAGAAGAACTTATCACAGACTGGGTCCAACTAACAGACAGATTAGCGTGGTTTGTTGAATGTACAACCAGAACTCGCGTGATTGAAGTTTTGACAAAAGACAGTGACTGACACCTTTTGACCCAAGGGGAAGGGGATGCCTTAAAAGACGTCCCCAATTTCTTGTGATCAAAAGGAAAGACAGACGTAGGACTAATTAAGACAGTCAGTTCTGGTTTGCACCTATGTACAAGGGAAAACAAAAAAGGGTACACATACACCAGGTTACCCCAGAGATATTGTGAAAATCTTGTCACAAGAAATGTTCAATACTTTGTGTCGAGTTGTACCTTCCAGTGGGAGACAAATTCTGGAAAATTGACACCTTGGCTCTGATGCATTTCCTTGCAGAACAAGGTCACAAGGTCAGCAAAGGAAACTACAACTTTTGAAAACTTTTTGAAAAACAAGGTGAAATAAAACAAGGTAAATATATCTCATCAAGGCAGACATTTGGATGACATCTGAAAAGAGGCCATCCTTCAAGCCCCCAAACCACGTATAAAAAAAAAAAAAAAGAAATTATGTAATTTCTTGGCATGGTAAATTTTGGTAGAGCATGGGTAGCTAATTATGCTACGGAGGTGGCGCCTCTTTCTGATCTCATCTATGGTACATAAATGTCTGCAAAAGGTTCCATCCAGTGGAATGTGCAAGCAGAGGATCCATTTACAAAGGTAAAGCACCTCATTATGGGTTCTACTCTGCTTAGCCTGCCCAATTACAGAAACCCTTTATCAGACTGTAGATTGTAAAGAGGGGTACATGACTTCTGTTCTCATTCAGGTTCATGGGAACAAACACAAACTAAATGCATTTTACTTAACTAATTTGCCCCACTGTGTACAAGCTGTAGTAGCAGCCTCATTGGCCATACAGTCATCTGCATTGATAGTATTGTTCCACCCATGGTACTTAAAGGTCTTGCATGTTATTTCAGTGATGTTACTATAAGACAAAATCTCCTATTTATCTCCAGTCAAGCATTTATCATGCATGATTACACTTCTCGGACAACCACACATTACAATCAAGAAGTGTACTACATTGAATCATGCTACACTAATGCCAACACCTGGTGACGGGGATCCACATGATTGTATGGCTCAAATCGATGAACGGGTATTCCCTAGGAAGGATCTCCCTGATGTTCCCTTTCTAGATGCTGACATTTCCTTTTTGTTGATGGGTCATGTAGAAAAAAAACGATAAAGGGATAAATCAAACAGCTTATGCTATAGTAACACATGACCAGGTCATTGAAGCCAGACCCCTTCCCAGGTCCTATTCTGTAAAACAAATTGAAATTATAGCCCTGTCTAGGGCCTGCAGTATAGGGAGAAAATATATATATATATTTATACTGACAGCCAATACGCTTTGTCTACTATACACATATTTGCCCAGCAATGGAATAATAGGGGTATGATTATGTCCACAGGTAAACCGATCACACATAGAGATCTCGTTCTTACCCTTCTAAAACATGTACAAAAACCAACTATTTGTAAATGTGCAGCACATGGAAAGGGAACAGATCCAATTGCCCTGCATTAGCAGACAAGACAGCAAAGGAAGCTGATGAAGGACAGCAAATAACACATATGCTATACAGATCTCCAAGTAAATAATGAGGTACAGAAAGCTATTGATGAAACAAGGTTATCAGAAATGCAGACATCACCAGCAGGTGAAAATCAAAAGTGGTTATCTACAGGGTCAACACTGGTCAATGGTATATACACATGTATAGAAGGTAAACCCAACTTATCTACATCACTATTCAGGTATGCTGTGTTATTGAGTCATGGGCAGGCCCATACCTCAAAAGGAGGGGTGGTACAGGGGTGTACACAACATATGGGTTTACAAAACTACTCTAAAGATTTTGTCTCACATGTCCGATATGTAACAGATACCATGCACAAGGTGCCCTAAGACCCTTAAGGGGTCATTTCCCACAACCCCCTTATCCCTTTCACACAATATGCATGGATTTTATTGAATTGAACAGAATGTGAGAATAAGTATTGTATGGTTATTGTTGACAGGTCAAGGGATCCCCTCTCTGATTTACAGTAACAATAGCTCCCATTTTTGTAAACTAAACAATACAACGAATTGATATATGGTACAATATCTGACCTACTAGGGAGAATCACCATTTAGGTTATAACCCCTGGTCAGAACACCCCAGCCCCAGAGCCAACTCCATTTCAACTTGGTCCTTCCTTGTTTAAAACAGATTTTAATTACAAGGAACAATTAAGTATAGAAACAGGATTTGGAGACAAATGTGAATGGATAGAATGGGTCAGATACATAACCCAAGCAATGGGGGTTAAGTGATTGTATTTTTTGTACAAACCCAAGACCACAACTAACCACCTTTCCTCTCCCTGAAGAGGAAATAAACTTGACTTGTATAATAAGACTGTTTTCAGAAAATATTTGTCAGAGAAATACCATGCTTCAGCGCCGGGTCCCTAGAGTACGCACGCGCGGCAGAGCTGCTCGGCAGCGCACACAGGTATGCGGGGCTGCGGATGCGCATGCGCAGGTTCGCGGCGCTCGGGTATGTGTTGTAGCTCATCCAGCACGGCTCACGTCTATGCGCGGCCCTGTCAGAAAGCGAGTGCGCATGCGCACTCGTCCGGGTACCCCACCTGACCATTTACCTGGCCTATAAAAGGCCTTCTCCTTTCCTCCACAAATTGCTGGTTTGTTGTCTCTACTTCCTGAGTCCCTGGCTCCAGTCTCTTGTATCCTGTACCCTGTATCCTGTACCTGCCTGATTACCTGTGATTGACCCGGACCTCTTCTGACCACCGCTGCTGTTACCTGTGTTTGACCCCTGGCTTGCCTCTTGGATATCCTTCTGCCTGATCACCTGTGCTTGACCCTCGGCCTGCCTCCTGGACATTCTCTTGTTGCTTACCTGTGTTTGACCCCTGGCTTGCCTCTTGGATATCCTTCTGCCTGATCATCTGTGCTTGACCCTCGGCCTGCCTCCTGGACATTCTCTTGTTACTTACCTGTGTTTGACCCTTGGCTCGCCTCTTGGATATCCTCTGCCTGATCATCTGTGCTCGGCGGTACAGTGGTGAAGTGGTTAGCACTCTCACCTAGCAGTAAGAAGGGTCGCTGGTTCAAATCCCAACCACGACACCACCTGCCTGGAGTTTGCATGTTCTCCCTGTGCCTGTGTGGGTTTCCTCCGGGTACTCTGGTTTCCTCCCACAATCCAAAGACATGCAGGTAGGTTAATTGGCTTCTGTCCAAAAATTGGCCCTAGTATATGAATGGGGATCTTGGATTGTGGGCTCCTTGAGGGTAGGGACCGATGTGAGTGTGCAATGTACAGGGATGGGGACGGTTGTAGACACTCACTCAGGTTGAACTGGATGGACTGGTGTCTTTATTCAACCTTACTAACTATGAAACTATGAAACTATGACATTCTCTTGTTACTTACCTGTGCTGGACTTCCAGTTCACGTATGCACCCCAGGATTGTCCTCCAGTGTGTGTTCCGGTACCTCTACAGCCTCTGCCTCATCTTGGTCCTGCCAGGTGTCTACTTCCAGTGCAGCTTCAGCCACATACGGTCTACACCGCTACTGCACACCACCTGCAACCCACCTGCTGGCAACCCGTGCATCTTTGTGCCTGGTGCCCTCTGTACCCATTCCAGGGGCATCGTGCACCTAGTCGCAAGGGGAGCAGCTCTCAGCATTTCGGCCCGGGTGAGTACCTGTGACAGTACAAACCAGCCAATGTCCGAGGCCGACAGAGCTGGTTCACCCCTTGAGTCCCTATGCCAGCAGGTGACAGCCCTTACTCAGGCTGTACAGCGCCTCCAGGATGGCTACTTCCAAATCGAAGGATGTCTCCAGAATCTTTCCTTCTCTCCTAGTCAAGCAGACCTGTCTCCTCCCGCAGCCAGCACCTCCACCTCACCTCAAGCATCTGGAGGTGTCTCTCCTGCATTTGTCGTGACAAACCCGGACCCCAGGGTCCCCACACCTGAACGTTTCTCTGGTAACCGGAAGAAATTTCGGGCCTTTAAAAATGCCTGCTTACTGCATTTGGCCCTGCAACCTAGAACTTTTCAGCTAAAAACCACAAAGGTGGGATTCATCATCTCCCTGCTCTCCGACAAACCCCAATCCTGGGCGCACCATCTGATGGAGCAAAAGAGCCCACATCTGGACTCTGTAGAAACTTTCTTCTCTGCCATGTCCTTGCTTTACGATGACTCTCAACGCATAGGCACAGCAGAATCCACCCTGCATACCTTGACACAAGGAAAGAGGCCCGTGGAGGATTACATAGTTGACTTTCAGAAGTGGTCCGCAGATACAGAGTGGAATGAGTCTGCTTTAAAATATCAATTCCGCCTAGGACTTTCTGAGGTGCTAAAAGATGAACTGGCTCGGGTGGAGATCCCAACCTCCTTGACAGACCTTCTTCAGTTAGTCACCAAACTGGACCGTCGCCTACGGGAACGACGGGCCGAAAGGTTCCAAAGCTTCAGGCTGGATGATGCCCCGGGTCCCCCCGACACCTGCACCTCCTCTGAACTCTCGTTCCTCGCGGGGAGCCCATGCAGTTGGGCCTAGTTCGGTTCCCCTTGTCCCCTGAGGAAAGACTTTGCCTATACTGTGGCGGTGCAGGACATTACCTACTAAAATGCCCGGTGAGACCTAGTAAGTGCCCTCCTCGGACCCTACTGAGCTCCCATACCACAGGAGTCTCCCGATAACACCTTGTTGTTCCACTTTTCCTGCAGGTGGCGGAAGAAGTATTCCAGCTCGGAGCCATCCTTGACTCAGGGGCATGTAGTTGCTTTATGGACCTGACCCTTGCACGCAACTTGAACCTCCCCCTGAGCACCAAGAAGCAACACCTTCAGGTCCAATTGGCCGACTGCTCCTCACCCTGCTCAGGACCTGTGACCCAGGAAACCCAACTTTTACCGTCGCTTCATTCAAGGTTTTTCCACAATTGTGTCCCCAATCACCCAACTCACCCGTCAGCAAACCAAGTTTCAATGGTCTTCCCAAGCGCAAGTCGCATTTGAATAACTTAAAGAACTGTTCTCCTCCGCTCCCATCCTCAAACACCCTTACCCAGAGCTCCCCTATGTGTTGGAAGTGGATGCCTCAGACTCTGCCACCGGAGCAATTCTGTCGCAAAGGAGTGGCCCAAAGGCCTTACTCCACCCAGTCGCCTTTGCCTCACAGAAATTGAGTCCCCCCCGAGAAAAACTATGATGTAGGCGACCGGGAACTCCTTGCGATCAAATTCGCACTGGAAGAGTGGAGATACTTATTAGAGGGAGATTCTCAGCCCATCCTTATCTTCACGAACCACCGCAACTTATAATATCTCAGAGCTGCAAAACGCCTAAGACCCCGGCAGGCCCGTTGGGCCCTTTTCTTTTCCCGATTCAACTTCCACATAACCTACCGTCCTGGCTCCAAGAATGGCAAAGCGGATGCTCTCTCCCGCATGTTTCTGAACACTGAGTCCCCGGAGTAACCCTCAACCATTTTACCTTCACACAATTTCCTCCACGCCATCCAACCTGACCTAACAGCAGTCCTTAAGCAAGCCTCCAACCAGTTTTCTGTTCCTTCTATTCCCTTCCTGGAGAAAAGACAGGACTTACTATGGGCCCATGGTCGAATATTTGTTCCCCCACCAGTCAGGCTCCAAGTTCTGCAGGCTCTCCATGACCACAAGATGCCGGGTCACTTTGGAATCCAAAAAACTGCCGACCTCGTTAGTCGTTCCTATTGGTGGCCAGGTTGGAGGAAAGACTGTCAGAGCTATGTCCAATCCTGCAGTACCTGCCAGAGGAACAAGGGGACCAACACTAAGTCCTGGGGTCTGTTGAGACCTTTATCCGTCCTCGAAGGTCCATGGAGAGAAATCTCCATGGATTTCATTGTGGACTTGCCTCCCTCAGATAACTATACCACCATTTTAGTCGTAGTGGACCGTCTTTCGAAGATGGCTCACTTCTTACCCATGAAGGGTACTCCCTCTGCTTCCGCTACCACCAACACCTTTTTTAAAGAGGTTGTAAGACTTCACGGGGTCCCAGACAATATCACTTCCGACCGGGGGGTGCAGTTCACATCCAAGTTCTGGAGGGACCTCTGTAGAGCCCTGGAAATCAAGTCCTCCATGTCCTCAGCCTACCACCCGCAAACCAATGGTCAAACCGAACGGACTAACCAGACCCTCGAGCAATACCTCAGATGTTTTTGCTCCTACTCCCAAGACGATTGGTCATTCCTTTTACCCTACGCAGAGTTCGCATATAACAACTCCCTACATTCTGCTATTAACCAAACGCCCAAACGCCCTCTCGCCCCTCTTTTCTTCCAGATTCCATTCCAGACATCTCTACCCCAGCGGCACAGGAGCTGGTCAAGAATATCCAGGACAACTTCCTCCAGATTCAGCAAACTATGAAGGAGGCTCAGAAAGGGTACGAGGTACAGTACAACCGGGGCAGAAAGGAGTGTCCAGCTTTCAAGGTTGGTGAGAGGGTATGGTTATCTACAGCCAATTTGAAATTGCCTTGTCCTTCCCGGAAACTTGGCCCCAGGTTTATTGGCCCCTTCGAGGTCAAGAGAGTGATCAATCCAGTCGCTTTTGAATTAACTCTGCCCGACCCATATAAGATTCACCCGGTGTTCCATGCTTCTCTACTAAAACCAGTAATTCCCATTTCTTTCCCTGGCAGGCAGATGGCACTCCCTCCACCAGTCACTATTCAAGGTGAAGAAGAATACGAGGTCGAGAAGATCCTGGATTTTCGTAGGAGGGGAAGACAGGCCCAGTAGCTAGTCAAGTGGAAGGGGTATCCCCCCGAAGACAGTTCCTGGGAACCATCCGAAAACATTCATGCCCCTCGATTAGTTTGAGAATACCATCAAAAGCACCCTGGACTGGGCATCCGGAGGCTGCCCTTAGGAGGGGGGCACTATCAGAGAAATACCATGCTTCAGTGCCGGGTCCCTAGAGTACGCACGCGCGGCAGAGCGGCTCGGCAGCGCACACAGGTACGCGGGGCTGCGGGTGCGCATGCGCGGGTTCGCGGCGCTCGGGTATGTGTTGTAGCTCATCCAGCACGGCTCACGTCTATGCACGGCCCTGTCAGAAAGCGAGTGTGCATGCGCACTCGTCCGGGTACCCCACCTGACCATTTACCTGGCCTATAAAAGGCCTTCTCCTTTCCTCCACAAATTGCTGGTTTGTTGTCTCTACTTCCTGAGTCCCTGGCTCCAGTCTCTTGTATCCTGTACCCTGTATCCTGTACCTGCCTGATTACCTGTGATTGACCCGGACCTCTTCTGACCACCGCTGCTGTTACCTGTGTTTGACCCCTGGCTTGCCTCTTGGACATCCTTCTGCCTGATCACCTGTACTTGACCCTCGGCCTGCCTCCTGGACATTCTCTTGTTGCTTACCTGTGTTTGACCCCTGGCTTGCCTCTTGGATATCCTTCTGCCTGATCATCTGTGCTTGACCCTCAGCCTGCCTCCTGGACCTTCTCTTGTCACTTACCTGTGTTTGACCCCTGGCTCGCCTCTTGGATATCCTCTGCCTGATCATCTGTGCTTGACCCTCGGCCTGCCTCCTGGACATTCTCTTGTTACTTACCTGTGTTTGATCCCTGGCTTGCCTCCTGGATATCCTTCTGCCTGATCATCTGTGCTTGACCCTCGGCCTGCCTCCTGGACATTCTCTTGTTACTTACCTGTGCTTGACCCTCGGCCTGGCTTCCTGGACTTCTAGTTCACGTATGCACCCCAGGATTGTCCTCCAGTGTGTGTTCCGGTACCTCTACAGCCTCTGCCTCATCTTGGTCCTGCCAGGTGTCTACTTCCAGTGTAGCTTCAGCCACATACGGTCTACACCGCTACTGCACACCACCTGCAACCCACCTGCTGGCAACCCATGCATCTTTGTGCCTGGTGCCCTCTGTACCCATTCCAGGGGCATCGTGCACCTAGTCGCAAGGGGAGCAGCTCTCAGCATTTCGGCCCGGGTGAGTACCTGTGACAATATTACTTGGTCAGAATGTGTAAACGAGAAAAAAAGCTACACGCTACACACGATCGGAAAAAGTCCGATAGGACTTAGTTGTCGGAAAATTTGAGAGCAGGAGATAAAACTTTATCCGTCGGAAAATCCGACGGAAAAAGTCCGATGGAGCCTACACACGGTCGGAATTTCCGACAACATTGTCCGATAGGACATTTTCCGTCGGAAAATCCGACCGCGTGTACGGGGCATAAGACTAAAATGCAAAGTATACCCCCATCAGTACAAGCATTACCAGGAAATTTTACTTGTTTCTCTAACAAAGATAAGAATGGTACAAAGGTTGGCACTCTATCTCCTGAATACTGTGTAACTACAACATCAACTACAGACATTAAGTACAAATTAAAATGGTTTCAGGAACAAAAATAGTAACTGGCTGATGTTTGGTGGCTGTGTGGGGACAAGAAACTAAGGCCCAGACTGCCACCTAGATGGGAGGGTAGTTGTGCCCTTACCCGCTAGTTGTTTCCCTTTTTTATATTGTTCCTATGACTAACAAATTGATGAGACTACCAGGTAAACACTATTTTAAGTGACTTAAGTGTCCAGCATCATTTGACAACCGGGTGTATATAGATTTAATAGGTGTTCCACAAGGAGTTCCGGATGAATTTAAAGCGCAGAATCAAGTAACAGAAGGACTCACCTCACTTTTCCTATGGGTACAGCCCAATAAGAACGTCGACTGGATAAACTACATCTACTACAACCAGCAGAGGTTTGTGAATTACACCAGAGATGCTATCAAAGGTATAGCAGCACAATTGGACACCACCTCTTTGACAGCGTGGCAGAACCGTATAGCATTGGATATGTTGCTGGCAGAAAGGGGCGGGGTATGCAAAATGTTCGGCACCTTCTGCTGCACTTTTATTCCAAACAATACGGCACCTGATGGAAGTATCACCAAGGGTTTGCAAGGCCTATAAATGTTATCCCAGGAACTAACTGAGAACTTTGGTGTAGAGAACCCCCTAACAGGACTCTTCAAAAAATGGTTTGGTAAATGGGGTGATCTTGCAAAGAGTTTGTTCATCTCTGTTGTCATGGCAGCCACGGTCCTTATGCTGTGTGGATGTTGCTACATTCCCTGTATTGCTGCATTCCGTGTATTAGGGGAATTCTTCAAAGACTGATTGACACATCTTTAACTAAGACTATGCTTTTTCAGAACAACACTGAACTATACCCGGAACCTGATGAAGATGAATTTACAGTCCTTTCAAAAGACTTATCTGTCTAAATGATAATACCTGGTAAAACAAAGAACCTGGATATTTGAATTATTGAATTTATTAGTATAAAAAGGAGGGAGATGTCAGAGAAATTGAGTATTATACCTTTAAATGTCAATTATGAATATGCATATAAATATTGCTTTATCTTCATTAAGTTTAAAATGCTTAGAAATATATGTTTCATATAACCCTATATGCTTTTATTTCATGTAGCTTAGTTAAATGCTTAGACTTGCATAATTTGAAAATACATGACGTTGCAAAAAGGGAGTCTTCCCAAAAGTCAGTATCCTGTATAACAATTTAACAATTGTGAATGTAAAATTCTGTAAACGGACATCTCCACCTTTCCTGTCATTGTCCAGAATAAAGTGAAAATACATGTGACTGGAACGTTCTGCGAGGAAAGGGGGGTGTCCGAGGGGTATAAAAGAGAGAGACCATACAATGTTAAGACAGAAATGGATTTTTGAAGCCTGAATGTACATGTAACCATTTCTCTTGCATATGCAAATAAATGTCTTAACTTGAATCGAGAGACGGTCTGAGAATACAGGTTATTCCCCAACAAGTTCCCCTTAAAATCCATACCAGACCTGAAGGGTCTGGTATGGATATTTGGGGGGAACCCCACGTCATTTTTTTTTTATTTGACCTGGGGTTCCCCTTAATATCCATACCAGACCTGAAGGGCCTGGTAATTGAATTTAGGGGGAACCCCACGCATATTTTTTTTTTTTATCAATGACTTTCAATGACTGTTCTCTGTATTACGGGGAGCCGACAATTCATTATAGCCGCAAATGCTTTTAAAAGACTTTTTTTCCTGCAGAAATGACACTTTGTGCAGGGACAGTTCTAAGCATGGGAAACATGCCCCCCTTTACAGGCATACTATACACACCCCCTAGGTACGAAATTTAAAGGAATATTACACTTTTATTGTTTCACTTTAAGCATTATTAAAATCACTGCTCCTGAAAAAACTGCAGTTTTTAAAAGTTTTTTTGCATTGATACATGTCCCCTGGGGCAGGACCCAGATCCCCAAACACTTTTTATGACAATAACTTTTGATTTTGAACGTTCGAGTCCCATAGACTTTAATAGGGTTCTAAAGTTCACATGAACTTTAGGTCTGTTCGCAGGTTCTGGTGCGAACCGAACAGGGGGGTGTTCGGCTCATCCCTAGTCCTCACAGCTGATGGAAGTCAGTAAGTAATTGGCAGGTTTTGGTGACACTATTTTTCCTATTTAAGGCTGACTGTGCTGGCAGTAATTGTTGCTGTGGCATTATCTAGGGGAAACACTGTCGTCAAGTGAGTCCATGTGAGCTGACTGTGATGATGATGATCTTTATCAGCGTTGTTGAGGTGTGCTTTGTAACTGAAGACTATTTGCATCTATATTTATTTTCCTAGACTATTTGGCCGATGCTGTCGCCAGTAAATGTGGATTATATCAGTGGCTGTGCAATGCATGTTAATTGATGCTGATTTCTCACACTGATCTATTGCTAAGTTTTGCAGCTGCATGTTGTTCATAAGTGGAACAGGCAGCTCTTCAATTTGCAATCAGTTGGTGGGTGATTAACATTATTTATCTGATAACATATTATGTTCTCTATTTCTAGATTTCATTCTATCCATTGTCTTTTCTGTGCTTCTGGGAACAAAATATATTGCTCTGTGTGTGTGATGGGACTAACACACTTCAAAGAAAATAGAGGAGCTCTATAGGTGCTTCTGGGTGCAAAATATAGCTCTGTGTGTGTGTGATGGGACTAACACACTAGAAGTCCTGTAGGTGCTTATGGGAACAAAATAGAGGAGCTCTGTGTGATGCCACTAACACACTAGAAGTCCTGTGGGTGCTTCTAACACACTTCAAGTCCTTATAGGTGCTTCTGGGAAGAAAATATAGCTCTGTGTGTGTGATGCCACTAACACACTTCAAGTCCTATAGGTGCTTCTGGGAACAAAATATAGCTCTGTGTGTGTGATGGGACTAACACACTTCAAGTCCTATAGGTGCTTCTGGGAACAAAAATATAGCTCTGTGTGTGTAATGGGACTAACACACTTCAAGTCCTATAGGTGCTTCTGGGAACAAAATATAGCTCTGTGTGTGTAATGGGACTAACACACTTCAAGTCCTATAGGGTGCTTCTGGGAAGAAAATATAGCTCTGTGTGTGTAATGGGACTAACACACTTCAAGTCCTATAGGTGCTTCTGGGAACAAAATATAGCTCTGTGTGTGTGATGGGACTAACACACTTCAAGTCCTATAGGTGCTTCTGGGAAGAAAATATAGCTCTGTGTGTGTAATGGGAATAACACACTTCAAGTCCTATAGGTGCTTCTGGGAAGAAAATATAGCTCTGTGTGTGTAATGGGACTAACACACTTCAAGTCCTATAGGTGCTTCTGGGAACAAAATATAGCTCTGTGTGTGTAATGGGACTAACACACTTCAAGTCCTATAGGTGCTTCTGGGAACAAAATATAGCTCTGTGTGTGTGATGGGACTAACACACTTCAAGTCCTATAGGTGCTTCTGGGAACAAAATATAGCTCTGTGTGTGTGATGGGACTAACACACTTCAAGTCCTATAGGTGCTTCTGGGAACAAAATATAGCTCTGTGTGTGTGATGCCACTAACACACTTCAAGTCCTATAGGTGCTTCTGGGAACAAAATATAGCTCTGTGTGTGTGATGGGACTAACACACTTCAAGTCCTATAGGTGCTTCTGGGAACAAAATATAGCTCTGTGTGTGTAATGGGACTAACACACTTCAAGTCCTATAGGTGCTTCTGGGAACAAAATATAGCTCGGTGTGTGTAATGGGACGAACACACTTCAAGTCCTATAGGTGCTTCTGGTAAGAAAATATAGCTCTGTGTGTGTAATGGGACGAACACACTTCAAGTCCTATAGGTGCTTCTGGTAAGAAAATATAGAGCTGTGTGTGTAATGGGACGAACACACTTCAAGTCCTATAGGTGCCTCTGGTAACAAAATGAAGGAGCTCTGCCTGCCTGCCACGAACACACTACAAGTCCTCTAGGTGCTTCTGGTAACAAAATCTAGGAGCTCTGCCTGCCTGCCACGAACTCACTACTAGTCCTATAGGTGCAGCTGGTCACAAAATCTAGGAGCTCTGCCTGCCGCCACGAACACACTACAAGGCCTAGACGTGCTTCTGGTAACAAAATATAGGGGCTCTGCGTGCCTGCCACGAACACACTACAATT
The DNA here is from genome assembly GCA_028564925.1 of Lithobates sylvaticus. Taxonomy (NCBI): domain Eukaryota; kingdom Metazoa; phylum Chordata; class Amphibia; order Anura; family Ranidae; genus Lithobates; species Lithobates sylvaticus. Next base: position 135,561,527 of record CM053028.1, on the reverse strand, counting down.
CCTACAGGTGCTTCTGGTAACAAAATATATGAGCTCTGCCTGCCTGCCACGAGCACACTACAAGCCCCTCATGCTCAATCAATCTGTGTAACTGAATCTATCTAACTCAAGCTCTGTAAGTGCATCTCTCTAACTATCTAAATGCCGCAGAGTGTCACAGAATCTGCCTGCTCAATCTGCGCCGGAACAGCATGTGACCGGCGCAGACGGCGTGGCGGCGTTTTAGCGGGGGGGGGGGGGGGGCGTGTACTACAGAACCTGGGCTGTAATTGGCTACCGGCGTCCTGCCTGTTGCCAAGTTTGGCTCTTCGAGTTTCCGGGGCTGTGATTGGCCAAGCATGCAATTTGCAATCAGTTGGTGGGTGATTAACATTATTTATCTGATAACATATTATGTTCTCTATTTCTAGATTTCATTCTATCCATTGTCTTTTCTGTGGAGGATACCTAAAGTTCCAATAAACCACTTCATCATTGATTCTTGTGTAGCGGTCACACTTCAACAAGTGTGCACTATAGTGTAAATTTAGGTTCTGCAGACGGAGGTGCACGAAATGTCAACAACGCAGCCCGTGCAGGGCTTAACTCCCTCACTTGCTGACGGGCCGATCGGGCTGAAAAGCCCACGCCAATCTACAGAACCCTAGGCAAAGATCCCGGTCTATCAGAGCCATCTAGGATAATCCAAGGAGGATAGTGAAGATATACAGCCCCTAGTGGTGGAAATTGGTGGAAAGCGTTGGATCTGAGGAGCAAAGACAAGACAAGACATCTTCTTGCATCTACTCACGCTTTTGAATGCGTGCCTTCAGGTGAGAGTCTAGAGAGCACGTTTAAGGATCCCATCCCCACACATCCACCACATTCCAATGTGGAGTCTGAACCACTTCATTATTACTGTTTGGCCACAACACACCTTTTCTTATAGAGTGTGAAGAACGTGTTCTGTGCCTACGAACAGCACCTGTCACCTTTTGGACTTTATCATTTTAGTCCATCATTAGACTTTGTACTTCTCTCATTTATATTTACTCACTTATAGCCCATATGGGCCGGGTTTTATCACTTATTTGTGGACATTAGCCAATTTGGCACTTTGTAGGTAGTGATTTGTTTTTTATTCACTTGTTTTTTATTCACTTGGTTCACATGATATTTATTTAATATATTTATTCAAAACTTTTACACTATTTTATACACTCATAGCACTTGGTGTAGGATTGTAATGTGTATGTATTGATCAGGACTGTGTTTTAGACTTTTATTAGTATTTTTATTTATTTATTGCACATGAGCGCGAAATCACTTCAACAGTATATTTTTATGGGATTGTGTTTCACCGTCAGATTTTGCAGCTCTTTTAGGAATATTTTTCCACATTTGTCACGTTTTATTGGTTTATTCACTGTATATTTATTATATACCATTGAGTGTGTGCATACGATCTAGTTCACTAACAGCGCGAAGGTCACCCACATTTTTTTTTAATGCATGTTAATTGATGCTGATTTCTCACACTGATCTATTGCTAAGTTTTGCAGCTGCATGTTGTTCATAAGTGGAACAGGCAGCTCTTCAATTTGCAATCAGTTGGTGGGTGATTAACATTATTTATCTGATAACATATTATGTTCTCTATTTCTAGATTTCATTCTATCCATTGTCTTTTCTGTGGAGGATACCTAAAGTTCCAATAAACCACTTCATCATTGATTCTTGTGTAGCGGTCACACTTCAACAAGTGTGCACTATAGTGTAAATTTAGTTTTTTCTCAGAACTGTAATGGAGTTCTGAGGGTTAATTGTACAGGATTTACTTTAGCATCAGTCTGGCTGGGCTGTACTAAGGTTCCGCCTGGTCATAGGTTCAGTGAGGCACCCATTGACAGGCCGAGAACCAGGCCTGGTTGGACGTCTTAGGTACCAATCTTTCCCGGAGCCAATCAGTGGGCGCGTCTGGCCCTGCTGCATAGTCTGGGAAGGGATATTTAAGGGGCTGAATTTACGTGTTCGGCCGCAGCTTTGGTTCCTGGTTCTGGGTCGGGGTAGCCCCGCGAGCGGTCCCGGGCCTAGGAGCATTTGCCGTCCCGCAAACATGGTCAATCCGACCAACCTCAGAGGCTCTCATGGTCTGGGGGAGGGATCCGTCTGTTCCCGAGTCTCGGAATTGGCTAGTCCCAGGCGCAGTAACTGAGGGAGGATTCAAAGGCGCCCCGGTGTGCTCTCGGTATTGGAGGGACATGGCAACTCATACAAGTGACCAGGGGAGGACTCTTCGAAGGAGGGCCAACAAGCTGGCTGCTCGGTAAGAGCCTGGGAGCTGAGTTGTATGGACACTAAAGAATCCACACTTCCACAGTACTGCCAAGGAGACAGAGAAAGTTCCAGGTACTGTGAGAAAGGTTCCTATTCATCTTCAGTTACAATTTAGGCTGTGGCAGAGACTTTTGCAAAGTTTCCGGATGAAATGTTGGCTGCTAGATCTCTGGCTAGAGGTTTATCCGGCAGTGAAGCACCCAGCTGTGAGTGGCTACTCTCTGGGTTGATTAGAGACATTCAGTGGATGTCAGCAGTTCAAAGTGCCTGAGTTTATCACCCATGCCCTCTATTACCATCAGAGACTGTGTTATGTTGGATGCTACCACTGCAAAATAAAAACCTTGAAAGGGACTTTTATGTGTCAGCATCTGAAGTCGTTGGGTACTAACCCTGGGAACCCCTAGAGAATCACCGACAAGCCACGAGGAGGTAACTGGTAAGCCCAAAAGTCAAGGCCGCCCCTCAAGGGATTATGGCCGCTACACTTACCTGAATACCATCAAGGTATTTGGTTCTGTGTGTCTCTTTGATTTTAGTGACTCCTATTGTTAGGTGGGAGATTCTGCCATTTGCTATACTGATCATTCCATGTGTTTTATACTTTCTTTAGGAGCTAATTGGATAAGTAGCCAGTTTGAATGATATTGTGTACTGGTGATTAGGGATGGGCCCGGTGTTCGATTCAAACCCATGTTTGAATCGAACATCGGCCGTTCGTCCGCTCGTCGAGGGCAGAACTCTGAGGGCCGTTCGCATCAAATTTGTGTTATGCGAACGGTCCACAATGCACTGCGCCAGTCGCAGTGGATTGCTGGCTGATGATTGGCCAAGCATGCACTGTGACCCCGCATGCTTGGCCAATCTTAGGGCCAGCGGCGAGGAGAGCAATAATTGGCCACAGGCAGGATGCCTGTGGCCAATTATAGCTCAGAGGGTTTAGTACACGCCCCACACTATATATAAGGCCGCCGCGCCGGAACGGCTTGAGGAACAGTGACAGTGTACTGTACATGTACACACTATATGTGAATCATTTCTGTGTGGGGAAAGTGTAGGGAAAGAGGAAAATAGGCAGAGATAGTGTATTCTTCTCAGCCTTTGCTTGTGGGGAAAGTGTAGGGATAGAGGAAAAATAGGCAGGGATAGTGTGTTCTTCTCAGTGCTGTTCCCTACCAATCCAGCCATCTGCAGGAGTTAGTGTGTGTGTGTGTGCGCTGTGTGAGTATAGCACAGCAGTAGCACACTAAAACACCTTACACTGTATCTGCCCTGTTGTCACCTAAGACAGCCATCTGCAGGAGTTAGTGTGTTTTGTGTGCCTCCAGCACAGCACAGTATACACCAACAGTCCATACATACATACATACATACAGTATATACGTACAGTCCCTGTCTTGTTTGCACTGCCTGTATACTGCGGTTCAGAGTATATAGGGTCTTATTTTGGGCGCAGGGTTCCCCTTAATATCCATACAAGACCCAAAGGGGCTGGTAATAGGCTGGGGTGGGGGGGGGGGGGGTAGCCATGCCATTTTTCTCAAAGATTTTCATCCATATTGCCTGGACAAGACATGACATTAAAGCCGCAAGCAGTTTTAAATGGCTTCTTTTTTTCCTTTACAAATGTCATTTTGTGCAGAGACAGTTCTAAACACGGGAAACACATGTCACTTCACAGGCATACTTTAGACACCCCACAGGTACCATATTTAACTACTTGCCTACCAGGCACGAACACCTCCTTCCTGACCAAGCCATTTTTCAGCTTTCAGCGCTGTCGCATTTTGAATGACAATTGCGCGGTCATGCAACGCTGTACCCAAATAAAATTTTTATCATTTTTTCCCCACAAATAGAGCTTTATTTTGGTGGTATTTGATCACCTCTGCGTTTTTTATTTCTTGCGCTATAAACAAAAGAAGAGGGACAAGTTTGAAAAAACATAATATTTTTTACTTTTTATTATAATAAATATCCAATTTTTTTTTTTTTTAAAACAAATTTTTTCCTCAGTTTAGGCCGATCCGTATTCTTCTACATATTTTTGGTAAAAAAAAATCGCAATAAGCGTATATTGATTGGTTTGCGCAAAAGTTATAGCGTCTACAAAATAGGGGATAGATTTATAGCATTTTTTTTTATTATTTTTTTTTTACTAGTAATGGCGGCGATTTGCGATTTTTTATCGTGACTGCGACATTGCGGCGGACACTTCGGACACTTTTGACACATTTTTGGGACCATTCACATTTATACAGCGATCCGTGCTATAAAAATGCATTGATTACTGTATAAATGTGACTGGCAGGGAAGGGGTTAACGCTAGGGGGCGCTGCAGGGGTTAATGTGTACCCTATCTTGGTGATTCTTACTGTGGGGGGAGGGGACTGACTGGGGGAGGGGACCGATCGGTGTCCCTATGTACAAGGGACACACCATCGGTCTCCTCTCCTCTGACAGGACGTGGATCTGTGTGTTTACACACACAGATCCACGTCCTGCTCGATTACCGGGCAATCGCGGGTGCCTGGTGGTCATCGCGACCGCCGGGCACGCGCACCGGGGCCCCAGCTACGCGGCGGGTGCGCGCGCGCGCCTCCCGCGGCGCGCGCGCGCCCCCCAGTGGCCAAATTGTAGACGACGTCATATGACGGCGGCCCGCCACAGTAGCTGCACCGTCCCGCCGTCATTTGACAGTGGGCGGTCAGCTAGTGGTTAAAGGAATATTTCACTTTTTTGTTTCACTTTATGCATCATTAAAATCACTGCTCCAGAAAAAACGTCAGTTTTTAAAACTTCTTTTTGCATTGATACATGTCCCCTGGGGCAGGACCCGGGTCCCCAAACCTTTTTTATAACAATAACATGCATATTGGCCGTTATAATTAGCACTTTAGATTTCGAACGTTCGCGTCCATTGTAACTAATAGGGTTCTAGCGTTCGTGCGAACTTTCGGTCCGTTCGCAGGTTCTGGTGCGAACCGAACCCGGGGGTGTTCGGCTCATCCCTACTGGTGATTAAGCTATATCCCGGTGTAGTTAATCTGGGGGTTTTCTGGCCAGTAAGTAGTGTATTACTATGGCTACGGTTGGTTAGTGATTATTATTCTTATATTTTTTTAGAGGCTGATTTTCCTCTTGTCCCCCTTTCAGAATGGGGCCTTCTGGTCTATTGGCTGATTGATCTCAGTATGATATTGCTGATCCAACAGCCTCTCAATAGCATATGGCATGTTACATATATGAGGGCTCTCTGATTTGTAAGTGGCATTCCTAGTACACTGTTCTCAATACTACATATGGGGACTAGGGATGAGCCGAACACCCCCCTGTTCGGTTCGCACCAGAACCTGCGAACAGACCTAAAGCTTGTGTGAACTTTAGAACCCTTTTCCTAAGTCTATGGGACTCGAACGTTCAAAATCAAAAGTGCTAATTTTAAAGGCTAATATGCATGTTATTGTCATAAAAAGTGTTTGGGGACCTGGGTCCTGCCCCAGGGGACATGTATCAATGCAAAAATTTTTTTGGGAAAACGCCTGTTTTTTCAGGAGCAGTGATTTTAATAATGCTTAATGTGAAACAATAAAAGTGAAAGTAATATTCCTTTAAATTTCGTACCTGGGGGGTGTGTATAGTATGCATGTGAAGGGGCGCATGTTTCCCATGCTTAGAACTGTCCATGCACAAAATGTCATTTTTGCAGGAAAAAAAGCTATTTAAAATCACTCGCGGCTACTGAATTGCCAACTCCCGTAACACAGAGAACAGTCCTTCATTGAAAGTCATTGATAAAAAAAAAGTAATTGATAAAAAAAAAGTCATTGATAAAAAAAAAAAGCGTGGGGGTTCCCCCAAATCCAATTACCAGGCCCTTCAGGTCTGCTATGGATATTAAGGGGAACCCCGCTTCAAATAAAAAAAAAATTACGTAGGGGTCCCCCTAAATATATATACCAGACCCTTATCCGAGCACGCAACCTGGCAGGCCGCAGGAAAAGAGGGGGGGACGAGGGCGGCCCCCTTCCCTCCTGAACCGTACCAGGCCACATGCCCTCAACATTGGGAGGGTGCTTTGGGGGTCTGTGACCCCTCAAAGCACCACGTCCCCACAACCCTGGCCATTGGTTGTGGGGGTCGGCGGGCGGGGGGCTTATCGGAATCTGGAAGCCCCCTTTAACAAGGGGACCCCCAGATCCCGCCCCCCCCCCATGTGTAATGGTAAGGGGGTACAAAAGTACCCCTACTATTTCACCAAAAAAGTGACAAAAATGTTAAAAATGACAGGAGACGGTCTTTGACAATTCCTTTATTAAAATCTTCTTTCTTCTTGTCTTCCTTCTTCCTTTCTTCATCCTTCGGTTTCTTCATCTTCTTCTTCCATCCTCTACCATCTTCTTCCATCTCCATCTTCTTCTTCCATCTTCTTTTTCCTAAGATCCGCTTCATTTTGCTCTGGTCTTCTCGTCCGGCATCTTCTTCCACGGCGTCGGCGTCTCTTCTTGGGCCGCTCCGCGCAATGGGAGGCTCCCGCTGTGTGAGGCTTTGCTGCGTCTGACAGCTCTTTTATAACGGAGGGCGGGCGTCATGGGGACTTCCCTATGGCTTTCCCCATGACGTCAGAGGGGGCGGGGGCCGTACAGGAGCCTCCCATTGCGCGGAGCAGCCCAAGAAGAGACGCAGACGCCGTGGAAGAAGATGCCGGACGAGAAGACCAGAGCAAGAAGAAGCGGATCGGAGGAAGAAGAAGATGGAAGAAGAAGAAGATGGAAGAAGATGGTAGAAGATGGAAGAAGAAGATGAAGAAACCGAAGGATGAAGAAAGGAAGACCAGAAGAAAGAAGATTTTAATAAAGGAATTGTCAAAGACCGTCTCCTGTCATTTTTAACATTTTTGTCACTTTTTTGGTGAAATGGTAGGGGTACTTTTGTACCCCCTTACCATTTAAAACAGGGGGGGCCAGGATCTGGGGGTCCCCTTGTTAAAGGGGGCTTCCAGATTCCGATAAGCCCCCCGCCCGCAGACCCCCACAACCAATGGCCAGGGTTGTGGGGACGAGGCCCTTGTCCCCATCAACATGGGGACATGGTGATTTGAGGGGTCACAGACCCCCAAAGCACCCTCCCAATGTTGAAGGCATGTAGCCTGGTACGGTTCAGGAGAGAGGGGGGCCGCTCTCGTCCCCCCTCTTTTCCTGCGGCCTGCCAGGTTGCGTGCTCGGATAAGGGTCTGGTATGGATTTTGAGGGGGACCCCACGCCATTTTTTTTTTGGCCGGGGTTCCCCTTAAAATCCATCCCAGACCTGAAGGGTCTGGTATGGATATTTAGGGGGACCCCTAGTTCATTTTTTTTTTATTTGAAGTGGGGTTCCCCTTAATATCCATAGCAGACCTAAAGGGCCTGGTTATTGAATTTGGGGGAACCCCCACGCTTTTTTTTAAAAATTTTTTTATCAATGACTTTTTTTTTTATCAATGACTTTCAATGAATGACTGTTCTAATGAGTGATTTTAAATAGCTTTTTTTCCTGCAAAAATGACATTTTGTGCAGGGACAGTTCTAAGCACGGGAAACATGCGCCCCTTCACAGGCATACTATACACACCCCCCAGGTACGAAATTTAAAGGAATATTACACTTTTATTGTTTCACTTTAAGCATTATTAAAATCACTGCTCCTGAAAAAACGGCCTCTGTTTACAGTCAAGGAAATAAGGTCCAGAGGAAGCAAAAAGCAAAACGTCGACCTCTTTGACCCAGCAGTAATAGGGATTCAATATGATATTTACATTATGTGATTATATCAATGAGAGCTTAAATTTTCTTGTTTTTATCTTGTACTTTTTAGAATCTATTTTTGTAATATATTTGTAATAAACAGAAATTTCTTAAAATCATGTAGTGTTCCTTTTCTGGTACCGTTAAAGTCTGCTCAAAATGTCCTAATCTTTTAAACAGTGAACCAAGGTGCTTTGAATGCTATTTCAACAAATTAAATTGCCTCCAGTACTTCCGGTTTTTCAGATCACGAAACGCTTTGTATAATACTGAAGGTGTCGGTAGCCAGCTCCAGTAGGGTGACAACCAAGGGTATATCTCTCATTAACCAACACTCCAATTTACAGGTATATCCCAAATTAACTAAATGGGAAGTCGCATATACATCATATACAACTTTAATAATAGTAATGCACTTATTAGTCTCCATTCACACTTGTAAGACTCCAAAGTTGCGTAGACTTTGGAGTGCAACTTCCATGCACTATGATGCAACTTTGGATGGGATACGACTTTGGCTTTGACCAGTGATAATCGACAACTATTGCATTGTGTAATGTTCAGGTACGACTTTCATGCAACTTTTGAGGATTATAAAGTCTATGGTCCTCAAGTTGCATGAAAGTTGGACCAAAGTAGTGCATTAACTACCTTTGAAGTTGCTGCAACTTTAAGTTGCACATATATGAATGATTGTCATTGGAAAACATGGGGAACGACTTGTCATGCAAGTTTGATGTCCACAGTTGTATGACAAATTGCACAAGTGTGATTGGAGCCTTAGAGACCTGCAGGTTGTGTGAGTATGTAGGTGTGCATGTTCGTTATAAGCTCAGCATGAGCATAGCTAAGAGCCGGTTCACACTACCGCGACTTGGGGGGCGACTTGTTAGACCGCAAGTAGCCCCAAGTCGCTTGACATCAGAAATGACATGCAAGTGAATGAGAGCCATCTTAATGAATGCTACTGAAGTTGCTCCGACTTCAGAAAAGGTTCCTGTACTACTTCAAGGCGACTTATAGGTGACTTGTACCCATAGATTTCAATGCAAGTCGCCTACTAGTCGGATCATGGTCTACATAGAAGCGACTTTACAGGAAGAAGAACAGAATTTACACAGCCTGCAGGCAGCCTCCCTCCTTCCCACACACCGAGAACTTCCTGGTTATCTCTGTGTGAGTGAGAACAACCTGTTGTACTTCCTGGTTATCTCTGTGTAGTGAAGTGAGAACAACCTGTGTGTTCAACATGTCATCCAGAAGCCACAGAGAAGTACATCACAGGGAGCCTGTCGACAATGAGTCCCTAATCAGACTTGTGAGGCAGCGACCATGCATTTATAATAAGGAAGATCCCAACTACAAGGATCAATCCAAGAGGGATAATGCTTGGCTTCAGATTTGTCAACTGAGCATAGAAGATTGGGAAACAATGTTGCCCACCGACCGTAGTGACAAATGTAAGTTTAACCTTTTATTTAATGTATGTTTGTTATCCATGTGTTCTTCAAATCATGTACTGACATAGTTGATTAGGCATGATGGTAAATGGAGTTCTAGAACAACTAGAGGACCAGAGTATGGAGAACCCTGCTTTATTCTTTCACTGATGTAGATAATGAATGATCAATATCCGCCAAAATAATGATTAATTTTATTATCACATATTATGTAAAATGTAACCAAAATATATTTTTTAAAACATGACAGATTACATAACATGAAAACATTAGAACCTTAATAACTTCAGGCTTTATAAAACTTTACAGAAAAAGAAACATTGGCAAAATATATATAGAAAGAACTGAGCAATGCAGTTAGGAAATGGCATCCAATTGCCATTCTAATTAACCGGCCGGTGAAAGAAAGTATGACGCAAATTTTTCTCAAACAGTGGCACCATCACAGGATCCCCTTGTAGCACTGAGGTGTGCACTCTCCAAGTCATGCATAAGGGAATCCTCAAAACTGTACCCGTCACGTAGCCGGACAAAATTGTGAAGAACACAAGCTGCTTTGACAGCAATAATTGCATTGTCAATGTTTAATGAAATAGGCGTATGTAACAAACGCCATTTATTGGCAAGAATTCCAAATGTGCACTCTACCACCCTTCTTGCCCTTGTTAGCCTATAATTAAAGACTTTTTAGGAGTAGTGAGTTTCCTGTTGGAGTAAGGCCTCATTAGGTGTTGCGCCAACGCAAGAGCCTCATCTGCGACAAACACATAGCGTATTGGGGGTTCAGTCGTGCCAGGAAGAGGACTGTCTGCAGGAATATCTAGCCAATTACCTCGTAGCCTTTCACCAAAGGAGGAATTAGAAAAAATCCTTGAATCGCAGCTACTACCGTAGGATCCTACATCGATATAGGTGAAGCAGTAGTTTGCATCAGCCACAGCAAGCAGAACAAATGAACAATATTTCTTATAATTGTAGAACATACTTCCGCTACCATCTGGCTTAACCACACGCCCATGCTCCAATGCAATTTGGGAAATTGCACCTATTCCAAAATAGGTCATCATCTTGTGTAGGCCTCTTCATAACTATGATGTTAAGCACATCCCATATGATTTGGCAGGTTTCTTGGATGATATAGCTGATTGTTGATCTGCCCACCATGAACTCATAATGTAGGCTAACTAGGGAATGACCGGTTGCCAGGTATCTGAAAGACAAAATACATAAATCCTTATGTTCCTATTTATGTTTTGCAGTATCCATCTTACAAATACATTGGAAGGGCTTGCGCGATTGCTTTAAGCTCTACCTCCGCAAAATTAACGGGGCTCAGAGTGGATCTGGAAGCAAAAGAGTAGTACCCTATGTTCATGCTGATTGTGACAGACCTAGCCGGGGCACAGGCTTTTTTAGAGGACTAAATGCGAGCCTCCTGCCAACCGATTATGGGCCCTGGATTTTAAGGGGCACAGGGTGGAGGAGAACCCCAACCCCAGTCAGATTCCATGCTGTATATATGTGTATATATAATGTGTGTGTCTCATGTTGTTGGGACACACACCGTCAGATGCTAGTGTCATGAACTCAAGATGTTAATTGAGATGGCTGATCACATTGTCCTCTGTACAATGTGGTAGACGCTCCGTCTGTTACTGGTGGTCTCCTGCTATTGTGATGAAATGTTGTGTGGTTGTAATTATGATAATTTATAATCAACTGTGTTTATCTCGGTGACAACAAGTCTGGAAGTCTGGCCTGTAGTGAAATCCTGAGTCACATCGGCTGCTTAAAGGGATTAGTTAATTAGTTTATGTTAAGTTGTTACAGGTGTATTGTTAGAGTAATATGAGCAGGAGGGGGGACCTCCTCTCCTACTCTGTATACATGTGAGCTTGGCTTTGTAATAAAGAGACAGTCCATGTTTGAGCAACTAAAGCAAGTGTTGTCTCGTTTAGTGCTTGGGAGCGGTTGGAATATCTGATATCTATATTCAGACTTGAAGGAAGTTATATATGACGAACGCACTCAAGAGGAGTGTATGGACGTTCCGTCACACTGATGAACTTGCGTTTCTGCGGCCTTTCCTGGATCTGAGTATTTGTAAAGTGATACTATACAATTTTATAAAGAAGGTTGTGCCTAACTGTGCCTTATATGTTTAATGCAGAACACAATCCAGTTGGGAAGTGGGTGATGAAGGACAGGATGCATCACAAGAGGCTGCATCACAAGAAGCAGGAGGCTCGCTGTCCTTGGATCATCCTTTGCTGCTGGAAGAACAGGAAGAAGCACAAGAGCAACCAGGGAGAGGTTTCTAATACCCAGCAGCCGGCTGAGCCTACCCGGCTCAGAAGTCAGCGAAGGAGCAGACCGCCAAGGGGAAGGAACACTGGAAATATGGACAGATTCGCCAAACTTGTCAATTGGATGAATGACAAATTAGACCATCTACATTCCGAAGACCATGGGTTTCGAAAGTTCCGCAGGAGCGCAAGCACGAAGTGAAGAAGGCAGTGATGGACTTGCTGGAAGGCAGTATTAGAAATGATCCATCGATTCCGTCCTCACCCATGTTTGGACCACCACCACCATCTGGTCCCTACTATAACTACCCAAACCCTCCACCACCCAGAACCCACCCCTACTATCCTCCTCGCTACCGTCCATACTCTGATGAGTATGGAAATGCTCTGAATCATGCCCATCCACCAATCCCCTATCCGTCTCTGTCCTCAATTCTATCACCAATTGGCGCACCAGGGAACCAACCATACGGTCCTCATTTCACCAATGTACCACCAACACCGTCCCTTCCACCAGCTCTACAAATTCAGCATATGAAGCAGTTTACCAAGATTTGTAAATAAAAATATAAAAATAAAGTTCTGTTTTTTAGATATATTGCTATATCCAGTTATTAAAATTTTTTTTTTTTTTTCAGAAACCAATGGATGTTTGTGTGCTAAATTTTGCAATATTTATTCAACGGTATGTTTTTTTGAAGAATCATACTTACCTTGGTGGATGCAACATCACAGCAATGATACATCTGTCCACTGCTGTTTCTTCACACAGAACTGAGTCAACATACATCGTCAATGTCTCTGTTCTCTCCCTTCCCCAGGATGAGAGCTGCTGCCTGTCAGTCAGCTGCTCTCCTGCTCTGCTCCCCCATGCTCATTGGAGCACTGAGATGTGGAGGGGCGGATAGCAGCTTGCTGAGAGGCTGTGACTGTCATCAGTCCAGGCAGCTGCTGGCAAATGAACTTCGGAAGTCAGGATGATGCGCTGCCTCAACTGATTTTGGTGTTGTCTGCACAAAGTGCACTTCTACTCACTCTGCACTGAAAAGGGGGCACAGGAGTGCAAAATAATCGCACTCATTTGACCCGTTGGAGAAGCCCAGACAAATGAGCTCAGGCTGTACTTTACTAGAATGTTGCAAATATAATACTAATGTGCATCAACAATATAGATAGTTTACCTTAGCGTAATAATCAGTTTTTCAGTAGGTGAGATACTCCTCCTATATGATGTATTCTGTCGCTCCAGATGCATGTAAACCAGATGAAGCAATTCATCAAAACTGTAAAATAAATAAAACGTTCGCCATTTTATTCTCTAGGTTAAATGCTAAAAAATATATCAAAAGATACGGAGTCTAAATAGGACAAATAATCTAGTTTATTGCCTGGCAACTGACAAACTTGTCCTCAAACACACGCAAATATTCATACATGGCCCAAAACTGGCCTCTGTTATCTCTATTAGCAATAATTGGATGGATCCAATAGCGACGTCTTCTTCTCATCCTCATCCTTCGCTTCCTCTCTTTCTCTTCCTCTTCCTCTTCCATTAATACTGCCACACCAGCTGTTACCACAGCTGTCATTAAATAATGCAAAGAGAACATTGTGGTCACAGGTCACAGACACGGAACAGGGAAGCAGGAAGAGAACAGGAACAAGAATGATGATTGGCCACAGGCAAAGTTGCCTGTCCTTGAGGCGACTTGAAGTCGCGTTGTAAGTCGTTCCAAGTCGCTCTGAATTCGTGTCGCCCCTGTGTGAACCGGCTCTAAGGGTTCCTATGTATGTATGTCCCCCGCTCGCCCCCCCTCTCCTGTCAGCAGAGCACATCTCTCATCTTATTTGGCTGCTCAGCTTGTTGCTGATTTGCTTCTGGCCCCATTGGCCACAAGGGAGGGCCAAACAGAAGAGGCTAGCAGTGCGTCATGGGACATGTAGTACTGGAGGACTTCAGCCCCCAGCATGCACTCTGTTGGGGGAAAGGGTGAGAGCCTGGAATCCAGGAAGAAGCTGAGTGACTACTAAAGGGAAAAGAGAGGACTGTGCTGGGGGAAGCCAGAGAGAGAGCCACGCTGTACCCACACCACCAGAGAGAGAGCGCTACCACCATGCTGTACCCACACCCAGTGCCGATCCTGACCTCCCTGGGGCCCTAAGCAAAATTCTGCTAAGGGGCCCTCTACCTGACCTGTGATGCCGTGAGCTATGTAAACCATTTGCCATTGCCACACAGTCTCTCTTACATCAGTGTCCCCAGAGGGCCCCGTCCTTACATTAGTGTCTCCAGAGAGCCCCCCTCTTACATTAGTGTCCTTAGAGAGCCCCCCCCTTACATTAGTGTCTCCAGAGGACCCCCTCTTACATCAGTGTCCCCAGAGGGCCCCATCCTTACATTAGTGTCCCCAGAGAGCCCCCCTCTTACATTAGTGTCCCCAGAGGCCCCCCTCTTACATCAGTGTCCCCAGAGGACCCCTTCCTTACATTAGTGTCCCCAGAAAGCCCCCCTCTTACATCAAGGTCCCCAAACAGCTGACTCTGCAACTTGCAGAGGTTCCCCTGTACCTGGCTGGTGGAGGTGGGAGGCGGCGATCGGCAGCTCTATGGTGTCCACAGGCAGGGGGATCTCCCTGGGGCTAGAAGTTCTATCTCCGAGTGTATACAGTGGAGAGGGGAGGGGCCTTTGACCTTGGCATCAGCAACAGTGTTCAAGCAGAGTGAAAGTGAAACTGATACCTGCCCGGGTCAGAGGCACCTCCCTTCTCCTCTCCACTGTATACACTGAGAGCACTACAAGCCCCAGGGAGCTCCCGCTGCCCACTCAGGCACCATAGAGCTGCCGCCTTCCACCTCTCCCCACTGCACACTAAACAGCCAGCCAGAGGTGCAGGGGGGATGCTGGGTCTTGGGGGCCCCCACAGCGGCGGGGCCCTATGCAGCTTGCATAGTGTGCATATAGGGCGGATCGGCTCTGCCCACACCACCAGAGAGAGCCACACTGTACTCGCACCACCAGAGAGAGCCACGCTGTACCCACACCACCAGAGAGAGAGCCACGCTGTACCCACACCACCAGAGAGAGAGCCACACTGTACCTGCACCACCAGAGAGAGCCACGCTGTACCCGCACCACCAGAGAGAGCCACGCTGTACCCGCACCACCAGAGAGAGCCACGCTGTACCCGCAACACCAGAGAGAGAGCCACGCTGTACCCACACCACCAGAGAGAGAGGGCCACGCTGTATCCGCACAACTGGAGAGAGGCACCCTGTACCCGCACCTTCAAAAAGAGAGGCATACTGTACCTGCACCACCAGAGAGAGAGCCACGCTGTACCCACACCACCAGAGAGAGAGAGCCATGCTGTAACCGCACAACCAGAGAGAGAGGGCCATGCTGTACCCGCACCACCAGAGAGAGGCATGCTGTACCCGCACCTTCAGAAAGAGAGGCACGCTGAACCTGCACCACCAGAGAGAGAGCCACGCTGTACCCACACCACCAGAGAGAGAGCCATGCTGTAACTGCACCACCAGAGAGAAAGCGCCATGCTGTCCCGCACCACAGAAGAGAGAGCAGGTCGGTGTCACTGGGCAGTGTGGGCACAATAGGAGACAGACAGTACTAGCATTGTATGGCCACAATAGGTTTGGGACATCGTAATATAATGGGGACTACACTGTAATCATTTCAGTGCCCCTTTAGAGTGCAGTCCCCTTTATATCACAGTGTCCATGCACATTACAGGTGGAGGACCAACAGCAGCCACCCCTACGAATGTCTACCGAAGCCCCCCCCCCCCCCCCAGTCCTTCTGGAAAAGTTGGCTGCTCAGTCTAAAATGCCCGGGTCTATTTTTTGTCCCAGTCCGGGCCTGGCAGCCACCCATGTGCAATGTATAAGAGACATCTTCTGCAAACATGAAAACCTAAACAATTGTCTGATACATTCAATGAGATTCAGCGGATTCCTGGATTCACTCATCTCTACTTGCAGGTCTGTGTCTAGACTTTGTCATAATCAGGGTTTTATGGCGCCAATTCCAAGGATGTGCCTAAAGCCGCAGGGTAAGGAGGGCAGAAACCAACCCCCCAAATTTACAAATTGTGATAATCAGGCCTCGTTCACAACAGCGCAGTGCACCCATGGTTTTTATGTGGCTTGCCCATGGTTTCCCATAGACTTTCTATTATGTCCTACATTTTTGGCGCATTTTCTGAAAGCACACCAAAGATGCAGCATGCAGGACTGCAGCCGCGCTAAGGCCAAACCGTAGAGCTGCAACGTGAAAGAGGTCTCGTTTCCCTCTTCTGGCTCCTACTCCTCCAGTGCTGCTTCCCTGATCTTTCGGTCTTCACAGGTAGGAGTTACAGTGGACAGTGCAGTCTGCTAGTGTGGAGAAGGAGAAGGGAGGAGGAGGGAGTGCCTTGTCACCCTATGCTATGGCGCTGTGTATTTCTATTGATGCACAGTGTAGGAAGACACAACTCTAGTACCTGCATTCAAGGGTGACTTCATAGAATGCTGCAAGAGAAAGAAGCCACCCTGAATCAGGAAATCAGTGGTTATGGCACCAGCTTAACGGCTTCAGCCCCGGAAGATTTGGCTGCTGAATGACCAGGCCATTTTTTGCAATTCGGCAGTGCGTTGCTTTAACTGACAATTGCGTGGTCAAATAGAGCTTTCTTTTGGTGGTATTTGATCACCTCTGCGATTTTTATTTTTTGCGCACATCGGACACTTTGGACACATTTTTGGGACCATTGGCATTTATACAGCGATCAGTGCTATTAAAATGCACTGATTACTGTAAAAATGTCACTGACAGGGAAGGGGTTAACACTAGAGGGTGATAAAGGGGTTAACTGTGTTCCCTGACTGTGTGTTTTAACTATGGGGGAGGGGACTGTGTAGGGGAGATGACAGATCGCTGATCATACTTTGTATGAACACACCATCAGTCTCTTCTCCCCTGAGAGAATCGGGATCTCGGTGTTGAAGGGATATTTGGCTTAACTACCGGTACTTCTTTGTATTATAATCAGTTTCCATTTTGTGTCTCTCTAACATCCACTTCACAAATAGATATGCTCAAGTTATGCTAATCAAGTTTCATTTTTTCATGTTACTGTTATCTTCTTTTGTGTTTCGTTTCTTGTAAAGCATGTGATATTTTAGAAATAATTTGTTTCACTTTGGTCATAAAATGTCTCTGTATATAATTGGATAATTTGTCAAAGGGCAGTACTTTCTGAAAGCCCCTTTAAATATTCACACCAAAGAATAAAGATTAGATTTGCTCGGAGAGACTTTGTTGTCTTGTGTCATTGTCTCAATGGGCTAATCTCACAGGCCTGTGGGGATTGAAAAGCACACCTTACCAGAGATATCAAGGGTTAAAACCACCCCTAGATAATCTACATTCCCTTCAGTTGGGGGCTCGGTCTGGGATCAATTATAATATGTCTGTCTGGTGATTAGAATTGATACATGTATCTTCTCTCACCGTGACACCTATTTAGAAATCGTTTCCTTTAAAGGGACCTGTAAATTTATGTAGAAATTGTTTTTAGACCTCGATAATATGTTAACTGCTCTGAGAAGCAGTAATAAAGGCTGTTCTGGGTGAACAGTGAAAAGAAAGCCCTGGGTGGGCTTTATGGGCTCTGAGAAGTCCATGAATAAGACTGCTTTAAGAAGCAGCATTTGTTCCGGGTGAACAGTGAGAAAGCCCTGGGTGGGCTTTATGGGCTTTGAGAAGTCCATGAATAAGACTGCTTTAAGAAGCAGCATCTGTTCCAGGTGAACAGTGAGAAAGCCCTGGGAGGGCTTTCCAGGACTCTGAGAAGTCCGTAGGAAAATGATTTATACAGTACTGTAATTATAAGAAAAAGTCTGATAAGGTGTACCGGACAAAACCCGATCTCTTTGCTTATCTCATCTATCGCGTAGAAGTTTGTAAGATAATTTGTAAACTGTCTGTGTGGAATTTGTCAGCGTTGTAAGGTAAGACGACGCCTTCCACTGCACTGTGTTATAATAGGACTTAAATTAAAGCAACAGACGTGTCTTGTGGTGAACTCCTGGCTCCTTTTTGTGATTGTAGAGTAATGCTACAGTATCCAGTGATGTATTGATGTTTACTCTTAATGATTTACATATGAATGCTTTGACTCTATAGTATGAGATAGTGAGCGTAATAGCAGTGTTAATAACACTTTCTTAGGTTAATACATAAATTGACATAGTCGGTAGGATACTCTGAGGCTAACTTTTGATAAAAACATGCTATTTGAATAATTCTTTTGCTACTGGCATCTCTTGCACAGGGGAAGTCAGGTGCAAAATTTGGATATTTGGCTTTTTGCCAACATGGTTCAAGTGCTAATATCTCACTGACCATAATAGATAGTGGGGAATTGTTTGCGGCATTAGTATTACAACAATTGCAAGTACTGTTTGAACCTGTTGGCACTCTGCCAAAAAATAAAAAATAAATTTGAAATAAATAAAAATTGTTTGGTTATAAAAAATAAGTAATAACGTACAAAGCTTGCTTGTGATCAGGGGAACCTCTGGCCAGAAGTAGTGCTTATTGGCATTTTGCCAAGAAAAAAATAAATAAAAGAACCTAATCAGAATGTTTCGAAAAAAGAAGAAAAAAAAAAAGAAAGATGAAAATAAAAAATGCTGTGGCTCCCTATAGCATCCTAGCCCAAACATTGTCCACGATGGGTTTAACAGAGTCATGGGATGGTGGATTTAAGGGTTAAACCAACCTTCTCTATGCCTGTACCATGCGCCCCGCCTCCTCCCCCTTACATTGCACAACCAGATCAAGAGCTGCACGAAAGACCTCATCACATGAGGACACACAGCAAATATCAGAGTGGGCTACAAGCACAATAACTGATTTCTGACAGCGAAGGATGCTGCAGGATGTTTTGACATCCTTAAGCAAACACCAGTGCAGACACATTATCAAAATAATTTCTCAGGAAATCAAAGGGGAAACTTTTATAAAAAGAGAAGAGGGGGATACACACACAGACAACCAAGAGGATGGCTTACAGCCAATAGTTGAGAATTTCTTAAAAAAAGGGATCTTAAAGGGAAATTGTCTTGCCCTACATTAACATTAACCCAGTAAAGAAGGCAAATGGTGACTATAGGTTTGTACAAGACCTAAGGGCCATCAATAGCCTAGTGGTACCGATTGCCCCAATAGTGCCTGATGCGCCATCAATATTTACCGCCATACATTCCGATGCAGAGTATTTTACTGTGATTGATTTATTGAACGCATTTTTATTTCCATCCCTGTGGGTGAGGAGACACAGCCAATCTTTGCTTTCTGTTTTAAAAAAACACCAACTAACATGGTGTAGAATGCCCCAGGGCTATATAGACTCCCCTGCAGTCTATTCCATTGTCCTCCAAACTACTCTCAGAGCTTGGATACCAGGACACTGTTCATCCTTGCTGCAGTATGTGGCTCCTCATCTGCAGTTCTACTCGGGTGGCCGCCCTGGAGGATGGGAGGGATCTTTTGAAATGTCTTTTTGAAAGTGGTCACAAAGTGTCAAAGAAAAAATTGCAATGGTGTCAGGAAACGGTTGAATATCTTGGTTTTGTACTCAAAAGGAGAAAGGAAAGTCAATCACAAAAGAGATATGGTTCTTGTGAGTCTGCCCCGCCCACTTACTAAGAAAGACATGTTCACCTTTCTTGGTATGATTGGTTACTGCCGCCAATGGATACCTGACTGTTCCTACTACTATCTCCTGAGACAAGCCACAGGTTTAGACATGCCAGACTGTATAAGATGGTCAGATGAAATGTGCAATGCTTTCGTGTATTTGAAAAATGCTATGGTAATGGCTCCAGGGCTCGGCCTCCCTAACTATGGAAAAATGTTTAATTTGTTTGCAAGGGAAAATTGTAAGGACTTTGTCAGGTGTCCTCGCTCAGGGGCATGGAGGCAAGTTGCGCCCTATTGCTTTTTTTTTCAAAGATGGTTCCGGTGCAGGTTCAAGGCATGCCTGTGTGTCTCAGAGCTTTAGCATCCTATTCGATGATGGTTGAGATGGCCACTTCTTTCACTCTGGGGCACGACACTACACTTCACACCACCCACAATGTATCAATCCTGTTGAAAAATGTACATACACAGCACATGTCTGCTAAAAGTTTGAGCGGCTATGAGGTGATCTTGCTGTCTAACCCAAAATTGCATATCAAATATGCTTCTCCCACTACAGGACCAGCACCAATCCAAATGCCCTTTTAGAATTAAAAGGAGAGCAGAATGAGGTTGTGCCACAACATGATTGCATAAACCTCATTCACCAAGACACATCACCCAGGTCTGTTTTATCTTCCACAACACTGCAGAGCATACACAGGCCAACAAACAGATAGCCAAGGGAAATGCTCTGGCTGATTAGCTGCTAAACAAGCTGCTACTTCACAAAATGCACAGATCCAAATGCCCATGCTAGCACCAGAATTGTTTTTTTTTTTTTGATCAGGTTCTTTCATATTTGCAGGGATGTGCAGAAGAAGCTGATCTCAGAGATTGGGACAAAATAGGTGTGCAGAAAGATCCAAAGACTGGACTTCTCTGCAAAGAGGGGAAGCCACGTATACCAGTAGCTAGTGCATCACTTTTATTTCCCAGTACATGGAATAGGTCACAGAGGCTGGAAAGCCACTTGTGAACTATTGGAGAAAGACTTTTACATAAGAACTTTCCTGGCCGATTAAAGATTATGCATCAAGATGCATCACATATATCAGGAACAATCCAAACAACCCACACAAGGCCAAACATGAACACCTGATATATCCAACAACTCCTTTTACACATTTGCAGATTGACTTCACACACATGCCCAAAACTAGGCAAAAGACAGGAATATCTTTTGGTAATTGTGGACAAGTTCGCAAGATGAGTTGAACTTTTTGTAACCACAAAAGAAGATGCACAAACAGTAGTGAGGATCCTCGTTCAGGAAATCATTCCTCGATGGGGATGCCCACTTCACATAAACTCAGACAATGGATCTGCATTTGTATCAAGGGTCTGCCAGGACTTGGTAAAAACTCTCAAGATAGAATGGAAGTTTCACATTCCCTAACACCCTCAAAGCTCAGGGATAGTAGAAAGAATGAACAGAACAATAAAAGACAAAATAAGAAAGGCCACAGGAGGAACCTTTGCCAACTGGAAGAAGGTCCTCCCAGCAGTCCTGGCAGAAATAAGAATGACCCTTCCAAGACAACAGTGTATTCACCTTTTGAAGTCTTGATGGGTCGACCTTTCCCCACCCCATGGGCTAGAGCACATTTAATGATAGGAAAGGGAGATTTAGACTTATTACAGGAAGAATATGTAAGGAAATTGGTTGAAACATTGTAAACAGTTGAGAGAAATGTTGCTCGCACCTCTCCTTTTTCTTCACAGGAAGCTACTCACCCCTTCAAGGTGAGACACCGTGGTGGTCCAACAGCTGAATAGAAATAAGAAGCAAGAGTATCCCTTTGGACCTCCTACCACAGTGGTTGCAGTGACCAGAACAGCCATCCTAGTGGAAAATTGCCAGTCCTGGATCGATGCCAACAGTAAAAAAGTAAAAAAAAAAGGTTGCCCAAAGCCCCAAGAGCAGGAAGGAGATCTTGGATACAGGAGGCCCTCAAGCAGAAGTCCAAGCAGACGAAAGAGGAGTTCCTGGGAAAGCAGGTCCGGCCAGAGAAGATGACCTTGCTTATTTCACCACAGACTTCTGGCAAGGCATTCTGCCTACTGATCCTGATCTCTCTGACAGTGTTCCTACCCACCTGGATCATCACTAACTGTATCTACCACCCTGAAGATTTGGGTGCAATTAAAAGTATCTGTGGGAACACACACACACACAAGAGAACATTACATTGACACTGTCATGAACTACGTACTCACCGAGGCCAAGATGCCGAGAGCGGTTGCCCTTGCGACTCGGCGCCCACTGCCCTGAAAGTGATACAGGGACGGTTGGCACCAAGAGGCACAAGCCACCGGTGGGATGGTGACCAGGCGTGGGCTCCTGATGTAGTAGAGAAGGGTAGACTGGAACAGGATAGTACGTCCACGAATTCCTAGTTAGAAACACAGCAAGCAGACTGGGAATCAAACACAGGCAGGTTAGATGAATGCAGGCCGGGGGACAAACACTGGCGGGTTAGGTACAAGGTATCCTTTAAGCAGGAGAGTCCAAGGCAGGCTGGGGATCAAACACTGGCAGGTTAGAAGGGAGTCCAGGGTACAGGCCAAAGGTCCAGGGCAGGAGAAGGTAACAGATCCAAAATAGGCAAGCCGAAGGTCAAGGTCAGGAGAAGGCAGAGTAGTCAGGACGATCCGGGTTTGGCAACAGGTAAGACAATCTTCAAGGGTCAAGTACAGGATACAAACAGGAAGCAGCTGTCAGACGAACCAGCGTCTGTCTGGGCACAGAGGCCCTCCTTTTATAGGGCCGTTGAGGTCACATGAGGGGATGCCGCGCTACTGCGCATGCGCGCGCGCCGCTTGGCGGGAACACGAGTGCGCACGCGCCGCCGCGTCTTCTCTCTGTCACTGGCTATGAGCCGGGAAGCCGAACCCGTGCGCCTGCGCACTAGCGTGCGCAGCGGACGGAAACCCTGACAGACACAAGCTAGAACCAAGAGAGAGATTGGAGATAGTTTTACTGATAAGATGCTTTTGCTAAAATTTAAGTATGCTTATGCTCAAAAAAATCAGGGTATGAAGAATGTTGGATATGTAGCAAATTACATCCTAGCACTGCCCGAATTGCCCTTTTGGCTGCACCTTTAAATATTTCCTCCTTTCTCAAGGAGACTCTTCCTGTATTATTGACTAACATATCCACTCTGTACATAAACAACATTGTTATCTTTCCAATAGCAGTGAGGGGTTGCAGTGTTATGGCACCAGCACCAATGCCTAAGGCACAATTTTTCAGCCCCTGTATAACAGGGGCGTGTAATTACAATTTTTTAAAAAGATGCTTTGCAACAGGTGTGACTGCTGTGCTCCAAGTACAGTATCTGTGAGGGGTTGCAGTGTTGTGGCACCAGCACCAGTGCCTAAGGCACAATTTTTCAGCCCCTGTTGGGGCGTGTAATTACAATTTTTAGGCAATGCTTTGCAACAGGTCTCATTGCTGTGCTAAGAGTACAGTATCTGTGAGGGGTTGCAGTGTTGTGGCACCAGCACCAATGCCTAAGGCACAATTTTTCAGCCCCTGTTTAACAGGGGCGTGTAATTACAAATCTTGATCTAATAGTTCACAGCAGGGCCCATTCCTGCGCCCACCAAGAGTAACTATGAGGCCTACAGTCTTGTGGCAACACCGTCCACCACCACCACCAAAGGCCCAATTTTTCTGCCCTGTTCAACAGGTGCATGCAATTACAAATCTTGATCTAATAACTCACAGCAGGGCCCATTCCTGCACCCACCAAGAGTAACTGAGGGCTTACAGTCTTGTGGCAACACCGTCCACCACCACCACCACCACCACCACCACCACCACCACAGGCCCAATTTTTCTGCCCTGTTCAACAGGTGCATGCAATTACAAATCTTGATCTAATAACTCACAGCAGGGCCCATTCCTGCACCCACCAAGAGTAACTGTGAGGGCTTACAGTCTTGTGGCAACACCGTCCACCACCACCAAAGGCCCAATTTTTCTGCCCGGTTCAACAGGTGCATGCAAGTACAAATCTTGATCTATTAACTCACAGCAGGGCCCATTCCTGTACCCACCAGTCTTGTGGCTACACCAACATCTAATAGGGCAAATTTCTGCAAACTACTTTCAAACATCCAACTTACAAACGACTCCTACTTGCAAACGGAAAGAGAAAACAGGAAGTGAGAGTAAATCTACCCCTAGGAAGGGAAATTCGATCCTGTTAGATTTAATTTGGGAAAAAGGTATCTCCTCTCTACTGATGCTTTATCACCAATCCTTGTTTCAATTAAAACCCCACTTTTCCAAAAACATTTGTCATTGGGACGGAAAATGAGGTGAAATGTTCTGAACAGATGTGCAAAGACAGCAAATGTTACAGGGGTGATAACCCCTCCCTATGTTCTCCAAAAAGCTTAAAAATAGATTTTTTTGGGATGGAGCTACACTTCATAATGTACCTGTTCAGATTCTACTTAAGAACAAACCTACAGTCCGTGTCTTGTTTGCACCACCTATATACTGCTGTTCAGAGTATATAGGGTTGTAGGTATAGGGTTTTATTTTGGGTGCGTGGTCCCCCTTAATATCCATACAAGACCCAAAGGGCTGGGGTGGGGGGGGGGGGGTGATGGGGAAGCCATGCCATTTTTCTCAAGGATTTTCAGCCATATGGCGGCCAGGACAAGACATGACATTAAAGCCGCAAGTGGTTTTAAATGGCTTCTTTTTTTTCCTTTACAAATGTCATTTTGTGCAGGGACAGTTCTAAACACGGAAACACATGCCACTTCACAGGCATACTTTAGACACCCCCCAGGTACCATATTTAAAGGAAAATTTCACTTTTTTTTTTTTCACTTTATGCATCATTAAAATGACTGCTCCCGAAAAAACGTTAGTTTTTAAAAGTTCTTTTTGCATTGATATATGTCCCCTGGGGCAGGACCCGGGTCCCCAAACCTGTTTTATGACATTAACATGCATATTGGCCGTTGTAATTAGCAATTTTGATTTCGAACGTTCGCGTCCATTATAATGAATAGGGTTCGAAAATTTGCGTGAACTTTCGGTCCGTTCGAAGGTTCTGGTGCGAACCGAACCCGGGGGTGTTCGGCTCATCCCTAGTGCTGGGACACCCAAACCCCCTTTTTATTATGCTTTTCCACACATGCGCTCCAGTGGATACTAGAGGGGTGTCTCCATCAGACAAACTTCTACCAAAAAGCTAGTAAGTTTAGCACCTTTACAAAGTGACTACATTCATGTTGTTGTCATTTGTAACTGGCCAACCAAAAATATTGTCCCTCACTTTCAAGCAATGTTTGACATTTCCTATTTCTGCCCTCAATAGATTGTGGTGCTAAATCTTCCTTTTGTACATTCTCATAGGGGAGCGAAAACTCGGGACGTCTGAGGAAACCAGAAAACCTACACCTCCCAAAGAAGGGGAAAGACCAGAAGCAGAGGAGGAGGAGGAGGAAGGAGAAATCATAGAAGTTGGAGAACTTGTCACCACAACAGGTGAGTGTGGGAGAACACAGCTACTGGTAAGCTAATCAATGTATGCCTGCCTCATTTCCAAGAGACATATTTTTTTTGTTGTTTTTTTTTAGGTGACGTGGATGTTGTGGAAGAAGAATCGCACTTTACCACTGAAAGTGCCCACGTACTCATCGGGGAGATAATGGTCTGCAATCGAGATCTAGATGAGATAAAGCAAAACATCAATGATGTTCAACAAAAATTGAAGAACATCATTGATGTTTTAGGGAAAATCTGAAAACGCACCAAGTAATTAATAACACACATTTGTGGCTGTTTGTGACCACATTTGCAACTTAAGAAATGTGTGAAATTTGGAACATGCACACATTGTGTCCACATGTGCTAGCTCCCATCATGGTGGATAAATTACAACGTTTTTTTGGGGGTGCAACCACTTTAGTAACTACTAAAGTGTGTGTGGTTGCACCCCCAAAACACGTCCATTGATCCCAATGATGGGAAATGGCACTTTTGAACATTCTAGGCATGTGTTTTACCATCTAATGTCCATTTTCAGACCCAAATTGTGTGCATGTTCTAAATTTCCAGTTTCCAGGGGTGACACCCCATGTGATGAAGGCAAGATCAAACACACTTTGAACATATAGTCATGTCTGATCTTGTCTTCACTTTAGAAAGTTGAACTTTGCAAGTTCCTATGTTCTGTTTTGCTCCATGCCTGGTTTTAACAAATGCGGAATGTTTGTAAACAATGTTGGAAAGAACCAATATCTTGTCAGTTTTGCCAAGAAGTTTGGAAACGCACTTGTGAATGTGTTGCAAGTAAACTTTTATTTTTTTTTTAATTTTCTAAATGTGTGGCTTCCTTATTGAAAAACACAAAAGCATTATGTATGTCAAATGTAAAGGATTTGGGGGGCAATGGGTGTTATTTACTAAAGGCAATTCTAGTTTGCACTGCAAGTGTATTTTCCAGGGCACTTTTGCACTGCACTTGTAGAGCATAGTGGATTTGACTTATGTAAATGACACCCACAGTGCTTTGTACGAAAACACGTAGCACACCATTTTTGGGAAAACACACATGTCTGACATGGTGATGAAAAGGAGTATTTTGGGGGTCAGTTATGCACTACAAACCTTATCTAGACAAAAGATTAGGTATCACACACACAACACGAGAAGATTCTTTTTGGGAAGAAGAGACTGTTACCTCCTTTTGCCCAGAAAGTGCATTCCCACTGTTGAAGCTAAAGGACAACAATGTATATCTCAAATAAGCTAGAATATGGAAATGACAAAAAATCATAGGTTTGTTTAAAAAATATATTTATTAAAAAATGCCTCTCACACATCGTCAGGCAGAGCAATGGCCCCCCTACCCACAAAGTACTCCATATATTGCTCGCGGACCTCACGGGCATTTAGAGGGGGCAAACCTGGACGTGCCGCTTGAAGGGCTGTGAGGTCGGCATTGGAAGGGCCCTCCACATCTGGGCCAAAGGGCACCACATAGTTGCTGTGGTGTCTTTTCAAAAAGTTGTGCAATATGCAACAGGCAAGAACTATGTGGTTCAGTTTGTATTCCGCCAAGTTAATAGCCATCAAAAACAGGCGGAATCGGCTGGCCAGGATCCCGAAGGTGTTCTCCACCACTCTGCGGGCTCTCGACAGCCTGTAATTGAAGACCCTCTGGTCTGGGGTGAGGGTCCTCATCGGGAAGGGCCTCATCAGATGGGGAGTCAGCGCAAACGCTTCATCTGCGACAAAGACGAAGGGGAGTCCTTCAGCATTCTCCTCTGGAGGTGGCAAGCACAGACTGCCACTTTGGAGACGCCAGTAGAACTCCGTGTGCGCAATGGCACCACCATCCGAGATCCGGCCGTTCATCCCCACGTCCACATACAAAAAATTGTATGTCGCAGACACCACCGCCAACATCACTACACTATTAAACCCCTTATAATTATAATAGTAGGACCCCGAGTTGGGGGGTGGGACGATGCGGACATGTTTCCCATCAATTGCACCTCCGCAGTTAGAAAAGTCCCAACGGCTGGCAAAGTGGGAGGCCACAGTCTGCCATTCCTGTGGCGTGGAAAGGAACTGTGGAGTGAAACAAGAAAAAATAATTAGTCACTTTGCACCTAAACATTGCAAGCAGATTAGACACTAAACATCTTGGAACAAGATCAGACTTTTACATTTTAAGATGGAAAGTATTTGCACCGAAAAGTAGAGGGCCCCCCTAGCAGATTACTCACCCCCCATCAATCCCCCCACTTCTGATGGGCCATTAACAATAACTAGGGGTTTGGGGGGGGGTTTGGGGGGGGGGTTGGACAGGTAACCCTCTGCACTTCATTGATTGCCAAATGGCTCAATAATGTGTGCTAGTTTGGCCAGACCCTCCTTACTTAACACTATTGGCAGCCCACAGGAAAGATAAAAGAACATTCCAAATCCCCCCCCCCCCCCCCCCCAAAAAAAAAAACATTGGGAAAAAATGGGGCTCTGCATGAAGTAAAACACACATCAAACATTTGTGCATGTTTTAGGGGGTGTTTGGGGGGAAAACAATACTATGCAGCAGACAAAATACATTGCTTAAGTGACTAGGCCATAGGTGTCTATTGGGGCAGAAGAGCATGCTGGGGAGGTAAGTGAATGGAAAAATGCAGGAAGGACAAAAGGGGCACAGCATATTAGAGCATATTGCAAGCATGGTAATTAGGGAAGGAGGTCAAAAATACAAGACATTAGCAAACAGAGCATACATAGAATGGAATAGTAAAGTAGAAATGTTACCTTAATATAGTCCTCCTGCAGGACCTGGATGATGGCAGAACAGGTCTCTGGAATAATGATTCCCAGGGCCTGGGGAGAGATACCTGAGGAGAACTTCAAATCCTGAAGGCTTCTCCCTGTCGCCAAGTACCTCAACGTAGCAACAAGCCTCTGCTCCGGAGTGATGGCTTGTCTCATGCAGGTATCCTGCCGGCTGATAAAAGGGGTCAGCAAAGCCAAAAGACGGTGAAAAACGGGGTCCGTCATCCGGAGAAAGTTCCTGAAATCATCAGGATTATTCTCCCCGATCTCACGAAGCAAAGGCATGTGCGAGAACTGATCACGCTGAAGCAACCAATTCTTGGTCCACATACTCCTCGTCACTCTGTTCATGGACGGGTCTTGGCTCAAAGCTAAAAGCCCGACACCAATTCCGCGTACAGCACGAACTCGGCGACGAGTATGTACGGGAAACATCGCTCACAAACGGTCGGCTGGTCAGAACGGACAAACAGAAAGCACCGATAAACAGCAAGGCCTGAAAGAACGAAATGAATACCAGAAACGAGCAGACAATAAGCAGTGAAAATCAAAGCATCCTATATCAAGATATAGGCCGCAATGACCAACAAATGCGAACTGACTACACGCACTAATAAACAGATACGCACGACAAGCACAAACTGAAGAGCAGTAACGATCTGAGTCACAAAACTGAGAAGCGCGAATCGTAAGTCCCCAAGTAAGTTCAACTAACTCGCGATAAACACAGGATCAGCAGAAGGAGCCCAACGGGTGCCTGACGTGGTGCTGAACTTCCCTTTTCTAGTCTCGTGGAAGACGACTTACGTCACGACGTTCTTGAAGACCGGAAATTCCGACAACGTTGTCTGACCGTGTGTACGCAACACCAACATCGGACAAAGTACGACGGACATGATCCGACGGAACTGGTCATCGGATAATCCGAGCGTGTGTATGGGGCATAAGACTGAGATTATCAAGCAGTGCTACTTCTCCTCCAAAGGTGCCTACAGATATTCCATTGGAACTGACCTGTTACCGTCAGCTAGGGCACATAAGCTATGTTATGTTATGTACATAACTGGCCCATCCTAGCCAGACTTCTCATGGCTGAGCATTCTAAAGTTGACCATACATGTATCTTTTGTATTGGCTACAGCGCCGATTGAATGAAAGTTTTCCAACATTCCTGTTCGAGAGGATTCAATTATTAGATCAACTCTTCTCGAACAGTAGCGGCCATAGATGGATCGAAATTCGGTCAGTCCCAAAATCATTCAAAAACGATATCCGGGGGCGTGGTCCAAGATGGCGGAGTAGGAGAACCACAGTTCGGTTCAGCTCCCTCTAACCCCCAGGCTAAACAGCAGTGATAAGCGGCATATATGCTTTTAGCCAGCAACTAGGCTAAAACAGCCCCCCCCAACGTTATACCAGGTGGTATGAGAAGAAGAGAGGCGAAGACACAGAGGGTACCTGCCCAGCCAGAGATTCCCCAGTATTTCTCGTGTACGAGAGCGGCATCAATCCGGAGGCAGGAGCCGGCGTTTGGAGAAGCTGTGCCGGGCGGAGAGCTCAGTGGAGCGACGAACGCCGCCCCCACGTCAGTGACGCTTGCCTCGTCAGAGAAGCTGGCCGGGGAGATCAGTGTGGAGAAGGAGGGAGAGGAGCAAACTCAGCGGCCACAGGCGGGGGAAGATTCCCGGCAAGATTCCCGGCAAATGCTGGGAGAAGATGCAGACCTCAGGGCCCTTTTGCGGGCTCTTCCGACACGGGCAGATATACAAGCCCTCCCGACACGTGCAGATCTGGAGGGGTGGATGACCCGAATAGAAGAAGTCCATCGGAGAGATATGGAGGAGGTGAGGTCGGCGGTACATCAGTTAGCGGAGAGGCTATCTTTTTTTTTCTTTTTTATTCCACTTCAGATAAAAATTTTACCTGATCTATCTAGAGCTACCCTCCAGAGGAGAGCTATGTTACGCCCTTTACTGGATAAAATTCGGAAGTCAGGGGCCACATATCGATGGGGGTCAGCTATGCCCGCATCTCCATCCCTCTATTTATCTTAGCATCATTAGTGGATTGTTTCATTCATCCCTTTTTTTTTTTTGGATTGTTTTTTCCTTTTTTTTTTTTTTTTTCCCCTCGGATTGGGGGGGATAGGGGTCCTGGGTTGGGCATCCATAAAGTTTACATAGTCCAAGAATACATATATACGTCTGAGATCCCACCCAGCCTCCACTGCCCCTCCGCTTCCGTTTCCTCTCTATTCCTATTCACCCCCCTGGGGGTTTTTTTTTATTTTTTATTTCCCTCCCCCCCCCCCCCCCCCCCTGTCCCCCCCCGTGCCCCCACCCTCCCCATCCCCATCCGCTGTTTTGTTGTTATATAGTGGCCCTTTCTCCCCAGTGTCTTCTCCTGCCCTTAGCATCTGCCTTTCCACGACAGGATCTCTTTCGGCTTCGCCCCCTAGAGGTCATCGGTTGTCACGGCTGCACTCTCAAAGCCTCCCTGTAGCTCCAAGACCTCTTGAATTTTCTCCAGCTCTCCCATCTAGCCCTCGTGGCCTCTCTGTCCTCCTCCCCGATGTACAACACACATTCCATCATGTAAGTGGATTCCACTGCGTCGACCCATTCCCATACGGGTGGGCTTTCCTTGTCCTTCCACCTCCTTGGAATTACCTTTTTAGCCGCATTAAGCAGATGGGGGATCAATGAGCCTTTATATTTCTTAATTTCCTTGGATGTAGCATGCATAAGTACCACCCAAGGGTCATTTTTAACCTCAATCGTTGTTATTTCTTTTATGTATTTTAGGATGGTCTCCCAAAATTTTTTGATTTTGACACACTCCCACCATAAATGACCCATTGTGCCCCTTTGATCGCACCCCCTCCAGCAGTTCGCTGATGTATCCGCCTGGAAATTACTGACTCTGTCCGGGGTTCTATACCACCTAGCCATGCACTTATAATTTGTTTCTGCAGTTTTCGCATCTACCGCTGACCCGTGTGCTAATTTTAAAATTTTCTTACTTGTGTCTATTTCTAATCGTGTTCCTAGTTCGTTTTCCCATTTGATTAGGTATGGCGGCATCTCCGGCCTATCTCTTTCTAGTAGCAGTTTATATATTCTGGATATTCTTTTTTTTGAGCATTCTGCCGTGAAGATTTTCTCTAATTTTGCCCTCTAAGGGAGGCTGGGGAGAGAGCCCACAAAGTGGGTTAGCTGGCGATGCCGCCATCCATCTATGGAAAAAGCCTCATTGTTCTGTAACTCGTGCAGTGTCATAATCTTTCCCTTCCTAATAACTTCCCCTAGTCTCGTGCAGTCCTTTCTAATCCAATCACCTCCTATTTCCTTTAGCCCTGGCGGGAAAAAAGGATTTTCTTTAAGTGCTATGAGTGGCGAGTTATATTTTTTGTTAAATATTTTATATATTTTGTCCCAGATTTTCAAAGTCGTGATAGTGATTATGTGTGTTTTTTTCTCCCAATGTCCGGCTTTTCGGAGGATTCCACACAATCCTCCCCAGCCTAACTTCACTCAGTGCTTCCTCCAAACTAACCCATCTTTTCGTGTTGCCTATTTTACCCCATTCTGCGATTCTCAATAGTGCTATAGCATGGTAGTAGCTTTCAATGTCTGGGACCGCGAGGCCACCCTGACTTTTGTCTTGTTTTAAAACTTGGAGGGAGATTCTATGTTTTTTGTAATTCCATATGAAATTCATTATAATAGCTCTTAGTTTGCCGAGGTACTGTTTTGGGAGAGGGAGGGGGAGCATCTGGAATTTGTATGTGATGACTGGTAAGATCATCATTTTTACCGAATTAATCCTGCCTGTCCAGGATAGGACTTTTCCCTTCAGCTCTTGGCATTTTTTTTTATGTCTTCTAGGAGCGGGATATAATTTATTTTGTATAATTTCCTCGGGTTGTTGGCCAGTTCAATTCCTAAGTATTTTATCCTTTTTTTCCAAACAAAACTAACTGTTTTCTGTAGGTTCTGTTTCTCTATTTTATTGAGGTTAATATTAAGAATAAATGTTTTTAAGGCATTGATTCTAAAGTTTGTTAATTCCCCATATTCCTTTAAGATTTTGAGCAATATAGGAACTGACTTCTGGGGTGAACTTATGTAAAAGAGGACGTCGTCCGCGAAGGCCGCAAGTTTGTGCTCTTCGCTGCCGACTTTACAGCCTTCCACCTCCTGGGTTTCCGCGGATTGTCGCTAGCAGCGGTTCCAAAGATAAAATAAAAAGGAGCGGGGAGAGTGGGCAGCCCTGCCTGGTTCCGTTAAACAGTTCGAACTCAGCAGAGGTCGTTCCGTTAACCTTGATGTTTGTTTTCGGGTGATTGTATAAAGTTTTAATTTTTTGAATAATTTTGGGTCCGAAGCCCATCCTCTGCAGAGTATTAAACATGAACCCCCAGTCTACCCTGTCAAATGCTTTTTCAGCGTCTATTGAGAGTAGTAGACTGGGGGCTCTCGTATCTCCCATCCTCTGTATGGCTAGCAGTGTCCGGATTCCGTTGTCCCTCCCCTCTCTGCCTGGGACAAACCCGACCTGGTCCGGATGGATCAGTGTGCCCAAGTGCCCCTTTATTCGATCCGCCAGTATCTTGGCGTATAGTTTTGTGTCAAAATTTAATAAGGAGATGGGTCTATAATTCGAGCACACTGATCCATCCTTCCCTTCCTTCCTCAAGAGGGTGATCATAGCTTTTAGGGCCTCTGCACTCATATCATAGTCTATCCCTAGGCCATTCATGTACCGCAGCAATCTCGGTATAAGAATCTCTTTATATGTTTTATAATATAAAGCCGTGAAGCCATCCGGACCCGGGCTCTTTCCTGTTGGTGAGTTATTTATGGCCGCTAAGATCTCCTCCTCAGTTATTGGCCTCTCGAGCTCGTCTCTCTCCTCCCCGCCTAGAACCGTTAACCCTGCCCTCCCTAGGAACTCAGGGGTTTTCTGGCTATTTCCAATGCTGTCGTTGTTTCCCTTGGTTTTCACCTCATAAAGTTCTTTGTAATAGTCTCTAAATGTGGAGGCAATTTCACCAGGGGTAAACTTCATCTCCCCATTTCTTGTTTGAATTTTTTCAATAAAATTTCTCGTTTTCTTTTTTTGTAATTTCCTTGCTAAATATTTCCCTGGCTTGTTGCCCCAGATATACTGTTCCCTCGCCAATTTATTGAACTTCTGTCTGACTTCCTGTTCCGCTAGATCTTTTAATTCCTCTCTCTTATCCATAAGCTCTGTGTAAATACTCTGGTTAAGTACCCCCCCAGATTTGTGCTTTTGCTCCAGGGTTTTAATTTCGGCCATTAAGGCCTGCGTTTTTCCCAGCCTCTCCTTTTTTTTTCCATGAGGCTTTAGCTATCAGGAGCCCCCTAATGAACGCTTTATGGGCGTCCCACAGTTGGGCCTCTGAGACCTCCCCATTGTCGTTGGTTTGAAAGAACCATTCTAACTCCTTTTTAATATAGTCCCTAATTTCTTTGTCGTGTAGTAGTTCTGGGTTTAGTTTCCATCCGCTAGAGGGCTGTTTATGTCCGGGGAACCCTAGCCTCATGGATACCGGCGCATGGTCCGAGAGGGAGGCTATTCCGATATCTGATTCTTTGACCCTTTCCAGTATGCCATGGTCTATTAAAATATAGTCCAGGCGTGAATACGTCTGGTGGACGGGGGAGAAGAACGAGTAGTCTCTTAACTGCGGGTGCTGGATCCTCCATACATCCAACAGTTGGTCCTCCGAGAGTTTTTTTTTAATCCGTTTCAATTGTGCATTGCCTCTTCCCGTTCCACCAGACGTACTGTCCCTCGCGGGGTCCATCACGAAATTGAGATCCCCCATCAGGATCAAATATCCTTTCCTGAAGGCTCTCAGCTTGCCCAGAATTGCTTCAAGGTATGAGATAGGTTTGACGTTGGGGGCATAAACATTGGCCAGTGTTAATTCTACCCCTAAGAGGGAGCCCCTAAGGAACAGGTATCTCCCCTCGGGGTCCGTCATTCTCTCCTCCACTATGAAGTCGATGCCCCTCGCCATCCCGATAGCCACTCCTCTTGCCCTGCTTGAGATAGTATCCCCGTAGAACCAATTTGGGAGAGCTGGAGAAAAAAGTCTAATATTTGAGGAATGCGCCAGGTGAGTCTCTTGCAGGAACACTATACCCGCGCCATATCTTTCTACTTCCTCCAGGATTTTAGAGCGCTTGCCAGGAGAATTTAAACCTTTCACATTATAAGACAAAAATTTAATTTCTATGTCCTTCATTTATTTTTTGGGGGTTTTGTCTTTTTATTTTTTTTTTTTTATCTCTTTTTCTTTCCTTCTTCCCACTGGAGTATTGATGATGGTAGCAGCCCCACAGCGGACGGTATTTCCCTCCCCCTTTCCCCCCTCCCCTCCCCCCTTCCCCCCTCCCTCTTCCCCCCCCTCCTCCCCCTCCCTTTCTTGTCCCTCCCCCCTTCTCCCCTCCCCTCCCCTCCCCCCTCCCCTCCCCCTCCCCCCCCCCCACCCCCCCTCCCCCCCTCTCTTACCCCAACTAGGGTCCCCGGGTCATTGGGTGCCATCCTTTGTGGCTTCCCTTAGACTCCGGATTCCTGGTGAGGTGGAGCCTGTTTAGCCCTCCCCTCCCCCTCCACGTCCCGAGCTCGGGGCGCAGAGGGGGGGGGCCAGGGCCGGTTTGAACAAAATTCTCATGCAGCTACATATGGGCATTCGCCCCTCCTCCCGCCCCTCCCCCACTCCCCCCCCCAGGGTCCCCCAGGCCCTCCATTTCAATCCAGCCCTGCAGGTTCGGAACTACAATCCCGAGTTTTGCACAAAATCCCTGTATTTCTTCCGGGTACCTCAGCCTGGCCATACACCCCTCTTTTAACCCTATTAAGCATGAGGGGAAACCCCAGTTATATCTTATGTTTTCCCTTTTCAATATTTCCAACAGGGGTTTCTGGTGTCTCCGTCTTTCCAAGGTTCGGGCCGATAGGTCTGCATATACCTGAATTTCAGCGTCCTTATGCAATATTGGGGACTTATTTTTTATTTTCGCCCACAGGTCCTCTTTTTCTTTAAAGTGGCTGAATCTGACAATTATGTCCCGGATCCGCTCTGTACCCCCCCTTTCGGGTCTACCTACTCGGTGTATCCTTTCTATATGGGGGAAGTGGTCTAAGTCCTTGCCACTTATGGGGCCCAAGATTTCCCATAGTTTTCTTTCTAGGTCTTCCCCTCTTTGTTCCGGGACGGCACGCAACCTCAGGTTTAGCCTCCTATCCCTGTTTTCTTGGTCCTCTATCTTGTAGAGGGTCTCTCTCTGGGTGAGATAGGCACTTTTTAATTGTGTTTTCAGCTTCGCGATTTCCAAATCTATAGAGTCCGCTCTCCCTTCCACCACTTCAACCCTGGACAGCAGATGGCCCATATCCTCCCGTAGGGAGTTAATTTCAAGTTTGATTACATTTTCCAGGCGTAATAACATCGCCTCCATTTCAAGTTTATTGGGGATGTGGGTTCCTGATTGTTGGTCCTCCCCCCTACTGGGCTCAATCTCGGTCTCCATTGTAAGGTCCGCTCTGGAGTCGTTGATTTCTCCTTCCGCCCCGCCCCTGCTCTCCGGGGAAGCTCCGGCCCGAGTTTCTTTTCCCGATGTTTTTGGGCTTGCACCCTGTCTTAAGTAGTGTTTGATTGTACTTGTCTCCCCTTTACTGCCTTTGGTGGTTGCTTTCTTAGGCTGTTTGGCTGAATCTTTATTCATGTTGACCTTCTTTTTGGGTCTGATTCTCTTCCCCAGTCTTATTGCAAACCTGGGCCTCCTGGGCCCTTTTCCACCTCCTACCTTTTAATGTGGTCCTTGCTTTAAGGCTTTCCTTTACCCCTCGGTCGTTTAGAGTTTTTTGGGTTCGCGGTCTGTGCCGGGACCGTCAGGGGCGCCTGGCCTAAGCTCCTCTCAGTGTCTTTTTGTCACAAGGTTAATATCCACAAATATCTTGTGGTGGCTGAGACCGGGTTGCCCCTTTGAGTTCTATTTGATCTAGGGTCGGACGGCCCTATCCGTCTCTCAGAGTTCTGTCCGGGCTTCTTGGGGATATTATTTATTGCTTATGTCCCCCTGAGCTTTAGGACCCGATGCTTTCTTCTGGATGTTCCTCTAATGTATAGAGACGGGTTTGCAAAAAGCTGGGGGGGACCTTTTCCGCTTGTAGGATCTTGGGATAGGGCACACGACACCTACGCAGTGGCTGAGGCTGTTATCTTTTAACGGGGGGGTTTGTTCGCCCCTCCTACCAGTTAACTTCAGCAATAAACAGTTTACACTTTTCCACAGTCCTACCAGATGGCTCTGCTGGTAAGATCCGTCGGTAATTACAATATGTTACAGGGGGTCACTGATCTCAATGATGTGGGAAACACATGAACATATGACATTTTATAGTTAAACCTTAGTTTCACATTTTTAGAAATGCCTAGAGCTTTAAAAAACATACACAATCTCAGGTCTCGGTCTTATTCAGATGTCTGTCGTCAGACAGGACCCCAGTGACCAGTAGGTCCTCATAGGTACCAATCGATCCTGTTTTCTAATATTTGCTTTTGTGCTCTTGTGAGAATTCTATATAAACAGGGTGGAAGTGGCGGCTTTCTCAAAGATGTAAGCCCCAGGGACCAGTCTGCGAAATTGACTATCTGGGTAGATAGATATTCATTTGGGATCATCCAAATGATTTAACCGTTTTTCTAAATGTTCACGGGCGGGGAGTACATTGTGTGGCATCGGTTCATTATACAACAATTTTATCACCCAGCAAAATGTAAGTATACCGAAAATCCTAGGGTAACTGTAATGCTGAAATAGCTACTAAAAGCCTCATACAAGGTTTATTCAAGTACCTCCTCCTCAGGGTGTTGCAGATCTTCTTTTATAACTATCATTTAGGGGAAAAGAAAGAAAAAAAAGAGAAACCTACAGTACCGTCCCCCAGAGAAAAAACCAAACCAGGAAAAACTGTTGTATGATTTTTGAGTTATCCAGTTTATATAATCCAGTCCATCCCTCTGCTCCCTTCTAGTTGTAGGTTTGCATAAAACGTCCCGTAGGAGAGATTTTTATATGATATATCTTGCACTAAGTAGTGTAGTCTGGTGGCTTCTGAAAAATAAGCACAGCGGAAAATAAGAAATGTGCCCCCAGGAAGGGATTAAACGGCATGTCATGGAGTCCAATCGCATTTACCTCTGATTAGGTATACCAAGAGACAGTCAGACATTGAGCCCAACAGCTTGCTGTGTTTTAATAAAGATAAAGGAGGAAGGGCCGGCCTCTGGTGGTTTCCTAGGTCTCCATATAGTTATGACCGTGTACAAGGAGATCAAGCATTACTGTTGACTTTTATGCTGACAATCATAGCTCGTTAAAGTGCTTACCTCCTCCGGTGGTCCGGTTTGAAAAAGAGGCGCTTTGTAGCGTTATAATGTGCAATACTCACGGTCCGTGCCCTAAACCCAGATGATCTGTGGTCATGCAGGGGAGAGAGGATGCGGGAAGTCAGCGGCAGGTCGGCGGTGGCGGAAGATGGTAGGAAAAGGCTGGCCGCTTTCCATTCATCGTCTCACCCCAGGCCGAGACGCTGATGTTGATACCCATGTCACGCTGCTGATTCCGGGCTGTTGACGGGGGAGCACACGGAGCCTCTCACCCTCCATGGATCTTTGATGTCTTCCCCCCTCGCAGCCCGCGCTGCATTCAGAAGCCCGCTAGCTCAGGCCCCTCCCTCCGTGCTGCGCACTACGCCAGCACGTCCTGCCACATCCTTCTTGTTGTTTGGTTTTTTTCTTTTTCTTTTTTTTTTTTGTTTGTGGCACTAAAATACAGGTCACTAGGTCACGATTGGTACGGGAGAGGGGGGGTGCTTGGGTCCCCCTTCCTCCCCCTTTTTGATGGTGAAAGTGGGGCGGGATCATATATCACATTTATATATCACAAAACGACACATAATGATGCACAACTGTCACAGGGGGACACATATTAATAGTCATAACCAATAGCTAGAGACCCATAAAGAGGAAGTGACAGAACTGTTTTTTTTTTTTTTTTATTTCTCTCTTCTTCCCTCTCTCCCTCTATCCCCCCCCCCTTTTTTTTTTTTCTGCTGTGCTCCAACCTGTGATCAAGAGAGAGGAATGAGACTAAAGATAGTACAATTAGAAAAACCTCTTAAATAATAATGTCCAATAAGTAATAAACCTGTAAATAAAAAACGCACACAGGACCGGATCGGATAGACACATAAGGGTAGGTTTATAGGGGATAGGTATGATAGTGGGTGGGGAGTGGGGTGGGGGGGATATAGGTGGAAAATGGAGGGGGGGGGGGTTTGGGTATTAAAGAATCTTGTTAGATAAAGAAATATGGGGGAGGGATCACATTATTTATAAATTCAGGTCCTGAGGTAGCGTGAAATAGCTTGAATGAGACGGACAATATAGAAATATTATCTTAGCGAACAATGGAGGAGGAGACTCACTTTGGTACCCAATCGGCCGAAAGTCTTAAGTTTGGGATGCGATGTGGAGATAGCAGGATAGGGGTTAAAATCAGTTAAAGATGGGGTTATATAAAGAGAGGAAAGGAGTAGCCTCTGATTTCAAGAGACCGCTTAGGTTGAAATAGGGGGGGAGGAGGGAGACGGGGAGAGAGAAGGTGGAATAGGGAGTAAGATTTCAGGTAAAAAGGGGATTAAGCAAGAAAGGGAGAGGTGAAAAGGAGAGAGGAAAGGTTAAGATGGGACCTTACAGAGAAGGGTATGTTGGAGTTGGGGTCAAGCCAAAAAGCTTCGAAAGGGGTGGGAGAAGAAGCAGGGGATATATAGGGTTGTATGACTAGAGTTATATTAAAGGTGCATTAGACCCCTGCTCCTCCCCTTTATTTGTTTGCCGTTATACATATATACACCTTTTTTTTTTTTTTTTTTGGTTCCTATATGGTATCCCTCTCCTCTCCAAATAGGACTAAAGTTGGTGAAGAAAAAATAAAAATAAAATAAATGGAGGTTGAAGGGATCCAGAAAGGGAATAAATTGCTAAGCCTGGGGGGGTAGGGGGGGGGGAATCCCCTGGCCATTTTGGTCCAATCCCCCATATAGTTTCGCACCTTCTGTGCCATAGGAGTGGGGCACAGAGTAGGGTGTCTCCCTTAGGGGTTGTAAAAAGGGGGGTGGGTGAGTTATAGGGTGGGGTTATAGGGTGGAGTTAGTTGGTTCCTTTTTTTTTTTTTTTTTTTTCGGCGCTGCTCCTTTCCCCTCTCTCTTTCCCTTGCCCCCCGGCGATATGGAGGAAGTAAAGATAACTTCTATAAACGTAAAGGGGCTCAATGTCCCAGAAAAAAGAAGGATGCTTTTGAATGATTTAAAACGGATGCGTACAGACATTGCCTTTGTACAAGAGACCCATTTTAAGGCGAGTGGATTCCCGCTACTCCAGAACAGATTCTTTCCAAATGTATACCACGCTTCAAACTATGAGGCAAAAACAAAAGGGGTCTCGATCATGATTTCTAATCGGATCCCATGGTCCCTAGCAGATAAGAGGGTAGATGTGAAGGGGCGGTATCTTTTTCTGAAGGGACAAGTGGGAGGAGTTAAGGTGACTTTGGCCACGATATATGCTCCAAATGTTATGCAAGAAGTGTTTTTAAAGAAGGTCCTCACAAAATTAACTGATTTCTCCGAAGGAAAGTTGATCCTTGGTGGGGATTTTAATATCCCCCTAGACCCTAAAATGGATACGTCCTCAGGTACGTCATCCATCTCACAAGGGGCTAGAAGGGGAATACTGAAGAGAGTACATGAATTACAGTTAGTAGATGCATGGCGGACCATGCATCCAGGTGAGAGGGATTACACTTTTTTCTCTAATCCCCACCAGGTGTACTCAAGGATAGATCTTTTCCTGATTCCCCACTATTTACTTACATGGATAACGGAGGTAATTATAGGAAGTATAACGTGGTCAGATCATGCCCCGATCACTTTGTGCGTATCCCTTGCTGGCGCGCTGGGTTCCACCGAAAGAAGGTGGCGATTGAATGAGGGTCTGTTACAGATTCCGGAAATCCAGGAGGAAGTAGCAAAAGAAATAAATGCGTATTTTCAGACAAATGACACCCCGGGAAGCAACCCGGGTATAGTATGGGAGGCGCACAAAACTGTGATCAGGGGCATTTTGATCAAACATGGATCTAGATTAAAGAAAGAGAGGGAAAAACAGGTGACGAGTTTCTTACAGGAAATCCATGTCTTGGAACTCCAACATAAGAGGACCCCGATACCTTCCATTGGGAGAGACTTGGGACACCTGAGGCGGCAATTAACGGATATTCTGCGTTTTAAGGCCAAAGCAGTTATACAAAGAGGAAGGAAGACTACTTATGAATTAGGAGAGAAATGCAGTAAACTGCTAGCAGGCAAACTCAAAGGGGAAACCACGACAGCTTATATACCTCAAATAAAGGGGAGAGATGGGAAAATAATTTCATTACCTAAAGATATAGCGCAGACATTCAGGGAATTTTATGCCGCATTATACAACCTAGGAACACCACCTATCTTAACTGCGTCTCAAGAGGAATACCTCTCCTCGGCAAGACTGTCAAAACTCTCATCGCCAGACCGGAGGAAATTGGACTCACCTATCTCAGTAGAGGAGGTGAACGCTGTAATTAAAATGTTGAAGCCAGGAAAGGCACCCGGCCCCGATGGCCTCACATTACATTACTACAGAAAATTCTCAACTCATTTGAGTACTCAGCTGGCGAAGGTTTTCAATGCTTTAGGCCGGGCTGCAGCATTCCCTCCGGACTCTCTTCTGGCACACATCACGGTGTTGCCGAAGGAGGGGAAGGACCCGACGGAATGCGGCAGCTACAGGCCGATTTCATTACTGAATGTGGACTTGAAGCTCTTCACTAAAATCTTAGCATCTCGGATACAGCCATTACTTTGCCAGCTGATTGATCTAGACCAAGTGGGGTTTATCCCCACGCGGGAAGCGAGGGATAATACTATCAAAGTCCTTAATCTGGTCTACCATGCCAATAAGACAAACATCCCTAGTGTTTTTCTGAGCACGGATGCGGAGAAGGCATTTGATAGAGTGAGTTGGCCCTTTCTGTTCACAGTGTTGAAACAGGTAGGCATGGGAGACCAGATGATTAAGTGGATTATGAGTGCTTATACATGTCCAAAGGCAGAGGTGAAAGTAAATGGAGTGTTTTCTAAGTCTTTTAAAATATCAAATGGTACCAGACAGGGGTGCCCTCTCTCACCACTGCTGTTCTCACTGTCGGTCGAGCCCCTATTAAACAAAATAAGGCAAAATCCGGATATCCAGGGTCTAAAAATAGGAGACCGAGACTATAAGATCTCGGCCTATGCGGACGACTTGTTGTTCTCCTTGTCTGCACCACATATTTCAATTCCCAATCTGATGAGAGAGTTTGAAATATACGGAAAGCTATCGAACTTGAAAATAAACTACACGAAATCAGAGGCGATGGGAGTTGCACTGCCGACCAAGGTCCGCAACGCAATTCAGTTAAATTTTAGATTTAAGTGGGTGACTGAAAAGTTAAAATATTTGGGTACGTATATTCCACCGAATATAGGAAAGACTTATGAGGTAAATTTTCCAGCTTTATATAATTCAGTGCGGAGGCTCCTGGACAAATGGCACCATGGGATTCACTCATGGTTCGGACGCTGTAACATTATAAAAATGAGCATTCTACCAAAATTCTTATATCTATTTCAAGCTTTACCAATCACTATCCCGGTAGTCTACCTCCGTCAAATTTGTTCTCTTTTCATTAAATTTATATGGGCGGAGAAAAGACCCAGGATAGCGAGGGGTATTATGATGATGCCCAGGGGTTTTGGTGGAATAGCAGTCCCAAACGTATTGAAATATTATCAGGCAGTCCATTTGGGCAGGGTGTTAGATTGGTGCAGACACGGAGAACTCAAGTCATGGGTAGATCTGGAACAGCAGGCAAGTACGACACCACTACGCAGAGCACCGTGGTGCTTTGAAACAATTCCAATATCTATTAAGAAGCATCCGACTATAGGTACTACACTGCGCATCAGTGCCAACCTATTGCGGGACTCCAAAATTTCTTCAAAAAA
Source organism: Lithobates sylvaticus (assembly GCA_028564925.1). NCBI lineage: Eukaryota > Metazoa > Chordata > Amphibia > Anura > Ranidae > Lithobates > Lithobates sylvaticus. Next base: position 135,519,402 of record CM053028.1, on the reverse strand, counting down.
TTCACCCCTGCTTCCTATCCTGGGAAATCCGGGGTTCCCTCCAGGAACCGAGGCAGGTGCATTTAAAAGTCTATGGGAGAGAGGAATCTCCCAAGCTTCACATTTTATATCCAACGGGGCTTGGCCCACCTTAGCGGCCTTGAGGCAACTGGGGGGGAGATTTGAATTAAAAACTTGGAGAGTGATACAGATACTGCATTTTTTGAGATCTCTGGGGTCAGCAGAAAAATATGATCGTCAATTGACAACATTTGAGCAATATTGCGATGAGCAAGAACCGCTCCCCCGGCTGATCTCAAGAATGTATGGGATGTTAAACACCCCTTCAGAACATTTCGTGCTCCCTAGTATAGCTAAATGGGAAAGGGATTTGAATAGGACTTTTACCCCGGGCCAGAGGAGGAATATTATCTACCTCTCCCAGAGTTCATCAATATGTATAAGAATTCAAGAGTTAAATTACAAAATACTGATGCAATGGTACTATACGCCAATAAAATTAAAGAGATTCTTTCCCGAAATGTCAGGTGCTTGCTGGAGATGTGGAGAGGAATCAGGAACCTTATTTCATATACTATGGGCTTGCCCTAAGATTAAGCTATACTGGGGGGAAGTCCGGAGAATATCTCAGAAATTTATAGATACTTTAATTCCGGAAGACCCGCCTTCTTTCTTCTCCACGTCTCCCAAATACCGATTCAGACATACAGAAAGTCCATCCTTTGTCATCTGATCAATGCAGCTAAGGCAACTGTCACTGGGTGCTGGAAAGATTCAAGTCCACCTTCAATAGGGAAGTGGCTCAATAGAGTGCGAGAGATAGGAGCTATGGAGGACCTAGTGGCTTCGGGTCAAAATAAAAAAGAACGGTATGACAAAACATGGGCAGGGTGGAACAGATTTATAAATACAGAAGAAGGAAAGAGAATGATGTCTGGGAATATTTGAGGTTGAACTTTATCCGTATCGTCGGGGTGTGGGGGATGGGGGAGAGGATGGAGGGGAGGGGGAGGTGGGGAAGGAAGGAAGGAAGGGAAATAGTCATTATATTTTGTTTTTTTTCTTGTTCTGGTTTTTTTTTTTTTTTTGTTTTTGTTTTTGGGGTAGGTATAGGGAGGTAAAAAGTCGAGAAGGGAAAGCGGGGGGTAGGAAGGGAGTGTACCCTAAAACCCCTGATACAGCAATTGGCAGAACAACGGTTAAAAGGCAAGGGTTTAATGTGAAGAAATGTAGTATGTCTTTAAGCTGTAATTGTGAAGTGTAATTTTACGCTGAGATACGGAAATTTATGTTTTCTGTTGTTCCTGGTATACAAATGGAATCTGTATGGACAATGTATTCTGTATTTTCCCCTTTTCTTTTAAAAATTAAAGGTTAAAATATAAAAAAAAAAAGAGAAAATAAAAAAAGAAATTCGGTCAGTCCCTGCTGAACTGGCTGAATTTTGATCCATCTATGGTCAGTTTAAGGGTACATTTTTGCAAATAGCTACTATTGTTTTCCTTAGAGAAAAGCTAGATCTGGAGATTTCTAAAGATGGCCATAGATGAGCAGAATATTGATGGAAAATTTGAAAGAACTGAACGATCATTGGATTTTCTAATGGTTAGTATGCGTAATTCGATTATCAATATCCAAATTTTTATGAAAAAAAAAACATGTCATGTAAGAAAATTTTGTTCAAAGAATGGTTCTCTAAGCGTGAGTAGTTAAATCAAACAGGAAAAAAAAACTTAAAAAACATAATGTGCAAACATGAGCCTGATTTTCTACGATTTTCTAACCGTCTATAGCCAGATTAAAGCCCCATACACACGCGCGGATTATCCGAGGACCAGGTCCGTCGGATCATGTCCGTCGTACTTTGTCCGATGTTGGTGTTGCGTACACACGGTCGGACAAAGTTGTCGGAAAATCCGATCATTCTGAACGTGGTGACGTTTGTTGCCTACGACGGGACTACGTAGAGGCTAGTAGCCTATAGCTTTGGTCTTGTAATGTGATCTGAGCATGCGTAGCAATTTGTCCGTCGGAATTCGATACACACGATCGGATTTGGTGTGATCGGACTTTGTTGTCGAAAAATCTATCCAGCAGGAGATAGGACTTTGTCCGTCGGACAATCCGACGTACACTGTCCGATGGTGCCTACACACGGTCAGATTTTACGACAACATTGTCCGATAGGACAGAATCCATGGGAAAATCCGACCGTGTGTATGGGGCTTAACAGTTCTCCTTTCCTCCTCTATAGACATTAACATACAAATTTGGGTTAGATAACATACATGTTTGTCCTAATGGAGGAAGTAGGGGAGAACAGCGGTGTCTTGACATGCATTGTGGTAGAGTGTTAATACATGCTTTTTAGAATGTTTTGCTACAATGCACAAGAGTAAAGGGACTCCAAAGCTTTCCAAAAAGCCCAATCTGCCATGAACCATAAACCCAAAAAAACAATCTTTCATCAATTCAGTCTACCATCCTCAGATAAAAAGTCATAGTTCAAATAATTTTTGGAACCATTTGGATTTCATTCTCTGCACCAAAGTAGAAGAAAACCTTTCTGACAATAGGAAAATGAGCCACAGGTTTCAAAGCGTTCCAAGTCAGCCTTCCTCAACTATTTTACCCCAGTGGAACCCCTAAAATAATTTTCAGGTCTTGGGTAACCCTTATGCCGCGTACACACGTGCGGACTTTTGCCGGCGGACCTAGTCCAGCGGACAATCCCGCGGGACTTTCCAGCTGGGTCCGCTGGACTTTCCGAGCGTGTGGACTTGCCCACACACGCACGGACTTCTCCAGCGGATAATCCGCCGGCCAAAAGTCCGCGGGACTTTTGAAAATGAACGGACTTGCCCACACACGGAGCAGTCCGTTCATTTCGAACGTAACTTCAGGTTACGTAGCTAGCGTAGGCAGTAAATGCCGCCGCGCTAGCTCCGCAAGCTGGCATGGATTTAAAGGAATCCCCACGCCGAAAAAACGGCGTGGGGGTTCCCCCAAATCCATGTCAGACCCTCATCCGAGCACGCAGCCTGGCAGGCCAGGAAAGGGGTGGGGACGAACGAGCGCCCCCCCCCCCTCCTGAGCCGTACCAGGCCGCGTGCCCTCAACATGGGGGGTGCCCTGGGGAAAGGGGGGCCGTGCGCCCCCCCCCACCCCAAAGCACCTTGTCCCCATGTTGATGAGGACAAGGGCCTCTTCCCGACAACCCTGGCCGTTGGTTGTCGGGGTCTGCGGGCGGGGGCTTATCGGAATCTGGGAGCCCCCTTTAATAAGGGGGCCCCCAGATCCCGGCCCCCCACCCTATGTGAATGAGTATGGGGTACGATGTACCCCTACCCATTCACCTAAGGTGTAAAATGTAAAGTACAAAAACACACACACTTTTGAAAAAATATTTTATTGCACTGCTCCGGGGGTCTTCTTCCGTCTTGGGGGTCTTCTCGCCGGACTCCCCCGCTCTCTTCTGCTCTTTTACCTAGCTCTTTCACGAGGGGGGGAGTCCGGCTACCTTCTTCGTCGTCGCCGCCGTCTGGGGGTCTCGATCCGCCTTCGGGGGTCTTCTTCCGTCTTGGGGGTCTTCTCGCCGACTCCCCCGCCATTTACCAAGCTCTTTTACCGAGCGGGGGAAGTCCGGCTACCTTCTTCGTCGTCGCCGCCGTCGTCTGGGGGTCTCGATCCGCCTTCGGGGGTCTTCCGGGGGTCTCTTCTGTTCTTGCGGCGGTCGTCGTCTTCCGCGCCGCCGGCGCCTTGTCCTTCTTCTTGTTCTTGTTCTTGTTCTTGTTCTTCTTCTTCTTCCGATGTTGACCCGACGCTCTCTCTGCCCGGAATGCCTGTGCCGCTCTGCGCTCGGACTTATATAGGGGAATGGGGACAGGGTCACATGCACATGTCACATGGTGACCCCGCCCCCTTGTGTTGTCACAGTCCCAGCATCCTCCGGGACTGTGACAACACAAGGGGGCGGGGTCACCATGTGACATGTGCATGTGACCCTGTCCCCATTCCCCTATATAAGTCTCAGCGCAGAGCGGCACAGGCATTCCGGGCAGAGAGAGCGACGTGTCAACATCGGAAGAAGAAGAACAAGAACAAGAACAAGAAGAAGGACAAGGCGCCGGCGGCGCGGAAGACGACGACCGCCGCAAGAACAGAAGAGACCCCCGGAAGACCCCCGAAGGCGGATCGAGACCCCCAGACGACGGCGGCGACGACGAAGAAGGTAGCCGGACTTCCCCCGCCTCGGTAAAAGAGCTTGGTAAATGGCGGGGGAGTCCGGCGAGAAGACCCCCAAGACGGAAGAAGACCCCCGAAGGCGGATCGAGACCCCCAGACGGCGGCGACGACGAAGAAGGTAGCCGGACTCCCCCCCTCGTGAAAGAGCTAGGTAAAAGAGCAGAAGAGAGCGGGGGAGTCCGGCGAGAAGACCCCCAAGACGGAAGAAGACCCCCGGAGCAGTGCAATAAAATATTTTTTCAAAAGTGTGTGTGTTTTTGTACTTTACATTTTACACCTTAGGTGAATGGGTAGGGGTACATCGTACCCCATACTCATTCACATAGGGTGGGGGGCTGGGATCTGGGGGCCCCCTTATTAAAGGGGGCTCCCAGATTCCGATAAGCCCCCGCCCGCAGACCCCGACAACCAACGGCCAGGGTTGTCGGGAAGAGGCCCTTGTCCTCATCAACATGGGGACAAGGTGCTTTGGGGTGGGGGGGCCGCACGGCCCCCCTTTCCCCAGGGCACCCCCCATGTTGAGGGCACGCGGCCTGGTACGGCTCAGGAGGGGGGGGGGCGCTCGTTCGTCCCCACCCCTTTCCTGGCCTGCCAGGCTGCGTGCTCGGATGAGGGTCTGACATGGATTTGGGGGGAACCCCCACGCCGTTTTTTCGGCGTGGGGAGTCCCTTTAAATCCATGCCAGGTCACGGAGCTAGCGCGGCGGCAGTAACTGCCTACGCTAGCTACGTAACCTGAAGTCACGTGCTAAATGAACGGACTTGCCGATGAGCGGCAAGTCCCTTCATTTCAAAAGTCCCGCGGACTTGCCCACTAACGGCGGGATTGTCCGCTGGACTTCCAAGTCCAGCGGATAATTTGAAAACAAAACTTCAAACTTTAGTCCGCCGTACTTTGGCGCCAAAAAGTCCGCCGGCGCCCACACACGAGGGGATTATCCGCTGGACTTCAGTCCAGAGGATAATCCCGCGGGATTGTCCCTTCGTGTGTACGCGGCATTACTATAACCAACTAGTCGGTGGTCTTTAGGAAAAAGGTCAATACACTGGCGGTCAGTAGGAAGAATGCAACCACTACAGTGGTGGTCAGAATACCACCCTTAAACACTTGACCTCCAGAAGGCTTTATGACCAGAGCATTTTTTGCTGTTTAGCACTTTGCTACTTTAACTGTCAATTGCTTAGTCATGCACAGGGCCATCTTTATTTTGATTGGGCCCTGGGCAAACATGTTCCCCCCCCCCCCCCCTCCATTCTGAGACTTTCAAGAAAATAGCAGATAGAGACTCAAAATCAGTTTACTGCAGCAGATCATGCAGCGTTTACAATTGTTTGCCAGAGGTTACAGCCTATCCTTACCGCTCACTGGCTGGTTACTAGAGGTTACAACACATCATTTCTGCTTGCCGATTGGTTGCTAGAGGTTACTGCACATTATTAGCGCTCACTGAGCAGTGGAGCAATCCCAAATAATTGAGCAAATGAAGCGGCACATTAAAGCGAGAGTTCCGCCATTTTTTTTTACAAATACTGCAGCTTCTGACTTTTAAAATATGGACACTTACCCGTCCAGCGCGCCCGCGATGTCAGTACCCGAAGCCGATCTGTCACTCGGCCCTTGCGGCTTCACTTCCTGGTTCCCTACTGTGCATGCGCGAGTCACACTACGGAGGGGACAGGAAGTGGCGTAAATACCCGCAGATTCTGCAGCTATCTATGCCCAGAAGTGGGTGCAGATACCTGTATTATACAGGTATCTGCACCACCTCCCCCCTGAAAGGTGCCAATTGTGGCACCGGAGGGGGGGGTTCCGATGAGCGGAAGTTCCACTTTAGGGTGGAACTCCGCTTTAATACACATACTACATGAGAGGGTCAGAGAGTGCAGACATACTGCAGGAGATTACCAGAGACTGTGGACATACTGCACGAGATTACCAGACTGCAGACCTACTGCACGAGATTACTAGACTGCGCACATACTGCACAAGATTATAAGAGACTGCGGACATACTGCCTGAGAATATAAGAGACAGCGGATATACTGCACGAGATTATAAGGGACTGCGGACATACTGCACGAGATTTTCAGAGACTGCGGACATACTGCACGAGATTACCAGAGACTGCGGACGTACTGCATGAGATTACCAGAGATTGCGGACATACTGCACGAGATTATCAGAGACTGCGGATATACTGCACGAGATTATCAGAGACTGCGGATATACTGCATGAGCTTATCAGAGACTGTGGATATACTGCATGAGATTACCTGTGAATTGGGGCCCGATGACAGCTTTGCAGAGTGCACAGAGGACACAGGAGGCTGTATTTGCATGCTAGCTAGCACAGAGGGGGGGCGGGGCCAGGAGCTTCACTCAGAACAGAGCAGCTGTAGTTAGAACAGTGATCGGAGTGGGCGCGTCAGTGGAGCTCCACTGACACGCCCACTCCGATCACTGCTCTAACTACAGCCATTCTTTTCTGAGCATACAGGCTACATGGGGCGGAGTCAGCACGTCAGTGGAGCTCCCGGCCCCGCCCCCTCACTGCTGGCTAGATCGGGAATACAGACTCCCGTGTCCTCTGTGCACTCTGCAAAGCCATCATCCGGGAGCCCAATTCACGAGTAGCGTGGGCCCCCCCTACAAAGATTGGGCCCAGGGCAGGTTCCCTATTTGCCCTGCGCTAAAGACGGCCCTGGTCATGCAACACGGCATGCAAATGAAAGTTTTATCATTCTTTCTTTTGGTGGTATTTAATCATCACTGTTTTTTTTTATTTTTGCTATATAAAAGACCAAAAATTTGGGGGGAAAAAAACTATACTTTCTAATTTTTATTTTATAAAATATATCCAATAAAACCAAATGTCCTCATAAATGTAGGCCAAAATGTATTCTGCTACATGCCTTTGTTAAAAAAAAAAAAAAAAAAATCCAAATACGTGTATAATAATTGTTTTGTGTGAAAGTTATAGCACCTACAAACTATGCTATATACAGTATATCTGAAAATTGATCAATCCTGATGTACTGATGGCCCATATCAATTCTTAAGTCTCTAAAATTTTAGGACAGTAAAAATATCCCCAAATTACCCCTTTTTGGAAAGTAGACAGCCAAAGACATTTAGTAAGAGGCATGGCAAATTTTTTGAAGTTGTAAGTTTTTGTCACAATTTTATGGAAAATTAAGAAATGTCCAAGTACCACTAACCCTCGAGTCAAATTGTTTGTTGATTGGTTATGAAAGAAATTGTAAAAAATACGCCCGAGATTGGGAAAATCAAATCTAACGTTAACTGAACAACAGACATTACAAGCCCTACAAACTTGGGAGGGGATTGTGATGAATTCCTCTCACAAGGGAGGTAACGTTGTCATTATGTCAGATAGTCAATATACTCAGATGTGCTATAAATTCCTCCAAAATCGATCCTGGTATAAAAAGATCTTAATGTCAGAAGTCTCAGTTTTCCAGCATACATTTGAAACAATAATTGATTAAGCATTTGTCAATCAATAGGTTTGTAAGAATACACGTGATTAACTTAACCTCTTGTTGTCTGCCCTATAGCAGATTTACTGCTTTTTTTCTGCATTTGTAAACAATACAGAGCTCTGTCCTATCAACAGGGATGTGGGGGATTTTGTTTCCCTGCTAAGCAGGGAATAAAATCCAGCACATCCCTTAGTAAAAACACCCCACTGTGTACACATAAACACTGTTTAGGCACACATTCAACCCTTTGATCGCCCTAGATGTGTAACCACTTCCCAGCCAGTGTCATTAGTACAGTGACAGTGCATATTTTTAGCACTGATCACTGTATTAACCACTTCAGCTCCCTTCATGACCAGGCCATTTTTTGCAATACGGCACTGCGTCACTTTAACTGACAATTGTGCGGCCGTGCGAAGCTGTGCCCAAACAAAATTAACATCCTTTTTTACCCACAAATAGAGCTTTCTTATGGTGGTATTTGATCACCTCTGCAGGTTTTTTTTGCACTATAAACACAAAAAAAAAAACAACAATTAAAAAAATATATATATATATATATATATATATATATATATATATATATATATATATATATATTTTACTTTCTGCACATATGCAAGAAGAAAATATAAAAAATGTATTTATTTATAAGTTTAAGCCAATATATATTCTTCTACATAATATTGATTAAACATGCACTGATCAATGTAAAAATGACACTGGCAGGGAAGGGGTTAACACTAGGGGGGGATTAAGGGGTTAAGTGTGTCCCCTAGGTGTGCTCTAATTGTAGGGGGATGGACTCAATGGGAGATGACAGAGATCACTGCTCCCAGTCACTGGGAACAGTGATCTCTGTCATGTCATCTGGCAGAACAGGAATCGCCTTGTTTACACTGGCAGATCCCCGTTCTGCCTCTACTCACCGTGATTGTGAGTCACTAGCAGGGCCGGACTGGGAATAAAATTCAGCCCTGGAAAAAATTTCATACCAGCCCCACAGCATTATTATACCAGCCCAACAGCATAACGTCATTATTTTCTTGTTCATGAAAGGGAAAACCATACATTTTAAAGCACATTTGAAGAGTGTATTATATACAGATAAGACAGATATGAAATCACATAGGGCTTTATATATGTAGTGCTGGCTCCTAACGAGCAGGTGCTATTGTTTTTCAAAAATTAAGTTGCCTGAAGCCACAGTTGGGTTTCAGGATAATTTCTCTAAATTTCTGGTTTCAGTACCAGTCCAGCTGGGTTGCACTGGGTTCTCCTTGACCGCAGGTGTTGCTGACACCCCTGGCAAGAGTAGAAACGCAGTCTAGCTGGATGCATTGAATGGCACTTACTGCTCGGAAACAGCCCAGTGGGAGTGTTCTCCCGCTGTGCATTCTGAGGGATTATTTTCTGTCTGTTTTTGTTCTGGTGGTCCTCCTGACCCAGCCCCATGGCCCTCCTGTCTCAGGGCTAGCTGGCCCGAGGCGACGCAGCTGAAGGGATAGGCCTGAGTGAATTTCGGAGCCTACTGATCCATGGATGGTCCGGTACCGTCTCATTTGAAGGGAGAGGCCCAGCAACTGAAGAACCCCAGGGGAGAACTCTTTCAGGAGAAGACCGTGCGCAAGGCTGGTTTCTCTGATGGAGCCTGGAGACTTAGTTGAATGACGCAACCTGGATCAACACTCATACCTGTATCGCCGGATCGGCTGAGAGAAACTGGTACCGTATGTCAGTTCTTTAGATTCATCAAAATCCTGTGTCGGTCAGCACGGTGCCGGGCAACTGTAGCCATCCTGGGTCCAGGTACAGGCTGCACGCCCGGGACACGGTACATTCTCCGAGAAGTTTTGATATCTTGTCTCCAACACTGCGAAAACTCAAGTGTGACCGCTACATTTATATATATATATATATATATATATATATATATATATATATATATATATATATATCTTTTGCTATATATTTTTTATTTATGTGACACAAGTTTAATACGTTTACATAAGCGCAGTTTACTTTTGTTTTTTACATATAGGATATATACTTACATGAGTCTGCAACCTTGTTAATATATGGGAAATATGGGACATCAAGAGACACAAGTTCCTTTGGATAAGTGCACCAAGGAATTTACTGTATGTTTGCTTTTCATTTTCATTTAGATTGTGAGCTCCTGTGGGATAACCAGTTTAATTAGATGTTGATAAAATGCATTATATACAAGTTTCTTTTTTTTTTTCTATATTGATTTATGTCTTTTTTTATTGCGCCTCCGGCCCATGTCACCTCCATTTACATCCACCACTTGTGGATTTTCCACAGAAGGTGCCAATAATCTGTTGTGCCGCTTGGGACGCGCCTTTGCATTTTAGGTGGGGTGCCTTTCTGTGGCATATGTTTCTGATGCGGTCTGGTGGCCAGGATGTTTGTTTTTTTCCATCTTGGTCTCATGTGGCCAGTTGTTGGATGTGGAAGAGTGGTTTGGGTGTTCTGTCTGTGATTTGTCCCTGTGCTCAGTGACATATCAGTACATCGCTCCAATAGGAACACCAGAATAAAAAACAAAAGAACAACTTTTAATACACATTTTAAATTTCCATGTGAAAAATAATTGTAGCGCCGTCACTTTTCTAAAGTGTGCGCTATTCTCTAAATTTAGTTTTTCCAGAACAGTAACTGGGGGTTAATTGTTCTAGGTTTTTTCACTTTGGCATCAGTTTGGCTGGGCTGTACTGGAGTTCTGCCTGGTCATAGGTGAAGTGAGCACCTGTGACAGGCTGAGAACGCAGCCTGGTTGGACGTGTTAGGCACCAATCTTTCTCTGAGCCAATCAGTGGGCCCGCCTGGCCCCCTGTGTATTCCGGGAAGGGGTATTTAAGTTGCTGAAGTCACGTGTTCAGGGGTTCGGCCTTCTCTTTGATTCCGGTCCAGATCAACCCCCGCGAGGGGTCCCGGACCCAGGAATGTCTGCTGCCCCCGTAAGCCTGGTCTCCCTGACCAGCCCCAGAGGCCCTCATGGTCTGGGGTGGGGATCCGTCCGTTCCCGAGCCTCGGAACTGGCTAGTTCAAGGCACAGCAACTCGTACAAGCGACCAGGGGAGGACTTATCGGAGGAGGGCCAGGAAGCTGGCTGCTCTGTAAGAGCCTGGGAGCTGAGATTGTATGGACACTAGTGAATCCACATTTCCTAGGGTATCACCAAAATGGCTGGAAGATTCAGGCACCATAGGAAAAGTTCCTAAACCCATTCGGTTACAACATAGTCTGTGGCAGAGACTTTTGCATTGTTCACTTGAAGTTTCACAACCTAGTCTGTGGCAGAGACTGTGCTAATCTTTGAATCACTTGTTGGCTGCTAGATCTACAGATGGGTTTATCCAACAGTGAAGTGCCCAGTTGCGAGTGGCTACTCTCTGGGCTGTCTAAAGAGACATTTGCTTGATGTCAGCAGTTCTGAAGTGCCTGAGCTTTATAACCCATACCCTCTATTCCCAACTGAGAGACTGTGTTATATTTGAATGTTTCTTTTTGCAAATAAAAAATCCTCAAAAGGACTTTTGAGTGTTGGCCTCTGAAATCACTGGGTACTAACCCTGGGAACCCCTAGACAACGAACGACGAGCTACAAGGAGGAAGTAATTGGTAAGCCCAGAAAATACATAGCCGCCCCGCAGGGGTTATGGCGCTACATAATCATACCTCATAGAAAGGTAAGTATACAAACAAAATCCACCATAAACAGAAGAAGGGAACTGTCTCAGAAAACTGCGCCTGCCAGGCCAAGGGATAAGCCCACATCTACAAGCCAAAAATAGTAAATGCCTGCTAGTAATGTAACTGGTAAATCATAATGGAATTTACACTAAATAAGGTATATTTGCAATGTATATAAATAATCACATTCTTTTACCGAATAGGGTAATATCATAAACCCAATATCCTATAGGCATCAAATATCCTCAAAGATACTATACCAATGGGCCAAACAGGTTGGAAGGTAGAGAGGACCAAAAGATCCACAAATAATCACTTAAGCATCTTAATCCCATTAACCCAGGACAACCCTGCTGAATAGGATGATTACTAGATGGAAAAGGGCTCAGCAAAAGATATCATCTAAAATGCCATAAGACCATAACTCTTATAAGTATGTGGCATGGGTCTTTCCTTCATCCAAAAAGAATGCCAATGTTGCTAGTTAAAGTTCCTTGAACTGTGGCTGAATGACCTTGAATGTGTTGGAGCCTGCATGGTTTCGGGACCAAGGCCACCTGGCAAAGCCAGCAGCAAGACACCAATGAACGGTATCTGTGTTAAACCACTTGCTACCCTGTCACAGTACATTTACTGCTGCAGAAAGACAAAGCAGCAAGTGGTTAAACACAGATACATTAACAAAAAGAGACCAACAAGACGGACTATATCGGTACCTGAACAGGATATGCAAACAAAACATTAAGTAATTTCTAATTAAAAATCGTTCAGGAATTTCTGGAGACGGGTTGACGACCACATGTATTATATCAGGAAAAATCTGCTTTATACACCCATAGGTAGACATGTAGCATTAGAACATACAAATTACACATCCATGGTTTGCTTCACAGGCCTTGAAAGGGTCAGAGAGGACCCTAGGGGCGGCAACATTGATCAAAAGTTGCTTCAACGTGAGGCCAAATGGTTATTTAAATTAAATGCTACCAGGGCACTGGGCCTGAATGACTCCCTTAGCTATAGTTCTTTTCTCTAATTTAATAGAATTGAGCTAATGTCTACAGAGCAGCCCTTTTAGTTTTGGGCTTGCTCACTAGCAGAATCCTGATCCTGATGTTTGTATTAACCTGTATATTTACCGCCTATGTTCTGTTAGGTATATACTGATCTGCCATTAATGTAAATAAAATGTAATTTTTTTTCTTTAACTTTTTTCTTTCTTTCATTTTGTATATATGTCTTGTTTGCTTTTATATATATGTTGGACAAACATGGGAGAAATAATGAGGTAAGCTTCTGCTCGGTCCTAAGATGGGATCTCCAACATCTATATTATATGGTATCACGGAGGATGGGGGGACGTGATGATGTGCATCTACGGGACTTGGTTTCACCGATTCTGGTTGGTAGAGTGTCCCTCTTGGCTTGGATAGCATCGGGGATAGGAGGGCAACAATGTTTGCTCTCCATTCACCCTTGGTGGTGGTGTTGCGGTGGTGGCGTCGAGGGGACATCTCCATACCTGGATTGATGGTGCATTGGATGGATTTTGGTTAACCATCTACATGGTGTATACTAGTTACGCTTTAATATAATCCCTTTTCTAGTCTTCAGCTGTACAATTTTGGTTGGCGGTCTCCCTATGTATTCTAGCTGATGTTTTTCATTTAGACTAGCCTCTCTCTGTTAGTATTGCGGGATGGGTATTCCCTTTGCTCATGTGCGAGCGCTGTGGAAACACTGGGAATAAGTTAGGTCCCATCAGCACGTGTGCAGGGTCTTAGTCAGTGCGCTTGTGCCACGGCTGGTATTAGATACCTCTATGCGCATGTGTGGGGCTCACTGTATAACAGGCGCATGCAATGGCGACTTTTTAATGCGCAAATGCGCACGCCCTCTATTCTCTATGGAAACCAAGCACAATGCGCTGTAAGTAATATGAGCGGGCTGAGGCTCATCGTCTCCAGCTGTCAGTAATTATACTAATGGGCTGGTTTGGCAGTCTTTTTTGGCGCCATGGCGCATATTTAAGTTGTAATGGTTGAGTCAATTAGTGAGCGGTGTATCTACTGAATGGATGGACGCTGGAGGTAACCACTCTGCATTCTGTTGATGGGATTTGATGTGTATTTGGCTTGGTTAATTTTACTCTGTGTATACTATTGATTAGGACCTTATAGTCCTGTTTTACTTTTCTTCCTCAGTGTTAACCTGCCTGCTTGATACTCTTATTGGATTTTCTTGTGAAGGATACCTGTGTGTTCCCTATAAGTTAGATTGCTTCCAAGGAGCTGTTTCTAAGAATATTGGTGACAGTATAGGAGAGGCCCTCTAGTGGCCAGCTTCAGGTACTTATTATTGGAATTATGTCTATATGTCTTGCTTTTGGGCTAAGGTGTATTTTGTTGGCTCTGTAGTCAATGTAGGTATATATTTAAGACACTAAACGGATCCCATTTGGAATTTATAGGTATGCCATTTCTGGCTATTCACATGCTTTGAAGCATCCAAAGCTACCTCTGCGGCGTCATCTAATTATGATAGGCGTAAGTACACATTGGAATTTCAAAGATATTAATTAGAACCTTTGATGGTAATATTATCATTGAGATTATATATTTTGACATATTTTTTTTTATATATTATATATTTGTTTTTCTAACGAATAGATCGATTCCAATGCCAATCTAAGTCCCTTACTTGCACAATACCGTCCATTCTCCCCCTATTTTCCATCCAAGAGGAATACACCGCCTCCGTCCTAATGGGCCTGTCTGGCCTCTATGTAGCTGTACAAATGTAAGTTAGGCTGTTTCAGCCTGTATCCTTAACATATATTTCACGTGTCCATATTTAGACTGCAATATCTGCATAATTATTATTTATATTGTGCATTTAAAGGATTTGACTTACATACCTCTTTCACCCATGTTTTCTAACTTCTAAGGTTCTCTGGTCATGCATGTCTGGTTCTGAAGAAGCTACTTGCGAAACGTGTCTACCAGTGTTTATGACATGAAATATAACCTTGACTATCAAGTTACATATGAACATGTGTCTCCATTTTTAACTACAATGTATATATACTGTATTTTGTATCAATAAAATAATTAGAAATTAATGAATGTTTTGTTTGCATATCCTGTTCAGGTACCGATATAGTCCGTCTTGTTGGTCTCTTTTTGTTAATGTTATATAGGATGCGGTACCCCCTTAGCTTGAATCACATATTTTGGATAAACACAGATACAGTTCATTGGTGTCTTGCTGCTGGCTTTGCCAGGTGGCCTTGGTCCCGAAACCACCATGCAGGTACAATCAAATTCAAGGTCATTCAGACACCGTTTTTTTGGTCCTCTCTACCTTTCATCTTGTTTGGCCAATTAGTATAGTATCTTTGAGCCATATTGTCTTTGTCAATCAGCATGGATCCTGAAGAAGCTGAATAAGCAAAACATGTTGATCCAGCACACCTTTTTTGACATATATAGTACTGGTGCCTCCATAGGTACGTATTTTAGTTCATCCACATTATAGATACAAACTTATAGCAACTTCTGGAAGAACTGTGGTTGAGAATTGCTACTCTAAATATTATTAGGAAATATCTTGTAATGCTGATTTCATCTGTTACTAGTACATGAAATCCCTCTTCAATGGGACATACTGTAATGCCGTGTACACACGAGCAGAATTTCTGACAGAAAGAGTCCAATGGGAGCTTTTCATTGTATATTCCAACCGTGTGTATGCCCCATCAGACTTTTTCCATTGAAAATTCAAACGGACTTAAAGAACATGTTCTATATTTATCCGACGGAAAAAACGCTCGTCAGTATGCTGTTCCGACGCACCAAAAACTACGTATGCTCTGAAGCAAGTACGAGACGGAAGCTATTGGCTACTGGCTATTGAACTTCCGTTTTCTAGTCCCATCGTACGTATTGTACGTCACCGCGTTCTTGACGGTTGGACTTTGGTGTGTATGCAAGACAGCTTGAGCGGAATTCCGTCGGAACTCCGTCGGAAAAACCTTCCGAGTTTATTCCGACGGCAAAACCCGCCGTGTGTACAGGTCATAGGTCTTCATATACACAGGCCTCAAAGGGGTACTGAGGGGTACTGAGCATGTGGTCCTGATGCTCACAGGCTGCTGTAAGTGAATTTGAGTTGAATGGCAATGTGAAACAACACGTCAAATATCAGCATCAGATTTCCCCCTCATAATGAGACTCATAACGACGCAGACGCAGATCTTTAACTCTGGTCATTTGGATCCTGCTTCTTTCACTGCTGGGAAATATAGCTCTTAAATTTGAAATGTCTCTGTATAATCAGATTTTTCTTTTTATCTTTAATATCCCTTTGATATAGCTGGCTATGTATAACCAAGCATCTCCAACATGTATGAGATTCATGGACCCAACATTTACCTCATCACTGCGGAATCTTTTCTTTAAAAGGTAAGAACAGTTAATCTGTCCTCCTAAAATGTATTGCATTCTTGGGCTATTGCCTGGCTGAAAATCTGAGTAGACAGTTTACTCAAAAAACTAGAATCTAATAACAATGGCTAAAATGTTGCCAATGGTGGTGTCACTTTCAGAACATGGTAGCTTTTGCATCACTATTTAAAGGTACGTGTCAATAAGGCTTAAAGGGGATTCCAGAGAGCACATAAATGCTCATATAATATGGTGGATATGAACATTTGTTGTGAATTCATTTCCAAAAGTACAGGGAGGACAAACAGGAATTGCAAGACTGTAGGGATTAGTTGCGTATTTTACTATTTAGGTGTGGCACATTTAAGGTTGCCCATCTATTTCAATTGGCTGTCCACACGCTGCAATCACACAGAAGAAGTGCAAGAAACTTTGTTTTAAAATGCATGATACTTAGTAAGGTGTACTAGTGTGCGATTACAAAAAATGGAAACAAAGCGCAGATGTATAAAAAAAAAAAATGTGCACTACAGAAATGCGCACAATTTTGCTTGCATTTCTGCATCACACAAGTGTGAACAGGTCCTAAAACAGGTGTTCTGTCCTGAAGCCTTTGCTGTGACAGACAACACGTACTAACTGGTCCACTTTAACCAATTTGCAACTAATGTACAAATATACACTATAAAACCAAAAGTATTGGAACACCTGCCTTTACAGGCATATGAATTTTAATGGCATCCCAGTCTTAGTCTGCAGGGTTCAATATTGAGTTGGCCCACCCTTTGCAGCTATAACAGCTTCAACTCTTCTGGAAAGGCTATCCACAAGGTTTAGGAGTGTGTCTATGGGAATGTTTGACCATTCTTCCAGAAGCGCATTTGTGAGGTCAGGCACTGATGTTGGACAAGAAGGCCTGGCTTTCAGTCTCCGCTCTATTTCATCCCAAAGGTGTTCTATTGGTTTGAGGTCAAGTTCCTCCACCCAAGTTCCTCCACCCAAACTCGCTCATCCATATCTTTATGGGCCTTGCTTTTTTCACTGGTCCAAATCATTTGGTGGAGGGGGATTATGGTGTGGGGTTGTTTTTTCAGGGGTTGGGCTTGGCCCCTTACTCCCAGTGAAGGGAACTTAAAGACATTTTGGACAATTTCATGCCCCTTCCTTCCTTCCTTGTGGCCCCTTCCTGTTCCAACATGACTGCGCACCAGAGAACAAAGCAAGGTTGATAAAGATACGGATGAGCGAGTTTGCCCACGAAACGCTCATCAATTTGGTGGAATGAACAAGTAAAAGTGGAGGAGGAGATTTGTCCTTGAGAGTGTAAGCTCTAGTGATCAGCTTTCTTATCTATCCTGCAATTGTGCACATAGGAGCAAGGTGTCCCTTGTGAGTAGGGATGAGCCTAGGGTTGCCACATTTTCTTCAAGTCAAACCCGGACACTTTAGCACACAGCATTGTTTTTTTTTTACAGTATAAACTATACATATGTTTTGCAATTAAATAACATTTCTAATCATATGAAGTTAATCACAATAGTCCCCCTTTACATCAGAGTCCACAGAGTCCCCCTTTTACATCTGAATCCACAGAGTTCCCTTACACTGTAAGGGAGGACTCTGCAGACTCTGAGGTAAGGGAGAACTCTGGAGACTCTAACATAAGGGATGCTCTGGGAACCCTGATTTAAGGGGGAACACTGAGAATGGAGAGGACTCTGATGTAAGGGGGAACACTGTGGCCTCTGTTGTAAAGGGGAACTCTGATGAAAGGGGTGCTCTGAGAACCCTGATTTACCTTGGTGTACTCACTCAGAGGCTAGAGAGAGAATGAGGGAGACTTCAGTCACAGACAGTAATCAATGGTAAGCTCACTCACCCCTTGGCAGTCAGCACCTCTCATCCAGATGTATCTGAGGATGCTGGACTTCACATTTCCAACCCTCACTTTCCTTTTTTGAGTAGTGTGGTCAAACACAGAGGGGTGGGGGTGGGAGGGAGAATTGTTAGTGCTGGCTTTGGGCAGTGTGAAAGAGAGCGTTACAGACACTCTCGGTTTATACAACGGCAGCCAACAACCCTACTGGGAAGCCCTAGTCCTGTCTGAATAATGTGCCCGGGTTTCAGGCAGTCTGAAACCCATATGCATGATTCCAAACCCGAACTGTCCGGTTGAATCCTGGACAGTTGGCAACCCTAATTGAGCTTGATGTTTGAATCGAACGTAAGTTTGACTCGAAACTTGGTTGTTCGCCGAACAGTGAATAGTGTGTGGATGGAGATAGTTTGAGCTAGATTAGGCAGACAGGTTAGTTAGTGGCATTGCATTTGATATACTGTATATATATATATATATATATATATATATATATATATATATACAGTATATACAGTATGTACTCTGCATTCAGTGTAGCCTATATATTCAGTGTAGACTCTATATTCAGTCAATGGAGGCAGTGTAGTTATATAACACAGTGTATTGAAGTGGTTAAGGGGAACCCTGTGCCAAAATGTAAACAAAAAATGGCCTGGGGGTCCTCCCAAAATCCATACCAGGCCCTTCAGGTCTGGTATGGTTTTTAAGGGGAACACTGTGCCAAAATTAAAACAAAAATGGCGTGGGTGTCCCCCTCAAAATCCATACCAGACCCTAATCCGAGCATGCAACCTGGCAGGCTGCCGAAAAAGGGGGGGGGGTGAGAGAGCGCCCCCTCCTGAACCGTACCAGGCCACATACCCTCAACATGGGGAGGGTGCTTTGGTCTGATATGGATATTAAGGGGAACTCTACACCAAAAATTTAAACAAAATGGCGTGGGGGTCCACCCAAAATCCATACCAGGCCCTTGTCCCCATGTTAATGGGGACAAGGGCCTCATCCCCACAACCCTTGCCCGGTGGTTGTGGGGGTCTGTGGGCAGGGGGCTTATCGGAATCTGGAAGCCCCCTTTAACAAGGGGACCCCCAGATCCCGCCCCCCTCCCATGTGAAGGATACCCATTCACCAAAAAAGTGTCAAAAAAGTAAAGACGACAGCAGACAATTTTTGACAATTCCTTTATTTTAAAAAAAAAAACTTCTGGAGGATTGGTGCCCAGAACTAAACAGCATACTCCAAGTGCTGCTGGACCATAGTCTTGTAAAGTGGGAGAATTATCGCTTTATCTCAATCTTAATGCATGCCAATATTCTGTTTGCTGAGCCTATCATCTACTAGGACCCCCAGGTTCTTTTCCATCCTTGATTCCCCAGAGGTTCTCCCCCCAGTGAGTAGATCACATTCATATTTTTGCCACCCAAATGCATTATTTTTCCACATTAAACCTCATTTGACATGTAGTTGCCCACCCCATTAATTTGTTCATATCTACTTGCAAGGTTTCCACATCCTGAGGAGAAGTTATTGCTGCTTAGCTCAGTATCACCTGCAAATACAGAGATTGAACTGTTTATACCATCCTCCAGGTTGTTTATGAACAAATTAAAACGGAAAAATGGATTGGTCACAGGACAGAACCCTGGGGGACCCCTCTTTCCACCCCTGACCATTCTGAGTGCTCTCTATTTATCACTACCCTCTGAACTCATCCTTGTAGCCAGTTTTTAATCCATGTACTCACCCTATTGTCCATGCCAGCGGACCTTACTTTGTACAGTAAACGTTTATGGGGAACTGTGTCAAATACTTTTGCAAAATCGAGAAACACATCATCTACGGGCCTCTCTTTATCTAGATGGCAGCTCACCACCTCATAGAAGGTTAATAGATTGATTTGGCAAGAACGATTCTTCATGATGATTACTGCTAATGATACCTTTTCATTACTAAAATCGTGTATATAGTCCCTTATCATCCCCTCCAAGAGCTTGCATACTATTGATGTTAGGCTAACTGGTCTGTAATTCCCAAGGATGTATTTTGGCCCTTATTTAAATATTGGTGCTACATTGGATTTTCTCCAATCAGCTGGTACCATTCCAGTCAGTAGACTGTCAGTAAAAATTAGGAAAAATGGTCTGGCAATTACTTGACTGAGTTCCCTAAGGACCCTCGGGTGCAAGCCATCTGGTCCCGGTGACTTTTTAATGTTACAGTTTTCAAGTCTATTTCTAATTCTGCCCTTTGTTAGCCATGAGGGTGCTACCTGTGATGTGCCAGGAGGATAAACACTGTAGTTTTGGTTACTGTAGCCCTCCGATTCCTTTGTGAAGACTGAGAAGAAGAATAAATTCAATACCTTCGCCATCTTGCCATCCTTTGTAACCAGATTCTTTTTTTGAAGGCCTTCTCCTTTGCTTTTATATGCATTTTTACATTGGAGTTAAACCACCCAGGACTTTTATTCGCTCTTTTAAATTTATTTCATAATGGCTAATGCCCTTATTTAATATGCTCTCAAAGCAAACCCATCTCTCCTCAGTGTTACATAGTATGTGAGGTTGAAAAAAGACACAAGTCCATCAAGTCCAACCTATGTGTTCTTTGTTCCTAAAATTTTATACCAATTAATATCTTCTAGCAAGGTTCATAGTTTAGGGAAGTTGGCTCTTTTAAAATTCATTGTCTTTGTATTCCCCTTATGTTTCATATTGTGTGATTTATACTGAAGCCAATTGACCTGTGATCGCTGTTACCTAAATTTCCCCATATTTCCACATCCGTGATCAGGTCTGTATTGTTAGTAATCAGTAAGTCTAGTAACGCTTTGATTCTGATTGGTGCATTTACCATCTGACCAATCAAATTGAACTGCAAGCTTTATGCCCCGTACACACGATCAGACTTTTTGCCAACAAAACCGTGCATTTTTGTTCGAAGGATGTTGGCTCAAACTTGTCTTGCATACACACGGTCACACAAATGTTGGGCAACAATTACAAACGTGGGAACGTACAAGACGTACGATGAGCCGAGAAAAAGGAAGTTCAATAGCCAGTGCGGCTCCTTCTGCTTGATTCCGAGCATGCGTGAACTTTTGTGCACCGGACTTGTGTACACACGATCGGAAATTCCAACAACAAAGTTTTGTTGGCAGAAAATTTGAGAACCTGCTAGCCAACATTTGTTGCCGGAAAGTCTGACAACAAATGTTCGATGGAGCATACACACGGTCAGACTTTCAGCCAACAAGCTCACATCCAACATTTGTTTTCAGAAAATCCGATCGTGTGTACGGGGCATTAGACAAATGCGTTGTTCCTTCCGCCCAGTCTATGTCTGGATAATTGAAATTATGACACTTCCCATCCTTGCCGCTAATCCAAATTGTGATAGGAGGTCCGTCTCCCCCTCCTCTCTCAGGTTAGGGGGCCTATAGCATACTCCCAGTATTACTTTCCCCTTAGTTTCATCCCTTTGGAGCTCTACCCATAAGGATTCTACCTCCTCCCTAGCTCCCTTAGTGATGTCCTCTCTCACATTCACTTGTACATTATTCTTAATATACAGGCATACCCCTCCCCCTTTTTTACCCTCTCTATCCCTGCAATAAAGGGAATACCCTTGAATGGTTGCCAGCCAATCATGAGAGCTGTTGAACCAAGTCTCTGAAACTCCCACAAAATCGAAATCCTCTTCGTACAACAGTATCTCTAGTTCTCCTAACTTGCCCACCAGGCTCCTGGCATTGGTGAACATGCCACGTAGTTTAGATAGGTTGCATACTGTCTTCTTATTGGTTTATGTGCTTTAATCATCCTACCACTAATGACGCCAATACTACCCTCTGGAATATGTTCCACACTGACTATCTCCACCTCTGGACCCCCCCCTCCCGTCGCCTAGTTTAAAAGCCCCTCTAACTTTTCGACCATCTTCACTCCCAGCAGATCTGCACCCTCTTGATTTAGGTGCAGACTGTCCCATCTATAGAGGTGGTGACCGACTGAGAAGTTGGCCCAGTTCTCCAGGAACCCAAACCCCTCCTTACTACAATAGCTCCTCAGCCACTTGTTTACTTCCCTAATCTCCCTCTGCCTTTCTGGTGTGGCTCGAGGTACCGGTAGTATTTCTGAGAATACTACCATGGAGGTCCTTTTCCTCAAGTATTTCTGAGAATACTACCATGGAGGTCCTTTTCCTCAATTTAGCTCCTAAGTCCCTAAAATAGTTCTTTAGGACACTCCATCTTCCTCTGACTTTGTCATTGGTGCCAACGTGCACCATGACAGCCGGGTCTTCCCCAGCCCCTTGCAGTAACCTGAAAAAAGTGACAATGGGGCGCTGAAAAATAATACCTTAATTAAATAGAAAAAAACGTATTTGCCTTCATCAAAGTGAGGGCAAATGGGATTAGTAAAGTGAGTCCCAACCACAGTGTTCAAAATACTAATAGCATATATCATATAAATGACATACAAGTGACCGTACAATTATGTGCAATAATACAGTTGCAATGTATAACATAGAAAGTCCAATCCAAGTGATTATACAAAGAAATGGTAGTAATAATATTGGAAATTGTTAAAACAGGTCCACCAAAACGACTTTCAAAGTGCAGTAGAATCTTCTAAAAAGAACGTTGAGTGAACCTTCACCACAGATTTCAGCAAACGACACCCAATAGTGGTTGTAATGTAGTCTTCTTACCAGATCCATTTGACTACTTTAATTAAAAAGATAGCCAGACAACTCTTGTACAGGTTTGTGCCTGCTCACATATAGAATGGCATGGAAATATATGGGAAAACCTTCCTCCTCAGACGGGGCATATAAAAAGAGCAAAACATATCCATAGTGTAATATTGTTTATTAATATAAAAGTTTGTTAATAAATTGCCAAATGGCTCCTTACATTGTGCAGTGCCCGACCCGCCACTAGGGCTGCTCGTTTCTCAAAATAGTAATGTTCGGATGGGAAAACCCTCGTTGGTCACCGATGTTTCGGCGTGCATTCCACTCCGTACAGCCGACAACCAGGAGACTGGATATGGCGTAGTAAAACGTGACCAGGTACCGCCTCAACGTACGTTTCGTCAACACGTCTTTAGGAAGCGTACCTGGTCACTGGGGTCAATGTTTTTAAAGTGCCATTCACAGGCTGTAGCGAATGAGAAAATGTATTATGCGCAGCCTCAGTCCCGCTCAGGTGATTAAGACAGAACGCTGCTAACATCATTATATAGATAATTCATTACATTGGACTAGTAAGGAACAAATGGCAGTAATAATGGAACAAAAGAAAGAACTTGATTGGAAATCACTGTAATAAAATACTTTAAAATAATATCACACTCTAGGTCTAATCCCTGAATTATAAAAACCCATTAATAGATTTCTATATATATGGCATTATCACACCCTTCCTCTAGGTGTCTCACTAGCCAAATAAACAAGCTGTGAGCACAAATAATGGTGCCAATAGAAATCTTACTAACAGGGTTTTGAATATATAATATGGCATCGCCAAAGAAAAACTTTCATGATACGATATTTAATTGCAATTAAAAAATAGGAAGATACAAGTGGGCCTACTCACATTTGTGGTATAACTCCCAATTATCTCTCTTGATTATACAAAAAAACTTAGATTACCCATAATCCCTTATCCCTATAGTGGGGTAATTGTAGTATAAATAAATTTATATTAAAATCTTCATAGCAGGAGAGTGTATCTCGTACTGTAAAGTACCCCCAATGGTTAACTTAACTACTTAATTTGTATATCCATTTGGTTTCATTTTTGGATACCTCTCTTCTCATGTGTGTCCCTCTCCAATGTCTTGTGATTTTATCAATACCATAAAACCTACAGAGTGTGGGATCACTGTTATGATGTGATTCAAAATGTCTTGACACGCTATGGTTAGGGAATCCTTTTTTAATATTCTCCAGGTGTTCATTAATTCTTACTTTTAATTGTCTCGTTGTTCGGCCTACATATTGCATTGAGCACGGGCACTCTAGCACATAAGTAACATGGTCCGAATTGCATGTAATCAAAGGTTTGATTTTATATTCATCCTTTGTTACATATGATTAAAATGGGGACACCTTCTTGGATGATCCCAGCCTTCTGGTCAGTCTGCAGGCCCTGCATCTTGTACAGAAGTGGAAGCCGGATCCGGTACATTACGGGCTATTTGGTTTCTCAGGCCTGGTGCCCTCCTATAGATGAATCTGGGCTTTTGAGGGATTGAAAACATTAAATTCCTATCTTGTAACAAAACAGGCCAGTATTTTTTTTTAAAGGCCTCTACCTGCCTATACTGTCTGTTAAACCTTGTTACAAAGGCCACCTCTCCCTTGTATTCAGGTTTTAGGCTTTGTCTTCAATAGGGATTGTCTATCCATCAGGGACACTTGTGCCAACACCTTGGTCAGTGTCTCTGAAGAGTAGCCTTTTTCTAGGATCCTCCCTGTTAGTACCTTAGCTTGTGTATAAAAATCACCATCATTAGCACAATTCCGTTTTAGTCTCATATATTGTCCTTTGGGGACTGCTCCTATCCACTGTGGGTGATGGCAGCTGTGTGTTGGCACATAGCCATTCCTGTTAGTGGTCTTAACCACTTGCCGACCGCCCCATGTATATATACGTGAGCAGAATGGCACGTACAGGCAAAATCCTGTACCTGTACGTGACATTCTTCCGGCGGGTGGGGGGTCCGATTGGACACCCCCCCCCCCGCCGGCGGGGACGGTCGGCATCGCTTCAGGAGCGATCTGGGATGAGGGAACGGCCAGTGGTTTCTGGCCACCCCCTCGCGATCGCTCCTGGCGAATCAAATGCTTCCCCTGGCTGTGTCATTCTAAACACAGGCAGAGGAAGTGATGTCACACTCGGCGTGTCGGTCAGAAAGACCGGAACGCTGAGGAGTGAACACATCCAGGTTAGTGCACCAACAGTACACTGACACCAGTACACATAGGCACGTATTTCACCCCCCTGTCACCCCCAGATCACCCCCCAGATCACCCCCTGCCCCCCCCCAGTCACAGTGTCACTAATTGCAGTGATCATTTATTTACTGATCACTGCATTTAGTGTCAGTTATGACTGAAATAACTGTCAGGGCAGTTAGTTTTAGGCCCCTTTAGGTCTAAGGTAGCCCCCTACCCCCCCCCCTAATAAAGGTTTAACCCCTTGATTGCCCCCCAGGTAACCCTTTCACCCCCTTTTGCCAGTGTCACTAAGCAATCGTTTTTCTGATCGCTGCATTAGTGCCACTGGTGCCGCTAGGTAGCCAGTTTTTTTTTAAGTTAACCGCCAGGTTTATATAGGTTCATAAATAGGTTTATAGGTCAGGTACCCCCATATTACAACCTAAATAAAGGTTTTAACCCCCTGATTGCCCTAGAGTTAACCCTTTCACCAGTGATCACCGTATAAGTGTCACTGGTGACGCTGGTTAGCCAGTTAGTTATTTCGTTATTTAGTTTCCCCGTCAGGTTTATATATAGCGTCAGGTACCCCCATATATATTACCTAATAAAGGTTTTAACCCCCTGATTGCCCCTAGTTACCCCTTCACCCCCTTTTGCCAGTGTCACTAAGCGATCGTTTTTTTTTGTTCGCTGCATTAGTGTCACTGGTGCCGCTAGGTAGCCAGTTTTTTTTTTAGGTTAACCGCCAGGTTTATATAGGTTCATAAATAGGTTTATAGGTCAGGTACCCCCATATTACAACCTAAATAAAGGTTTTAACCCCCTGATTGCCCCTAGAGTTAACCCTTTCACCAGTGATCACCGTATAAGTGTCACTGGTGACGCTGGTTAGCCAGTTAGTTATTTAGGTTCCCCGTCAGGTTTTTATATAGCGTCAGGTACCCCCATATATTACCTAATAAAGGTTTTAACCCCCTGATTGCCCCTAGTTAACCCTTTCACCAGTGATCACCGTATAACTGTTACGGGTGACGCTGGTTAGTTAGTTTATTTTTTATACTGTCAGGGCACCCGCCATTTATTACCCAATAACGGTTGAACCCCCTGATCGCCCGGCGGGTGATATCAATTAGGTTTTAGGGTCAAATAAGGTCTGCGTCGCCCGAGGTTAGTGCCAGTACCGCAAACACCCACGCACAAAGCATACACCTCCCTTAGTGGTACAGTATCTGAACAGATCAATATCTGATCTGATCAGATCTATACTAGCGTCCCAGCAGTTTAGGGTTCCAAAAAACGCATTGTTAGCGGGATCAGCCCAGATACCTGCTAGCACCTGCGTTTTCCCCCTCCGCCCAGCCCAGCCCACCCAAGTGCAGTATCGATCGATCACTGTCACTTACAAAACACTAAGCACACATAACTGCAGCGTTCGCAGAGTCAGGCCTGATCCCTGCGATCGCTAACATTTTTTTGTGGTAGCGTTTTGATTCCGTCACTAACAGTCAGGAGCTTTTTTACCTGTGAATCTCAAAAAAATATATATAAAATAAAAAAAACAAAAATAGTTGTCGTTTTATTGTTCTCTCTCTCTCTCTCTCTCTATTCTCTCTCTATTCTCTCTCTATTGTTGCTCTTTTTTTACTCCATTCTATTCTGCAATGTTTTATTATGCTTTATCATGCTTGCTTTTCAGGTATGTAATTTTGTTTACTGTGTCTTATTGTTAACCATTTTTTTGTTTTCAGGTGCGCCATTCAGTTGCAGCGCGGATTTATTTATCTTGACAGCAACAGCGTTTTCTCCCACGATACATAAAGCCGCGACTCCAACGCTGTAGGAGGTGATTTCACCACCACAGTTAAAAAAAAGAGCATATATGCCGAAGCATGGGGGCAGCAGGGGTGGAGGAGAAATTGGCTCCTAATGCCGCATACATACGGTCGAAATTCCGACGGAGGCTTGCCCCGTGGAAAAGTCTGACCATGTGTACATGGCATAACTTTTGCGGGAGGATGCCCCCATGCTTCAGGATATATAAATGGTGCATGTATGCCCATCATTAGAAGTGGGTGGATGAAGGGAGGTATTCTAATGGTGGGCATACCCACCAATCAATCTCTTTTTTTCGTTCAGCCAAGAGGCTGCATGAAAGAAAAAGATTACAATATATGTGCAGTATGTTGCTGGACTTTGAATGGTTATACCAGAATGATGCCTGCAGGTTTAGGTATCATCTTGGTATCATTCTTTTCAGCCAGTGATCGGCTTTCATGTAAAAGCAATTCTAGCGGGTAATTAGCCTCTAGACTGCTTTTACAAGCAGTGGGAGGGAATGTCCCCCCTCCCGGATATAAACCGCGCCATTGGGAAAGCGTTTTATCACACCGATCTTGGTGTGGTCATATGCTTTGAGGGCAGAGGAAAGATCTAGGGTCTAATAGACCCCAATTTTTTCAAAAAAAGAGTACCTGTCACTGCCTATTGCTATCATAGGGGATATTTACATTCCCTGAGATAACAATAAAAATGATAACAAAGAAAAAAAATGGAAGGAACAGTTTAAAAATAAAATAAAAAAGCTAAATAAATAAAATAAAAAAAATTAAATAAAAAAAAGCACCCCTGCCCCCCCCCCCCCTTCTCTTGCGCAAAGACGAACACAAGCGTTGGTCTGGCGTCATATGTAAACAGCAATTGCACCATGCATGTGAGGTATCACCGCGAAGGTCAGATCAAGGGCAGTAATTTTAGCAGTAGACCTCCTCCGTGAATCTAATGTGGTAACCTGTAAAGGCTTTTAAAGGCTTTTAAAAATGTATGTACTTTGTCGCCACTGCGTGTTTATGCGCAATTTTAAAGCATGTCGTGTTTGGTATCCATGTACTCGGCCTAAGATCATATTTTTTATTTCATCAAAAATTTGAGCAATATAGTGTGTTTTAGTGCATTAAAATAAAAAAAAGTGTATTTTTTTCACAAAAAATGCGTTTGAAAAATCGCTGCGCAAATACTGTATGGAAAAAAAAATGCAACACCCACCATTTTAATCTGTAGGGCCTTTGCTTTAACAATATATATAGTGTTTGGGGGTTCAACGTAATTTTCTTGCAAAAAAAAAAATATGTTTTCATGTAAACAAAAAGTGTCAGAAAGGGCTTTGTCTTCAAGTGGTTAGAAGAGTGGGTGATGTGTGACATAAGCTTCTAAATGTTGTGCATAAAATGCCAAGACATTTCAACCCCCCCCCCCCCCCCAAATGACCCCATTTTGGAAAGTAGACACCCCAAGCTAATTGCTGAGAGCTATGTTGAGCCCATTAAATATTTATTTATTTTTGTCCCAAGAGATTGAATAATGAAAAAAAATATATATATATATTTTTTTTACAAAAAGTTGTCACTAAATGATATATTGCTCAAACATGTCATGGACATATGTGGAAATACACCCCAAAATACATTCTGTTGCTTCTCCTGAGTACGGGGATACCACATGTGTGAGACTTTTTGGGAGCCTAGCTGCATACGGGACCCCAAAAACCAAGCACCGCCTTCAGGCTTTCTTTTTTTTTTTCTTTGCCATCTCAGTTCAACTTCAGGCGGACTTTACTCCACATTATCTGTTCATTGCGTCCGTTTCAGTGTTTACATCATTGTGGCATTGTCTTGATTGCTAGTTGATCTATAATCGGCTTTATTCCTTTAATATACTATGAGCTTTTTATATTTTATCGCCTCCCCCCCTCCCATGCCCCGCTCCGCTTGCTCTGACCGTTGGCCTAATATGAAACCTGGTTCTTACTTTTTACGTCGGGTACTTCAACTTGAACTCTATGGACGTAGGGCTTCTGCGAAACTCCACGACCTTTTAAACTTTTTCCATTTATCCCACTTCTCTACTAAATCTCCCGTGGAGTCTTCCGGATTGGTTCTGAGGGATTCCATTAGTCGGGTGTTTTCAACAAAATCTATCCACTCCCAAATTGGAGGGCTCTCTTGTTTCCTCCAATTTCTCGCAATCTGACGCTTAGCTGCATTAAGCAAGTGCGGAACTAGAGAGCTTTGATAATTTTTTGTAGGTCCTTTAGTACCGTGGAACAGGATCACCCAGGGGTCCTTTTCAAGAATAACTCCAGTGACCTCCTTAGTATAATCTAATATTCTACTCCAATACGCTTTTATCTTATGGCAGTTCCACCATAGGTGTGCCATCGTTCCCTTTTCACCACAGCCCCTCCAACACTCAGCCGAACCTCCCTGTGTATATTGGCTTATTCTGGATGGAGTTAAATACCACCTAGAAAGGCACTTAAAGTTAGTTTCGTGGGCCCTGGAGTCAACTGCCGAACTATAAGTTAACTTGAAAATTTTTCTCATTGTTAATGTGTCGATTTGAGTGCCCAATTCCCTCTCCAAGTTTTGAATGTATGTGGGTATCTCCCCTCCCTCCACCTCCTGTAAGTGCTTATATATCTTTGATATTGATCCTTTTGTATCAGATGCTGTAAAAATACGCTCCAAGCGAGTCAGATCGTTGCCTTCCCTTATTGGTTGGGGAAGGCTTCTGACAAAGTGGGACAATTGGAGATACCTCCATCCATTCATGTCAAAAAGATCTCTTCTACTTTCTAATTCAATTAATGTGGAAATCTTCCCCTTGTGTACGATGTCTTTCAATTGAGCCCTATTGTCTTTAATCCACCCCCCTCCTAGTGTTTTATTCCCCAGTGCAAAATACGCATTATTTTTTAGTGCTATCAGTGGAGAGTTGTATTTGACTTTAGCTAATTTATAAATTTTATCCCAAATTTTTAGTGTATTTATGGTCATAGTGTTTGTGCCTTCATTCAGTGATCTATACTTTGGAGGAATCCAAATGTCGTTTCCTAGTTGTGAGTTGCTGAGAGTTTTTTCCAAGTTTACCCATCTTTTTTTACTATTACTGTTGCTCCATTCGGGGATTCTCGAGAGTACCGTAGCGTAGTAGTAATTTACCACATCAGGTACTGCTAGGCCCCCTCTTTTTTTCTCCTTCTTTAGTAGGTAAAGTGAGATTCTGTGCTTCTTGTTTTTCCATATAAAGTTCATTAATATGGATTTTAATTTTTTGAGGTACACCTGTGGTAAAGGGATGGGGAGCATTTGGAATTTGTACATAATTTGTACATAATTATGGGTAATAACGTCATTTTGACGGTGTTTATGCGGCCTAGCCACGAGAGAGGTCTTATAGAATAGTCTTTACTTTTTTTAGCTATCTCGTCTAAGAGCGGGATGTAATTGATTCTATATATCTCCTTATCGGATATAGCTAGGTTAATTCCGAGATATTTAATGTATTTTTTCCATGGGAAGACAAATTGTTCCTGAAGCTTCACCTTCTCTTTTTTGGTTACATTTATGTTTAAGATAAAGGATTTTGAGGTATTTATTTTAAAATTGGAAATCTCCCCATATAACTTCAAGATCTGCATTAGGTTGGGCAGAGTTCTCTGTGGATTGTTTATGTAGAATAAAATATCGTCGGCGAACGCTGCTGCTTTGTGTTCGTCGCCGTCTACCACGATACCCTCGACACCTGTGTTATTTCTAACTGTCGCCAGGAGAGGTTCCAAGGAGAGGATAAAGAGGAGGGGAGACAGGGGACATCCCTGTCTCGTCCCGTTTGCCATGCGAAACCAGGCAGATGTTGCTCCGTTGACTTTGACCCTGGCTTCGGGGGCATCGTATAGAACCCTGATCTTTTGTAGTATTTTTGGGCCGAAGCCCATTTGGGCTAATGTTTGAAACATGAGTCCCCAGTCTACCCTGTCAAATGCTTTTTCCGCATCTACTGACAGGAATAGACCTGGGGACTTAGCCTCTCTAGTTCTCTGTAATAGCAGCAGCGTGCGGACTGCGTTATCCCGTCCTTCCCTCCCAGCCATAAAACCCACCTGGTCAGGGTGGATCAGTGTGCCCAAGCACAGCTTGACCCTTTCTGCAAGAATCTTAGCGTAGATCTTAGTATCGACATTTAGGAGTGAAATTGGCCTGTAGCTTGAGCACACTGATCCATCCTTCCCCTCTTTCAGGATAACCGTGATATCGGCCGTCAAAGAGTCTTTACTCATTCTGTATCCCACCCCCAGACCATTGAAATAAGCGCATAATCTAGGGATTAATAGCTCCTGGAATGTTTTGTAATATGATACCGTAAGGCCGTCCGGCCCTGGACTTTTTCCGGAAGGCGAGTTTTTTAGAGCCCTTTTTACTTCTTCTTCAGAGAATGGTCTCTCAAGATCTTCCTTGTCCTCTAGAGGGAGCCTAGGCAGCCCTGCCTTCTCCAAAAAGGATTTTGTTCTGTTTATTTTTTCATCTTTTTCCCAAATGTTTCGGTCTGCTGAATAGACCCCCTCATAGTATTCTCTGAAGGAATTTGCTATATCATTCGAACGGAATTTAACCTCTCCTGTCTTACTTGTATTTTCTCTATAAAATTTCTTGTCTTTTTTTTTTGGAGTATCTTAGCTAAGTGTTTACTTGATTTGTCTCCCCATTGGTATCTTTCTTTTACTATTCTATTATAAGTTTGCTTCGTTTCCTGCTCTAGAAAATCCTTCAAGTCCTCTCTCGTGGCTGTTAGTTTAAGAAATAGTTCTTTATTTTGACCCTTTAATTGTTTGTGTTCTCTTTCAAGTAGGCCTATTTCTGCTTTAAGG
Organism: Lithobates sylvaticus; assembly: GCA_028564925.1. Taxonomy (NCBI): domain Eukaryota; kingdom Metazoa; phylum Chordata; class Amphibia; order Anura; family Ranidae; genus Lithobates; species Lithobates sylvaticus. The sequence goes on along the minus strand of CM053028.1, from coordinate 135,487,955 downwards.
TTCTCCATTTTCTTACGCTGTTCTTTTTTCTTCCAGGCCCCCTTTGAAATAAAACACCCTCTTATAAACGCTTTGTGCGCATCCCACATATGTGATCCCTGGACCTCCCCGTTATCGTTATTAATAAAATATTCCTCAATCTCTGTCTTAATCTGAGCTACGATGTCCTTGTCTCTAAGAAATTCCTCATTTAGTCTCCAGTTGTTATCAGGTACTTGTATATCTAGGACATTGATCGTCATCGTAACCGGGGTGTGGTTGGATAAGGTGAAGATCTCTATTCTTGAATCTAAAACTTTGTCTAATAGGCCATGGTCAACAAAAATGTAGTCTATTCGCGAGTACGTCCCGTGAGCGGGGGAGAAAAATGTATAATCTTTAATTTTTGGGTTGTGGATCCTCCAGATGTCCACTAGTTGGCTGGTGTGAAGCTTTTGTTTTATCATTAGCTTTGCTGCATTACTTGTCCCCCGCACACGGGACGTAGAGTCTAGGTCCTGATCCATGTGGAAATTTAAGTCACCCGTCAATATCACGTAACCCTTTTTGAAATCTCTTAACTTGTTGAGAATCCCCCCGAGGTAATGTTCGGACCTGGTATTGGGGGCATAAATGTTAGCAAATGTATATTTTGTCTGACCAATAGAGCCTCTGAGAAACAAATATCTCCCCTCTGGGTCCACCAGCCTACTTTCCAAGGAGAAAAACACCTCTCTTGAGAAGCCTATGGCCACCCCCCGTGATCTATTTATTATGGTGTCTCCATAAAACCAAGTTGGATAATGGTATGAATTAAGTTTTATATTGGACCCATGGGAGATGTGCGTCTCCTGGAGGAAGACAATGCCCGCTTTGTAATTTTTGAGTTCTACGAGTATTTTTGCTCGCTTGCTGGGTAGGTTGAGGCCCTTGACGTTATAGGATACTAACTGGATTTTAGTCATCGGGTCTCTTAGAATCAAGGTTCATAATTTGTAGGACTCGGGTCACAGCGACGCAGGAGCTTTCCCTCCCCTCCTTCCCTCCCTCCCTTCTGCCCTTCCCTCCCCCCCTTTTTTCCCTCACCTCTTTATTCCCCCCTGGAGGTCCCCTACTGTCTAACCTCCTATCATCCCGCTCCCCCCTCCCTAGCCCACCTCCTCCCCCCTTGACCCCTACTAAGGTCTTAGAGACGTTGGGGGTCCCCCAATTGTGGATCCCCTCCGTACTCTCCATCCTTCAGGTGAGGTGAGACTCTGATCCTGATCTAAATCTCTCCCATACCCTGAAAATACAGGGAAGCGGGGTTAGCGGGCGGAACTTGTAATGTTTTCATCTGCCCCAGACAGTGGTCGACCAACCCCCCCAGTCTCCTCCCCCCCTCTCCAGCCCCTCCGCCCCCCCCCCCCCCCCCCCCTCCACCCCCTCCCAGCCCGGCAAAGCCGGGACCTGCAGTCCCATATTTTGGCAAAATACATTTAAATCTTCCGGGAATTTTAATCTAGCGGAGCGGCCATCTTTAATGCCTATGAGGCACGCGGGGAAGCCCCATGTGTATTTTACGTTTTCCTGTCGCAATAAATCAAGTAAAGGTCTCTGCAACCTCCTTCTCTCTAGTGTCTGGGGGGCTAGGTCTGAATATATCTGGATCGCTGAGTCCTCGTATTTCAGGGGCGTCTTTCCGTATATTAATGACCAGATTTCTGCTTTATCCTCGTAGTGACGAAATCTGGCTATAATGTCCCGGGGTCTGGAGGCGCCGGGTTCAGTCGGTCTGCCTACACGGTGTATTCATTCTAACTTAGGAAAATCCTCTTCTTCTTTGCGCAATAGGGGATGGAATACCGCCACTATTACTGTCCTTAGATCCTCCCCTCTTTTTTCGGGGACATTTCTGAGTCTGAGGTTTTGGCGTCTATTTCTGTTTTCTGCATCTTCTAACTTGTATGATAGTTCTCGTTGAGCGAGTTTTAAAGATCTTATCTGGTCCTTTACTATACTTAGTTCTAGTTCCTGGTTGTCCGCTCGTTTCTCTACGGTTTCCACCCTTGAGAGCAGATGGCCCAGATCTTCCCTAAAAAGGTGGAAATCCCCTTTAATTGCATTCTCCATTTTTAGAAGCATTTCTTGCATTTCATCTTTGGTAGGGAGATGGATTCTCTCTACCTGATCTTCAACCCTGCTGGTGTCGGTACCGTTTTCTAATGATTGGTCAGGTGGAGTTTGGGAAGTATGATCATCTAATTTTTTGTCCTTCGGTTTCCTTCTCTCCATCGTTGTATCAAGGAGAGAGTCCGTGTGGTTTAATTTTGGGCTTGTACCTGTTTTTAAATAGTGTTTTATGGTGCTTCCTGTTTTGGGGGTTTTTAGGGGACCCTTTTTTGGGGCTTTGCTCATGATTTTCGGCTGTGGGTTTCTAATCCTCTTCCCCAGGGTACTGACTATTTAATCCCGTTGGAGGAGTCTGTATTTGCCTCCTTCCTCGAGAAACAGTTTTTACCTCGGATATAGTACTCGGATCAAGGGTGTCCCATCGGTATAGGGGTCCTTTTTAATCGCTATTATACATCAGTCCACCGCCTCTCCCTTGACCTTGCAACAAATTCAGGGGGTTGGGGGTGAGTGTGGTGCAAAACAGGTCAGCCTTTTCAGTGGGACCAAACACACCCCGTTAAATGACTCACAGTAGTAACCTTTCCGATTCAGTTAGAATGTGCTTGCAAACCAAGAAAACAAAAAAAAAAAAAAAACACAAAAAGGGGGGAAGAAAAAAAAAAAAAAAAAATGGAGCCCAAATGAAGTCCGATCTTCTGGTAACTTTTACAATTAGCTGTAGACACGAGTAGCAGCTCTCCAGACACAGTCCCGCCCCCCCCCAGACTCCTCCGCTATGCTCCCCCAAGCAACTCCGATGGGGGACCTTCAATATGTGTATAAAGGGGGAGTAGAGACCGGTATAGGTGCGGTTGTTGGTTCTGCTGCTGAGATACTTGACCCGGGAGCGTTTGGGTTGAGAACCCTATGTGTGCCCTTAAAACCGGCCCTACATCTGAGGGGTCACTGATACGGCAGGGTCTTCATTTGACTGGTTACAACAGATAAAGCAATTAATAAACCACTCTACACCTCCCGTTGCCACATGTTGCTCTTCCCACGGCCAGATATTTATGAAGTACTTTTGCGTCCACCACAGTTACGTATTGCAGACCCTCAATCCGTTTGTTATCTTAACTGTAGCGTACTACCACAACCACCTGATCACCAGGGGGGGGACCGCCAGCACAAACAAGAGCACAGATACAGAAACGACTCCACCTGGAGGTCAGGTCACCGGGAGCGCGGATGATGGCTTACCTCGTCCTGTGCGATGTGTGCTGTATGTGGAGGTATACTCACAACTCAGGACCCCGCAACTAGTGGCTGATGATGGTCCGAGGCCTCGCAGAGGAAGAGGGAGGAGGAGCGCGGGACCCGGGTGGAGCAAGAGGGTCAGAGGAGGAGGCGGGCAGTCCCGCGGCGGGGGGTCAGGCGGCGGGTCAAGCTCGCCATCAGCATGGTCCGTATCTCCTCAGAGGCTTGTTGGCCCGCGAGTCGCCGTCTGCTGGTCGTTGATCTGGACAGGAGGGGCTGTCGGCCTCGGAGTCTCTCACCCTCCGTGGCTCGTCAGCGTTCTCCTCTCCTCCCGTCCATCGTCCTCACATCCGCCCGCTGTGTCAGGCCCCTCCCTCCGTACTGCGGTCTACGTCAGTACGTCCTGCCCCATTCCCCTGTTACTCACTCACATGCCTTCAGGCTTTCTAAGGGTGTAATTTTTTTATTTCACTCCTCACTGCCAATCACAGTTTCGGAGGCCATGGAATGCCCAGATGGCACAAACCCCTCCCCCCAAGTGACCCCATTTTGAAAAGTAGACACCCCAAGCTATTTGCTGAGAGGTATGGTGAGTATTTTTCAGATCTCGCTTTTTGTCACAAAGTTTTGAAAATTGAAAAAAAAAAAAAAAAAATGTTTTTTTCTTTACTTTCTTCATTTTCAAAAACAAATGAGAGCTGTAAAATACTCACCATGCCTCTCAACAAATAGCTTGGGGTGTCTACTTTCCAAAATGGGGTCATTTGGGGGGGGGGGGTTGTGCTATTTTGGCATTTTATGGCCTTCGAAACTGTGATAGGTAGTGAGGAGTGAAATCAAAAATTTGCACCCTTAGAAATCCTGAAGGCGTGCTTGGTTTTCGGGGCCCCATACGCGGCTAGGCTCCCAAAATCCCCATACTCAGGAGAAGCAGCTAAATGTATTTTGGGGTGCAATTCCACATATAACCAAGGCATGTCTGAGCAATATATCATTTAGTGACAACATTTTGAATTTTTTTATTTTTTTTTTGTCTTTATTCAATCACTTGGAACTAAAAAAAAAAAAAAATATTCAATGGGCTCAACATGCCTCTCAGCAAATAGCTTGGGGTGTCTACTTTCCAAAATGGGGTCATTTGGGGGGGTTTTGTACTTCCCTGTCATTTTAGCACCTCAAGAAATGAGATAGGCAGTCATAAATTAAAAGCGGTGTAAATTCCAGAAAATGTACTCTAGTTTGTAGACGCTATAACTTTTGCGCAAACCAATAAATATACGCTTATTGGCATTTTTTTACTAAAGACATGTGGCTGAATACATTTTGGCCCAAATGTTTGACTAAAATTGAGTTTATTAGATTTTTCTTATAACAAAAAGTAAAAAATATATTTTTTTTTTTTCGGTCTTTTTCCGTTTATATCGCAAAAAATAAAAATCGCAGAGGCAATCAAATACCATCAAAAGAAAGCTCTATTTGTGGGAAGAAAAGGACGCAAATTTCGTTTGGTTACAACATTGCATGACCGCGCAATTACCAGTTAAAGCAGTGCAGTGCGAAATTGAAAAAAGACCTCTGGTCCTTAGGCTGACAATTGGTCTGGGGCTGAAGTGGTTAAAATATGTTTTTGTGTCAAAAATCCCCTGATTTTTAGTAATGGTAAGATCTAAATAGTTTACTTCTACATCGCTGTGTTCGGCAGTAAATTTAAGACCGTAGTGATTACTATTCATTTGATTTAGGAAGGTTTCAAAGCTATCCAAATTGCCTTGAAGAGACCTATTCCTATTTTTGAAAATAGTTTCAGACTCCCATTTGTTTAAGACTACATTGGCTACACTCGGGGGATAGTGTGCCCCCATGGCTACTCCTCCTGTCTGGTTATAGTACTCATTATTAGCCCAAAAGAAGTTATTACTCATGGCTAAATCCAGGCCTTTAATTAAATAGTTTATTTGGACCTTTTTTAATTTGGATTCCTTCAATAATGCTTCGAGTGCATCTTTGTGTTGTATATTAGTATAGAGAGACTTAATATCAATTGTGATCATAATGGTGTCTTCTGTAGCAACCGTTGCTTGTAGAAGCACTATCAGATCTCTGCTATCTTTAAGATATGAGGGGCTTTGGGTGACTAGTGGTTTAAAAAAAACTTCTAGATACTCGCCAAGTCTCGAAAACAGGGAATCTATCCCACTAATTATTGGTCGGCCTGGGGGAAATTCTTTATTTTTATGTACCTTAGGCACTATGTACATCACTGTTTTAGGAGCGTGTAGAATGAGGTAATCTGCTTCTTTTTGTTTTACAATTTGTTTATATAGGCTCTCTGACACCCAACTATTTAGTTCAATTTTAAATTTTGAGGTGGGATCCCCTTTTAATTTGCAATACCTGGTTGGGTCATTAAGTAGTCTTCCCCTTTCTTGGTAGTAATATTCCCCTGATAGTATTACCAGCCCTCCCCCCTTATCCGCCAGTCGGACAACAATTTGTTTGTTTTCCTCTATGGATTTGATTCCCTCCAAAAAAAATTTATTTGAAGCGTGTTTTTTCATTTCCGTATTTCTGACTTCACTTTGTACCGTATTTTTAAAGACTTCGATATGATGGTTCATCCCTTTTTTGGGGTTAAAAACTGAGCTGTTTCTCAAACCACTCTGTGAATATAAACGTTCCGTAATAGGTGTATTAACCTTTATATTATAATTTGCTAAATATTTTTTAATATTGAGTTTTCTACTGTATTTTTCGATATCAACAAATAATTCAAACTTGTCCACATCTTTATTGGGAGCATATTTCAATACCTGATTTAGTACTTCCAATTATTTTTCTGTAAAAACTACTCCTGATAGGTTAAAAATACCCTGGTTTATCTGTCCCTTTTTCTTTTTCTTTCTTCTATACAGTCTTTCAGGGGGTATGGGGAGCTGGATGGAATACGATTGGGCTCCTTCCTACCCCTTCATTCCCCCCCCCGTGCTGGTTCTGATATGGTCCAGGTCTACCCCTAAAATTCCCTCTGAATGTACCTCTAGATGGTCTAGGTGGATACTGGTTCCGATTATGTTCATAATAATTGTACTCAGAGGGTCTATTGTCTAGAGCAGGGGTCTCCAAACTTTTCAACATGAGGGCCACATTGTAGATTTTACAAGTATTCGGGGGCCGAAAAAAAAAAATCAGTTATGTATAAAATACATGAATGAATAAAATTTAAATGTATATATTTTACATGGATCATTTTTGTAATCAGTAGTGTCTCCAGCAATATCCCCATCAGTAGGGGTGCAATGGATCAAAAAACTCACATCACAGTCACGCATCGGATCATTTTTCGGAACAGCAAATAATTGATATTGGCAGAGTATGGCTGGGTATGGCAGAGTATTGCTGGGTATTGGCAGAGTATTGGCAGAGTATGGCTGGGTATTGCAGAGTATTGGCAGAGTATTGGCTGGGTATTGCAGAGTATTGTCTGGGTATTGCAGAGTATTGGCTGGGTATTGGCAGGGTATTGCAGAGTATTGGCAGAGTATTGGCTGGGTATTGCAGAGTATTGGCTGGGTATTGCAGAGTATTGGCTGGGTATTGGCAGAGTATTGGATGGGTATTGCAGAGTATTGGCAGGGTATTGGCAGAGTATTGCAGAGTATTGGATGGATATTGCAGAGTATTGGCAGAGTATTGGATGGGTATTGCAGACTATTGGCTGGGTATTGCAGAGTATTAGCAGAGTATTAGCAGAGTATTGGCTGGGTATTGCAGAGTATTGGCTGGGTATTGCAGAGTATTAGCAGAGTATTGGCTGGGTATTGCAGAGTATTAGCAGAGTATTGGTTGGGTATTGCAGAGTATTAGCAGAGTATTGGCTGGGTATTGCAGAGTATTGGCTGGGTATTGCATAGTATTGGCTGGGTATGGCAGAGTATTGGCTGGGTATTGCAGAGTATTAGCAGAGTATTGGCTGGGTATTGCAGAGTATTAGCAGAGTATTGGCTGGGTGTTGCAGAGTATTAGCAGAGTATTGGCTGGGTATTGCAGAGTATTGGCTGGGTATTGCAGAGTATTGGCAGAGTATTAGCAGAGTATTGGCTGGGTATTGCAGAGTATTGGCTGGGTATTGCAGAGTATTAGCAGAGTATTAGCAGAGTATTGGCTGGGTATTGCAGAGTATTAGCAGAGTATTGGCTGGGTATGGCAGAGTATTGGCTGGGTATTGCAGAGTATTAGCAGAGTATTGGCTGGGTATTGCAGAGTATTAGCAGAGTATTAGCAGAGTATTGGCTGGGTATTGCAGAGTATTAGCAGAGTATTGGCTGGGTATTGCAGAGTATTAGCAGAGTATTGGCTGGGTATGGCAGAGTATTGGCTGGGTATTGCAGAGTATTGGCTGGGTATGGCAGAGTATTGGCTGGGTATTGCAGAGTATAAGCAGAGTATTGGCTGGGTATGGCAGAGTATTGGCTGGGTATTGCAGAGTATTAGCAGAGTATTGGCTGGGTATTGCAGAGTATTAGCAGAGTATTGGCTGGGTATGGCAGAGTATTGGCTGGGTATTGCAGAGTATTAGCAGAGTATTGGCTGGGTATGGCAGAGTATTGGCAGCCATCAGTGTCCCCATCAGCAACACACACACACACACACACACACACACACACACACACACACACACACACACACACACCTCTGTACGAGCCAACTTCTGCTGCAAACAGGACAGTGGAAAGGTGGGGCAGCCTTCAACCTCTTCCCTCCCTCCACCCATCGGCAACACACACACCTCCATACAGCCGTCTTCAGCTCACAACTCCCGCCCGCTGTTTGTATTAACGATCCTTCAGCGTGTGAAGCAGCGGGCGGGAGACACGAGATGAAGACGGAGACGGCTGTACGGAGGTGTGTGTGTGAAGAGGGGAGGTGCCGCGCTAGTGAGGTCACTGGTTGCTGGGACATCAGTGGTCCCAGCAGCCAATCATAAGCACGTCGTGCAGCATGGTGTGCTGCTTTGTATTGCCGGACCTGCCAGCTGCGGCGGGCCGGTTTAAACACACAAGCGGGCCGGATTTGGCCCGCGGGCCGGGGTTTGGAGACCCCTGGTCTAGAGGACCAAACCTATTAGATCTGTACTGGATAAGGGGGCAGGTAGGGATATGGATTAGGCGGAGGGTGGTTATTCATTTTTTTGGGGGTACTTGAGACTTTAATTATTTCAACTGCTGGTACAGTTACATGTTCCCTTTCAGCTGATGTTTCAGACCCTGATGTAGACAAAAGGGTCTCCTGCCATTTGTGTACCTTATTTTGTTCAACGTCTTTAATGTCCCTTTAAAAAAAAAAATTTTGGCTTTAATTTCACCGTCATATTTAGCTAGATGACTTTAATGTGTTTGCTCTCTCCAAATATTCACTGTTAGTATTGAATGGCTCAATTTTTTCTTTCAAATCTGCGATTTTGGCCTCCAAAATCGCAGCTTTGGCTTTGCGTTTTCTGACCATAAGTTGCATTAGCTTCTGCTCACAGCCATTGAAAAACTGGTACCATTCATCCAGCATTTGCAAATCCTCAGCTCCTTCATTGGGGCTGATATCCCACCTGAGTCTCCTTGGAGTCAGGTTCTGACCCATATACATGTCAAATGAGGCAACATCCCACCATAGCCTAATTTGCTTTTCCATGTCAAATTGCAATTGTTTAAAGCCTCTATCAAGGTCTAAATTAGGATTTGCTGAAAAACCTCCTCTATGTTGAGGTGTCTTTCCTTCACAAAATTGAACACATCCATGTCCGCGTGAGTTCTATAGTGTACAAGTGATACAGTGTAAAACAACAATTGAAAAAGTCAACTGAGGAGAAAACTCTGCGCCAAAAAATCTCTTATGAAAATATAAAAAATATAGAAATTAAATTAAAAACTGCCCCCAAAGTACCCCCAAAAAAATGAATAAACCTTCCGCGAGTTATAAAATTAATAACCACCCTCCGCCTAATCCCTATCCCTACCCGCCCCCTTATCCAGTACAGACCTATAATAGGTTTGGTCCTCTAGATAATAGACCCTCTGAGTACAATTATTATGAACATAATCGGAACCAGTATTCACCTAGACCATCTAGAGGTACATTCAGAGGGAATTTTAGGGGTAGATCTGGACCATATCAGAACCAGCATCGGGGGGGGGGATGGAGGGGATGGAAGGAGCCCTATCGTATTCCACCCAGTTCCCCATACCCCCCGAAAGACCGTGTAGAAATTGAGGGAGGAGAGGAAGAGGGGGAAAGAAAAAGAAAAAGGAACAGATAAACCAGGGTATTTTTAACCTATAAGGAGTAGTTTTTACAGAAAAAGGAAGTACTAAATCAGGGATTGAAATATGCTCCCAATAAAGATGTGGACAAGTTTGAATTATTTGTTGATATCGAAAAATACAGTAGAAAACTCAATATTAAAAAATATTTAGCAAATTCTAATATAAAGGTTAATACACCTATTACGGAACGTTAATATTCACAGAGTGGTTTGAGAAACAGCTCAGTTTTTAACCCCAAAAAAGGGATGAACCATCATATCGAAGTCTTTAAAAATATGGTACAAAGTGAAGTCAGAGATATGGAAATTAAAAAATACGCTTCAAATAAAAAAATTTGGGAGGGAATCAAATCCATAGAGGAAAACAAACAAATTGTTGTCCGACCGGCAGATAAGGGGGGAAGGCTGGTAATACTATCACGGGAATATTACTACCAAGAAATGGGAAGACTACTTAACCACTTCCCGACCGGTGCACGACGATATACGTCGGCAGAATGGCACGTACAGGCAGGAGGGTGTATATATAAGTCCCTCCTTAATGCCTGTCCGTGCCATCGGGAGCGCGCCGGGAGCGGCACACTCCCGCGCCGGTCGGGACCCCCGTGAGTCCGGTCGCAGGCCCCGTGGACTCGATCGCCGCGGGGACACCCGCAATCGTCTCACGGGAAGGCTGAACGGGGAGATGCCGAGATAAACAGCATCTCCCCGTTCTGCCTAGCAACTAGTGACGCCGATCTCTGCTCCCTGTGATTGGAGCAGAGATCAGCATTCACTAGCTGACAGCCACGCCCCCCCCCACAGTAAGAAACACACCCCTAGGCATACTTAACCCCTACACTGCCCCCTTGTGGTTAACCCCTTCACTGCCAGTGTCATTTATACAGCAATCAATGCATTTAAATAGCATTGATTGCTGTATAAATGACAATGGTCCCAAAAATGTGTCAAAAATGTCCGATGTGTCTGCCATAATGTCGCAGTCACAATAAAAATCGCTGATTACTAAAAAAAAAATTTTTTATAAAAATGCTTTAAAACTATCCCCTATCTTGTAAACGCTATAACTTCTGCGCAAACCAATCAATAATCGCTTATTGCGTTTTTTTTTACCAAAAATATGTAGAAGAATACGTATCGGCCTAAACTGAGGAAAAAAAAAAAAAATTTTTTTATATATTTTTGGGGGATATTTATTATAGCAAAAAATAAAAAAGAATGCGTTTTTTTTCAAAATTGTCGCTCTTTTTTGTTTATAGCGCAAAAAATAAAAACCGCAGGGGCGATTAAATACCACCAAAAGAAAGCTCTATTTCTGGGAAAAAAAGGACGTCAATTTTGTTTGGGAGCCACGTCGCACGACCGCGCAATTGTCAGTTAAAGCGACGCAGTGCCGAATCGCAAAAAGGGGCCTGGTCCTTTGGCTGCAAATTGGTCCGGTCTGAAAGTGGTTAATGACCCAACCACGTATTGCAAATTAAAAGGGGATCCCACCTCAAAATTAAAAATTGAACTAAATAGTTGGGTGTCAGAGAGCCTATATAAACAAATTTTAAATAAAAAAGAAGCAGATTACCTCATTCTACACGCTCCTAAAACCACAGTGCTGTACATAGTGCCTAAGGTACATAAAAATAAAGAATTTCCTCCAGGCCGAACAATAATTAGTGGGATAGAGTACCTGTTTTCGAGACTTGGCGAGTATCTAGATGGTTTTTTATCCACTAGTCACCCAAAGCCCCTCATATCTTAAAGACAGCAGAGATCTGACAGTGCTTCTACAAGCAATGGTTGCTACAGAAGACACCATTATGATCACAATTGATATTGAGTCTCTCTATACGAATATACAACACAAAGATGCACTCGAAGCATTGAAGTGGGTATTATTGAAGGAATCCAAATTAAAAAAGGTCCAAATAAACTATTTAATTAAAGGCCTGGATTTAGCCATGAGTAATAACTTCTTTTGGGCTAATAATGAGTACTATAACCAGACAGGAGGAGTAGCCATGGGGGCACGCTGTGCCCCGAGTGTAGCCAATGTAGTCTTAAACAAATGGGAGTCTAAAAACTATTTTCAAAAATAGAAATAGGTCTCTTGTTTTTTATAAACGATATATTGACGATGTAATCCTGTTCTGGCAAGGCAATTTGGATAGCTTTGAAACCTTCCTAAATCAAATGAATAGTAATCACTACGGTCTTAAGTTTACTGCCGAACACAGCGATGTAGAAGTAAACTATCTAGATCTTACCATCACTAAAAATCAGGGGATTTTTGACATAAAAACATATTTTAAGACCACTGACAGGAATGGCTATGTGCCAAAACACAGCTGCCATCACCCACAGTGGATAGGAGCAGTCCCCAAAGGACAATATATGAGACTAAAATGTAATTGTGCTAATGATGGTGATTTTTATACACCAGCTGAGGTACTAACAGGGAGGTTACTAGAAAAAGGCTACTCTTCAGAGACACTGACCAAGGTGTTGGCACAAGTGTCCCTGATGGATAGACAATTCCTATTGAAGACAAAGCCAAAACCTGAATACAAGGGAGAGGTGGCCTTTGTAACAGGGTTTAACAGACAGTATAGGCAGGTAGAGGCCATTTAAAAAAAAATACTGGCCCATTCTGTTACAAGATAGGGATTTAAAGGGGGATTCCACCCTAAAGTGGAACTCCCGCTTTTCGGAACCCTCCCCCCTCCGGTGTCACATTTGGCACCTTTCAGGGGGGAGGGGGGTGCAGATACCTGTCTAAGACAGGTATCTGCACCCACTTCCGGGCATAAACTCCCACGGGAGTTTACGTCACCTCCTGTCCCGGCGCGCTGTCTGCCGGGACACACACGTGACCCGGCAGACGGCGCTGAAGATTCTCATTGCGCCGCGCGACTCGCGCATGCGCAGTAGGGAATCGGGAAGTGAAGCCACTTCCTGATTCCCTCACCGAGAATGGCGCCGGCTACAGCAGGGAGCCGAGCGATCGATCGGCCTCTGCTGCCGACACCGCTGGACCCTGGAACAGGTAAGTGTCCATTTTTTAAAAGTCAGCAGCTGCAGTATTTGTAGCTGCTGGCTTTTACATTTTTTTTTTTCAGTACAATCCCGCTTTAATGTCTTCAATCCCTCAAAAGCCCAGATTCATCTATAGGAGGGCGCCAGGCCTGAGAAACCAAATAGCCCGTAATGTACCAGACCCTCCCAAGAAATTGTCCACTTTCTTGGATGGATCCGGCTTCCACTTCTGTACAAGATGCAGGGCCTGCAGACTGACCAGAAGGCCAGGATCATCCAAGAAGGTGTCCCAATTTCAATCATATGTAACAAAGGATGAATACAAAATCAAACCTTTGGTTACATGCAATTCGGACCATGTTACTTATGTGCTAGAGTGCCCGTGCTCAATGCAATATGTAGGTCGCACAACGAGACAATTAAAAGTAAGAATTAATGAACACCTGGCAAATATTAAAAAAGGATTCCCTAACCATAGCGTGTCAAGACATTTTAAATCACATCATAACAGTGATCCCACACTCTGTAGGTTTTATGGTATTGATAAAATCACAAGACATTGTAGAGGGACACACATGAGAAGAGAGATATCCAAAAATGAAACCAAATGGATATACAAATTAAAGAGGAGTGCCCACTAAAAAAATTTTTTTAAAGTCAGCAGCTACAAATACTGCAGCTGCTGACTTTTAATAATCGGACACTTACCTGTCCCAGGGTCCAGCGATGTGGGGGGAATGAAGCCCCCCCTCGTTCCCTGCTCCGCTCGCGGCAACGCCATCCTTACTGTGGGCACCCGGCTGTGGCTTCACAGCTGGGCACCCACTGCGAATGCGCGAGCAGCGCCGTGCGCCGTGATACGACGCTCAGTCATCTGGGACACGTGACAGGTCCCAAATGACTGTGTGGCGCCTAGGGGAAGTGATGTCAGTGCCCAGGCACTGACGGCGGCAGACTACGAGGGACCCCCTAGCAACAGGCATTTAGAGGTGAGTAAAAAAAAAAAAAAAAAATTCCAATTATTTTTTTTTTTTATGATTTTTAAGCACATTTTATTTTTTTGGTGGCAACACCACTTTAAGGACGATGCAACCGTTAGGTATGAATATAGAGCTTGATCTAAACTGCTTCTTGTGCGATGACTAACTGGATGTAGAGGCATATAGATCTTGCTCTATTCAATTAATTATATCTGAAGATTTGCATACCACATGTCTGCCCCAGACGTAGTTAAGGTAACCATTGGGGGTACTTTAGAGTACCAGATACACTCTCCTGCTATGAAGATTTTAATATAAATTTATATATACTACAATTACCCCACTATAGGGATAAGGGATTATGGGTAATAGATTATATAAGAGTTTTTTTTCCCTTAGAGTTTGTTAGTATAATCAAGAGAGATAATTGGGGGTTATACCACAAGTGTGAGTAGGCCCACTTATATCTCCTATTTTAATATTTTTTAATTGCAATTAAATATCGTATCATGAAAGTTTTTTTTGGCTATGCCATATTATATATTCAAAACACCGTTAGTAATATTTCTATTATTTGTGCTCACAGCTTGTTTATTCGGCTAGTGAGACACCTAGAGGAAGGGTGTGATAATGCCACATATATAGAAATCTATTAATGGGTTTTTATAATTCAGGGATTAGACCTAGAGTGTTATATTATTTTAAAGTATTTTATTACAGTGATTTCTAATCAAGTTCTTTCTTTTGTTCCAATGTAATGAATTATCTATATAATGATGTTAGCGGCGTTCCGTCTTAATCCCCTGAGCGGGACTGAGGCTGCACATAATACATTTTCTCATTCGCTACAGCCTGTGAATGGCACTTTAAAAACGTTGACCCCAGTGACCAGGTACGCTTCCTGAAGACGTGTTGACGAAACGTACGTCGAGGCGGTACCCGGTCACGTTTTACTACGCAATATCCGTTCTCCTGGTTGTCGGCTGTACGGAGTGGAACGCACGATGAAACAGCGGCGACCAACGAGGGTTTTCCCATCCGGACATTACTATTTTGAAAAACGAGCAGCCCCAGAGCCGGGTCGGGCACTGCACATTATTTTTTAGCGCCTCATTGTTACTTTTTTCACTTCATTAAGGAGCTTTATACTCCTTTTCAAGGGAGCAGCTTTTAATTACATTTCTGTATTTTTTATATTTTCATAAGAGATTTTTTGGCGCAGAGTTTCTCCTCAGTTGACTTTTTCAATTGTTATTTTACACCTTCCAGTAACCTGTCCACCAGATCCGTGATGTGTCAAACCCGAGCGCATGGTAGACAGCATACAGTTCGGCACTTCAGGTCTTTGTTACAGATTACCCTCTCTGTCCTTCCACCATAATCTGTCTTTCCTTTCGCCTCCCCCCCCACTCTCACTGCAGGAGTTCTTCCCCTGGCAGCTAGGGGAGTCCCTCAGCTCCAGCAGTGCTGGTTCCTGAATGGTTTCACCAATGTCACTCAATGGGGCGTACTTATTGGGATGTTTCCTGACACTTTCCCATCTACCCTTCCTGACTGTCATCCATCTACTCTTTTCTAGTGCCTGCACCTCTTTGTCTCCACCTGCCTCTGTGCTGGACCCTGTCTGTTATGTTCCCAGCTCTCCTTTAGTATGGAGGGTCTTCTCAGTGCTAACAGTTGCTTCCCCAGATTTAGAACCTGGGCTTCCAGGGAAACAATGTGCATACATTTTGCAAAGCAGTATTTGCCCTCAATCAGATGATCAAGGAACGCATACATGCCACAAGATGTACAGCGAGTCGCATCCCCACACCCGCCGGGGTAGGAGACTGAGAGCCAGGATGAAATGGAAGCTCTGAGACAGAAGATCTGACCTGTTGGGAAGAGGTCAGGGGTTGTCTGCTAGAGGTCTGAGTACATCTATGTACCAAGTTATTGTGGGCCAGTTTGGTGCAATGAGAATTGTTGTTGTCCAGACGAGGTAGCGCTTGTACTGGAGGGAAGGCTTAGATTAGCCTGAGCTGAGTTCAGAGAATTATCAAGGCCTCCAAAGCCAGCACCTGTGAATCCTTGGTCCTGCCTACAGACATTGCAAAAAAGAGGTGAAATTTGGGACTTTGAATGAAGCACACGGCTATACGGTGATGGAATTTTTTTATATATAGATAATTTTCATTGGTACATATACACATGTTGAATCATATCAAAATACAGTGAATAAATAGTATTGCTCATTAGTAACACATGGTACATATATATATATACATACATATCGCTGCAACACCGTGGTGTGTTGAAATCAATGGGACACCGCGGGGATACCGCCGGCAAAAGCGCCGCTGCAGCGGCGCTTTACTGAGGTTTTTAACCCTTTTTTTCGGCCGCTAGCGGGGGTTAAAACCACCCCGCTAGCGGCCGCATACCGCGGGTAAAACGATGGTAAAGCAGAGCTAAATATAGCGCTGCTTTACCGTCGCCGCCTGCACCGCCCCAGTGTGGGATATAAGGGATATAAGGGATATAAGGGATATAATAAAGTCCATAATGAATCATGATTGTAAAAGCAAGTATGATCAGATGGTAGTGATAGCGTAGCATCGAAAAAAGGCTCTACGTGCTTTGTGGGTTCTTTCCGCTCATCAGGAACCAATGCAGGGTACATATACTTGTATCTGCAAAAAAGTGCATGAAAAAGTATTTGCCCCTTTCTGATTTTTTTTTTTTTTGCATATTTGTCACCCTTAACCACTTTAGCCCCGGACCAATTGTCAGCTTAAGGACCAGAGGTCTTTTTTCAATTTCGCACTGCACTACTTTAACTGGTAATTGCGCGGTCATGCAATTTTGTAACCAAACGAAATTTGCGTCCTTTTCTTCCCACAAATAGAGCTTTCTTTTGATGGTATTTGATTGCCTCTGTGATTTTTATTTTTTGCGATATAAACGGAAAAGGAGCGAAAATTTTGAAAAAAAAAGAGATTTTCTACTTTTTGTTATAAAAAAAATCTAATAAACTCAATTTTAGTCAAACATTTGGCCAAAATGTATTCAGCCACATGTCTTTAGTAAAAAAAATGCCAATAAGCGTATATTTATTGGTTTGCGCAAAAGTTATAGCGTCTACAAACTAGAGTACATTTTCTGGAATTTACACGGCTTTTAATTTATGACTACCTATCTCATTTCTTGAGGTGCTAAAATGGCAGGGAAGTACAAAACCCCCCCAAATGACCCCATTTTACAAAGTAGACACCCCAAGCTATTTGCTGAGAGGCATGTTGAGCCCATTGAATATTTTTTTTTTTAGTCCCAAGGGATTGAATAAAGACAAAAAAAAAAAAAAAAAAAATTTTTTTTTCATAAAGTTGTCACTAAATGATATATTGCTCACACATGCCATGGTTATATGTGGAGATGCACCCCAAAATACATTTTGCTGCTTCTCCCGAGTATGGGGATACCACATGTGTGGGACTTTTTGGGAGCCTAGCCGCGCACGGGGCCCCGAAACCCAATCAACGCCTTCAGGGTTTCTAAGGGTGCAAATTTTTGATTTCACTCCTCACTACCTATCACAGTTTTGAAGGCCATAAAATGCCAAAATAGCACAAAACCCCCCCAAATGACCCCATTTTGGAAAGTAGACACCCCAAGCTATTTGCTGAGAGGCATGTTGAGTACATGGAATATTTTATATTTTGCCGCAAGTTGAGGGAATATTACAAACTTTTTTTTTTTTTTGCCCAAAGTTGTCACTAAATGATATATTGCCCACACATGCCATGGGCATATGTGGAATTACACCCCAAAATACATTCTGCTGCTTCTCCTGAGTACGGGGATACCACATGTGTGGGACTTTTTGGGAGCCTATCCGCATACGGGACCCCGAAAACCAAGCACCGCCTTCAGGATTTCTAAGGGCATAAATTTTTGATTTCACTCCTCACTACCTATCACTACCTATCACAGTTTTGAAGGCCATAAAATGCCAAGATGGCACAAAACCCCCCCAAATGACCCCATTTTGGAAAGTACACCCCCCAAGCTATTTGCTGAGAGGCATTTTGAGCCCATTTAATATTTTTTTTTTTAGTCCCAAGTGATTGAATAAAGACAAAAAAAAAAAAAAAAAAAAAATGTATTCAAAAAGTTGTCACTAAATGATATATTGCTCACACATGCCATGGTTATATGTGGAATTGCACCCCAAAATACATTTTGCCACTTCTCCTGAGTACGGGGATACCACATGTGTGGGACTTTTTGGGAGCCTAGCCGCGTACGGGGCCCCGAAACCCAAGCACCACCTTCAGCATTTCTAAGGGTGTAAATTTTTGATTTCACTCCTCACTACCTATCACAGTTTCGAAGGCCATAAAATGCCAAAATTGCACAAAACCCCCCCAAATGACCCATTTTGGAAAGTAGACACCCCAAGCTATTTGCTGAGAGGCATGTTGAGTACATGGAATATTTTATATTTTGCCACAAGTTGCGGGAATATTACAAACTTTTTTTTTTTTGCCCAAAGTTGTCACTAAATGATATATTGCCCACACATGCCATGGGCATATGTGGAATTACACCCCAAAATACATTCTGCTGCTTCTCCTGAGTACGGGGATACCACATGTGTGGGACTTTTTGGGAGCCTATCCGCATACGGGACCCCGAAAACCAAGCACCGCTTTCAGGATTTCTAAGGGCATAAATTTTTGATTTCACTCCTCACTACCTATCACTACCTATCACAGTTTTGAAGACCATAAAATGCCAAGATGGCACAAAACCCCCCCAAATGACCCCATTTTGGAAAGTAGACACCCCAAGCTATTTGCTGAGAGGCATGTTAAGCCCGTTGAATATTTTTTTTTTTAGTCCCAAGTGATTGAATAAAGACAAAAAAAAAAAAATAAAAAAAATTTATTCAAAAAGTTGTCACTAAATGATATATTGCTCACACATGCCATGGTTATATGTGGAATTGCACCCCAAAATACATTTTGCTGCTTCTCCTGAGTATGGGGATACCACATGTGTGGGACTTTTTGGGAGCCTAGCCGCGTACGGGGCCCCGAAACCCAAGCACCGCCTTCAGGATTTCTAAGGGTGCAAATTTTTGATTTCACTCCTCACTACCTATCACAGTTTCGAAGGCCATAAAATGCCAAAATAGCACAAAACCCCCCCAAATGACCCCATTTTGGAAAGTAGACACCCCAAGCTATTTGTTGAGAGGCATGGTGAGTATTTTACAGCTCTCATGTGTTTTTGAAAATGAAGAAAGTAAAGAAAAAAAAATTTTTTTTTTCTTTTTTCAATTTTCAAAACATTGTGACAAAAAGCGAGATCTGCAAAATACTCACCATACCTCTCAGCAAATAGCTTGGGGAGTCTACTTTCCAAAATGGGGTCATTTGGGGGTGGTTTGTGCCATCTGGGCATTCCATGGCCTCCGAAACTGTGATTGGCAGTGAGGAGTGAAATAAAAAAATTACACCCTTAGAAAGCCTGAAAGCGGTGCTTGGATTTTGGGGTCCCGTACGCGGCTAGGCTCCCAAAAAGTCCCACACATGTGGTATCCCCGTACTCAGGAGAAGCAACAGAATGTATTTTGGGGTGTATCTCCACATATGCCCATGGCATGTTTGAGCAATATATCATTTAGTGACAAGTTTTTGTAAAAAAAAATATTATTTTTTTTTTTTGTCATTATTCAATCTCTTGGGACCAAAAAAAAAAATATTTAATGGGCTCAACATTGCTCTCAGCAAATAGCTTGGGGTGTCTACTTTCCAAAATGGGGTCATTTGGGGGGGGTTTGAACTGTCCTGGCATTTTATGCACAACATTTAGAAGCCTATGTCACACGTCACCCACTCTTCTAACCACTTGAAGATAAAGCCCTTTCTGACACTTTTTGTTTACATGAAAACATATTTTTTTTTTTGCAAGAAAATTACGTTGAACCCCCAAACACTATATATATTGTTAAAGCAAAGGCCCTACAGATTAAAATGGTGGGTGTTGCATTTTTTTTTTCCACACAGTATTTGCGCAGCGATTTTTCAAACGCATTTTTTGTGGAAAAAATACACTTTTTTTTATTTTAATGCACTTAAACACACTATATTGCTCAAATTTTTGATGAAATAAAAAATATGATCTTAGGCCGAGTACATGGATACCAAACACGACATGCTTTAAAATTGCGCACAAACACGCAGTGGCGACAAACTACATACATTTTTAAAAGCCTTTAAAAGCCTTTACAGGTTACCACATTAGATTCACGGAGGAGGTCTACTGCTAAAATTACTGCCCTCGATCTGACCTTCGCGGTGATACCTCACATGCATGGTGCAATTGCTGTTTACATATGACGCCAGACCAACGCTTGTGTTCGCCTTTGCGCAAAAGAAGGGGGGGCAGGGGTGCTTTTTTTTTTTTTTTTTTTTAGTTTTTCTTTTTATTTAGCTTTTTTATTTTATTTTTAAACTGTTCCTTCCATTTTTTTTTCTTAGTTGTCATTTTTATTGTTATCGCAGGGAATGTAAATATCCCCTATGATAGCAATAGGCAGTGACAGGTACTCTTTTTTAGAAAAAATTGGGGTCTATTAGACCCTAGATCTTTCCTCTGCCCTCAAAGCATCTGACCACACCAAGATCGGTGTGATAAAATGCTTTCCCAATTTCCCAATGGCGCGGTGGGTATGCCCACCATTAGAATACCTCCCTTCATCCACCCACTTCTAATGATGGGCATACATGCACCATTTATATATGCCGAAGCATGGGGGCATCCTCCCGCAAAAAAAAGTTATGCCACGTACACATGGTCGGACTTTTTTCGACCGTATGTACGTGGCATTAGGAGCAAAATCGCTCCTCCGCCCTCTGCTGCCCCCATGCTTCGGCATATATGCTCTTTTTTTTAACTGTGGTGGTGAAATCACCTCCTACAGCGTTGGAGTCGCGGCTTTATGTATCGTGGGAGCAAACGCTGTTGCTGTCAAGATAAATAAATCCACGCTGCAACTGAATGGCGTACCTGCTAAGCAAATAATGGTTAACATTAAAACAAAGTAACATTAGAGTATAACAGTAAGACCTTACCATACCATACCTGCAAAGCAAATACCAAAAAAAAAACATAGTAAAAAATAAAACATTTTGTTAACGCAACCGGTGCCTAAAATATATATATGCCGAAGCATGGGGGCATCCTCCCGCAAAAAAGTTATGCCACGTACACATGGTCGGACTTTTTTCGACCGTATGTACGTGGCATTAGGAGCAAAATCGCTCCTCCGCCCTCTGCTGCCCCCATGCTTCGGCATATATGCTCTTTTTTTTTAACTGTGGTGGTGAAATCACCTCCTACAGCGTTGGAGTCGCGGCTTTATGTATCGTGGGAGCAAACGCTGTTGCTGTCAAGATAAATAAATCCACGCTGCAACTGAATGGCGTACCTGCTAAGCAAATAATGGTTAACATTAAAACAAAGTAACATTAGAGTATAACAGTAAGACCTTACCATACCATACCTGCAAAGCAAATACCAAAAAAAAAACATAGTAAAAAATAAAACATTTTGTTAACGCAACCGGTGCCTAAAATATATATATGCCGAAGCATGGGGGCATCCTCCCGCAAAAAAGTTATGCCACGTACACATGGTCGGACTTTTTTCGACCGTATGTACGTGGCATTAGGAGCAAAATCGCTCCTCCGCCCTCTGCTGCCCCCATGCTTCGGCATATATGCTCTTTTTTTTAACTGTGGTGGTGAAATCACCTCCTACAGTGTTGGAGTCGCGGCTTTATGTATCGTGGGAGCAAACGCTGTTGCTGTCAAGATAAATAAATCCGCGCTGCAACTGAATGGCGCACCTGAAAACAAAAAAATGGTTAACAATAAAACATACCTGAAAAGCAAGCATGATAAAACATAATAAAACATTGCAGAATAGAATAGAGTAAAAAAGAGCAACAATAGAGAGAGAACAATAAAACGACAACTATTTTTGGTTTTTTATTTTATATTTTTTTTGGGGTTTTTTTTTTTTGTACTTTTTTTTTTTATTTTTATTTTTTACACTTTTTTTTTAAACTATAACTATAATTTTAACTGTAACGGTCGGGTCTCAAAATGCGATGGCATTCTTGAGACCCTGTAACTATAATTTTAACTGCAACGGTCGGGTCTCAAAATGCGATGGCATTCTTGAGACCCTGTGAAAGTGTATCCTAGCCTGTGAAATGCTGTACCCTACGCTAAAACCTCACTAGTTCGTGGTAGCGTTCAAAGCAGTCACCAACGCAGAGACCAGGATTGTCAGGACAGCGTGGACAATAATAACGGGTGTCACGCCTAAATCCGCGCTTGGTACAGACACGACATCTTCTTTGGGGGGCTCGTTGGGTAGGGGTACTCTGGAGGACATGAGGATAATGCCTCTCATGCAGCCGGCTTACTGCATTTGGTAGGGGATGGTGAGGTGTGGAATCGCCTGGATACAGGAGTTCCATGACAACCGCTCCCTGGAATTCAAGGAAGGGTAACGTCCCGCCTGAAGCTCCGTATAGCACATGAGCATTCAGCAAAGCCAATTGGAATAAATAAATAGACACTTTTTTGTACCAGCGTCTAGCCTTACGGACAACTAGGTACGGCGCCAACAACTGGTCGTTGAGGTCCACCCCCCCCATATTAAGGTTGTATTCGTGGATACAGAGGGGTTTCGTCACAACACCAGCCGCCGTACGAATTTGGACTGTCGTGTCTGCATGAAGGGAGGTAAGAACGAAAACATTCCTATTATCCCTCCACTTCACAGCGAGCAAGTTATTACACTTCAAGCAGGCTCTCTCCCCCAGCCTAAGACGGGAATCTACAAGCCGCTGGGGAAAGCTCCGGCGATTAGGTCGCACGGTGCCACATGCTCCAATCTGATGATCAAACAAGTGACTAAACAGTGGCACGCTCGTGTAATAATTGTCCACGTACAAGTGGTACCCCTTTCCGAATAAGGGTGACACCAAGTTCCACACTATCTTGCCAGCGCTCCCTATGTAATCTGGACAGTTCTCCGGCTCTACGTGACTATCTTTTCCCTCATAAACCGAAAAGCTCCACGTATAGCCTGTTGCCCTGTCACAGAGCTTGTAGAGCTTGACCCCGTATCTGGCACGCTTGCTGGGAAGGAACTGTTTGAAAGACAAGCGGCCAGAAAACTTAATCAGGGACTCGTCAACGCAGACAACTTGATTGGGCGTAAACAAGGCTGCAAAACATTGGTTGAAGTGGTTTATGAGGGGCCGAATTTTGTAGAGCCGATCAAATTCAGGGTCTCCACGAGGACGACAAAGTTCATTGTCACTGAAGTGCATGAAGCGCAAAATCATCTTGTATCGTGCCCTGGACATGGAGGCAGAGAACACGGGCATATGGTGGGGCGGTGAGGTGGACCAATAAGACCTCAGCGTCGGGAATTTGTGTATGCCCATGTTGAGGGAAAGGCCCAGAAAGGTCTTAAATTCGGAAACCGTAATTGGTTTCCAATCTCTGGCAAGGGAAGGCACTTGGGGATTAGCGGCGATGTGTTGACCAGCGTATATATTACTTTGGTCCACAATAGATCTATAGAGATCTTCCGTGAAAAACAGCGAATAAAAATCGGATGGCTTAAAATCAGCTGTTTCCACCTGAATACCGGGTTGGCCAGTGAATGGGGGAAGTACGGGTTCTGCAGAAGTGGTGGGCACCCAATCAGGATTGGCGAATTCTGCAGGAAGGACACTATGTGATCGACGGACCTGCCTTTGTCTTCTTCTTGGTGGCAGCGGGACACTACTTGTGCTTGCCACCTCGCCAGCTTGAACTGCACTTATGGGACTCGCCACGTCACCAAGTGTTACTGCAGTGCTGGTTTGACTACGTCCAGGGTGTACTAGGCCGCTGGTGCTTGCCAGTTCACCAGAAGGAATAGCGGCGCTAGTACTTCTCTGCTCCATACGAGAGACCTGCGGTTCCTGCACCTCAACAACATCAGAAGATCGGGATCGGGTACGCCTGACCTTAGCAGGGACCTCACCTTCGTCGCCAGAGCTATCTGTCATGGAGCCGCTGTCGTCTACTGGATCGTATTCTGAGCCTGATTCTGACAGATGAGTGACCTCCTCTTCACTATCTGACATACTCAGAAACAAGTAGGCCTGTTCACTAGTGTACTTGCGATTTGCCATTTTGGGCTCTAAATTTAGTAGTACACTAGTGAGATTCACAGGAAAAAAAGCTCCTAGGCTGCTGGCGAATGAATCAAAACGCTACCAAAAAAACTGTTAGCGATCGCAGGGATCAGGCCTGACTCTGCGAACGCTGCAGTTATGTGTGCTTAGTGTTTTGGAAGTGACAGTGATCGATCGATACTGCACTTGGGTGGGCTGGGCTGGGCTGGGCGGAGGGGGAAAACGCAGGTGCTAGCAGGTATCTGGGCTGATCCCGCTAACAATGCGTTTTTTTGGAACCCTAAACTGCTGGGACGCTAGTATAGATCTGATCAGATCAGATATTGATCTGTTCAGATACTATACCACTAAGGGAGGTGTATGCTTTGCGCGTGGGTGTTTGCGGTACTGGCACTAACCTGGGGCGACGCAGACCTTATTTGACCCTAAAACCTAATTGATATCACCCGCCGGGCGATCAGGGGGTTAAACCGATAGTTGGGTAATAAATGGCGGGTGCCCTGACAGTATAAAAAAACAAGCTAACTAACCAGCGTCACCCGTAACAGTTATACGGTGATCACTGGTGAAAGGGTTAACTAGGGGCAATCAGGGGGTTAAAACCTTTATTAGGTAATATATGGGGGTACCTGACACTATATAAAAACCTGACGGGGAACCTAAATAACTAAATAACTAACTGGCTAACCAGCGTCACCAGTGACACTTATACTGTGATCACTGGTGAAAGAGTTAACTCTAGGGGCAATCAAGGGGTTAAAACCTTTATTTAGGTTGTAATATGGGGGTACCTGACCTATAAACCTATTTATAATCCTATATAAACCTGGCGGTTACCTAAAAAAAAAACTGGCTACCTAGCGGCACCAGTGACACTAATAGAGCGATCAAAAAAAACGATCGCTTAGTGACACTGGCAAAAGGGGGTGAAAGGGTTACCTAGGGGGCAATCAAGGGGTTAAACCTTTATTGGGGGGGGGGTAGGGGGCTACCTTGGACCTAAAGGGGCCTAAAACTAACTGCCCTGACAGTTATTGCAGTCACACTGACACTAAATGCAGTGATCAGTAAATAAATGATCACTGCAATCAGTGACACTGTGACAGGGGGGGCAGGGGGTGATCTGGGGGGTGATCAGGGGGTGACAGGGGGGTGAAATATGTGCCTATGTGTGCCTGGTGTCAGTGTAGTGTTGGTGCACTAACCTGATGTCTTCACAGCTCCGCGTCCCGGTCAGAAAGACCGACACGAGGAGCGTGACATCACTTCCCCTTGCCTGTGTTTACAATTACACAGGAAGGGGAAGGAAGCGGACGAATCCCATTGGCCAGAGCGATCGGGAGGGGGTGGCCAGAAACGACTGGCCGTTACCTCGTCCCGCATCGCTTCTGAAGCGATCCCGACCGTCCCCGCCGGCGGAGGGGGGTCCGATCGGACCCCCCAACCGCCTGAAGAATGGCACGTACAGGTACGTGCTTCTGCCTGTACGTGCCATTCTGCCGACGTATATATACAGGGGGCGGTCGGGAAGTGGTTAAATGACTCAGATCATCAAAAAAATTTTATTATTACACAAAGATAACCCAAGTAAATCCAAGATGCAGTTTTTAAATTATTATTTCATTTATTAAGGGAACAAAGCTGTTCAACCCTGCCTGGCTTTATGTGAAAAAGTAATTGCCCCCTAAACTTAATAACTGGTTGTGCCACCCCTCACGGCAAAAACTGCAATCAAGTGATTGCGATAACTGGCAATTAGGGATGGGCCCGGTGCTCGATGCGAACCCATGTTCGCATCGAGCACCGGGTGTTCGCTCGCTCGGCGAGCCCAGAACTATTTTGGCCGCTCGCATCACATTCGTGTGATGCGAGCGGCCCCGCAATGCATTGCGGCCGGCGCGGCCGGCGCAGTGCATTGCTGGCTGATGACTGGCCAAGCATGCACTGTGACCCCGCATGCTTGGCCAATCACAGCGCCGGAAAATCGGAGAGCCATAATTGGCTACAGGCAGGACACCTGTAGCTAATTACAGCTCAGGGGCTTTAGTACACGCCCCCTCATTTAAAAGGCCGCCACGCCGTCGGCGCCGGTCACATGAGTTCCGGCTTTAGGAGAGAGCAGGCTGATTCTGTGTCACTCTTTGCTAGATTCCTAAAGAAAGATTTGCTCTACTTTGCTAAACCATTGGCTATTTATTTGCTAAACCATTGCTACCTGTCATTGATCGTCCATTGCTGCTGCTGGTTAGTGTGTTTTTAGCTGCTGCTGGGGGTTAGTCTGGTGCGTGTCTTACTGTTAGTACAGTATTTCAGTAGTACCAACCGCAGTGCTGTTAGTACAGCACTGCACCCCAAAAGCACCCACAGGACTTGTAGTGTGTTAGTGGCAGCAAACAGAGCTCCTATATTTTCTTCCCAGAAGCACCCATAGGACTTGTACTGTGTTAGTGGCATCACACAGAGCTATATTTTCTTCCCAGAAGCACCTATAGGACTTGTAGTGTGTTAGTCCCATCACACAGAGCTATATTTTCTTCCCAGAAGCACCTATAGGACTTGTAGTGTGTTAGTCCCATCACACAGAGCTCCTATATTTTCTTCCCAGAAGCAACCATAGGACTTGTAGTGTGTTAGTCCCATCACACAGAGCTCCTATATTTTCTTCCCAGAAGCACCTATAGGACTTGTAGTGTGTTAGTCCCATCACACAGAGTTCCTATATTTTCTTCCCAGAAGCACCCATAGGACTTGTACTGTGTTAGTGGCATCACACAGAGCTATATTTTCTTCCCAGAAGCACCTATAGGACTTGTAGTGTGTTAGTCCCATCACACAGAGCTATATTTTCTTCCCAGAAGCACCTATAGGACTTGTAGTGTGTTAGTCCCATCACACAGAGCTCCTATATTTTCTTCCCAGAAGCACCCATAGGACTTGTAGTGTGTTAGTCCCATCACACAGAGTTCCTATATTTTCTTCCCAGAAGCACCTATAGGACTTGTAGTGTGTTAGTGGCATCACACAGAGCTCCTATATTTTCTTCTCAGCAGCACCCACAGGACTTCTAGTGTGTTAGTGGCATCACACAGAGCTCCTATATTTTCTTTGCAGAAGCACCCATAGGACTTCTAGTGTGTTAGTGGCATCACACAGAGCTCATATATTTTCTTCTCAGCAGCACCCACAGGACTTCTAGTGTGTTAGTGGCATCACACAGAGCTCCTATATTTTCTTTGCAGAAGCACCCATAGGACTTCTAGTGTGTTAGTGGCATCACACAGAGCTCCTATATTTTCTTCTCAGCAGCACCCACAGGACTTCTAGTGTGTTAGTGGCATCACACAGAGCTCCTATATTTTCTTCTCAGCAGCACCCACAGGACTTCTAGTGTGTTAGTGGCATCACACAGAGCTCCTATATTTTTCTTTGCAGAAGCACCCATAGGACTTCTAGTGTGTTAGTGGCATCACACAGAGCTCCTATATTTTCTTCTCAGCAGCACCCACAGGACTTCTAGTGTGTTAGTGGCATCACACAGAGCTCCTATATTTTTCTTGCAGAAGCACCCATAGGACTTCTAGTGTGTTAGTGGCATCACACAGAGCTCCTATATTTTCTTCTCAGCAGCACCCACAGGACTTCTAGTGTGTTAGTGGCATCACACAGAGCTCCTATATTTTCTTTGCAGAAGCACCCATAGGACTTCTAGTGTGTTAGTGGCATCACACAGAGCTCCTATATTTTCTTCTCAGCAGCACCCACAGGACTTCTAGTGTGTTAGTGGCATCACACAGAGCTCCTATATTTTCTTTGCAGAAGCACCTATAGGACTTCTAGTGTGTTAGTGGCATCACACAGAGCTCCTATATTTTCTTCTCAGCAGCACCCACAGGACTACCGACTACAATGGCTGGAAGACCGCCAAGGGGAGGCAGAGCGTGCAGAGGCAAGAACACAGGGCAGGCAGGCTCTGTTTCTAGTGGACGTGGCCGTGGCCATGGACGTGGTCGTGCATCGTCATCAGCACGTGGCCATGGGACACGCGCGTCTTTGTTTTCGGCAGCTGGCCATGTGGAGTCGCATCATGCTGAAGGCTTGGTAGAATGGATGACCAAGCCCTCCTCATCCTCTCTCACCCAGGCTCAGGGTACTGGCAGAGCAGCTGCCAACGCGTACTCAATGGCATCATCAGCCACCCCTTCCCTAGACCCACCATGTCCTCCTGAGGAGTCCCCCGAACTCTTTGAGCACAGTGTTGGGTACATGCTCCAGGAGGATGCCCAACGATTCGAAGGCTCGGATGATGATACCCAGCTTGAGGAAGTCAGTAGTGTGCGCGCAGAGAGAGGGGATGCTGAAGGACAGCAATCTGGCAGTACTGTTCCACCAGCTGCAGCTTACTGCCAGGCTTGCTCTAGTGGTGAAGAGGGAGGGGATGATGAGGTCACTGACGCCACGTGGGTGCCTGGAGGGAGAGAGGACGAGGAGGAGGACGAGGACGAGGAGGATGCGGCGTCACATGTCCAACGAGGCAGGATGCCCCCTGGAGGCCAGCTAGAGGCCAGCACAGCAACTGTACAACACCGCAGAGCTCCGCCTGTGCAGGGTGCTGCCTCTGCACGTTATCAGAAAAGTTCTTTGGTGTGGGCCTTTTTTGAGACGAGTGCATCAGATCGCACCACTGCTATTTGCAATATTTGTCTCAAGCGTATCTCGCGTGGCCAAAACATCAGCCGCTTGGGCACCACAAGCATGACCAGACATATGTCGACCTGCCATGCAGCTCGTTGGCAGGCACACATAAAAGACCCACACCAAAGAACTAAGCGGACCTCTCCTTGCTCCTCATCAGCTGGGATCTCCATCCCCACTACATCTTCAGTCCTCTCTGAAAGCTGCTGTGAGAGGACTGA
Organism: Lithobates sylvaticus; assembly: GCA_028564925.1. Taxonomy (NCBI): domain Eukaryota; kingdom Metazoa; phylum Chordata; class Amphibia; order Anura; family Ranidae; genus Lithobates; species Lithobates sylvaticus. The sequence continues at coordinate 135,459,137 of CM053028.1, read as the reverse complement.
AGGTGTAGAATTAGGTGTGTCACAACCAAGTACTTGCAGTACACCGACGTCCGATTGTAGCAGGCAGATTTCCCTGCCCCAGCTGCTGGACCGTCGAAGGAAGTACACTCCCAGCCATCCACATGCCCAGCGGTTGAATGCTAGCTTGGCTAAATTGCTAGCACTTCAACTGCTGCCTTTTCAGTTGGTAGACTCGGCCCCCTTCCGTGAGTTTGTTCAATGTGCGGTTCCTCAGTGGCAGGTTCCCAAACGCCACTTTTTCTCACGGAAGGCGATTCCGTCTCTCTACCGGCATGTGGAAGGCAATGTCCATGCCTCGCTGGACAGGGCGGTCAGCGGTAAGGTGCATATTACCGCTGACTCATGGTCCAGCAGGCATGGACAGGGACGTTACCTTTCTTTCACGGCCCATTGGGTCACTCTATTGGCAGCTGGGAGGGATGCAGGACAAGGTGCAGTAGTGTTGGAGGTTGTTCCGCCACCACGCCTCCAAAACGCTACTACTGCTATTGGTTGTGACACACCTCTCTCCTCCACCCCTCCTCTTCTTCTTCCTCCAGTGCTCTGTCCTCGGAACCAGCGGTGCTCCGTAGGCGTACAAGGGGCTACGCAAGTACGCAGGCAAAAAGATGCCATGCCGTGCTTGCGCTGGTGTGTTTGGGGGACAGGAGCCACACTAGGCCAGAGGTTCTGGCAGCTCTGCAGGGGCAGGCCGAGAGGTGGTTGACGCCACGTCAGCTTAAGCCAGGAATGGTCGTTTCTGACAATGGCACCAACCTCCTCTCCGCCCTGCGACAGGGGCAGCTCACCCATGTGCCCTGTATGGCTCACGTCCTCAACCTGGTGGTGCAGCGACTGCACACGCAGCAGAGGGCCATCAATGAGTACCTTTGCGACTACGGCACCAGGACAGGGTCAGGGGAGCTTGGTTTTTTTTCCCCACGTCAGTGGAGCATGATCAGGGATGCATGCACTGTCCTCTCACCATTTGAGGAGGCCACGAGGATGGTGAGCAGTGACAGTGCATGCATCAGTGACACTGTACCTCTTGTCCACCTGTTGGAGCATACGCTGCGTGGGATAATGGACAGGGCACTTGAGGCAGAACAGAGGCAGGAAGAGGAGGACTTCCTTGCCTCTCAAGGCCCCCTTTATCCAGACAGTGTTCCTTCTGTCCCACCCATCACACAGGAGGAGGATGAGGAGGAGGAGGATTGTGTGAGCATGGAGGTGGAGCCTGGCACTCAGCATCAGCAGCAGCAGCAGTCTTTTAGGGATGATGTACAGTCCCAACAAACCAGTGGACTTGTACGTTGCTGGGAGGAGGTGGCTGGCGATCATGTCATCCTCAGTGACCCAGAAGACTCCGGACCGAATGCCTCAGCTAACCTACGCTGCATGGCCTCCCTGATCCTGCAAAGCCTGCGGAAGGATCCTCGTGTTCTTCGGATCAAGGAGAGGGACCATTACTGGCTGGCCACTCTCCTTGATCCACGGTACAAGGGTAAGGTTGCGGACCTTATCTTGCCGTCACAGAGGGAGCAGAGGATGAGACATCTCAGGGAGGCCTTGCAGAAAGGTCTGTGCAACGCGTTCCCAGAAACTGGGAGGTTACAAACTCCTGGTCCTGGGCGACGAGTTGCTGAGGCTTCGGTCAGTAGCAGAAGGAGCGGTGGGGAAGGTGGACGTCTGACCGATGCGTTCAGACAATTTTTTAGTCCGCAGACCCAAGGTATGATCGGTTCCAGCAACCATCGCCAGCGTCTGATATACATGGTGCAGGAATACCTTGGGACAAGGTCAGACTTGGACACCTTTCCCACCGAAAATCCTCTGGCTTACTGGGTCCTGAGGATGGATCACTGGCCAGAGCTTGCACAGTATGCAATTGAGCTACTGGCCTGTCCTGCCTCCAGCGTTCTTCCGAACGCACATTCAGTGCTGCTGGAGGATTTGTCACCGATCATAGGGTGCGCCTGTCCACCGACTCGGTTGATCGACTGACCTTCATCAAAATGAATCAGTCTTGGATCACCACCAGCTACCAGGCACCTGAAGCGGATATAACGGAATAATTTATAATGTCACATCCCTTCAAGACTGCCTATGCTGATGCTGAGTGACTGTCCTGTTATGTTCACTGACTATCCTCTTCCTCCTCCTCAATGATCCATGCCACCACACCAGTGCCTAAGGCACAATTTTTCAGCCCCTGTATAACAGGGGCGTGTACTTACAATTTTTTTTAAAAATGCTTCGCAACACGTGTGACTGCTGTGCTCCAAGTACAGTATCTGTGAGGGGTTGCAGTGTTGTGGCACCAGCACCAGTGCCTAAGGCACAATTTTTCTGCCCCTGTTTAACAGGGGCGTGTAATTACAATTTTTAAAAAAAATGCTTCGCAACACGTGTGACTGCTGTGCTCCAAGTACAGTATCTGTGAGGGGTTGCAGTGTTGTGGCACCAGCACCAGTGCCTAAGGCACAATTTTCAGCCCCTGTTTAACAGGGGCGTGTAATTACAATTTTTAAAAAAAATGCTTCGCAACACGTGTGACTGCTGTGCTCCAAGTACAGTATCTGTGAGGGGTTGCAGTGTTGTGGCACCAGCACCAGTGCCTAAGGCACAATTTTTCAGCCCCTGTTTAACAGGGGCGTGTAATTACAAATCTTGATCTAATAGTTCACAGCAGGGCCCATTCCTGCGCCCACCAAGAGTAACTATGAGGGCCTACAGTCTTGTGGCAACACCGTCCACCACCACCGCCAAAGGCCCAATTTTTCTGCCCTGTTCATCAGGTGCTTGCAATTACAAATCTTGATCTAATAACTCACAACAGGGCCCATTCCTGCGCCCACCAAGAGTAACTGTGAGAGCTTACAGTCTTGTGGCAACACCGTCCACCACCACCACCACCAAAGGCCCAATTTTTCTGCCCTGTTCAACAGGTGCATGCAATTACAAATCTTGATCTAATAACTCACAGCAGGGCCCATTCCTGCGCCCACCAAGAGTAACTGTGAGAGCTTACAGTCTTGTGGCAACACCGTCGTCCACCACCACCACCACCACCACCACCACCAAAGGCCCAATTTTTCTGCCCGGTTCAACAGGTGCATGCAAGTACAAATCTTGATCTATTAACTCACAGCAGGGCCCATTCCTGTGCCCACCAGTCTTGTGGCTACACCAACATCTAATAGGGCAAATTTCTGCAGAGTATATACGCCAGGCCCCTACTTTCAAACATCCAACTTACAAACGACTCCTACTTGCAAACAGAAAGAGAAAACAGGAAGTGAGAGGAAATCTACCCCTAGGAAGGGAAATTCTATCCTGTTAGATTTAATTTGGGAAAAAGGTATCTCCTCTCTACTGATACTTTATCACCAATCCTTGTTTCAATTAAAACCCCACTTTTCCAAAAACATTTGTCATTGGGACGGAAAGTGAGGTGACATGTTCTGAACAGATGTGCAAAGACAGCAAATGTTACAGGGGTGATAACCCCTCCCTATGTTCTCCAAAAAGCTTAAAAATAGATTTTTTGGGGATAGAGCTACACTTCATAATGTACCTGTTCAGATTCTACAAACCTACAGTCCGTGTCTTGTTTGCACCACCTATATACTGCTGTTCAGAGTATATAGGGTTGTAGGTATAGGGTTTTATTTTGGGTGCGGGGTCCCCCTTAATATCCATACAAGACCCAAAGGGGCTGGGGTGGGGGGGGGGGGGGTGATGGGGTAGCCATGCCATTTTTCTCAAGGATTTTCAGCCATATGGCGGCCAGGACAAGACATGACATTAAAGCCGCAAGTGGTTTTAAATGGCTTCTTTTTTTTTCCTTTACAAATGTCATTTTGTGCAAGGACAGTTCTAAACACGGGAAACACATGCCACTTCACAGGCATACTTTAGACACCCCCCAGGTACCATATTTAAAGGAAAATTTCACTTTTTTTTTTTCACTTTATGCATCATTAAAATGACTGCTCCCGAAAAAACGTTAGTTTTTAAAAGTTCTTTTTGCATTGATATATGTCCCCTGGGGCAGGACCCGGGTCCCCAAACCTGTTTTATGACATTAACATGCATATTGGCCGTTGTAATTAGCACTTTTGATTTCGAACGTTCGCGTCCATTATAACGTATAGGGTTCGAAAATTCGGTCCGTTCGAAGGTTCTGGTTCGAACCGAACCCGGGGGTGTTCGGCTCATCCCTACTGGCAATGAGTCTTTCACATTGTTGTGGAGCAGCTTTGGCCCACTCTTCTTCGCAGAATTGTTTTAATTCAGCCACATTGAAGGGTATTGCAGCATGAACGGCCTGTGTAAGGTCATGATACAGCATCTCAATTGGATTTAAGTCCAGGCTTTGAATAGGCCACTCCAAAACCTAAATCTTGCTTTGTTTAAACCATTTGGAGGTGGACTTGCTGTTGTGTTTCTGATCATTGTCCTGCTGCATAACCCAAGTGCAATTGAGCTTGAGGTCACGAACTGATGGCTGGACATTCTCCTTTAGGATTTACTGGTAGAGCTCAGAATTCATGGTTCCATCAATTATGGTAAGTCGTCCAGGTTCTGAAACTACAAAGCAGCCTGACCATCACACTACCACCATGTCCGACTGTTGGTATGATGTTCTTGTTATGAAATTCTTTATTAGTTTTATGCAAAATGTAAAGGGACGCACACCTTCCAAAAAGTTAAATATTTGTCTCATCAGTCCACAGAATATTTGCCTAAAAGTCTTGGGGATAATCAAGATGCTCTTTGGTAAATGTGAGATGAGCCTTTGTTCCTTTGGCCTTGGAACTCTCCCATGGATGCCATTTTTGCCCAGTCTCTTTCTTATTGTTGAATCATGAACACTGATCTTACCTGAGGCAAGTGAGGTCTGTAGTTCTTTAGATGTTGTTCTGTGTTCTTTTACGACCTCCTGGATGAGTCATCGTCATGCTCTTAGAGTAATTTTTGTAGGCCGACCACTCCTGGGAAGGTTCATCACTGCTCCAAGTTATCTCCATTTCTGGATAATGGCTCTCCCCATGGTTCACTGGAGTTCCAAAGCCTTAGAAATGGCTTTAAAACCCTTCCTAGCCCGATACATGTTTGTTTCTAATCTGTTCTTGAATTTTTTTAGATTGTGACATGCTATGTGGCTTTTTGTGATCTGTTCACTTTGTCAGACAGGTTCTATTTATGTGATTTCTTGATTCAACAGGTCTGGCAGTAATCAGGCCTGGGTGTGGCAAGTGAAATTTAACTCAGCTTTCCAAAAAATTGTGGTTAATCACAGTTCATTCATGATTCAGTATGGCAATTACTTTTTCACATAGGGCCAGGCAGGTTTGAACAGCTTTTCACTTTATAAATGAAATAATAATTTTAAAACTGCATCTTGGATTTACTTGGGTTATTTTGTGTAATAATAAAATTTGTTTGATGATCTGAATCATTTAAGTGTGAGAAATATGTAAAAAAATCAGGAAGGGGGCAATACTTTTTCAAAGCACTGTACATGTAATCTTTTATTTGATGCAAAGAAAGAGAGGGGAAGGAAAAGGGGAAAGGGAGACTACCCCCTGGTTACTCACAAGTCAGCTATAGGTTTCAAATTGGGTGCTGAGAGCTGAAGACATAATGGGGGACTCATCTCAGGGAGCTGTGGCAGTGACTAACAGCACAAAGACAACACAAGCAGTGACGAATAGACTACCCTGGGAGTGGGGTCACCATTTGAAATAAAAAGTGATGCAGTGTGTTTTACAAAGGACACTCTGTGGAGAGTAATAAAATATATATATCAATTTAGTATGTCAAATGATATAGTAAGGACAAAGCATGGTGTCAGTAAAAGTGAACCCAGGTGAGGAATCAAAGTATATAACGTATAAATGAAAACATGTAGTTCTTACCAAAGGAATAAGTGGTAGGAAAAAAGTACCAAGAAAAAACATTAAACAAAACAGCCAATATGAACAGTGTAGCCAAGTGATACCTGAATCCTAGGTCAGAGAGCATGATCCACACAGGTGTATTGAGTAACAAGCAAAGCAATAAACAGGAAATGAGTGCTCAACCTGGAAGTGATATTTATAGTGGAGTCATGCCACTCCCTAACGGGAGGCATACTGTTGCATACAGACATTTGTTGCTGAATCTGGAGGCTAGGCTGCCTACATCCGTTGACTTAATTTCTGTCATATCTGTGTGAAGGGTCTATTCCCCTTGATCCTGGAGGTGGTGGCTGAGGTTTCCAGTTGTCAACTCCTGGGATTTAGACCACAGAGCTCACTGGACAGTGAGTTTACATTGAGAAAAACTCACCCAAGCGCTACCGCTATATAGTATAGTTGGTTTGTAGAGTAGTCAGTGCTCTGGCTAATTAAGCTCACAAAAGATCCATAGAAAGTACAGGCCGGCAACTCGATAGCTTCTCCATAGAAAATATTTATTTAAGCATTACAGCAATAACATCATCCAAAAATGTACGCATTTCAGCCTTAGTCTCGTGAATGCTTGCTTTTGATGAAGGCCTATCTAGTTTGCTTTAAGGCTGCAAGACTCCTGGTGCCCCCTTGGTGGTTGATGTATGCCACAGTAAAGGCATTGTCAGGCTAGACCCTGATTAAGTGCCTCCACAGAAGATAGCGAAGTCCGGTGTTGCAGAACCATCCAAAACCGCTCTGAGCTCCAGGATGTTGATGGGGAGTTCAGCTTCCACAGATGACCATGTTTCCGGCACCATAAGGAACAAAAACACACCTCCTCAGCCTGAAAGACTGGCAACTGTTATTTTTAAGACATAAGGAGTTCAAGAGGAGTATGCTTGTTCCAGGTCAACAAAATGTTGTGTTGGAGAGGTTTTGAACGAATTAGGGCAAATGGGTACAGCCTCAAAAGGAGGCTACCATGAGGCCTAAAACTCTTGGGGAATCTACAGTAATTGTGGGATCTCTCTTTGCCCTAAATAGTCAAGTGTGGGCTCTGAGAGAAAAAAAAAAAAAAATTCTGAGAGGAAAAGGTTTGCTTGAGATGTGGCCAGGACAGGCCCAATTATTCCAGGTAAAGAGAAGGCTAGAGATCAGCTTTTTATAATAAGGTGATCATCCAATCAAAAGTCTGGAGTATCTGAATTGTCCTGTAAGACATTTGCTGACAGCTGGAAAGGGGATGAGTCCTTCAAGATGTCATACCAATGACCTGGATACCCCAAGTTCCAAGAAGGGCAAGAAGAGGTGCTAGGACCTTTGTGCACACTCTTAGAGCAGAGGATAGGCCAAAATATAGTGGAACAAACTGGAAGCAATTGTCTGGCACTGCAAAGTTCAGGCAGGTAAAGTTGTGCCACTGTGGTGGATAAATGGTAATATGTAGATAGAAAAGAATGTCTATTGATGCCATGTTTTCCAGTCTCAAAGATGCAATTACCGACCTTACGGATTCAATGCAAAATTTTGGCATTTGAAGGATTTGTTGATGGGTTTTAGGCACAAAATATGACGAATACCCATTTTGTTTTTATTTGGTAGCGCAAACAGATTTAAATAAAATTCTTTGAACCGGTCTTGTGGGGGTGCTGGCTGAACTACGCTCAGGGACATTAGATGGGTATTTTGACAATCTGAATATCCTTGAACAGTCTTTGGTTTAATGAAAACAAGGGGGTGGCGTTTTAAACTATTTTGTACCCTCTTGAAACCACTGATTGTACCCACAGGTCTAGGACATCTGTAACCTAGAGAGGCAAACCAACATATCCTCTCACATTTAGAAAGCCCCAAACATTCAATCAAATGATTGTACACGCCATAACATTTTCTATTCATCCCAATATTTTTTAAAGAGGGATCTTCGCAACTTGTGTTGACATTTTAAGCAGGGTGGGGCTAGCCTAGGCTACTTATGCTAATCCTGCCACTCCATTAAACTAGTGGTGCCTCCATGGAATGTTTATTGCATTGTATACCATGCTGCCTGCCTCTGGTGTCAACAACCTAATGACAAGCCTTGGTGCCAGATACAGACACCTCCATACTTTGTGGGAAGAAGAAAACAAATACAGTGCACATTGGGGCTGAGACAAATAATCGATTATGAAAAGTTATCAACCATTTTTATAACCGATTAGCCGGCCTGCATACAGAATGCATTATTTGTTTACATATTAGGAAATACAGTGCAGCACACATACAGCTCAGTACACCGTCCACACATGTCAGTAAGTGCCCAAGAACTTGTGAATGTGCAAGGAGCAATGCTTCATGGGACATGTAGTCCTGGGCAGGAAGTGAGTGATTCTAAAAGGCAGAAGTTTTTTTTTGCCTTGCACTCTATACTATTGGGGCACTCTGAAGGCAGGAGGAGCCAGAAGCATCGGTTGGGGACCCCAGATGATGAATCAGGGCTATTTGAAAACCATTACAGAGCAGGCAAGTATAATTGTTTTAAAAAAATCACTTTAAACCACTTGCCTACCGGGCACCTACACCACCTTTCTGCCCAAGCCATTTTTCAGCTTTCAACGTTGTCGCACTTTGAATGACAATTGCACGGTCATGCTACACTGTACCCAAACAAATTTTTTATAATTTTCTTCACACAAATATAGCTTTCTTTTGGTGGTATTTAATCACTGCTGGGTTTTCTATTTTTTACAACAACAAAAAATTGTCAGTAAATTTTGTAACAAATTTTTCGCCTTCACTGATGCGGAGGCACTAATATATGCTGCACTGATAGGCATTGAGAGCAGTGATGAGTGGCACTGATTGGTGGCACTTGTGGGCACCAATAGCTGCCAATTGTGTAATATTGTAATCAGGGCACTGATGATCAGTACCCTGATTACATTCCTAGATGTCCCCCCCCCCTGCATGGAGATGCCATTGATCGGCTCTCCTCGCTACACACCCTGTCAGTGTAAGGCGAGGAGCACCGATTACCGGCACTTCCTTGTTTACATGTGACCGACTGTGTTTGGACGCAGCCAATCATATGGTTAAAGCTGCGGAAGCGGCTCTTTCCAGAGATCATGGTCACGCCGTGTCCTAGCAATGCGGCTGTTCTGGGACGCCATCTCAGAATGAGAGCCACATCGCCCCCACCGCCATTTGACGGTGGGCGGGCGGCAAGCAGTTAAAGACTGTGCAGAGTTTAAGGACTTTTAATAAACGCGATAACGGTGCTATTGCCACGATTTGCTCCCCCCCCCATCTGCCCAACTAATTGGCCCAAAGCATAAAAATGCAAATTACAGATGCAAAAAATGCACAGCCGAAAACAGATTAAAAGCAGACTGCATAGGTATGAACAGAGCCTTATGCTGGACATACACATTTTTTGGAAACGAGAATATTCATACAAAAAAAAAAAAAAAATTTGTACATCCGTTGAATGAAGTTTGAAAATTTCTCTTGCCTTTAACATGGTTTTAAAATGAATGTCATTTATGAACAAAATAACGGTCTGAAAATTCCTTTGACCAAGAAGTTTTCTATTTTGCTGTTATGCATTTTCACACCACTGTGGTCGAAAACTGTCGATTTGGCCCCACTAACGATATATATAAAAAAAAAAGACGAACTCTTAAAATTAATTTATTTTTGAAGGAAGACATTGTTTTTGCATGGCCAGCATAAGTGACAGCAGGCGCAGGTAGCTTTTATTAAGCCACCTATGACAAGGGAGTCTGTCATACATTATATTACAGTTCTGTCTGGAAAGTCAAATTTTCTCTTTAACCACTTTAGGTCCTGCCCAGTAAACACACAGATCCACGTCCTGTCAGGGGAGGGGAACCGATCATGTGTTCCGTGTACAAAGGAGCACCGATTGCTCTCCCCTTGTGAGTCCCCTCTCCCTACAGATAGAATCACTCCCTAGGTATTTTTAACCCCTTTCTTGCCAGTGACATTTATACAGTAATCAATGCATTTTTATAGCACTGATCACTGTATAATTGTCAGTGGTCCCAAAATTGGCGGATATGTCTGCTGCAATGTCAGATCGCCGCCATTACTGGTAAAGAAAAAAAATAAAATTATAAAAATGCCATATAAAATATGCAATATTGTAGACACCAACTTTTGCGCAAGCCAATATAAGCTTATTGCGATTTTTTACCAAAATTAAGTATTATACATATCGGCCTATACTGAGGGAAAAAAAATATATATGTTTAAAAATAGGGATATTTATTACAGCAAAAAAAATAAGTGTTTTTTTCAAAATTGTCACTTTTGTTTATAGCGCAAAAAATTAAAAACCGCAGGTGATCAGCGACCGCTGAAAACTGAAAAGGAGGTGAAAATGCCCGGTATTGAAGTGGGTAAATAAAAAAAAATGTGATCCAAGTCTATATTTACCAGATTCAACCTCTAATAGTATATACGGTATATCTGTCTATTTCTCAGAGTGGATTCGAGATTTCTCCCATTTATATTTAACCCCCTCCCGACCAGCACACGCAAACTGGCACCGACAGGCAAATGGGCGTACAGGTACGTCCCGGTCGGGACCTCCGCGAGTCCGATTGTGGGTACTGTGGACTCGAGCGTCGCAGGGTTATCTGTGATCGACTCACGGGGAGATGCCAATGTAAACAAGCATCTCGTTCTGCCCAGTGTCACTGATCTCTGCTCCCTGTGATTGGAACAGAAATCAGTGACATGTCACACACAGCAACGCCCCCCCCACAGTTAGAAACACGCACCTAGGACACACTTAACCCCGACACTGCCACCTAGTGGTTAACCTTTTCACAGGAATCAGTGCATTTGTATAGCACTGATTGCTGTATAACTAACAATTGTCCAACAAAAGTCTGATGTGTCTGCCATAAGGTCGCAGTCATGATAAAAATCGCTGCCATTACTAGAAAAATATTTTTTTTATAAAAATGCCATAAAACTATCCCCTATTTTGTAAACCAATAGCTTATTGTGATTTTTTTTTTTACCAAAAATAAGGACGTAAATTTTGTTTGGGAGCCACGTCATGCAATTATCAGTTAAAGCGAAGAAGTGCCGAATCGCAAAAAGTGGTCTGGTCTTTGGCCAGCATAATGGTCGGGGGGGGGGTGGGGGCTTAAGTGGTTAACACTTCATATAGATATTGAAGAATTGCCTTTTCTTTAAAATGTTACATATTAACTAAATATACACCACACTTTTAGGCCCCTTTCACACTGGGGCGTTTGCAGTCGCTACAGCGCTAAATAACGCCTGCAAAGCTCCCTGAAACAACCGCTGCTGTGTCTCCAGTGTGAAAAGCCTGAGGGCTTTCACACTTGAGTGGTGCGCTTGCAGGACCTTAAAACTACTGCAAGTAGCATCTTTGAAAATCAGTGGGGCAGCACGGCTATACCGCCAGCAAAGCAGTGCTTTGTGGGTGGTTTTAACCCTTTTTGCCCACTAGCAGGGGGTTAAAACCGCCCTGCTAGCAGCCAAATAGCACCGTTATACTGCCAGCGCTCCTGCGTGAAAGGGGCCTTAAGGTTATTTAAAGCGAAATAACGGCCAACTAATAGCTTATGAAAATAATCATTAGTTGCAGCTTTAGTGTACATCAAGCCCCTTCACACTGATGAAACATATGCAGCCCTACTGCACTGGGTTTCATTTTATTTTTTTAAGTGGTGCCACATTTAAAAAGTCAGCTACAAATACTGCAGCTGCTGACTTTTAATAAATGGACACTTACGTGTTCCAGCGGTGTCGGCAGACGATGACGAGCAATCGCTTGTCTCTCAGCTGCCCCGCCGCCATCTTCTGTCAGGGAATCAGGAAGTAATGCTTGCGGCTTCACTGCCCGGTTCCTTACTGCACATGCGCGTCGTTATTGGTCCCCGTTGTGTCCTGGGAACTGTTTCCCAAGACACAACGGGGCATCTTCGGATATGGGCGGGGCAGCTCCGGCTATCCCGTCCCGGATATGGGTGCAGATACCTGTATTATACAGGCATCTGCATCCCCCTCCCCCTGAAAGGTGTCAATTGTGGCACCGGAAGGGGGGTGAAGAATCCGATAAGCGGAAGTTCCACTTTAGGGTGGAGCTCCGCTTTAATGTGTGGGCAAGCTTCCAGCACAGAGACCAGGGTCTCGCTGAGCCCCTGGCCCCATACTAATGATTAGGACCCAGACTCCCAATTCCAGGTCACCTGATCTGCAGTAGTCTGAAGCTCACCTGTGTTTCTCCTTTCCCTCACCCCTTTCTGTGAATGGAGATATTGTCTTTCAAGGAATGAGAAAGTGGAAAATTAGATATAGATACATCTCTCAAGGTTTGATCCAAGTTAGTGCCAGTATATGACAGGATTATTTTTTTTTTTAAAAATAAGCATCAGTGTGTTTTAGGTAAGGGACAAAAAATACGTTTCAAATATGTTTTATTTTAGGGTGGCCCTATGCTTTAAGTGTGCATCAAAGCAAATGCATGTTGAACTTTTTGAATGCATACCAAGCCCTTAAACCCAATTTTAGCCATTTTTCTGCTTCTGGCAGGAATTAGAAGAATGTCACCTAGCTATGCAAAAATAAAGTCAGCAGCTACAAGTATGTGTGACGTGTATCCCAGGAGGCTGCAGGTGGTGGGAGTAAAGGGCCACATCATGGGTGTGGTTGTCACTGGGATAGCTATAAAAACCCATTGTCAGAAGTGCCAACCCTTGCCCATTTTAAATAAATGCACTTGAGGGATTTTGCATCATTTTGTCGAGAGAAGTTTAAGAAAAGCTCAAATTTAAACCCAATACCCTCGAATCTGCCCCCACTATCCAAAGTAAATAAAAAGCCAATGAATGTTCAATATTGTGGCGGACATGTTAGGACACTTTCCTCTTCCATTCATCAATTAAACAGAAGTGAGAAATCCTGCAACTGAAGCAGATGTTGAGCCTCACATCAGTATTAAGCCCAAACACAGATTACCAATCCTTCAATGCATTTTTTTATTTTTATAAACAACTTGTATCTGGCCAGCAACACTCTGTCTTAGGGTGTCTGGATGAAAAGTGGGGAGGGGGGGCAGCAACAAGAACCCTGTCAGTGGTAACTGGTTTGTCTCAACTCTAAGGGCTCTTTCACACGGACGGTTCATATGTCCGTTTTTAATCCATCCGGTTTCAGATGAAAAAAAACGGACACACATGTATCCCTATGGGATAGCGGGTGTCAGCGGATGAGCATCTGCCGACACCTGATCTCGTCCGTGTCCGCTATGGTCCGTTTCTGCAGACAGAGGAAAACCCTATTTTTCCATCCGTCTGCAGAGCGGATCGAATGACGACGGACTCTATGGTCCGTTGTCACCCGATCCCCCATAAAGGAGAGCGGCGCTGTGACAGGTCCGTCCCTGCACAGAGTGCAGAGACGGACCTGTCATCTTCCTGCTCAGCGGAGATCGCTCCAGCGATCCCCGCTGAGCAAGCGGATATCCACGGGGCGGATCTGCACTGATCCGCCCCATGTGAAAGAGCCCTAAGAGCGCACCTCTGGTTTTTGCACAGGTTACCCATAGACTTCCATGTCCTGCGTTTCTGGAGCACCTTCTGAAATTGCATCAAGGATGTTGCATCTTTGGTGTGCTTTCATAAAATGCAAACACACAAGACATAATAGAAAACAAAACAAAAAAAAAAAAAAATGGAAAACCATGGGTGTAGCCAAACCGCAGCCCAGCAGTGTGAAAGGGGCCCCATCACTTGCGACAGTTACATTGAACAGAATCGCTGGCTGTATAGCCAGAAAGCAAGTCAATGCAGCCACCAAATCTAATAGATGAGCTGCAATGTAATTTTGTTTTTGGGTTTATTACTGCCGCTTTAAAAAAAAAAAAAGAATAAAAAAGTCCCATAAAAACTTGAATCACATCTCATATTTGAAACAACTTGCTTTAAATAAAAGGCTTCAAGTAAAAAAAACTGCCATTAAAAGTTGTGAAATATAAATATTTAATAGTTGCTACAAATATTTTACAAGATATAAAAAACAAAAACTTGAAACTGTACTGTGTGAAGAACTGAATGACATACAGAGCAGTTGTACACAAAGAAACCATTGTGGCTGCACTGACAAGATAGAAATGTAATTTAGCAACTGCCCTACATGCATTTAAAGTGAACCTGTCACACTTATTTTGGCGCCATAGGCAGTGCAAAAGACGGTTCCCAAATTTTTTTGGAAGACCTCTCCTCCGATGCACTTTCAAGTTCTACATTCTATTTTTTTAGCTGAGATGATTTCCAAATTAGGAATACAGCTCAGGTCTCATTTTCAAACCGCTGCCAAAAAAAAAGCTGTTTGTCATCAAAATAGTTGGCGACAGGTTCACAAGAAAATGCCCTTTGTATAAAAATATATTATACGTATATACATACACAGGTTAATATGAAACATTAAAGGGGGGTGGTGTCGCACAAGTTAAATTACAAAAAGTTGAATTTTATTTGCAACAAATTTCTACAAACACGATCAATATTTAAACACTTAACCTAACAAAGTGAATATAAAAATGTAAATATTCTTTAAATATTCGCTTCAAAACTAACATTTGCCCTCAAAAAAAAAAAAAAAAAAAAAAGTCTGCTGTACCAAAACTATATAAATTTTATTTTTTGCACATATATGTTTTTCACACACCCAGTCATCCATTATAAACATATGACAAACACACCAACATGAAGTATATGCGCTTAGACAAAAAGTGAGCTTTGTACTTGGTCAGGAAAAAAAAAAATAAAAAAAAAAAAAGTTATGTTTGGCAACTGATGCTCAAAGTTCAAAGAAAAAAAACAGCAATCATGGGGAGATTTGTAGGTACAGAAATCACCTTTTCTTCTTTCCACAAAAAAAATAAAATATAAAAGGGAATCGGAATATACTGGGGGTAAGCAGCATGAATCCAAGCCACAAAAATTGTGCCCAAGTAATGCGACATTCTATTTGTTGAGACCTTTTCAATAGTGATGGCACAAGCATGGGAGCTCTATTGCGCCACACCAAGAATAAGCAATAAGTTGACATCCAGCTATTCAGAAAGGCCACTCCCAATGTGCCTTGGCAGTCAGTAGGGCACTAGACAATATAATGCCTTAATAGCTGAGGATACAGGTTGCCCAACAGTGGCTGGACAGATCTTAATGGGGGGGGGGAAGTTTCCCCTCCAGTAATGGTGGCAGTCATTCACAATATCCCCCTCTGTAGCAGAATAAAACAGTGATGAATCACATTGGTTCCAATCCCTGGAAACAGCACTGCTTCCAAGTGTTGGGTAATTGCAAACGCCAAACCCAGATGTGATCTCAATACAGCATTTGGCGGTCTACAAAAAGGTTGGTCTCAGTGGAGGAAGATACAAAATACGTATTAAAAAGATATACGATTGCTGATCCTAGAAAAACTGCAGCGTAAAGTCTGACACAAATTAAATAGTATGTGCATTAGTGTTATGTATAATGAACATAAATAAAGTCCATCTTTTATGTAGTGTACCCCAACATTTACCATCAACATTTGTTTTGCAACAGTTCATACAACATCTGGGGGAGGGGGAGGGGAATAAAAAATTAAAAAGAAGTTTGCCAGTCCAGAGACCATAGCAAGCATCATAGCTTTAGAGCGTCACTTAACAGCTTATTTTGCATCCTTTCAATGCACTTTAACTGGGAAAGTCATAACGGTTTCTTGAAAGAAAAAATAAATCTCTTGATGCAGTAATAGGAATGCACGTTTATGCAAAAAAAGGCGTTTCTTGGGTCCATAATGCATTTCAAAAAGTTCAGTCAAAAGATTTTAAAGTCTTCTATGCCTCAACTGTAGATGCCTTCTTGTAGATGGGCTTTTTCACTGCATCATAGGTGAGGTCTCCTTTGTTCCTCCTAATGCGCATGACCAACAAAACAATGATGAAGATGGCGAACAGCAGGCCAACTAGAGCACCAGCAACAAGAGCTGTAAAAAAAAAAAAAAAAAAAAAAGTTTTATTAACATTACACAGACACTTTGTTCCCTGGTAAAGCATGTGCACAAGTTTTCTGAAACAGTGCGTTTTATCTTTTTTTTTTTTTTTAGATCCCTTTCACACTGGGGCACTTTGCAGGTACAAAAAAAAAAAAAAAAAAAAAAAAAAAAAAAAAGCACCTGCAAAGCACCCTGAAACACTGCTGCTGTGTCTCCAGTGTGAAAGCCCCAAGGGTGCGCTTGCAGGATGTAT
Organism: Lithobates sylvaticus; assembly: GCA_028564925.1. Classification (NCBI taxonomy): domain Eukaryota; kingdom Metazoa; phylum Chordata; class Amphibia; order Anura; family Ranidae; genus Lithobates; species Lithobates sylvaticus. The sequence goes on along the minus strand of CM053028.1, from coordinate 135,442,916 downwards.
AAAAAAAAAAAAAAAAAAAAAAAAACCCTGCAAGCGGCATCTTTGGAGCTGTATATACACTGCTCTTGCCCATTGAAATCAATGGGGCAGTGTGGCTATAGCACTGATTTGCACCCCGTCAACCGCTGCGGGGGTTAAAACCACCCCACTAGCGGTGCTAAAAATAGTGCCATTTTACTGCCAGCGCCCGCACCACCCCATTGAGAAAGAGGCCTTAGGTTTAGCGTCAGTAATAAACTAGTCTGAACAGACTTGATCCCCATACACACAAGCCAAATGTTGGGCGACATCGGCTGGTTCAATAAAAATAAGCCGATATTCACCCCTCGAGTATGGCACCCCCTGACAGAAGCTGGCCATTTGGACAGACAGCATGCTGGCTCCCAATCAGCGCTCAGTCAATGACAGAGTGCGCTGATTGGATTGTTCAGGTGAGGGGGGGGGGGGGTGGGTTGTCGGACCACAACAGCTCAGCGAGACCGCTGTGTTAACTTCCGATAGTTAGCACAGAGGCTCCAACAGCTGGGTTAAACAAAAAGGAACACACACAAACACACACACACACACACACAGTACCAGGCTATAATCAGTAAACTAGCATCTTCCCAATGGGAGACTAGGAATCAGAGCATCTTTATTTAGCTTGTGAAATTAAACAGTTGATGCTAAATTGTCCACAGTAGGGCAAGTTTACTAAAGGCAATGCAGCTGTTCACTTAGCGAGAGAACTTCCCCCCAAAGCTTAGCAATTGGAGAAGTTTCACTTATATAAAATACTCAAATAGCTTGCAAGAAAAATAAAACCAAGCAGAAGTTTTGCTTGTACACGATTAGATGTTGGAAGTCAGAGCTCATTCACCAAGCGATCGGGGGGGGGGGGGGGGGGGGGGGGGGGGGGGGGGGGGGGGGGGGGGGAAGAAAAGCCCTTAAAAGTGCAGCTTCCCTTGGAAAAGTGAGCAGTCCATTTGTTTTTACAAAACCAACCCTAGGGAGTGCATGGTTTTCAATGAGTTGGCATACTCCAATCTCAATTTAAGGCCTGATTCACACCAATGCATTTAGTGCATTCAGTTTTGAAGAAACATACAGTCCATTTAACATGGTTTCCCCATGAATGTAGTTCACATCTGCATTTTATGGTGAGGGTCAGAGACTTTTCTGGTTGCACAGAACGTCAAAAGATCAAAAGCGTGCATTGGAAAAAAAAAAAAAAATGCAAAATGCACCTGGGATATGCAACCTGCATAGGTGTGAATCAGGTCTAAGAAATAAAGTAGAACCACTCATGAACACAAAAGGACGCCACACCCCTAGACTTCCTCTACAATTAAAGTTAATGTAAACCTGCATATACCCAGTGAGGTGAACAGCCTCAAAATGATACACATGTAAAACTTATGAAGGGAGATTTGTTTCATATGCGTGTCTTAATTTGTATATATCCTTTAGAAAGTGCTCTGTGTTAAAGTTTCTCTTCCTGGTTAACACTGCAGAGAAGCCTGGGCATACAGCCAAGACAGCCGATTGGAGGCCATTCACTCGCCATATCACCGACAGCTAGTTGTGTGCAGCATACTTTAGTCTTCACAAGCATACATGCATGCCTGCACCCTTACTAATGAAGGGTCTACATCTGAGCACCTGGAGTGGCACTATCAGTTGTAGGGTTACTGAAAGTAGAACCATTGTTATGGTTGCTCTCAACTACATACACTTCACAACAAAGTCCTCTGCCCACTATTTACTTTGAGACACTCCCCTACAAGTTGTATACTGCGTTATCCACTTAATATGGGATTACCTGCAGACTCATCTTTGCAAAATCAGATTTCACAATAGATACTCTATATACCTAGTTTAACTGCATATGTTCCAAGATTTGCGTGTCATCTAAAGTTCAATCACTTGCAATTAGGGTGGAGTGGGGAATTTTACCACCCCCGAATCAAGTTAATGGGGAACTGGTGTGATTGTGTAGGCTTTTAGTCATTAAAAACAAGGTGGGGACGAAACATAATGGATTTACTGAAGCTAGGAGGGCAAAATTTGTCACGATTCTGCAGAGAAAAGCAATCAACTTACAGGTTTTATCGATAAAGCTTATACAAGTCGAGGTCAGAAGCCGATTGGTTTCTCTGCAGAATTGTGGCCAATTTTGCCCTCTAGCTTTGGTAAATAATGCCAATGCCTTCTCAGTCTTTCAAATTTCCTGATGAGTGATTCATGGTGGATCACTTTTCAGAGAGCTACTGCATGTGTTAAAACAAGCCTTTAGTGAATATGCAGACATTAGAGTTGGATATCAAACACCGACTGTCAGCCACCGAGGCCTCCTTATTGGCTCAAAAATGATCACATGCAGTGCATACTTCCAGCAAGGCTGCAGTCACACCTGAGCATTTCAAAGCTGTGCAATTTTGTACAGGTCACCAGTGTTAAAGCCTGTAAAATCTGCCCCAAAGAAGCCAATGTTTGTCTTACAACTATTTATAGTGACATGAAAAAAAAGTCACTACTTTACAGGCCATTATTCCCAGAGTGGCCAACAGATTTTCCCCCCTCATTAGTTAGAAATACAAAGACTATTTTTGTATACCTCCATTCACCAGCCTTTATTGTAATATGAACTTATTCAAATAGAATCCACATTGCTTTTCCTTCCAAAGGAAAACAAAGCGTACAACGCCTGTTCAGATTCATTTGGCAGTATAGTACAAACAGGAACTGTACAGAAATCTAAATATACTATATGGAAGGAAATGGGTTAATAAAATTAACCTACCGACTATAACTTCAGTCTTGCTGAAGAAGTTGTTGGCAGTGCTAGCCATGGAGATTTCATTGGAAGGTTCAGACCCATCAGGTATGAGATTCTTCCTGTCCATTATTTCATTGTCAATCGGGAGGACATCGTTCAAGTCAATGACGTCGTTTTCTGGAATCTTGTTACCCATAGTAGTCTGCAATTGATGGAGGGTGGGGTTATTTCAAATAGTCCAACAAAGTATGCAAGAAAAAAAAAAAATCAGTGTGCCTCTACTCTGTGGAAGGGCATGTACTATGTTTTATATGCCACCATAGCTTGGTAGGTACTCCTGGTGTTAACTATGGTGGGCTGAAGAAATGGCTAACTAAGCAACTCCAATAGCAAAAAATTTGTAAATATTAGACCTACAGATACACATAAAAGAAACAAAAGATCCAAAACATTGGAAAAGAATCCGGCCTCATCCGTAATTGGGTGTATTTGCAACACGTATCTACTTGAAACTTAAGCTAGACTATATACTTGACATTGCAATATGCATTACAAATTTAAACCCCCCCCCCCACACAAAACTCAAAAGGTAAGAGCACAAAAGGAACAGTTCCAACCCCCCCCCCCCCCCAAAGGATCAGAGTGATGCAGCAGTACATTCTGAACTCAATACTCACAGTGGGTGTGTCCAGAGTTGATTCAAGGTCATCCATTTCATCTGCAAAGGAGGGAAGCAGATTAAGATAAAATATCAGTATACATTTCAAAGGTCTTATCACATTTCAGTAAAACCAAAAAGGGTAGTAGGCAGACAAGACTACTTTCAATGACAAGAGTCAGGAGGACAATATTACACCTACTTATATCAATGGGATTAAACAAAATGTTCTGTAGTTTCTTAGGCCCCTTTCACACTGGGGCGGGGAGCCGCGGTGACGGTAAAGCAGCGCTATATTTAGCGCTGCTTTACCGTCGTTTTAACCGCGGTATTTGGCCGCTCGCGGTGCGGTTTTAACCCCCGCGAGCGGCCAAAAAGGGGTTAAACACCCCCCGCAGAGCGCCGCCGTAGCGGCGGTATTGCCGCGGTTTCCCATTCTATTCAATGGGAAGGAGCGGTATAGGAGCGGTGAACACACCGCTCCAAAGATGCTGCTAGCAGGACTTTTTTTGTCATCCTGCTAGCGCACCGCTCCAGTGTGAAAGCCCGCCGGCTTTCACACTGGAGTTAAAGGGGCAGGATTTTTTCATGCGGTGAACAGGCGCTATTTTTAGCGCTGCACCGCATGAAAAACGCCCCGGTGTGAAAGGGGCCTTAGAGAGATTTTTTTGAAAAAGGTGCTTGTGATAGGATCTCAAAAATTGAGACTTGCTAAAACAGATACCCTATCAAACTAGAGGACTTTAAAGATATGCACCAGTATTGGCCATAGATAAAAGACATTAGACACACTTGACTAGCAATTGTAACACCACCTATGCACATTTCTGCTCCCCAGCATTTCCATAACATGTGCCTTGCGTCATGACCACTGTTCTATTCTAGCTACCCACTAATGTTCCCCCACTACATTTCAGAAGACTTGCACGTTTACTTAGAACATAAGCTTCTCAGAGCACCAAATCTTGTTTCTCTCACCCCCCCCCCCCCCCCGTCTATTCTAACCACACCTAGTTTATCTTTCCTATGCATTTATGTGTCAAAATATGTTTCAACACTTCCTGTAGGCACCGGAGATATACTTGGAGCTTACATGTAAGGAAGAAATACAAGGAGGGAAGTAAATGCAGAGTCATTTAACATACATACTCCTGGCCATGGCAGCGATTTCCATTTTTAAAGTGGACCTGTCCCCTTTCATACAACAGCGCCTTAAAACTATCATTGTAGGCATTTTTAATAAGCCTGCTGCACTGGTTCCACATGGCCCCTTTATAGGTGTAAAGCCAGCATGTACAAAGTGTTCACATCAAAGTGACTAGCCTATTTTGGGTCACAGAGCATGCTCAGTATATTTATACATTGCTGATGTATAGGCCCATTATGCACCTCAGTGCATCATTAGAACAAAGTCGTTTGAGAGGTTCTATGCGTTTTATTTTCATAACTGATGAAGACAAGTTACCTCCAGAGGCAGATCCTTCATCTGAATCCAAATCCAGAGCGTCGTCATAATAGTCATCCAAATCCTCATCATCAGGTAGAGAGCCAGAGGAATCCATAAGGTCAAACATTCCATTAGGGTCCATTGTCTCAGTTTCCCTTATCTGCATTACAGTAGGGCAAAAAAAAGAAATCATAAATATGCCACAAAACCTAGGTAAATTCATAGTATGGCAACAACCACAGATTACATTGAACTCATGAACTACAAGGGTTATAGGGGCTATACAACGCCTTTTCATAGTTGGGACACAAGGATTATAAACCCCCACTGACTCTGGTGCAGAAGAATTCCCAGTTTCTCTGACCATCCCATGGCAATAGCCACTAGGGTGTACAGAGCTGTAAACTTCTGATTAAATCCCTGGATAAAGTGGCCCCTAGGTAATCAAAACACAAGCAATCTCCCAAAGATTAGGTTATTGGTTCTAGGTGGACCTGCCATTGACACCACCCTGGTACTATACAAAGTCAATGAGGGCTGAAGGTGACCAACCCATTTAGAAGGACTGAAGCCTTTTAGCAGGGACCAGGCAAATTTCAATTCATATATGGGCAGGCTGGTTGTACACAAGTTGAGCGATCAACTTGCTTATAACCAGCCTGTGTGAAAATTCTCCCGATTAGTGCCAGCGGTGCAGATCAGTGTATTTGGACTGCAGGGAAGAATCCCCACTGTTAGACTAGGAATTCCTCAATAACCAAGAGGGATTCCCTTTCACAATGTCTGGAAATCCCGCTGGTTGAACCAAAATATAAGCAAGGGGTAACGCCAATAAACTCCACATTACAAATGCACCTATAACCTTTGGCAGTAACAGTTAATGTGAGCATATAAAGCATTTTCAAGGAGATATTTCAATAATTAAAACAGGGTGGTAAAGAAGTTTTACAGCAAGCGTTACAACCACACCCGATTTACAGGAACACACCTAACAAAATATGTAAAAGACACAAGAAGTTGCTGCGCATGATGGGAGGTATGACAAAACATTACAATGAAAACGTGGGTGAAAATATACAATGCTGAAAAGTAAAAAAAAAAAAAAAAAAAAAAAATTCTAGTGACTACAAATATGAATCATAAGAGGCCTAAACAGGCTCTTGCCAATTGAACACAAGCAGATTCCTATGAGGGCCTCTCATACAGGAGTCATCATTTGAGTCATGTCTTGTGCCAAGGCACAGATGAATTCCTGTTCCAAGTTGCATCAGTTTGCACAGTCAGTTAACCGACTCGGATGCAAGACGGGCATGACTGTTAACATCTGCCTGCCCATAGGTACACACTGGTTCAGTCTGGATCTGTCTGAAAAACAGACAAACATTGAGACTGAATGCTCATGTAAAGAGGGCCCTAAAAAAAGGACAATAGGGTCTTCTGATATGAACAACTAACTAGTGGAAGTCGCCAACTGCATAACAGCATTGGAGAACCAAACAAAATGTGCCAAGCCACATCACTGGCCAAATAGGTTACCATTATTCCAGATGTGTAATGCCAACCAGATGCATTATAGTACAGGGCAGAAACAGCTAATAGTTTAACTTGCAGCACCCAGATCACAACATGGAAGTTGCAAGGCAGACAGTAAAATTTCATGAAAAATAGAGATTACATGACCATTAAGTGGTGGATAAGTATGGATGTTAAGGATATTGTCTATTTAAGCCACCAATAGATTGACCGAACATTGCACTCCATCTATAGCTGTTGCCTCTTGACAGAAGAACTTGATCCAAACAAGCAACTTCTGTTGAGTGGAATTGTTGGAAAACTTTTAATCAGCTGGCTGTAGCCAACAGGCTCCAGTCACTAATCAATGTATTCCAACAGTGTTGGTTTAACGACTCCAGCCCCCCCCCCCCCCCATGGGGGAAAATCTATCAGCACCTCTGGCTGATGGAAAAAAAAAAATCCACCATGAGGTATAGCGGCCTTGGTAGGAAAGCTTGTGTTCTATGTAGACACGCAGATGGGACTCTAACAAGGTTATTAAGTACATTAACAGATCTGCAGCTTTCCATGCATGTTCTCGCAAAATGTATTGCCTAATTGTTTTACAAGAGCAAGAAAACAAGTCCCCCCCCCCCCCCCCCCCCCCCCCCATTCTGTATATAGTAATCAATGTGGATAATATTTAACTAGCATTCAAGATAAGCTGTACTCCCAACAAGGTCAGTCTCTGGGACAGAACAGTTTAACATGCTTCCATTACTTAGGAGGTAACCAAGCTGGAATGTCACATTACATATCAATGGATGGCAAAGGGGTAATAGAAATTACATTTGCTTTAACTAGGGACAAGTGAGAGCAGCACCCTGGTTTGCAGTCATACCCTCCTAGTAAATCATGTACACAGGCCATGCTAGAAGAATGTACTCCAGCTATATTTACATGGTTTCAAATACTAGTCTTCAATTTTCTCCTTCTCACGGAATCCTACTGGTCAAACTAGATTAAATACACAGTTGAAGTATGCAAAGCATCCAAGATGGGAGGGGGAGCTTTTAATATGAAAGTCTGCACTTTCCATTAAACAAGAACGTGGCTTCCCAGAGTGCAGGCAGCAAAACAGCCAACCATCTGGGCCCACTATAGCCACCAACTTAATACAGCCTATGAGCAGAGACTCTACTCATCTACAGAGAAACGGCAAGGGTGCAGATCTGCAAGGTTTTTTTTATCATTTTATTTACTTTTAGCAATGGAGCATTTGACTATCCTATATCCTTTATAGTTTAAAAAAAAAAAAGTCAATCCAAACAAAGCCTAAATATTGGGACAATGCAATGTAGCCATTTGTTAACTTCATATCTGCCATTTTGAGAATATAACTTCAGGCCAGGAGCAGTTTTGAGAAATCCATGTGATGTCTTTGTTATACAGATCAGAGCACTGAAATCAAAAACATGCTGTAGAAGAAAGCTAAACCAGCCCCTCAATCTGCACTGGAGACAGGAAATACCTTCTTTAAGAATGAAGCAAACTTCATGGAGGGGAGAGATTCCAAGCCTGTGGGGGCTGGAGAACCACTTCCTGAGGAGTAGAACAGAGCCCAGAGTCTGTCTGTACACGTTTGGTGAAAACAGCTAAAGGTAATCACGGCACATTAAGGATAAAGGCATCCCCGCAACAAATACCCTCCACAAGGTGTTTTAAGGTGAAGTGAATTTATAGAATAGACATTGAGCATAGACTCCAAAATCCACAGGGGGGGGGGGGGGCAGTATTCTTCACCCTGTCTGTAACCATACAGATGTATGCGTTCACCACACAATCGAAATTTAGGGATGAACGGATCTTAGAGTCAGAATCTGAGATGTACTAACTAAATTGCCTTAATGAGAAACACTGGGAGCATCACTGAACATGAAGTCTGAACTGAAGAGTGAAAGCCTTCTTAAAAAAAATCCTGAACACTAGAATAGTTCAATATTCTAAGAAAAGGGAATGTGACCAGAAAAAGGTTTATATTCTCAGTGAAGAGCCTATAGACTAGTTGTAGGCAACTACAAATTCCATCATGTCTTTGAAAGTCGTGCTTGTAGCTGCCTCCTGGAATTTGTAGTTTCACAACTTCTGGCAGGCCAAGGTTGCTCACCCTTAAATTGTTGTACAGGCTAGATCAGGAGACCATCAGCCAACATCTTTGAGTACATTTGCTGCTGGACAAACAATGCCTAATTTGGTCTTTTCGGAAACAGGAAATTAACACTTTAGTAGACTGCATAATAAAAAAAAAGTGTCTACAGTGAAATCCATTTCATTGCCTGACCTCTATTCTATTGACTGTGGCTATCAGTAATGAATCAGTTGTTTGCCTAGACCTGGGATCATGGAGGATTTACGATTACAGTGTGAAGTCATTTGCACACCAATAGTGCCAGGCTCCATATAAATAGGCACAAAGTAATTATGCAGAAAAGGGACAATCTGTTTACAAAGTTTACCTCCCCAGGAGAACACCTTATCTAGTTGCTCCAAGTAATAATGAATTGTGGTTCAGAATTAGAAGGGTTTTTCCTGCCTCTAAACATCCTAATGTACATGACACAAAACATCGAGTTGCTTCTACAGGCAAAAACACAAAACTCCTGTAGAAGCAACATTTTGTTACTCCAGTGTGCATATAGAGCCTGATACACATGCAAACAGCTTGTAAAACACTATGAATATATGTTTTATGCTACATTTGAATATTGCTTCTATTCTACACCAGTAGACGGCTGTGGGTTTTTTCTGCCAGTAGCTCTCCTAAACTTTGTATAAAAATGCTCCATGAGTGTTTTTTTTTTTTTACTCCAAAGAGAATAGACTTAAGCTGCTGGTTTGAATCCTGACCACACCACCATCTGCCTGGAGTTTGCAGGTTCTCCTTGTGCCCGTGTGGGTTTCCTCCCACACTCTAAAAGACATTCTGGTAGGTTAATTGGATCCGGTCTAAACTGTCTTTAGTAGATGTATGTTAGGGACCTTAGGTTGCAAGCTCCTTGAGGGTAGGGACTGATGTGAAATAAGCCCAGTGTGCATAGAGCCTCAAGCTTATGCTGTTGGGTCTTGAGCTGGGGTTCAGGTGCTAAAAAACTGTAGTATAACTGCACATTTGCAGGCACTCCCATTAAAGTCATAAACACAGGAGGGTTCTGCATGTTGAGCATAGTTGGGCATAGAGAAACCGTGCAAAGACACCCAGGTTGAATGGGGGGCAAAAAATAAAGCGACAACCCACACCCAAAAATTAAAAAAAAAAAAAAAAAAAAAAAAAAACTCACCAGGAATACCACTCTGCACAGGCTTGAATGTAGGTCCTGGATCAAGAAAAGCAGTCATAGGCACAGCACTTTGCGTGAAGGAGATCATGGCAATCATTCAACTCGGCAAGTTAAAGTGGAACTATGGGAATTTTATTTATATTTTTGGATAGAGTAAGGGATGTCATAACTCAGCTTTTGTCCAATTGGTGGGATTTACCTTTACTTCCTGTCCCATAGCCAAGCAGGAAGTGAGGGGAAATCCATCCAAAGTGAGGAAATCCCTGGATATCACCAGAAACAGTGTCCACATTAGATTTCCCCTCTTACTTTTCTGGGAACAGCCTAAAATGTAAAATGATTTTTTACTTGTAATGGTAAGTAGGACAAAAGTGAATTTCCCTAGCAGGGGAACAGACCGCAAAAAAACTAATAAATGTTCTGAACACATACACGGTTTTGCCTTAAGTTATCCTGTAAAGGCAGAGACACAAACTGGCTGGCTATGCAAGGATGCCAGTCAGTTGTCGCACTGCAGAGGACAAGCAACTATCACCATCCAAGTAGTGTATACATAGGATTAGGCCCCATGCACACGAGACGCAGATGCAAACTCTGCTGAACGCGTGTTTTAAAAAGCAGAAACCTGCGTTTAAAAACGCGTGTTTTGCTGTGTTTTCATGCCGCGTTTGCGTCTATAAGCATTTGTAAAGATATCATATAGACCCTCCCCAAGCTCAGAAAGCATGTATTAACTATTTCTGCCATTTTGATCAGAGTGAGCAGCAGCAGAGAGATTAGTTGTACACTTGTATTTGCCTCTGTTTTTTTTTTTTAATGGATCCCATATTGAATATATGTCAGGAAATGCTCCTGATGTTGCTCTTGATGTGGCAGCAATGTCGTCGCAAATTTGCATGAGAGGTCCAGAATCAGAGCTTGTCGATATTGGACCCATCCGTTGATGGCACAGCGAATGTCCGTTGGATATTTCACAAACATGTATGCATTAGTGAGTATATATGCTCTATGAACTCTAAACTAATTACGACATTTTAAACTTTTTACATTTTTCTAGTATTTTTTATGGTTTACCATCATATGAGTTTTCTGGTCCAAAAAATTGGGTTCCTTTAAAAAGGCTTATAAACGCAAACGCGGCTAAACGCAGGTGCCTGCGTTTAGCGTCTGAAACGCGGAAAAGCAAAAAGTGTCTGAACGCATTTTTTTTTGCTTCTGGAAAAACGAGGTTAAACGCAACTGCATAAAAACGGGAAAAAAAACTAGACTGTGTACATGGACACATAGGATAACATTGCATGCGTTCAGGGGCAGTTGAAAAAAGTGTCCAACTGCCTCTGAACGCGCGTTTAACAGCGTCTCATGTGCATGAGGCCTTAGTCTTTAAAGCTTTACCAGCACAATACATTGATGCTCAGGGAAGAATAAATAAATGTATGTATGTATGTATATATATATATATGTATATGTATGTATGTATATAAAAAGCTTATCTAAAATAAAAGCCTGTTTACCCTCATCCTATGGCAAAATGCTCAAAAGGAACAATACTTCATACTCACACATGTATACAAGGAGTCAAACCAATTAGGGCTGAAATAATTGATTAATTGACAACTAATCAATGAAAATGCTGTCAACTATTTTCATAATTGATCAGCCAATTAGTTGGCCTGCATAAAGAATGCATTATTTGTTTAATATCAGGAAATACAGTGCAGCACACAGTCTACATATCAGTAAGTGCCTGAGAACTTGTGAATGTGTAAGGAGCAATGCCTCATGGGGCATGTAGTCCTCGAAGTGAGTGGCTCTAAAGGCAGATTTTTTTTTTACCTTGCTATTGGGGCACTCTGAAGGCAGGAGGAGCCAGAAGCTTGGGGGGGGGGGGGGGTCAAAGAAAAGGAGGAGAACCAGGTCTGCTCTGCAAAACCATTACACAGAGCAGGGAACACACACACACACAGTTATTTTCAGAGTGGATTTGACATTTTGCTCCATAACCATATAGTTGATTTATATTTACCACTGCATGGAGATTAAGAATTGCCTTTTTTTAAAGATAAACTAAATAGTAGATCACCCTTTTTAAAAAGGTCATTATCCGATTAATCAAAATAATAAAAAAAAAAAAAAAAAAAAAATCGACCAACTAAGCGATGAAAATAGTCAGTTGCAGCCCTAAAACGAATCATAACCTACAATAAAGCAAACACAGCTTCACCTCAGATCAGCAAATTGATCAAGTAAAGCAAATCAGAGAAAGCTGTAAAATGAGATAACGCAGTTGGAACACGGGACAAGCACCTGTTGGAACAAAGCACACCCGTACAATAGAGCTATTCTTTTTCACTCTCAGTTAAACATGTCCGTACGCGATTGTGAAACCTGTATAAAGGGAATTGTACTTTTCCATTTCAAAAGGAAACAAGATACCTGTTAACTTTATGCAACTCATGCAAGATTTTCCTAGGGCAGAGCAGAAAAATCCTTGTATTTTATGATTATGGGCAAAACAAATGGCTGGCTGTTCTCAGGATTCCATGAAGTTTGTTGGTAGTCCATAGAAACGGACAACTTGTCTCATTATGGGGGAAGCCTAGGATGAGAAAACTAAAGGCTGCCATTGCAGATCTTGTCCAATTTCTAGCCTCCTGGCTGTCTATGAAATCAAACCATAAAAACAATGACCTGGAATAAGCACGCAGGTCAGAGTGAGCACGCCCAACATGCATACTTGTTCTGACTCATGACAGCATGACAACTGGAGGGGTCAGCAATGGCACCCTACATAGTTTCTTCAAAATATCAATCTTGAGGCCAACTCTGGTCAGATGCAAGCAAGGTAAAAATCTAATACAGCACTATAGAAGCAGATTCAGGGGGAATAATTTGACATGCCATTTTTATACTTTGCTCATTGATTTGCAATATACTGACTGCAGCTGAATAATCTTAAGACATCCACTACATTACTATAACAAGAAGGGATTGCCAACAGGTGTAAAAATTAGAGTGAGGGATGACCTCTACAACATACTGCTGCTCCTTTCCAGTCAGACTGGGCATGTAGCTGTACATGTTAAATAGAGTTGGAGGTCACCAACCTGGCTATGCTCTTTGCCAGAGGGGCCTGGATCATAATCAAAATTCTTTGGCATGTAAGATTTTGCCTATGTTTGTTGCATAACTAGAGTTTCTGGTCAGCTTTCATAGTTGTGGATTTCAGCATATTATAAATGTTCTAAGAACTGACATGGCAACAAAAAAATTTACCCAGGGCAGTGTACGATTCCCTGCAAAGAACATAGGCTACTCCATACCATGAAAAAAGTGTGTGTGTGTGTGTGTGTGTGTGTGTGTGTGTGTGTGTGTGTGTGTGTGTGTGTGTGTGTGTGTGTGTGTGTGTGTGTGTGTGTGTGTGTGTGTGTGTGTGTGTGTGTCCCTCTCCTATCCATGTCCCATTCTCACCCTTTTTCAGGTTTCTCAATATTCTGACTCATACCGTTGCCTCCTATGGAGGGGTGTTGCTGGAGAAGAGCCTCTCCTTTGGCAACAAATTTAGGGACAGGGCACATTATGCAGTAGTCATTTTTTGATACCATCCCCTATTTTCACTATGTTATAGGATAATTGTGAACGATATTGATCATTGCCAATTTTTACATGTCTCTAGCCCCTGCGTGAGCGATCAACGAGCTGGTTATACATGTCGCTTGTGTTTACCTAAAAACTCAACATATGGAAACAGAAAAAGTATGTGTGGTCTGTTGATGCTGCAGCTTTTATTCTCCCCAATTTCCACCCCAAGTGAATCAGGAGGCTGTTTCCCTTAAAGACACTTAAAGCCAAGGAACAGAGTATGTTAGCACTGGGATCATGACCATGTCAGTGGAAACAAGACCTCTTTGCAGTATCTACTTGCTCAGAATAGGAGAGAATTAAAAAAAAAAAAAAAAAAAAGCTTGCACATTTGTGGAATATGATACGTGTTGTCAATAAACAGCCAGCCTGGGCCTATTTGCCAACATGCACTAGTAACAATAGAGATTTGAGATAGATAACCTCTCACATGCCTGCACAGTTATGAAATCACACGTGTTTGGGACACAGTATTCCAGGAGTAAGACGAACATTTGGACCTAAAAATGTACCAAATTAAAAAAGTAGGGTGTTATGAATGTAAATAGAAAATTTGAAGATAATTTTTTTAATCTAAAATGTGGTGAACAGTTCAAACCTCTTAACATTTCATTGCCTGCGATGTTCCCATGTGAGACTTCTCCCCACCCATTTGGCAAAACAGGAAATGAGGTGCAACTAGAAGAGTTGTGATGGTTAGATTCTTCAGTATTTTACAGCTGTTCATGTCCCCATGAGAAGAGACTTCTCATTTCCGTCTAGCGACAGGTATCAGACCAGAGGAGAACTCTATGGACACAGCATTCAAAACCCAACAAAATTTCAATCCTCCCCCACTATCCAGAACTAGATTATAGCTGGAGTTGGCTTTAAATGCAGGACTCAAAATCATGCAGCCAAGCCTGGTTAAGTAAAGACTTATATTCAGTGAAATGTCGACAAACAAGAGTCGTCTTAGTCCTAAGGAATGACGTGGTCAGGATGTGAAGCATGAACACATCATAATAGGTAGACACGCACAGGCTGTTTACCCTACATGTAAAGGCACCTGGAGCCCTGCGCTGCTTACAGGACTACTCTATGAAAAGGCACAACAAAGGCCTTCAGGAAGCCAAGAGCCAGCTCTTCCAAACATTCACCATAGACTCGGAATGAATAGTACTGCAGCTGTTCTGTTCATAGAGAAGTGTCATGCACATGTGAAATTACTAAGCGAGGGGAGGAACACGTAATTGACGTGCAGGACTGGCAACAAGAAAGAATTTAAATAAAGAAGTTATTGACTTATGCAGTAATCATTAGTCATGTGGAGGGTGTAAAAAAAAAAAAAAAAAAAAAAAAAAAAAAACTCAACTGCTCCTCCCGTGTTTACATAATGAACAAGAACATGGAGAAGAGATGTACTGCTGAACAAACCATTGTCAGGAAGCTTGATCCAAAATTAAAATAGAACTCTAACCAAGATGATGATTTGGCTATCAGGATGTGGAGTTCCCTCACTTTCTATTGATGTGATCTCAGCTACACAGCTGGGAGAACATTCTGAAAAGGCAAAGTTTCAAAACTAAAATACTGGTTTTGGCCATCTTAATGTATGAAGAACCTGCCATCTGTCAGCCAAACAAGCCAAAACATCGAATGGCCTACTAAAGTCAGACTAGAACCAAACCAGATACTTCCAATCCTGATGCAATCTCCATGTGACTGCAGGCAGTACATACACAGGATGGTGGGTTGGGTACGAGCTGCTCCGCTGGTTAACTGTTCACATGCAGCCAATTAATGATTTAGCCAACAAGGGGCCCTGCGCTGGATTTGTAGAGAGTATGGTAATTTAATCCTTCCAACGGAAATTATGTTTTAAGTGGAACACTTTCGTACCTCATAAACTGCAGTATCATTTATATGCAAATGAGGGGAACCCAGAGAACAATAACCCTAGCAGGGCCTCAATCTATAAGCGGTCGTCTTTCTGAACTGCCAGGCTGACTTTGTTTTGAACTACTGCAATCAAAGCCTCCCCTCCACCCCCTTTAGAGGCATAGGTCAAAACCATTGTAGCATCCATACCTCACTGCTTCAGAAAAGAGCACAGTCTACCCAACTGGGTTCAAACACTGGCACATTTCTTACTCAAGTTTAACATTTAACCACATCTTACAATTCAATGTCCACAAAAAGGACAGTGAACCCAGTTCTAAGGTCCATATGCTATATTACCTGGAGAGCTAGGACTCTATACTGATCACGGATTGTGGGCACAATCCCTGCTCTTAAAGTGTTGTGCTTCATAGGGCCTGCATTTAAAGTGTCTGGAAGTTTGTCACACAGAAAAAATATTTGCCCCCCCCCCCCCCCCCCATAACCACAAGAAAGAAATCAGCTCCTACAGAGGGCAATAATCAAATGAAACCTAAGGCCTATGGCACCAGGAGCACTGGTAGACCCCAGTAACCAGTTTGAGGTATTGTCAAGTTTGTAATGACAGCAGCAATAGATCGCAAACAGTGCAATTGCAATGCGGTGTGGGAAACATGCAGGGATTACTGTGTTTGCTGGACCTCATGTGTGTGAATGAGGTCTGCTTGGCCTTTAACTGCTTAAAGAGGAACTGCAGTCTGCTCACATAATCTGTAATAAAAACATGTTTTGCCATTCTGAAGCTTCTGCCCCCCCCCCCCCCCAACCACTTTATACATATACTGATTCTATACTTGTCAAATATGCTGCAGAAATCTCCCTCCACCGAGTCTGGCTGCAACCATTTTCACTGTGGACAGCTGAAGCTGCTGCCTGTTTACTTCCTGGATTTACACAGAGGCACACCTCCAGCTCTGCAGCTCTCATTGGCCCTCTAATGACTCATCCCCCTCCCTTCCTGGCAAACTGAGTGAATTGTGCATGATGTCATAAGCCTAGGCTTTTCCCCAAACAGGAAGTGGGCAGTACAAGAAAAAAAAAGTTTTACTATCCAAAGTTAAATCAAGGAAAGGATTAGATGGAAAGATGAAAACAAATGACTGAAGTGTCACTTTAACGATTGCCCATAACATACTGCAGATGGGCAGAGCAACATACACATACATCACTGCCTACTTCTGGGTCTAGGGCACAGGCATGCATGCCTCCCCACCGGCACCCACTGTGATTGGCTGCGACTTGCTGGCTGTGTACAATGATTCACAGCCGGGACCTGCTGATCACCTTTGTACATTCATAACCCAGAGCTCTATGTTGACAAACAGAGCTCTGTACATAGGGAACGATGTATATAAAAAAAAAAAAAAAAAAAAAAAAAAGCTGCCTGTTGGGTTTTACCAAAGTTTCAACCCATTGCAACTATCTGGCCAATATTGCAACAGCAATACCATGGCTAGTCATAGACCACGTTACCACTTACAGAATACACCCCATACTTGGCATTGTCCAGCAAGTTTGGGACTCAATGACTTCTGCAATGTTGCTGCCAAAACTTTTGAGGGCCAGAGTCCTCAGCACCATTCTAATAAAATACACAGGGCCGGATTCCCCACAAGGCCACCGAGGCCAGGCCTCAGGGCGGCAGTGGTGCAGGGGCGGTGCCGCTTCTCTGCTGGTAACTCCCCCCCGCTAGCCAGCCCGTTTTGTCGGCACCGCTGCTTATTTAACGGGGACCGATCAGGCTTGTGTATTCCCACTTCCTGGTGACTGGAACGCACCATAGGGCGGACGTGATGTCATCAGCCGGAAATGATGGCCGCGTTGCCGCCCATGTCTTGCATAATTTCCGGCTGATGACATCACGTCCGCCTTATCGTGCGTTTCACCGCTGCCAGAAAGTGAAAATAAACAAGGATGATCGGTCCCCATGAAAAAAACAGCGGTGCCGGCGAAATGGGCTGGCTAGCGGGCGGGAGTTTGCTGCCCCCCTAAATTGTCCCTTCTTGGTCTAGACATTACAGCCCACAGACAGTGGGCATCAGGGCGGCTGTTAGAAATCATGGGGCCCCCTTCGACCCGGTGGCAGGCAACGTGGCAAGTGACACCCTGCATCCGCTGACAAGTGACGTGGCAAGTGACACCTGCATCCGCTGACAAGTGACGTGGCAAGTGACACCTGCATCCGCTGACAAGTGACATGGCAAGTGACACCCTGCATCCGCTGACAAGTGACATGGCAAGTGACACCCTGCATCCGCTGACAAGTGACGGGGCAAGTGACACCCTGCATCCGCTGACAAGTGACGGGGCAAGTGACACCCTGCATCCGCTGACAAGTGACGTGGCAAGTGACACCCTGCATCCGCTGACAAGTGACGTGGCAAGTGACACCTTGCATCCGCTGACAAGTGACGTGGCAAGTGACACCCTGCATCCGCTGACAAGTGATGTGGCAAGTGACACCCTGCATCCGCTGACAAGTGACGTGGCAAATGACGTGGCAAGTGACACTCTGCATCCGCTGACAAGTGACGTGGCAAGTGACACCCTGCATCTGCTGACAAGTGACAATCTGCAACATGTGGCAAGTGACAATCCGCATCTGAAGACAGGTGCCGTTGGCAAGTGACATGCTCAGGCTCCAACTGATTCTGCTTATGGTGAGTTGAACTATTTTATTTTATATAACAATGTAATAATAGAAACATTGCACTTCAATCATTCTTTTTGCGATACGGCACTGCGTTGATTTAACTGACAATTGCGCAAATGTGATCTATTGTAGCAGTCATCGATAAAGGACAAGAATGGTGTGTGTGTGGGGGGGGGGGGGGCGGCATTGAAGGACCCGGCCTTGGGGCGGCAAAGGGAGTAAATCCGTGCCTGAAAATACATATTTATTCACCTTAGTGGCTGCATAGAATTCACATGGGTTCATAGTGCCTGTTTGCACCATTACATAAGCCTTAGTGATTGTAGTCACTACATTGTTCCAAAGTCACTTTCTGAACCATTATATAATGGTTAACAACTGCATAGACTCCACATTGGTTTAAATCCCCTCTCTGCACCAGTACATAAGTCTAAGTGACTATTGTCTCACCAATGTTCTAGATTTCATCTTTATACAAGCCTTAGTGATGAATGTTTTATACATTGGTCTAGAGGCCATCCTTGCACCATTATATAAGTGTTAGTGAATAAGGTCTGCACAATGTCCTATAGCTCCACTTTACCCCCTTATACAAGCCTTAGAAAGACTTTTGCCTACATATTGAGCTATAGGTCCTCTTTGAACTATTATACAAATCTTCGTAACTTTAAGGATCTCTATGATGCGCTATAGTGGTTTGCAGAATCATAACCCTTAATAAAAAAAGGACTACAGACCAACATGGAAATAGAATAGCAAATTCTTACATAATATTGCAAATGGGGACTATAGACCATTCTACGAGCATTTGGGACTGTATAGTCTTCATAATGGTCACTAGTCCTAAATAAAACAGGCCAAACTGCACGAAAAATTAACTCAAAATTTAAATCGTGAAGTCAGAAATCTTTTCAGAGCAGTAATGGAAACCTCAATCTCCGCCCTGGAACTTTACAGCATTAGGTATTGGGAAATCACAAAGCAGGAAGGATACCCATTTTAGGAAATGAAGGGAGAAAAAAAAAAAAAAAAAAAAAAATCCAAGAAAATTCTGATGTGACGTTACGCAAGAAAAGGATGGCCCATGTTGCAACACTAATGTACCGTGACATCAAAGACAAATAACTCCAGGCATCTTCAAGGGGATGGTGGGTGATTCTTTCCCTCCTATTTTGTTTTCCCCCCCTTACATGTACATTCAGTGTACAATGAGAATTAGAAATATGCAGGTTTTTAACAGATGCTTTAATCTGACACTCCTGAACAAACAGAAGACACAGTTGGGGTCAGGCAAGATGTACACCACCACTCCACATCCTTGGCTTCCTCCTCCTGTCCTGTTTATCCAAAGCCTCTCGTTTTACAGAACTACTTGACAGAGTAAAAGAATGATACATTCAGGGGGAAAAGACTCCACATCTGCTAATAAGGCAGTCAAGAGCTCTTTACCCCAGACAAAAAAAATTCCATTCTCAAGTTGGAATCTAAATATCTTCCAAGTCACCGCAAATACAATTCCTGTGCCAAAATGTTATCTGGCCAAGAGGCAGGAATGAGTGACGTAGTCAGTATTTCCTGGGGGCTATGGTGCAAGGAACGAGGTCATGGAACAAGCCTAAAAATAAAGTATGGCATTGTACAGAAATGGTTAGGTCACATACTGCATTGGTGGTCTGTAGGACTGGAGTAAGCAATAGTTCCCAAATCAATATTTGGTAGATTGGCATTCATAGGTTTGTGAGACCTAAAGACGTTACAGGGAACAACCCCTTTGTTTATAGTGCCGCTTTACTGACATCCCCACAGTTACACATGGCAGGGGTGAAAGGGGGGGAATTGTGGCTGAGACTAGGATAGCATCTTATCTACATAAGGACATCTGCAAGGGAAAGGTGCTGGAATTCGGCTGGAACAATGGGCCAGGTCAGAGAGCTAACCCCATGTTCTGTGGTGGAGAAACAGAACAAGAGGCAAGATTTTATAATTAGAGCTTTTCCTGCTCAGACATTCCACAGGAACAACTCACAGACTACTAACTACATCCCTGGGGCAAGGACCCCCATACACCACTACGTTGCCTGGGGCAAGGACCCCCATACACCCCAAAGACAGCTACATCCCCTGGGGCAAGGACCCCATCTCCCAGGGGCAATGACCACTACATCTGAGGCAAGGACCCCATACACCCCAAAGACCACAACATCCACAGGGTGCAAGGACCCCCATACACCCAATGACCACTACGTGCCCAGGGGCAAGGGCCCCCATACACCCCAAAGACCACTACATCTGAAGCAAGGACCCCCATACACCCCAAAGACCACATCTCCCAGGGGCAATGACCCCTACATCTGAAGCAAGGACCCCCATACACCCCAAAGACCACATCTCCAAAGACCCCCCGTGTATGGACAGTCCCTTCATACACCCCCCGTGTATGGACAGTCCCTTCATACACCCCCCGTGTATAGACAGTCCCTCCATACACCCCCAGACAGTGCCGGTTTCCGGTCCATGGCGGGTCACTCACCGACTCAGCGGCGGCTGTACACATGAGGACGGCGAAGATGATGAGCCCCTTCATGTTGTGAGTCTCCCGGTGTAGTTAATCCGGACTATGAAAACTTGATAGAATACACAGCTCCGCTCTCAGTCTCCTTACACTCCCCTCTCATGGACTCACACACCTTCAAAGGGTTTTGTACGTGCAGTCCCCGCCCACTCACCGCACTCCTCCCCTCCCCCACTGCCGGAATTTCCCTGTCTAGGGAATTCATCCAGTTAAAGGGGAAATGACATAATAGACATTTTCTCTTTCTCTCTCACTTCTCAGCGCAGGAATTTTCCCTGCTCGGCCCTTTTATTTCCGAGCTGTGACGTGTGAGGAGAGGAGGGGCGGGGCTGTGTTCATCAGGGACGCTTCTCTGGAATTACCTCACACATTACCACAACTCAGGAGACCCCCCCCCCCCCCCCCCCCCCCCCCCCCCCCCCCCTTACTGACCATTGTCACTGGGACATCATAAAAGTTGTCACCAGGTGAGGTGACACCAATCTAAAAATAGGAATGTGGTGACAACCGTCCATGAGGGCATTTCCTCTCACACTTTCCCTCTTCTCTTAGGACTCTTTTACACACACTACAAATCCATATGGAAGAATATCCATGGACTTTACACAGCTTACTTCACACAATTGTGCTGTTTTCATGTGTGTTACATACAAGTACAGCATTTCTTCAAATGTACACAGGATAAAACACACATGAGAACATGACACATCCCTGTATATGCAACTCAATAATTCATGAGAAATAAAAAGCACTGTATGTATAATATTCCAGTCACATACATTCCTGGGAAAGACACGGTGTAAGGTCTTGTTCATACATATCTATCTATGTGTACCACATGTATTTATGTATACACATGTATCTATGTGTACATCGTGTATCTATTTGTACTCTGTGTATCTATGTATACCCCATGTAGCTATGAGTACCCTTGTATCTATAAGTAACCTGTGTATCTATGTGTAACCCATGTATCTATGTGTATCCCGTGTATCTATGTGTATCCCGTGTATCTATGTGTATCCCGTGTATCTATGTGTACCCCGTGTATCTATGAGTACCCCGTGTATCTATGTGTACCCTTGTATCTATAAGTACCCTGTGTATCTATGTGTAACCCATGTATCTATGTGTATCCCGTGTATCTATGTGTATCCCGTGTATCTATGTGTATCCCATGTATCTATGTGTAACCCGTGTATCTATGTGTATCCCGTGTATCTATGTGTATCCCGTGTATCTATGTGTATCCCATGTATCTATGTGTACCCCTTGTGTCTATGAGTACCCTGTGTATCTATGTGTACCTGTGTATCTATGTGTACCCCTTGTATCTATGAGTACCCTGTGTATCTATGTGTACCACATGTATCTATGTGTACCCCTTGTATCTATGAGTACCCCGTGTATGTGTACCTCGTGTATCTATGTGTACCCCGTGTATCTATGTGTACCTCGTGTATCTATGAGTACCCCGTGTATCTATGTGTACCCCGTGTATCTATGTGTACCCTGTACAAGGGTCATAGGTTTTCCCTCCATCCCCATGCAGGCAGATCCATTGATGACAATATCTTTGTGTGGTAGGATGTCCTCTGTTCATGAGGGGATGGTCAGAGGATGCCTCTCTGTCTGGACCCTGGAAATACCTCACACGCAATCACTTCACATGTAAGTACTAATCTCACACGTTACCAAGACTGAGCGCCCCAGTCTGTGTCACCATAAGTGACAATATTGGCTGCTCCCATAGATTGCTTTATCTGACAGAACACCTGCTCCCTTCTGAGGAGACCCCCCCCCCCCCCCCTTTCCTGGTGATGATTATCACTGGGACATTGAGGAGAAAACTGAATGATATAAGTTGTCACCAGGACAAGAGGTGACACCAAATCTTGCAACAGAAATCCTGTGATAACTGTCTGTCTGAGCGTGCATTTCATCTCACTTCCTGTTATACCTTCCTGTTCTCTGTTTTTAGGGCTCATTTACATCCTATGCAATGAAACACGATTTTAGATTAGAGTAGAAACACATATGTAATAAAAATGTATTGCAGCGAGACTAATTTACATGACTGCTGTGCTTTCATGTGCATTAAAAAATTAATAAAAATACAGCATTTTTTTGCATGTAGATGTAACGTAACATGCATAGAACGCATTACAAACACGGTAAAAAAAGAAAACATAAAAAAACAAAACAAAAAGAAAAGGCCTCATTCCCACAGGGTATATCAATGTACACCCATTGTAAGGGCAGTGTTGTTTACCCACACAAGGAGGCACAGGTGCAGGCAGTCCCATTGATAGCAACCAGCACCCACATATCACCACACATATTGATGTAAACCAGGGACCAACACCCACATATCAGTACACATATTGATGTAAACCAGGGATCAGCACCCACATATCACCACACATATTGATGTAAACCAGGGACCAACACCCACATATCAGTACACATATTGATGTAAACCAGGGATCAGCACCCACATATCACCACACATATTGATGTAAACCAGGGGCCAACACCCACATATCACCACACATATTGATGTAAACCAGGGGCCAACACCCACATATCACCACACATATTGATGTAAACCAGGGGCCAGAACACGCATATCACCACACATATTGATGTAAACCACTGACCAGCACCCACATATCACCACACATATTGATGTAAACCAGGAACCAGCACCCACATATCACCACACATATTGATGTAAACCAGGGACCAGCACCCACATATCACCACACATATTGATGTAAACCAGGAAAGGACCAGCACCCACATATCACCATACATATTGATGTAAACCAGGGGCCAGAACACGCATATCACCACACATATTGATGTAAACCACTGACCAGCACCCACATATCACCACACATATTGATGTAAACCAGGAACCAGCACCCACATATCACCACACATATTGATGTAAACCAGGGACCAGCACCCACATATCACCACACATATTGATGTAAACCAGGAAAGGACCAGCACCCACATATCACCATACATATTGATGTAAACCAGGGACCAGAACACACATTTTATTGCTGTAAACCAGGGACCAACACCCACATATCACCACACATATTGATGTAAACCAGGGGCCAACACACACATATCACCACACATATTGATGCAAACCAGAACACGCATATCACCACACATATTGATGTAAACCACTGACCAGCACCCACATATCACCACACATATTGATGTAAACCAGGGACCAGCATCCACATATCACCACACATATTGATGTAAACCAGGGACCAGAACACGCATATCACCACACATATTGATGTAAACCACTGACCAGCACCCACATATTGATGTAAACCAGGGACCAGTACCCACATATCACCACACATATTGATGTAAACCAGGGACCAGCACCCACATATGACCACACATATTGATGTAAACCACTGACCAGCAACCACATATCACCACACATATTGATGTAAACCAGGGACCAGCACCCACATATCACTGCACATATTGATGTAAACCAGGAAGGGACCAGCACCCACATATCACCATACATATTGATGTAAACCAGGGACCAGAACTCACATATCACCATACATATTGATGTAAACCACTGACCAGCACCCACATATCACCACGCATATTGATGTAAACCAGGGGCCAGAACACACATATCACCACACATATTGATGTAAACCAGGTACCAGCACCCACATAAATGTTATATTGGGAACAGCAGCCATGCCCATGCAGCAACTCCAAATTGACATCATATTGACTGCCTGCATGGAACACCTATACCTCGCTGTGTGGTTAAACATGGCCTCCATAGAGGGTATGCATTGATATGCCCCATGTGACTGAGGCCTAAGCAGGTGCTGAAGCAACTACCAGTTGTAAACCAGTACCATAAGCAAGAGTATATATCGCCAGAACACCACAGATCATTGAATTGAAGTCCAAGAGTTTATTCTGTGATTACATCACAGTGGAATGTGCAATGTTTCAAGTACATGTGGGACTTCTTTAATGATTCTTGGTGTGTCGCCTTATCTAATACACTGCAAATGCATGAAAACTCACATGCTGAAGTGCACAGTGAACATGCAGATTGTGTTGTTAATGAGCTTCTGGGGTCTTTGCACACAGGTGACTGAGCCCATTCAACCTAAATTTCAGCATCTGCACCCCCAACTGAGCAGTTCAGGTGAAGTATGCATAAATGGCTGTGCAGGCCCCTACTCCCGGATGCGCCTTGCGCATGGCTGCCGGACATAGCTGATGACTGATCACTGTACCGACCCACTGCTGGTACCATGTGACTGCTGTGACCAATCACAGCAGATCGCAGGACAATTGTAAACAACAGATGGCTTTGTTTCATACCGTCCATTTATTAGTGATTAGTGATCACATGGCACAGACAGGACTAATCACAGCCCATCTGCACCACGCGCCTAGTATTGAAGTGGTTAATAACCCAAAAAATGTATTTTTAAATAAATACCAAACACCAAAGCTCAGCCACCAAGACTCGAGCTAAACATAACAGGCCATTAAAGTCTTTAAACAGGCTGTCCCCATGATTTTAAATGTTTTACATTATCTAGTGCTTTCTTACATATGCGTTTATGGGACTTCTGGATGTCTATTGGAGGTTTATCCTAAGGCTGCATCTACCCCTGCTTAAAGGCTGTACACCGGAACGTGTACCTGCCTATAACTAGATGGTGCTGGTTACATGGCAAGAGCACATCTTGTTTGTAAGTCGTGGTCACCTTTATGGTGAAGGGAGTGTGATGCGTTTTCCCTGTGATTTCTGGTGAGAAGAATTCTTCACCATTCCTTTTTAATAAGGACTACCGTATTCATTTATTTTTTCACTTGGGACTATTCACCTATTCATGTTTTGGATGGTTTTAACTTTGATTTTGTAGCACAACACTTTGTTCATTAATTCATTTCTGTGATAAATATCTCACTGATGTGTTTGCAGTGTATGCATTATAGTGTAAGTTGACACAAACGTTGTATCTTCCTCCCTTTATTTACTATTGAAATGAATGGAAAAAGCATCATTTTTGATTCTCATGTCCATGTTTCACAGGTGCATGCTGGGAGTCAGGCATCCAGAAAACACACTGAAAACACATCAAAAACACATATGCGTTTTTTCATGCATTTTTTTTCAATGGAGCAGCGAGAAATCACCCTAAAGAGGAAGTTCAGGCAAAGCTTATAAATATTTGAAATGATGCTGTCAGCATCCCAAATTAGTGCTTATTAGTACTTAAGCAACTTCCTTACAAAGAATCTGGAGCTTTTCCATTTAAAAATTAGGCTGTTCTATCACTCACCCTTTCTCTGCCTACGCCCATTTTAAATGTGGGCAAGTGCTCTTTTCTGAGTATTGGAACTGTTTTGCCGTGTACACACAACCAGACTTTCCATCAGAATAAACTCAGACGGTCTTCCCGACGGAGTTCCGACAGAGTTCAGACCAAACAGACTTGCCCACACAGGATCACACCAAAGTCCGTTCGTTTTGAACGCGATGACGTACAATGGGACTAGAAAAGGAGGTTCAATAGCCAGTAGCCAATAGCTGCCCTTGCATCGTATTTGGTCCGTCAGACCAGCATACAGACGAACGGTTTTCTCAATAGAAATTTATTCCGTCGGAAAGATTTAAAGCATGTCCTATTTCTAGGTCCGTCAGAATTTTTGAAGAAAAAAGTCAGATGAAGCCCACACACGATCGGAATATAAGACAGAATGATTCCGTCTGACCTTTTCTGCCGGAAAGTGTGTATGTGGCATTTCTCTTCCCTTCATTGAATAAGCACACATCGTGTCCGTGCCTGTACTAAGCCATAGCTTCCAACTGTCCCTGATTTGGAGGGACTGTCCCTGATTTGGAGCAATGTCCCTCTGTCCCTCTTTCCTCCTCATTTGTCCCTCATTTTGGTCTGATATATATAAATGTATATAAAATGCACTTTTTATCTTTCAGAAAGTGTTTCCCAGTGCTAAACCTTTCATTCAATTTCTAAGTCGCTGCATTTGTACATTTTAAAAGCCAATATAAAGGAATAGTAGTTCTAAAAAAAAAAGTCCTTGTGCATTTAATTTATCTTTTTTTTGGTTAATTCTCCTTTAAGGGGGTGTGGCAGGGGGCGTGTCCTATGCCTACATACATTTGTTAGTAGGTGTCCCTCACTCCCATCTCAAAATGTTGGGAGGTATGCACTAAGCACAGAGCTTTCAGCCCTTTGTGTACATGTCGCTATAGCAGAATTTGCTATAATATCTTTTACACAAAGGTCTAGAAGCGCACGCATGCTAAGAACGCAGTGCTTCCAGCAACTCGTTCCTCCTACTGTGTCATCATTTCCTGTAATGAAATGATGTGAGATCACAATGAAAGAGTGCCCGAAGACTTCTGGGATTGCTGACCCTGATATCCCAGGGAGTCAGCCGGACTATAAGGATGAGGTCAATCACCTAGGTGATCTGAATCGTGAGCAATTCTGCCAATGATTCCAGAATCGGTGTAAAACGTGGAAGGTGGCGTGTTTTTCCTGTGATTGTCGAGTGACAAATCGTGCTACAATTGTGTCAAAAATCACAACCGCAAACCCACCTGGCAAGATTTGGTACATGAGCTTCTTTGGAGTGTTTTTGGAGCGGAGGGAGGCCCATTCAAATGAATGGTGCCGCTCCAAAAACGCTCCATTAAAAAACAAAAAGAAGCTAAAAAAAAAAAAGAACTGCAGCAGCTGTCGAAGCAGATCGCTCAGGTGTGAATGGAGTCTGAAACATAACAATGACTTGCCTGACAATGAAAATTAACCTTTGTTTCCAAACAGATTGAAGAGCCACGATAGCACTGCCATATACTGTACAATGCGCAGCCATTCATGTCTATGAGAGGCTATAATGCTGGGCTGCCCGGGCACAGGAAAGATGCTGGGATTTACCATGAATTGGACAATTTTCCTTCACCACCAAACTGCTACAACATTCCCTATAAAGAACTCTATAAAGACAACTAATTTATTTTTTATTTTTAAATGCTTTCAGCCTCTTTCAAAGGGGCGACTGGTAGGGGAGGGGGAAAAAGGTGGCTGAGTCGTTGCTTTACCACCCCCCCCCCCCCCACCCTAAAGGCTAAACAACAGCCAAAGGAGGCTGTTCACATGCCACAGCCATGATGCAAAGTTAACACAACATGCTATGTTTACAGATTTGGCCATTCAAGTCAATGGGGCTTTGCCATAACCACAAGCAAATGCTGGCTCATGGTTGCGACACATCAGTCATATTATAAACTGTCGTTCAGCAGAAAAAAAGCCATTCAGCGGCAGGATCGGCCTCCTGATTGGCTGACAGCAGCCTTTTAGCATGAACCTAGCCTTATGGTGGCCATACTTCAATTTTTTTTATTTTATCCAATCAATCTGCAATTCTATCAAATCGATCAAATCTACAAAAAAAGCAATAAGCAAAAACTTCCCTTCCAATCAATTTAGACTCAGTTTCATTCGGATTCTATCAAACTGAGTAGATTGGCCAGGATGGAAAATTATCGATAGTTTTGTATCGATCAGCAGCACGGAGATAATTTGTATATGAATATGAATAAACTTCCATCAATCAGATTATGAGATTACATGGTGAAAATAAAGATGCAATCAATGATTTATGATCATATGTTGGCTAGCAAGTTAAATCCACTTCTCCATATGTGGTATAGTGATCGAATGGGTTGTTGACTATGGATCGATTATTCAGATCGGAAGACAAATCAATCATTTATCAAAGTGTATATAGCTACCATTACTGCACTAAGCCTTTTTATCCAACCTCTGAATTCTAGAATCCAGTATAAATCTAGGTTCACACTTGTGTGGGTCGGAAATGCTTGCAAGGTTCCCGACCCACAGGCTGCTCTTTAGCAAACGCACAATAATTCTTAATGGTACCCCCGCACATCGGAAAATGCAGCACGTTTTAGCGCACGCCAAATCTCAAGGTGATGTGGTACCATGCCACTCGGTGTGGCACGGTTTTTCAAAGAGTCCAGTACTTTTTTCCCTGTGTTTCTGTGGGAGGGCAGCCCATTGATATTAATTCACAAGTGTGTATGAACCGACCATAAATGAAATTGTGATAAAAAAAATAAATCTATTTTTACCAGTCAACATTTTTCTGTTGGAAAATAGGAATGTTACTAGTCAAGTACGATAGTTATTCAGACTAATCCTAGAAACATGATAGAATGTGGTCACTAAGGATGAGCTTTGGGCTGAAGTTGACATGATGAATTCAGCCTGTTAACAGTTTGGTAAATTAATTGGGGGGAGGGGCACACAATGGCTGCCCTCTCTTTCCTGGCCACCTAGGCTGCATGCCTGCATAAGCATCTT
Organism: Lithobates sylvaticus; assembly: GCA_028564925.1. Taxonomy (NCBI): domain Eukaryota; kingdom Metazoa; phylum Chordata; class Amphibia; order Anura; family Ranidae; genus Lithobates; species Lithobates sylvaticus. Next base: position 135,413,990 of record CM053028.1, on the reverse strand, counting down.
TTATTATTCTTTAGGGAGGGGGGTTAGGATAGGGATACTTCCCAGAATCTGGAAGCCCCCTTTATAACAACTAAACAGGCTGGGATACTGGGTGATGCCATTGACCAAATCCAGCCATGACCATATTTGGCCGATGACGTCCTCCAGGATCTCCAGCATGGTTGATAAGACTGTTTAAAATAACACCAGAGGAAGTTGCAAGCTGGACTTTCCGGCAGAAAAAGTCCGATGGGAGCTTTTCATTGGACATTCCGACCGTGTGTATGCCAGGGATTTTTTTTTTCTGCCGGCATTTCCAACGGAGTTAGATATAGAACATGTTCTAAATCTTTCCGTCAGAAATGCAGATGGAGCTTAGTCCATCGGCAAGTCCGGCCATGTGTACGCGGCATAATGCTTGTTTTATGGGGTTGCGAATTATGACATTCATTGGAACCCAGCATAAGAAGACGTAAGAAAACCAAAGTATTTCCCTCACTCCACAGGAGACTTGAGGCTCAATTCACAGAGCTAACACACCAGGATAACGATCCTTGTTTTCAAAAACTACCTGATCGTTTTTTGTTTAGTTTTTTTTGCTGTTAACGCTATCCATTGTTGTTTAGAATTCAGTGCTGTGATAGTCTGCATTGATACAGAGGGTGGGGAAGAAATTATACAGGTAGAGTGATGAGCAGGGGGAATGATGCAAGAGGCAGATACTTTGGTAAAAATTGACGGTGGGATAGGCATGAAGGTGCCTGAAGGGGGGGGGGGGGGAGGGGGGGCAGTTTGAGCAGGAATGGAGGGTCATGGTGGGGAGAGTGGTCCTGCAGGTGCAGTGTAGTGGGGGTGGGGAGGAGGGTCACATATGGTGGTAAGAGTGGTCCTGCAGGTGGAGAGGATTGGGGGGGGAGGGGGCACATATGGTGGTGAGAGTGGTTTTGCAGGTGCAGTGGAGTGGGGATGGGGGGTCACATATAGTGGTGAGAGTGGTCCTTCAGGTGGAGAGGATTTGGCGGGGGGGGGGGGGTCACATATGGTGGCGAAAGTGGTCCTTCAGGTGTAGTAGAGTGGGGATGGGGGGTCACATATGGTGGTGAGAGTGGTCCTTCAGGTGTAGTGGAGTGGGGATGGGGGGTCACATATGGTGGTGAGAGTGGTCCTTCAGGTGTAGTAGAGTGGGGATGGGGGGTCACATATAGTGGTGAGAGTGGTTTTGCAGGTACAGTGGAGTGGGGGTGGACAGTCTGCCTATCCTCCAATGATCAGACTTGTTCTGACACCCCCCCTGTACAGCCATTCACTGGGAAGATCAATGTACTGCTGTTTCTTCACCCGGCTTTCTAAGCCCCTTACACAGCTGAGAACAGAGGTAATGTAATCACTTAAAAAAAAAAAGAAAATGTATTATTTACAATGTTTTTACATCTTTACACACGTGTTTTGCCTTTCATTTTTATTTTAAACTGAATGGGTTGTTTTACAAAGTGAGGGTTTACATATATTTTAACTCCCCCCTCCTGAGCAGAATATATTTAGTTTTCTTCCGTTTGGCTGCCAGAATGAAGTAAAATACCTGCCATATCTAGGTATGGGTGAACCTGTGACTTACAGTATTCTCCTGGTTCATGTGACAGGGGCCTCATGTTTAGAGCAGCTTTGTTAGATAGGACTGGGGAAGGAGTCATAGCCCTGTGTAGGTTCTGAAAAGTCTGTTAGGAACTTGCATTGAGCATTTGTATCTTATCTTCTTCGCCAAACAGAGTAGTGCAGGATCAAGGGAAGGGAAGTGTGTACTACTGTAGAAGTGGGAAATTAAGGGACCATTTTGCAAAGGCAAGGGGCACATTTAAAGCGGCTGTAAAGGCTCAAGGTTTTTTACCTTCATGTATTCTATGCATGAAGGTTATTAACCTTCTGTGCGCAGCAGCCCCCCCCCCCTAATACTTACCTGAGTTCCATCTCGATCCAGCGATGTGCATGAGAGCCTTTGTCTCTTTCTCCTCATTGGCTAAGACATTGGCTTCTGCTACTGTCAATCACAGCCAGTGAGCCAATGATGAGAGAGCGGGGGCGTGGCCGAGCCAAGCTCCGTGTGTGAATGGACACACGGAGCAGTGGCTCATGAGAAAGCCTGCTCAGGTGCCCCCATAGCAAGTGGCTTGCTATGGGGGCACTCTGCAGGAGGGAGGGGCCAGGAGCGTCAGCAGGGTACCTGAGAATAGGAGGAACGGGCGGCTCTGTGCAAATCCTTTACAAAACCATTACACAGAGCAGGTAAGTATAACATGTTTGGTATTCAAAAAAAGAACCCTTAGTGCCGGTTCACACCAGCGCGATTCTAGTGCGGGTTCCCGCATCGCATAGAACTTGCAGGCAATTCACACTGCCCCATGCGAACCACTGTGGGTGTCAATAGAAAGTTAATGACACCCCCAGATCCGTTTTGCATATATCAGTGCGAACTGAGAGTTCGGACAGGAATCGGATCGCATAGTTTAGTGATGGTGAACCTTGGCACCCCAGATGTTTTGGAACTACATTTCTGATGATGCTCATGCACTCTGCAGTATAGTTGAACATTATGGGAATTGTAGTTCCAAAACATCTAGGGTGCCAAGGTTCGCCATCACTGGCATAGGTGTTCACACCCATGCGATCCGATTCTTGTGCGGATATAAAAAAGGGTCCTGCACGACTTTGGTACAAATGCGATGCAAATTCAGCCATACAATATGTACGGCTGAATTTGCATCACACAGACATTGCATGTGATCTGCACAGCAGTGAGGTGCGAATCGCATGCAATGTCTGACATCGCGCTGGTGTGAACCGGCACTTAATATCACTTTAGTGTCAACAGGCACTGGGTTTGTATCAATAGCATCAGTTTGACATCAATTTGAGCCTCATTGGAGATTGTTCAGAATTCACTGATGGGTGCATTTGATCTGGATTTGACCTCTTTCTGACCTGTATTTGACCTGCTTAAAGCGGGTTTCAAATTCCTATAGACATGTATGGAATGCAAAACCCACTTGGAGCAAACACACCAATCCATTAGTGGTAGGTAACTAATGGATTGGTGTGTTTGGGTTTATCCTCATAATGCATGATGTTGGTATGGCTGAGAGAGATTGTTCAATCAGATTGCTTAGTGTATGGCTCCAGTTATACGTATATTCATTTCTGGATATATTTTACTAATTTTTATATATTTATTACCGTTAAGTCCATATTTTAATCAGAATACATGATTTAAATAATAATAAATATTATTATCATATATAATACTTATTTTATTCTTACTGTTTTTCGAAAGTCAAATTGATGAATTGAACTGGTATGTTGTATTATTCAGATTCTCACATTGATCTGAGGTTCTTGTATTTTGATTATCTATTCACTTTTACCTGATATTATGTTTATACATCCAATATAATTTACTGTTGAGTACCTGATTTTAGCTATGACCATGAGGAGGAGGGGATATTCAATTGATATGGAAGTGTTTGACTGATATAGAAAAATGTTTTTTCTAGCCCTGATGAAGGAGGTGTTTTGGACCCCCAATGCATTGGCTACTCTTTGGATTTCCCCACTGACTTATATTGGAATAAACTTGTATCTAGCCAGCGGGGGGGGGGGGGGGAGGGGGGCGCTTCAATTTAGTTTTTTGTTTTTATTTCATTACACTACAAGCCAAGAAGACTGTGGAGAACCTCTGGTGTGTTGAAGCTGTCTACCCGGATACTAGATTATTTATATCAACAACAACACTTTAAGATAGCAATACCGATAAGATAACCTTACAGGCCCAGCAATATTTTTCCACCTTTTTTCAACTATTGGTCTTCTAGAGGCTGATGGGCATGGCCTGTGATCTTTTGGAGGCTGCTGGACATGGCCTGTGATCTTCTGGAGGCTGCTACACATGGCCTGTGATTTTCTGGAGACTGCTGGACACGGCCTGTGATCTTCTGGAGGCTGCTGGACACGGCCTGTGATCTTCTGGAGGCTGCTGGACACGGCCTGTGATCTTCTGGAGGCTGCAGCACATGGCCTGTGATCTTCTGGAGGCTGCTGGACGCGGCCGGTGATCTTCTGGAGGCTGATGCACATGGCCTGTGATTTTCTGGAGGCTGCAGCACATGGTTTGTGATCTTCTGGAGGCTGCTGGACATGGCCTGTGATCTTCTGGAGGCTGCTGGACACGGCCTGTGATCTTCTGGAGGCTGCTGGGCATGGCCTGTGATTTTCTGGAGGCTGCTGGACATGGCCTGGGATCTTCTGGAGGCTGCTGGACAATGCCTGCGATTTTCTGGAGGCTGCAGCACATGGCCTGTGATCTTCTGGAGGCTGATGGACATGGCCTGTGATCTTCTGGAGGCTGCTGGACAATGCCTGTGATTTTCTGGAGGCTGCTGGACATGGCCTGTGATCTTCTGGAGGCTGCTGGACACGGCCTGTGATCTTCTGGAGGCTGCTGGACATGGCCTGTGATTTTCAGGAGGCTACTGGACATGGCCTGTGATCTTCTGGAGGCTGCTGGACAATGCCTGTGATTTTCTGGAGGCTGCAGCACATGGCCTGTGATCTTCTGGAGGCTGATGGACACGGCCTGTGATCTTCTGGAGGCTGCTGGACAATGCCTGTGATTTTCTGGAGGCTGCAGAACATGGCCTGTGATCTTCTGGAGGCTGATGGACATGGCCTGTGATCTTCTGGAGGCTGCTGGACATGGCCTGTGATTTTCTGGAGGCAGCTGGACATGGCCTGTGATCTTCTGGAGGCTGCTGGACAATGTCTGTGATTTTCTGGAGGCTGCAGGACATGGCCTGTGATCTTCTGGAGGCTGCTGGACATGGCCTGTGATTTTCTGGAGGCTGCTGGACATGGCCTGTGATCTTCTGGAGGCTGCTGGACAATACCTGCGATTTTCTGGAGGCTGCAGCACATGGCCTGTGATCTTCTGGAGGCGAATGGACACGGCCTGTGATCTTCTGGAGGCTGCTGGACAATGCCTGTGATTTTCTGGAGGCTGCAGCACATGGCCTGTGATCTTCTGGAGGCTGTTGGACATGGCCTGTGATTTTGGCCAGGCTCACATTTCAGAGCAGCACATTTAGCATGCTGACATTTCTGTTTATATTCATGGTCCCTACATACTTACGCACACACACACAACTACACACATGCCACACAAAAACACCATTAGCAACCTTCTGCACTGCCTTAACCCAAAACACCTAATATACCTCTGTATGTGTACAGATGCAAATGAATACACAACAACCAGCTGCGCTACTCTATGTAGCTCCAAGCATAACTAAGCAATACAAGTTCCAGTAACATGCATTGACAGCTAAGCGCAGTGCCGCTGAACATTACAAAAGTATTTTCTTCCTTTAGGATCATATCATGTAAATCATTTTATGCAAACTTACAAACCGGCTTTATTAACTATGGGGCTAATTTTACAAAGATGTACTTGATGACACTAGAATCATTAGAAATGTTGACAAGACGTTGGGAGGGTTCAGAAAACCACAGACCGCAATCTATATAACCTATTTGCATTGCTGTTTACAATAATTTGGATGTCTGTTTTTGGTGTTCCGATGAGTTTAGATTGAATGTGCTAAAAAAAAAAAAAAAAAAGCCTTATACATGTAGACACTAGCTGTCCAGTGTTTCGTAGGCATCATCAATGTATCATGTGTAATTGTTGTAGTTATATATGTACATGGGGCAGCTAAGTAAAATACTGTGTATTTTGTCAGTGTTACATAAATACTGTTAAAAAATATACTCTAGCTTCCCCCCATCCATTCATTTTAAAATAAAGTTAAAAAATAACTACTTGTTAAATTACAGTTAAATCTTTGGGTTTAGTTCTGCTTTAAGGGGCAGAACCTCTCACATCCAGAAAGCCCCATCCCTATGGTTGAGGGATCATCCTCCTCACCAACCTCCACAGCCTGTGCCTGCTGGCACAGCCAAATCCCAGCCAGCTTGGCCCATTAGCAGACTCATCCTCCTCACCAACCTTTGCAACTAGCTTGGCCCACTGGCAGGTTAGTTCTCCTTGCCAACCTCCATTGGCCCATGTTGGTTGGTTCCCTCAAGCACAGCAAAGTCCTTGATCTGCACTGGCTGGCTCTCCCGAAAAGCCACCTAGACTCTGAAAATGTTCTTAATATACCTCTCCAAGCATGCTATTCAACAGTCCCAGTTGTATGGGGTTTGTACAAGTGTTCAAGTTCTGACATTCTAAAGTGGGTTTAGCATGTTCTTGTATGCTCAAATTAGAGATAGATTTCAGTTGTATTGAGTCAAAACATCCAAAACTGTTTATGTTTTAGTAGAGTAGGGGAAGGTTAGAATCTCTGTCACCTTTTAATTTCGGTTTGTGTTTCTGTTGCAAATATTTCTGATCTTTCCTGATTTCTTTGTTTCTGGTCAAACTGTTTCACTTCATGTTCTCAAGCAGAACTTGATACTTCCATCCACACCAAACAGCACAGATAGAGGAAACCTTTGTATTTTGACAGCCACTATTCCAGAAGCTGTCAGAATACCCAAACAATTACTTAATTTAGATGACTGCAGTCATTGTTCGACCAGAAAATTTCCAACCAGCTACTTTAAAATTTGTCTAGCTGTATAGTGCTGACAGGGCCACCCATGTTTCAAATTTTGGCTGATTCAGCAGTAACCAGGTTTGGCTATCATACAGTAAGTGAGGGGAAATCTCTCTAACAAAACCCTGGGTATAAGTAACAACACAGCAAGGGTTCTAACCCTTCCAAAACTGTAGATAAAACATTTTGATTAATTACACAATTTCACCCCTTATTTTAGTTTTAAGGGCAACTTTGGGACTATGCTCCTATATTTTCATCATACTTCTGCATTACAAATGTTAACATTGAAGGAAAAAATCTTAAATTGCAGCCCCTGTCAAGTAAGAACCAAGAAAGAACCCCCTAAAGTTGGGACTTTATTTAGACCACCACACTGGACAAGAATATGTAAAAAATAGTTTTATTCGGATATATAAAAAGTGATCACCCAATTGTCAAAAACAGGGTACACAATGCAACATGTACAAAACAATACAAAAAATACTCAAACAAAACAACACAATACAAAAACCAGATAGGTAGCACTGGAGCTCTCGTGGAGGTAGGTTACCCCCAAGACCCGACACGTTTCCAGTTCTTTTGAAGGAAGAACTTTCATCAGGGGTGGAGAGTGATTGAGTTTATAATACAATTATCGCTCACGATGGAGCAGACACTCAGTGCGAGATGAAATTCCAGAAGGAGAGAGATATATAACTCCTAGATACAGCAATAGTCCCGATATTAGATCTTAGATATGTAGCCGATGAATCGAATGTTTCTATATACCCCATAGAGGTCCACTATTGTTTTCTGTGGGTAGGGGCAGCACACCGCTATACGGACAGCGGACATCTCTCCTCCTCCCTCCCCCCCTTTGGGATAACCAACACGGGTTACTACAACTACAAACATTTCCTATATTCCCTCTCCTCTGGATATTAATCCATTCGGTGGAATTTCTTGGTGAACTATACCTAAGAGTTCACCTTGTATTTCCCCTGAGGGTTTTTTGGACTTTATCTGTTTAATGTGTGCCCGCTGGGACCCACAGAAAACAATAGTGGACCTCTATGGGGTATATAGAAACATTTGTTTCATCGGCTACATATCTAAGATCTAATATCGGGACAGAGTGTCTGCTCCATCGTGAGCGATAATTGTACTATAAACTCAATCACTCTCCACCCCTGATGAAAGTTCTTCCATCAAAAGAACTGGAAACGCGTCGGGTCTTAGGGGTAACCTACCTCCACGAGAGCTCCAGTGCTACCTATCTGGTTTTTGTATTGTGTTGTTTTGTTTGAGTATTTTTTGTATTGTTTTGTACATGTTGCATTGTGTACCCTGTTTTTGACAATTGGGTGATCACTTTTAATATCCGAATAAAACTATTTTTTACATATTCTTGTCCAGTGTGGTGGTCTAAGTAAAGTCCCAATTTTAGGGGGTTCTTTCTTGGTCTTTATTTAGGGATGGGACCACCACATTCAACCCTTTACCACAATGGAAGTTTGCCTCACTTTTTTCTATATTCCTGTCAAGTAAGGTGAGGCTGATCCATTAAAGTATTGAGATTACCTAAAGTCATTTTCTAATTTACAGTTATTAGGGCTGATTCATAAAAATAAAATGACCACAAACCAACCAACCACGTTTCCCCTTTGATGTCATGAAACATTTTACAAGAATTCTGATTGGTGACTTTGGGTGATAAGCACACTTTGTGCTCATTTTCTTTTCTGTAGTTTTAAAGTAGAACTAAAGGTTCCCCCAAGCACAGCAAAGTCCCGGCCAGCTTGGCCCACAAGCAGGTTCAACCCTTCTTGCCAGCTTGATCTGCACTGGCGGGATCTCCCAAAAGCTACCTAGACTCTGTCTGAAAATTTTCTTAATATACTTCTCCAAGCATGCTATTCAGTTGTATGGGTTTTGTACAAGTTTTCAAGTTACTGTAAGTAAAAAATGTTTTAAGAGTTGGATAGAGTGTAGAGGGATTTGAACACCTGTCAGGTTTGTATTGCTGTTTGTGCCCCGTTATTCTCTGTCTCAATTTGTCCTGTTTATTGTTATCACCAAGAGTGAAAATGAAAGAAAATACCATTTTTTTGTTGTCACCAAGACCCTAATAGAGGGGAAATATTCCAATGGGGAAACTAGTTTTGGTAAACCTGATGACGACCTGGGGATTCCCTCATTTTGGGGGATTTCCTCTTATGTCCTGTTTTTGTTATGGGACAGGAAGTGAAGGGAAGTCTCCCCAATGGATCTTAAAGGGGTTATAACCCTCCCTTACTCTATTCAAAATGAAAAAAAAAATTGCCTTTAGTTCTACTTTTATACTACAGACAAGAAAAATTATCACAATGTGTGCTTATCAACCAAAGTCACCAATCAAAATTCTTGTAAAATGTTTCATGACATCAAAGGGGAAATGTGGTTGGTTGGTTTGTGGTCATTTTATTTTTAGGAATCAGCCCTAATAACTGTAAATTATAAAATGACTTTAGGTAATGTCAAGTGACAACGGGGATTTTTACAATACAGAGAAGGAGACATATTAATGTGAAGAGCAAAAAATTTCACTGGAAATTCTGAAATGGGATTGACTGTAACTGAAAATGTGAGTGACAAGGCAAAACGAGGAGAGGAAATGTTTTACTTAGTGCCTGAGAGGTTTAAACTAGAAAACTTGGATGAACTCCAGTACAAGATAAGGCAGTTTGAGCTAATTACTGATAGACGCTGCTTGAGAAAGTGAAGGGCGTTGGGGGAAAATACAGGGATAAAAGTGGATAAAAGTTTCCTTGTGTATACATATTACTTGATCCTATAGAGGTAATGAAGTACCCTTGATTGTTTTTATTCGTAGTGTGTAGACTAGTAGAATACTGTATCACACATTACTTAGACAATATTAATCCACATTTTAACTGTGTTAGCATACAATCAGCTCTGCAAATACACAAACACAATTCAATTAGCAATGCCCACGGAAATGTGTGAAATGTTCCTGTGTGCTAGTATACTGTACAAAAAATGATTGAATGATGTTTTTTATGGAAAAGAATAAAGCCTGGTACACAAAATGAGATTATCAGACGAATGATCATCCTTTTTTTATTTATTTTGCATGCTAGTCTCATATAAAAAAAGAAGACGTTACTAAAATTACAAAAAGTCTCAACGTCAGAATAAAAATTTGGAAGTGATGTGTAGCGGTGACACCTTTGCAAGGTGTCCGCTATGTGTAAATTTTGTTGTTTTTCTCTCAGGACAGTAAATGGGTTCTGAGAACTAATTGGTTAGGTTAACTTTGGCATCAGTTTGGCTGGGCTGTATTGGGGTTCTGCCTGATCATGTGTGCAGTGAGGCACACATGACATGTTTAGAACCATGCCTGGTTGGACGTTTGGGTACCGGCATTCCTCAGAGCCAATCAGTGGGTGCGTTTGGCCCCGCTGAGGAGTTTGGGGAAGGGTACTTAAGATGCGTTTGGCCATAGCGGCCTGTTCCTGGATCAGGGCCGGGGTAGTCCCGCGAGGGGTCACGGGAGTGTATGTTGCCCCGTAGAATGGTTGGAGTGACAGGCCCCATAGACCCACTTGGTCTGGGGCGAGGATCCATCTGTTCCCGAGTCTCGGAACCGGCTGGTCCGAGGCACAGTAACTGAGGGAGGATTCAAGGCGTCCGGGTGCGCTCTCAACTTGGAGGGGCACCACAGCTCGTGAAAGCGACCGGGGGAGGACTCTTCGGAGGAGGGCCAACAAGCTGGCATCCCAAGAAGTACCTGGTTGCTGGGTTGTCAAGGACACTAGAGAATCCACGCTTCCCCAATACTGCCAATGAGACGGATAACATTCCAGGTACTGAGGTAAGGTTCCTGGTTGCTTTTGAATACTACTTTAACTTAAGGTCAGCTTTGAAGCACCCAGCTGCGAGTGGCTACTCTCTGGGTTAGCAAATAGAGACTTTCATATACCTAGCAGTTCAAGGTGCCTGAGTTTCTTCACCCTTACCCTCTGTTACTACAATAAGACAATGAGACTGTGTCTGTTGGATGTTACCCCTGCAAGTAAAAACCTTTTTAAAGGACTTTTATGGTGTCAGTGTGCAAAGTCGTTGGGTACTAACTCTGGGAACCCCTAGACCTGGAGGACAAGCCAAGTGGAGGTAACCAGTAAGCCCAAAAGTCAAGGACACCGAGGGTTATGGCCGCTACAGATGTAATGTTTTGTATTGTATTTTCAGATGAAAACTGTACTGATTAAATGAAAATCGTACGATCTGGTATAGTACGAGAAAAACTTTCGTGCTTGTCCCATTGGATAATTTTGCAGGACCTGTCCTGATCGGCTCTCAAAAGTTGTGTTCCAACAATCAGATTATCGTAGGATCGCTTCAAGTGGTATTTTTCATCTGATTTTCTGATCGTGTGTACTAGGCTTAAGGGCTCATTCACACTAATATGGCCGTAAATAAAATAGCATTTTCATCAGTACAATTTTTTTTACAGATCTGAACACAGTTCTTTTGTTTCCTATGGGAAATTATTACAGTTTTGTGCATAAAGCTATACAAGCCTCATTCACAAAGCTAATTCACCTGGATGCGACTTATGTTACAAAAAGTGACAGTTATGCCGCGTACACATGATCGGACTATCTGGCGGAATTAGCCCGGCAGAAATCTGCCAGACTTTCCAGCGGAGGTCTGCCAGACTTTCCGAAACGAGCGGACTTGCCCACACACGCCGACACACGCCCGGACTTTTCCGGCGGACAATCCGCCGGACTTTTGGCGGAGGTCCGCCGGACTTTTGAAATGAACGGACTTGCCCACACATGGAGTAAAGTCTGTTCATTTTGAATGTGACTCCAGGTAGATGGGACTAGCGAAGGAAGTCAATGCCGCCGCCTCCATCGGCAAGATTGACACCTTACTAGCCCCGTCGCCTGGTATGGATTTAAAGGGGAACCCTTACACCAAAAAAACGGCGTGGGGGTCCCCCCAAAGTCCATAGCAGACCCTTATCTGAGCATGCAGCCCGGCCGGTCAGGAAAGGGGGTGGGGACGAGCGAGCGCCCCCCCCTTCTGAGCTGTACCAGGCTGTGTGCCCTCAACATGGGGGGGAGCTTTGGGGAAGAGGGGGGCCCTGCGGCCCCCACCCCAAAGCACCTTGTCCCCATGTTGATGAGGACAAGGGCCTCTTCCTGACAACCCTGGCCGTTGGTTGTCGGGGTCTGCGGGCGGGGGGCTTATCGGAATCTGGGAGCCCCCCAGATCCTGGCCCTCCACCGTATGTGAATGAGTATGGGGTACATGGTACCCCTACCCATCCACCTGAGGGAAAAAGTGTTAAAAAAATAAACACAACACAGGTTTTTAAAGTAGTTTATTAGACAGCTCCGGGGGTCTTCTTCCGACTTCGAGGATCTTCTCGCCGGGCACCTCCGCTATATTCTGCTCTTTTACTAGCGGAGGAGCCCGGTTTTCTCCTTCATCACTGCCGCCGGGGTCTTCTTCCGACTTCGGGGGTCATGTCCTGCTCTTCGTTTCTTCTGCCGGGCCTCCGCTATCTTCTTGCAGCTCTTTTACTAGCGTTGGCCTGGTCTTCTGGTTCGTCGCTGTCGTCGCCGCCACCGCCTTCTGCTTCTTCCCCTTCTTCTACTTCCTTCTTCTTCCATTGTTGACACGACGCTCTCTCCGCTTGTAATGGCAGGGACGCGTTGCACGGCGACTCATATAGGGACAAGGGGCAGTGTCACCGGCTGATGTCACATGGTGACCCCGCCCCTTATGATGTCACAGTCCTGGGAGATCAGGAGTACTGTATCTGTGTCCCGACTCCTGAATGAATGGAAGCAAGCAAACATTCATTGATGGGCACTGGTAGGCTGCATTTGATGGGTGCTGGTGAGGCTGCATTGATGGGTGCTAGTAGGCTGGTGAGGCCGCATTGATGGGCGCTGGTGAGGCCGCATTTCATGGGCGCTGGTGAGGCCGCATTTCATGGGCGCTGGTGAGGCCGCATTTCATGGGCGCTGGTGAGGCTGCATTTCATGGGCGCTGGTGAGGCCGCATTTCATGGGTGCTGGTGAGGCCGCATTTGATGGGCGCTGGTGAGGCCACATTTCATGGGCGCTGGTGAGGAAGCATTTGATGAGTGCTGGTGAGGCCGCATTTCATAGGTGCTGGTGAGGCCGCATTTGATGGCGCTGGTGAGGCCGCATTTGATGGGCGCTGTGAGGCTGCATTTGATGGGCGCTGGTGGGCTGCATTTGATGGGCGCTTCATTAAAAAGTTGGGGTTTACATGGGCAGGGGAAAGGGGGTGGAGTCAGGGGTGGAGCCAAGGGGGGCTGCAAAATGAGGTTTCGCCTAGGGTGTCAAAAATCGTTGCACCAGCCCTGCACAAGACTAAAATAAAGATCCTTATCCTTGTGTTAAATCTCTGTGAATTGAAACTTAGGCCTCATTCACACCAAAATGTACAGTACTGTGATACCATGATCTGGGGGGCATACAATTTGATCATACTTCCCAGATGACTTCTCCTGCTTTTAGAAAAGCTAAACACAAGAGTGCCAGTGTGAATGAGGCCTTATGTGTTATGATGTATTTATTTTAGGTACTTATATAGCATATTTATTATACATTCACATCAGTCCCTATCCTATGGAGCTTACAATCTAAGGTCCCTGTGTGCTGTACATGACATACTGCAGACTGACCAATTCTGTATACTTTGCCGTTTGTTACATAATCCACTTAAGCTATTCATGTTACAGAGACTTGTGAATTTCACTTTGATTAACTTTTTCTAGTACACACAGATGAATGAGTCAGAGGAGAGACAATGATGTCTAGTTCTTCAGTCTGCAGGAGCAGTCAACAATGAAGAAAAGCACAACATATTGAAGGTTTATTTCTTTTTTTTTTTTTTTTCTTTTTTTTTTTTATCACCTATGGACAAGCTTATCCCTCTACTCTTTCCTTTTATTCATTATCACCCCTACCTCCCCCCCCCCCTCCCTCCCTCCACATCACCTCGACACTGCGCCTCAAGATGCCAAGTTGTATCTACATATGCATCCCCTCCACGTTTAGAACCGAATCCTTACTGCTTCGGCGTAACTCCAGGTTTTTTTGAACTTAAGCCAGCCTTCCCACTTTTTTTTCCCTAAATCCCCCTTTCTTTCCTCAGCCCTGACTCTAAGGGACTCCATCTGGCGGGTATCCTCCACCATATCAATCCATTCCCATATTAATGGGCTTTCAGGGTTACACCAGTTTCTGGCGATCGCTCGCTTGGCGGCATTAAGAAGGTGTGGTACCAGTGTCCTCTCATATTGTTTTGTCTCCCCTCTGGTGCCGTGCATCAGAATAACCCAGGGGTCATTGTCCAGTTCACTTCCTGTAATTTCCTTCACGTACCTCAATATTTTTGACCAGTAGATTTTAATTTTACTACAATCCCACCAAAGGTGGGCCATAGTCCCTTTGTCATTACAGCCTCTCCAGCATTCTGCCGGGGCCCCTATTTGAAACACACTTAACTTAGCAGGGGTAATGTACCACATTGACAGACATTTGTAGTTCAGTTCGACTGTTCTGGTATCTATTGCTGACCTGTGGGTTGATTTCAATATTTTACCTATCGTGAGTGCATCTACTTTTGTGCCCAATTCCTTCTCCCAATTTTGGATGAATGGCGGTATCCCCATCTCGTCCACCTCTAATAGTAGTTTATATATTTTGGAGATCATTTTTTTCTCCTTTACAGCCGTGAATACCCGCTCCAGTCGTGTCAGGTCATCCCCTGACCTGATCGGTTGGGGAAGGCTGCTAACGAAGTGGCATAGCTGCAGATATCGCCACTCATCCATCTTAAACAGATCTCCTTTATTACGTAGTTCAGTAAGTGAAAGTATTTTTCCTTTTTGCATTATGTCTTTTAATCGTGTACCCTCTTTTTTGACCCATCCCCCTCCCACTTTTACCCTCCCTGGCTGGAAATATTCATTATTTTTAAGTGCTATTAGTGGTGAATTATACTCCCCATTAAGGTGCTTATAGATCTTATCCCAGATTTTTAATGTGTTTAAGGTTATGACATGCGTGTTCTCACCCAGAGACCTGTGAGGTGTTGGGTTCCATATAAGACTACCCAATTGCAAGTTACTTAGTGATTTTTCTAATTTCACCCATCTTTTGTCGCTATAGTCCAATCCCCACACTGGGATTCTAGACAGTACCGCTGCATAGTAATAGTTTTCTATATCGGGGACCGCTAGGCCTCCCTTTTTTTTTCTTGTTTTAAGGTACGGAGTGAAATACGGTGCTTCTTGTGTTTCCAAATAAAATTCATAATTAAAGACTTTAATTTTCTTAGGTAGTTCACAGATAGTGGGATTGGGAGCATCTAAAATTTGTAGGTGATCAGGGGTAGAATCATCATTTTTACTGAGTTTATTCGCCCCATCCAAGAGATGGGTCTGTTATTAAACTCTTTACATTTTTTCGCAATGTCATCTAGCAGGGGGAGGTAGTTGAGTTTAAACATTTCCTTCAAGGACCTAGACAGGGTTATTCCTAGATACTTAATTTGTTTCCTCCAAGGGAACACAAATCTCTCCTGCAGGCGTTGCTGCTCCATAATGGATAAGTTTATATTCAAAACAAAAGACTTTGATGTATTAACTTTAAAATTAGAGATCTCCCCGTATTGTTTCAAACTTTTCATCAGTAGGGGCATTGATGTCTGTGGATTTCCTAGGAAGAACAAGATGTCGTCGGCGAATGCCGCCAGTTTATGTTCCTCGTCGTCTGCCCTCACCCCGTTTATTCCTGGGTGTCCCCTTATTGTAGATAGGAGAGGTTCCAAGGTCAGTATAAATAGGAGAGGGGACAACGGACATCCCTGCCTGGTTCCATTTTTCATCGCAATCGGCGAGGAGGTCAGTCCATTTATTTTTATCCTGGCTGTTGGGTGGGCATACAACACCCCTATTTGTTGGATGAATTTTGGGCCGAATCCCATATGGGCCAGGGTTTGAAACATGAGTCCCCAGTCTACCCTGTCAAACGCTTTCTCCGCGTCAATTGACAGGAGTAGACCTGGGGACCCTGCCTTCCTGATTTTATGGAGTACCAACAGCGCACGAACTCCGTTGTCCCGTCCCTCTCTACCAGGAACAAACCCCACCTGGTCGGGATGGACCAGTGTGCTCAAGTGGCTCCTAACCCTCTCCGCCAAGACCTTCGCATAAAGCTTAGTGTCGGCGTTTAGGAGCGAGATTGGCCTATAGCTCGAGCACACTGATCCATCCTTCCCTTCTTTTAGAATCATGGTTATGTCCGCAGTCAATGACTCAGTCGACATTCCGAACTTCAATCCCAGTCCATTGAAATATGAACAGATTCTGGGGATTAAAAGCTTGTGGAAGGTTTTGTAATAAACATTTGTAAACCCGTCCGGGCCCGGGCTTTTGCCTTTCGGGGAGCACATCAGAGCCCTTTTAATTTCGTCCTCCGTGAAGGGGCTGTCTAGCCCCTCGCTTACCTTCCTCGAGAGTTTAGGGAGACCTGCTCCAGTGAGGAATCTTTCCCCGTACTGGACCCTATCTCTTCTTTTCCCCTGCGATTCCACCGAGTATACATCTTCAAAATACTCTCTAAAGGATTCAGCTATGTCCCTAGAGAGGAACTTAATGTCACCGTTTTTGTTTTTTATTTTTTCAATAAAATTACGTGTCTTTTTTTTCCGGAGAATTCTGGCTAAATGTTTTCCAGATTTGTTACTCCAGATGTACCTCTCTTTAGCAACTAAATTATATGTTTGTTTTGTTTGTTGTTCCATCAGTTCTTTTAAGTCCTCTCTAAGGGAAATTATTTTTGAATAGAGGTCCCTGTTTGGCTCAGTGGCTAATTTATGGGTCTGCTCTGCTATTTTTATTTCTTCCACTAGGGCATTTTTTTTTTTTTCTGCCTTCTTTTTTCTTCCAAGCTCCCTTTGTGATTAGGATCCCTCTTATGTAGGACTTGTGGGCATCCCAAAGGGTTGAGCCCTGGACCTCACCATTATCGTTTATTTCAAAAAAGGTTTTTATTTCATTTTTTATTTGCTCCACTAATTCTTCATCTTGGAGAAGTTCCTCATTCAGTCTCCAGCTAGGTGATGGGGCCTGTACTTCCGGGCAGTCCAGGACCATTGAGACTGGTGCATGGTCAGATATAGAGACTATCTCCACCTTTGTTTCCTTAACTCTTTCAAGCAGGGCGTGATCGATTAAGATATGATCCAATCGGGAGTACGTCCCGTGTACGTGGGAATAGAAAGTAAAGTCCCTATCTTTAGGGTGTTGTACCCTCCAAACGTCAACCAGCTGGTTTGACCTTAATTTCTGCTTAATCATTTTAAGTTGTTCCTTATTTGTCCCACGGACACGGGACGTACTATCGAGGTCCTGATCCATACAGAAGTTCAGATCCCCCATCACTATAACATAACCCTGTCTAAAGTCTCTTAATTTAAACAAAATCTCTTTTAAGAATTTAATCGGTTTTATGTTTGGGGCGTATATATTTGCGAAGGTATATTTATTGCCACCAAGCGAACCCCTCAGAAACAGAAATCTACCTCCTGGGTCCTCCACCCTGCTCTCGACTAAAAAATGTATGTCCTTTGAAAAACCTATGGCCACCCCCCTTGCCCTATTGATGACAGCATCACCATAGAACCAGGATGGAAAATGACTCGAGACTATTTTGGTGTTGGACATGTGGGAGAGGTGTGTCTCCTGAAGGAAGACCACCCCTGCCCCATACCCCCTCAGTTCCTCCAGGATCTTTTGTCTTTTACCAATCAAGTTCAGCCCCTTTACATTATAGGATACATATTTAATCAGCGTCATCCTATTTCTATGGTGAGGGTTTTTATGTCTATGGGCAGGCAGTGTCGAAGTGATGTGGAGATAGACCCTCCCTCCCTCCTCCCCCATCGTCCCCCCTCCCCCCTCCTCCCCCCCTCCATTCCTCACCCGCCCCCCCCTCCGCCCTTCCCCTCCCTACCCTCCCTGACCCCCTCTAGGGTCTCGGAGTCGTTGGAGGCCATTCTAATTTCTGGCCTACCTCGAATCTCCTAGTAACCCAGGTGGGGTGGGGCACTGAACGGCTAGAATGCCCAGCCATTCTCCCGATAATGATTTAAAATCGGGGAGCAGCGAGCTAGATGCCCACGGTTCTCAACTATACTGACCCTCGTTCGACCCTCTTCGAAACTACGGCTCCCTCTCCCCCAATCCGCACCCCTCCCTCTCCCAGTCTCCTCATAGAAGGGCTATCCGTTCTCTCCCCTATCTGCCCAACCTGGCAAATCCGGGGCCTGAATGCCCAATTTACTGCAGAACTCTGGTAGCTCCTCCGGGAAGCGCAATCTGGCCGAGCGCCCGTCCCTATTTCCAATCAGGCATGCAGGGAAACCCCAGGTGTATTTTATATTCGAGAGTCGCATTGCTTCTAGTAGGGGTCTCTGCTGCCTACGCCTTTCTAAGGTTTGGGGAGACAGGTCTGAATATATATTTGGACTTCAGTGTCCCCAAATTTCAAAGGAGGGCTTCGGTACAGTTTTGCCCAAATTTCAGCCTTGTCCTCATAGTAGCGAAATCTAACAATAATGTCTCTGGGTCTGCCAGTTTCTGCTGTCTGCATTCTGCCAACTCGGTGGGCCCTCTCAATCTTGGGGAAATCTTCCTCTCCTCTTCCTATCAAAGGGTTGAATATCGTAAATACAGTATCCCTTAGATCTTCTCCTTTTTTCTCCGGGACCATTTTCACTCTGATGTTCTGTCTCCTGTTTCTGTTTTCAGAATCTTCCAGCTTATATTTAATGTCCCGTTGGCTTAGATGTATTGATCTGATCTGTTCCTTCAGCTTGAGAGTTTCTTGGTCCTGAGACTCCACTCTATTCTCGATATATTCAACCCTTCCCAGTAAGTGGCCCCAATCTTCTCTAAGGAGATGAAATTCCCCTTTAATAGCATTTTCCATCTTCTGGAGCATTTCCTCCATCTCATTTTTTGTAGGGCATTGGGCCCCGGTCACCTGTTCCAAGGACCCACTTTCATTCGTCTCGCTTTCCAATACCTGTTCTGATATTGTCTGATCGAGTGTCACATCTACTTTTTTTTCTTTAGCTTTCTTTTTATCCATCGTTGCTTTGGGTTGTTGGTCCGAATTATGCGGTTGTGGACTAGTTCCTGTTCTCATATATTGTTTTATATCGCTTGCCGCTGATTTAGGGGTTTTTGGGGGGGCTTTCTTGGATGTTTTACTCATATTTACTTTACAGATTTTTCTAATTCTCCTCCCCAGTTTGCTGGGAGGGTTAATTCCAAAGGTTGTTTTAAGTTACTCTCAGACTTCCACACTGCCTTCTCCTGACCCGGCTCTCGCTCCTCTTCCTTTCCCTTCTGTTGGAGGGAGATCTATCCCAGGTTTTTTGTCAGTACCCTCGTGTCCAACTCGCCGTCGTCCGAGGAATGACTAGGGGCCCTATACACTATGTGAACATAGCCTCCCTCGTTAAGCGATCCGCAGCTACCTCTTCTCCCAGGGGTGCGACCAACCCAGTACCCCGGGGACGTAAAGCACACACCCCTAAAAAGTATCACTCAGGGGGACCTCCCACTCCTCCCTTCTTGCAGTCCGCGGTTAATTCTCTGGCGTAGGCCCCCAGTATGGAAGGACTTTATACGGTGACAGAGGCTCTAGGTATCCTTTCGGGCTATGTCCCTCTGAGGGGTTAAGAGGGGGTGAGAGGGGGTGGCTAGGAGAGTGCCTGTTAGGTATGGTTGGGACAGTTTTACACACACAGGGACCTTGGAGGGGAAGATTGAATATCAAAAGACAGGATATAAAACCCAAAATTACAAAGAGAGTGGGCATCGGTAATCCCCCCCTTTTTTTGGAGGGGGTGGGCTCCTCCCCTAGTGGTAAGTCAGGTGATAGCCTGCAACGTTATGATCTAGGGCCCTAAGGCTCCTTGCTCTGTTGATTTAGCAAAAAATAAGTACAGTGCACTATCACGACCAGACTCCTTCTAAATTGAGGTCCCGGTTATTCCTCGTTAATAACAATTTACCAATCCTTGCAAACACTTAAGAAGACCGTTGTTCAGTCCGGGTATAAGTCCCTATGCGGGATTATGCAGTATGGAAATGCAACGGACCCCTTACTTCAAAACACAAAATATAAAACAAAGAGAAAAGGACGGCTGGTAACTGCAGTGATATCAAACTTGCTTTAAAAGTCCTGTAAATAATACATCCATCAAAACCTTAAGTCTGCTAGTCCAGTTTAACACAGAGATTCCAGATCCAGAGTCCTCCTTAGAAAGATATAAGCTGGCAGAAGGTATAGATAGATACTTGCTTACCTTTCGCCGCTGATTTGAGCTCACCCCTCTCAGAGGGAGTTAGTAGCCGGAGATACTCACGGTCCGGGGGGGCCCCATCGAGCATCCGGATGGTAGGAGCTTTGCTGGAGTGAGAGAGCATCGGGGGTCAGGATCGGCGGGAGAGACAGCTTGCCATAGGGTAAAGAGAGATTACCCCGATCTTGGTCTCGCCAGTGTCAGCAAGTTGGCCCGGGTCCTACTAGGCATCACCCGAGCTCAGTCCTGGCGCTCAGAGGCACACGGCGCATACCTTCCATGGAGCGCCGGCGTCTTCCCTCCTCGCGGTCAGCGCTGCCTCAGGTCGCCCGCTGCATCAGGCCCCTCCCTCCGTGCTCAGCTACGTCAGCACGTCCTGGCGCATCCCCATCGTCCCCCTGAAGGTTTATTTCTAAAGAAAAAAAATGATATGAAAAAAAAATTATACTTTTCAACTTAAACTTTAAAAAGAAAAAAAAATAAGTTTTGACAAAAATTGTCATAGTTTTCCTTTAAAAGCTAAGTTCACCTACTACATAAACAGGCCCACGCAGACAGGGGCCCCAGTACTTTAAAATGCTCTTTGCCATTTGTATAAACGTAGCGGTTACCCCGTGAGGGCTGCTGATTGACTCTACAGTGGTGGACTTGCTGGTGTGTTTAGGATCATTGTCCTGCTGCAGAACCCAAGTTCGTTTCAGCTTGAGTACACGAACAGATGGTCGGACATTCTCCTTCAGGATCTCTTGGTAGACAGCAGAATTCATAGTTCCTTTTATCACCAAGTCTTCCAGGTCCTGAAGCAGCAAAACAGCCCCAGACCAGACCATCACACTACCACCACCATATTTTACTGTTGGTAATAATGTTCTTTTTCTGAAATGCAGTGTTCCTTCTACGCCAGATATACTTGGACACACATCTTCCAAAGAGTTCCACTTTTTCTCATCGGTCCACAGAATGTTGTCCCAAAAGTCTTGGGGATCATCAAGATGTGTTGTGGAGAAATTGAGACGAGCTTTGATGTTCTTTTTGCTCAGCAGTGGTTTTCTCCTTGGAACTCTGATGCAGGCCATTTTTGCCCAGTCTTTTCCTGATGGTGGAGGCATGAACGCTGACCTTAACTGAGGCACTTTTTCACACCACTGTATATCCCACTGGCTACCCCGACTCTGCCAATCCCCTCTTACCTCTGACACCTTGGGTTCCATTCTGTAATGGTATGTTATCAATGAGAAGATCACACAATGTCACTGAATCACTCAGAAAGTTTACTAAAGTGAATAATAAACACAATCAACAATGTGATTAAACACAAACAATAAATGACAGTTAAAAACAATCGGTATAGATATGAAAACTGTGGTTTCAATAATCACTGTAGGGAGTATATGTAGACAGGTATACAGTGGGACAAATGTTCAATATTCTCCAAAACCTATATTAAACACCTTCCCACTGAAGCCTCAATACACACACCAAATTGCAATATAATGTTTCTCACGTTCAATAATACAGTGCAATACTTAACCTGTACTCAAGGGCTCCCCCTAGGTTGTAATTCAATGTTCAAACTACAAGTAGAACCATGATGCTTTGCAAAAGATGTTAAAAGTTCCTTGACTCCAGATATCTTCAGCTAGCCTGTAGTTTAAACTGCAGTATTTGTAATCCAACAGGGAAATAGAGAGAAAGCAAAATGTAGAATAAATGGTACTTTGATAACTGTTTAACTGAAGAAATAGGGCACTTGTAACACTTCCTCCTTATGTGTGAGTGTAATGCAGTACTGACTTTACAGCACAGGGAATAACAAACCCCAGAGTTCAGCTGTATGATGCCTGTGAATAAGTAGAATCACTTCTGTGGAACTACAAGTCTCACCAGCAGTCTGTAAATAACTCGCTCAGCAAACAGTGCACTTTATTGAAATGGGCAGGTGCACCAAATTGGTGTCAGAAAAGGCCTATAGACATACTTCCCAACTGTCCCTTATTTTGAGGGACTGTCCCTGATTTCGAGCAATGTCCCTCTGTCCCTCATTTCTCCTCATTTGTCCCTCATTTTGGTCTGATCTATATAGATGTATATAAAATGCACTTTTTAGCTATCAAAAAGTGTTTCCCAGCACTAAACCTTTCATCTGATTTCTAAATTGCTGCATTTGTAAATTCCAAAAGCCAATATGAAGGAATAGTAGTGGTAAAAAAAGCACTTGTGGGTTTAACCAATCTTATTTTTATGTACAATTCTCCGGCGTGGCAAGGGGGTGTGTCCTATGCCTGCATACTTTTGCTGATCGGTGTCCCTCATTCCTATCTCAAAAAGTTTGGAGGTATGCTATAGATATGCCATTTGCAATAAGCAATATTTTTACAAATGGCAAAGTGCATTTTAAACTACTGGGGGCCCCTTGTCTGCATGGGCCAGTTTATGTAAAAGGTGAACTCTGCCATTCATTTACAATTCAATCACCAGAAATTGTTGTTCATCTATATGCAGTTACTTTGAGTCTCCTAAATTTAGTGTTGAATGAAATTGCTTTAGAAATCATGATGGATAAGCCGACTGGTCTATAATATTCAGGTTGTAAAATAATTGTTCTGGAGGCTATTCAATAATATAATTTTCAATGTAAAGTAGAATTAAAGGCAACATTTTTTTTTTCATTTTATATACAACAACCCCTGTCAGGTTTTTTTTTTACCATCTGTGTCCCATTAGGGAGATTTCCCTTCACTTTCTGTTGTATAGCCTAAACAGGAAGTGAGAGGAAATCCCTGCAAATTAAGGGAATCTCTTGGGGCTGCGTGGACGCCCTCCTAGAACCAAGCCCCCTGCGTGCCCTGTGATCGCAGTAAAGAGCCAATCACAGCGACCCTTTACCATGTGATCAGCTGTGTCCAATCACACCTGATCACATGTAAACAAACTTGCCGGTTATCGGGTTATCGGCATTCCATTCCTCATATGCTGTCACAGCGTGAGGAGCCAGTAAGCAGCAAGTGTGACAGGGGACATTTACACAGATAAACAGGTCAGTGGCCTGATCATCAGTGCAGCTCCATCAGTACTAATCAGTGCCGTACATAGGCTGTATTAGGGTTGCCACCTGTCTAGGATTCACCCGGACAGTTCGGGTTTGGAATCATGCATCCGGGTTTCAGACTGCCTGAAAACCCGGACATATTATTTTGACTGGACCATGGCTTCCCAGCAGGGTTGCTGGCTGCAGTTGTCTGAGCTGAGAGTGTCTGTTATACTCTTTCACACTGCCCAAAGGCAGCACCAACCCCCCCCCCCCCAACACTCCTACCCCTCTGTGTCTGTCCACACTCCAATCCCCGGCAATGTGCCTTTAGAAAAGGAAAATTTGGGCTGGAAATTTGAAGTCCAGCAGCCTCAGATACATCTGGATGAGAGGTGCTGACTGCAAAGGGGTGAGTGAGCTCACAATTCATTCCTGTCTGTGACTGAAGTCTCCCCCCTTCTTTCTCCTGCCTCTGAGTAAGTACACTAAGGCAAATCAGGGTTCTCAGAGCACCCCTTACATCAGAGTTCCCCTTTACACCAGAAGTCACATGTTTCCCCTTACATCAGAGTCTTCTCCGTACATCAGCATTCTCAGTGTTCCCTCTTAAATCAGGGTTCCCAGAGCATCCCTTATGTTAGAGTCCCCAGAATTCTCCCTTACATCAGAGTCTGCAGAGTTCCCCCTTACAGTGAAAGGAAACTCTGTGGATTCAGATGTAAAAGGGGAACTCTATGGACTCTGATGTAAAGGGGGACTCTTGTTATTAACTTCATATGATTAAAAATGATATTTAATAGCAAAATATATAGTATGTATAGTTTATACTATAAAAAAAAATTCTGTGCGCCTCTAAAGTGTTTGGGTTTGACTTGAAAAAAAGGTGGCAACCCTAGACTGTATTCAAACTGAAGACCCAGAGCTGCAATGCAAAAGTGCTAACCACTGTGCATGGGCGTCCGCAGAACTCTTTTCAGGGGGGGCATCATTTTAGGGCCACCCTCTGCGCCGCCCCTTTTTGACAATGTCATTATCACATTATCATGGTCAGAGACTGCAGACATAGTACAGTCCCTAGGAAAAAGCAATGGATAATGGTCATCAGGCCCTCTTACCAGACCCAGCGAGACTACAGCAGTGATCCTTCTGGCTGGATGATCGCTCACTCTGGGTTTCCCTGGTGCCACTCTGGTCAGTAGTGTAGCATGTCTGTACCCTGCCAGTGGCTTAGCCTTTGTCTTTCTGGTGGCGCTTGGTAGCATGGCTCGCTCTCTGGAGGCGCTGGGCAGTGTGGCTCACTCTCTGGTGGCGCCAGGGCAGCGTGTCTCACTCTCTGGTGGTGCTGGACAGTGCGGCTCGCTCTCTGGTGGCGCTGAGCAGCGTGGCTCGGTCTCTGGTGGCGCTGGGCAGCGTGGTTCGCTCTCTGGTGGCTCTGGGCAGCGTGGCTCGCACTCTGGTGGCTATTGGCAGCGTGGCTCGCTCTCTGGTGGCGCTGGGCAGCATGGCTCGCTCTCTGGATTCTGCCCAGCACACTCCTCTTCTTTGTCCAGTAGCACTCTCTCCCTCAGCTTTTTTCCAGGCTACAGTCTCTCAACCTCTCTTTTGATCGAGCTGTAGCTTCCTCCTTGTAGAAAATTAGGTCACCAATCTTTGGGACTACATGTCCCATGATGCTCTCCTCTCCTAGTCTCATTTGATTGGCCCTCAGTTATGGCCAATGGGGAAGGAACGGAGCGGGCAGGAAGCTGGGCGGGGAACCTAGTGAGAGCCGCTGTCTCTTCTGCTTAACTGGAGAAAGGGGAGGCGAGCGGTGGAAACCTCTGACAGCCCACAGCTCGCCTTTCTCCTGTTACAGCACCGCAGAGTTCTCTGCTGGACTGAGCAGGGAAAATAGCCCGCAGTCAAACTACACTGATGGGAGGGCTTGACAGCACCTTGATGGTGTCACCTGACTGGCAGGTAGCACTCAGGTGCGGGCTGCCCAGACCCATATAGCGACGCCACTGTGCTGAATTTAACAGTGCTGATTCGATCCCCGATTCCAGGGGGGGCACTTGACCCCCCTTGCCCCTACCTGCAGACGCCCATGCCACTGTGCTGCCATAGTGTTGAGCACCTTTAGATGCCTCCACATCCATGTATTGAAACTGTAGAACACCCTAAGACCCCTGAAACTTTGGTTGCTCAATTATGCATGTATTTATCAAATTGTTTACACTGGCACTCCCCTCCTGTTTCCACGTGCCCATCTACTGGTTCTGAGTGACTACTGATCAGTAGTCAGGTGAGGGAAACGAGAGAAGGCATGCCAGAGCTTTCATGGAGCTCAAGTGCATAATTGACTTCTCTAGTTTCTGGCCCTGTTAGATGCACTGCAGGCAGCTCTAGGTGCCTACTATTAAGATTTGTGGCCAGTCTAAACTTGAAGGACGCACAGGTTTACCTTAGTACTTCCGAAGCAATTCAGTGTGCCCCTGCTTCAGACTGGCCTCCTAATGGAAAATCTATTATCTCTACATAGAAGCATCTAATGCCATGTACACACGAGCGGAATGTCCGACAGAAAAAGACGGAATCTTTTCATCGGATTTTCCGATCGTGTGTGTGCGCCTCATCGGACCTTTTTTTTTTTTTTTAATTCTGACGGACCTACAAATAGAACATGTTTTAAATATTTCCGATGGAACCAATTCCTATCGGGAAAACCCCTCGATTGTATGCTGTTCCGACGGGCCAAAAACTGTGCATTCTTTGCAACAAGTGCGAGATGGCAGATATTGGCTACTGGCTATTGAACTTCCCTTTTCTAGTCCCATCGTACGTGTTGTACGTCACCGCGTTCTAGACCGGCGGACTTTGGTTTGATCGTGTGTAGGCAAGACAGTTTCAGCAAAACTCCGTTGTACCGGTCGTGTGTATGCGGCATTATGCTATACTATCCTAAGTCATCTTCCAACACGCAAGGTTCCTTTGCCTAGGCAATAGCTGCTTGAGCAGATAAAAAGTGTAACAAACACAAGCACTGAAAGATATACACATTCTAGCATTGGGTTTCCTGATAAAGTAGTGTATTTTTAGAAAGAATACCCCCAATCACACACAGGGATTGTACAGATTGCTGGAAAAGAACTTGATTGCAAATAGGGATGAGCCTGATGTTTGACTCGAATGTAAGTTCGAGTCGAACATCGGGTGTTCGCCTGTTCGCCGAACAGCATGCGGTGTTCGGGGCAAATTCGAAAGCCACGTAAAACACAGATAAAGTCTATGGGACACTAACATGAAAAACTAAAAGTGCTAATTTTAAAGGCTTATACGCAAGTTATTGCCATAAAATGTGTTTGGGGACCCGGGTCCTGCTCCAGGGGACACGTGTCAATGCAACACAAAAAGTTTTTAAAACAGACGTTTTTTCAGGAGCAGGGATTTTAATAATGCTTAAAGTGAAACAATAAAAATGAAATTTTCCTTTAAATATCGTGCCTGGGGGGTCTCCTTAGTATGCCTGTAAAGTGGCGCATATTTCCCATGTTTAGAACAATACCCCAGCAAAATTAAATTTCTAAAGGAAAAAATCTCATTTAAAACTGCTTGCGGCTGTAATGAATTGTCAGTTTCCCGGCAATATAGATAAAACTCATTGAAAAAAATGGCCTGCCCAGGGGACATGTATCAATGCAAAAAAAAGTTTGAAAAACGGCCATTTTTTCAGGAGCAGTGATTTTAATAATGCTTAAAGTGAAACAATAGAAATTAAATATTCCTTTAACTATCGTGCCTGGGGGGTGTCTATAGTATGCCTGTAAAGTAGCAAATGTTTCCTGTTCATAGAACAATACCACAAAAAAAAGTAATTTAAAACTGCTTGCGGCTGTAATGTATTGTCGGATCCCAGCAATATAGATAAAAATCATTGAAAAAAAAAACGCATTGGGTCCCCCCCAGTCCATTAACAGGCCCTTTGGGTCTGGTATGAATATTAACCCCGCACTAAAATGTAAAAAATAAAATGCGTGGGGGGTCCCCCCAAAATCCATACCAGGCCATTCAGGTCTGGTATGGATTTTAAGGGGAACCCTGCGCCAAAATAAAAAAAATGGCGTAGGGGTCCCCCCCAAAATCCATACCATACCCTTATCCGAGCATGCAACCTGGCAGGCTGCAGGAAAATGTTGATGGGGACAAGGGCCTCATCCCCACAACCCTTGCCCGGTGGTTGTGGGGAATCAAGGGGACCCCCAGATCCTGGCCCTCCCTATGTTAATGGGTATCGGGTACATTGTACCTCTACACATACCCCAAAAAAGTGTCAAAATGGTAAAAATGACAGTAGACAATTTGGGACAAGTCCTTTATTAAAAAATGAAAAAAAACCTGTCCCTCTGTGTCCATTCATCTTCGATCACAGCGTCCGACGACCCGAGAAAACAAAAATGCAACAACTCTGCCTCCATGGGAGGCTCCCGCCAACTGAATCCTCTTTGCAATGACAGCTGTTATATAGCTGAGGGCGGGACTACCCGGTGGCGTAAACAGGTGACCCCGCCCCTTCTGACGTCATGTGATGTCATGTAACATCGGAGGGGGCGGGGTCACCGGTTTACGTCACTGGGTGTCCCCGCCCTCAGCTATATAACAGCTGTAATCCGACTGAAAATGTCTGATGGAGCCTACACACGGTCGGATTTTCCTCGGGAAATGTTCGATGGGAGCTTGTTGTTGGAAATTTCGACTGTGTGTAGGCTCCATCGGACATTTTCCGTCAAAATTTCCGACAAACAAAATTTGAGATCTGGATCTCAAATTTTCCAACAACAAAATCCATTGTCGTAAATTCCGATCGTGTGTACACAATTCCGACGCACAAAAGTCCATGCATGCTCGGAATCAAGCAGAAGAGCCGCGCTGGCTCTTGAATTAAATTTTTCTCGTCTCGTCGTATGTGTTGTACGTCACCGCGTTCTTGGCAATCGGAATTTACGACAAGATTTGTGTGACCGTGTGTATGCAAGACAAGTTTGAGCCAACATCCATCGGAAAAAAACTTGGATTTTGTTGTCGGAATGTGCGATCGTGTGTACGCGGCATAAATGTGTCTAAGCATGACCCTGAAAAATGTAGCCTATGTCTAACATTTCTACATTTCCCATGCCTTAAGCTTAATATCCGCAGTGTATGATGGTCCGATTTGGCTGAGATTTGGGAATGTCACTAATGTGCTTCTTGCTAAAAAAAAAAAAAAAGAAAAGAAGCTGTATCTGAGACCTACAGATCACACATTATTTCTATCCATTTCATTCTGTAGACCTGTGTTTCCTGAACATCTCCTGCTTCTTCTAGAATATTACGCCAAATGTCATCAGATCACCAATCATTAGGCAGGCAACTCTGGAAATTGGAAGTAAAGCCATGCACCCAGGGCCAGCCCTACCATGGGACCCAGTGGGCCCATGGTCCCAGGCGGCATTTTAAGAGGGGCAGCAGCCAGCAGTGACAAGTTGTACCCGTACGGTCACCCGTGTCGGCTGTCTCCCAAGATCTGCATGTGGGAATGTCACTGCTTGATAGGCTGCATCCAATGAGTATGCAGTCCGTGCTGCCTGTGAGACAGTATCACACTGAGCTGATATTGATGCTTGCCAAAGCCGCTGAGTGTGTGAAACTGTCATGTAATATAACTGAATGCAGAGAGACCAGCTGTCAAAATTGAGGGCAGAGGCGTAACTAGAAACTTCAGGGCCCCAGTGCAAGAAATCATGAAGCCCCCCCCCCCCCCGGAAGAGCATGATTTTGGTGTTGAGGGGGGTTGAAGCGGTGGTACTTGAGTGGGGTGGCTGTGGTGGTACTTGAGGAGGGGTGGCTGCGTTGGTACTTGAGTGGGGGTGGCTGCGGTGGTACTTGGGGGGGGTGGCTGCGGTTGTACTTGAGGGGGGTTGGCTGCGGTGGTACTTGAGGGGGGGTGGCAGTGGTGATACTTGAGGGGGTGGCTGCGGTGGTACTTGGGGGGTGGCAGTGGTGGTACTTGAGGGGGGGTGGCTGCGGTGGTACTTGAGGGGGGTGGCTGCGGTGGTACTTTGGGGTGACTGCGGTGGTACTTGAGGGGGGTGGCAGTGGTGGTACTTGAGGGGGGTGGCTGTGGTGGTACTTGAGGGAGTGGCTGCGGTGGTACTTAAGGAGGGTGGCTGCGGTGGTACTTGAGGGGGGTGGCAGTGGTGGTACTTGAGGGGAGTGGCTGCGGTGGTACTTGAGGGCGGGTGGCTGTGGTGGTACTTGGGGGGTGGCTGCAGTGGTACTTGAGGGGGGATGGCAGTGGTGGTACTTGAGGGTGGGTGTCTGCGGTAGTAATTCTCTCTCTCCCCTCAGCGGGCGAAAGCCCCCCTTCCCACGGCGGAATGAACTAACATATGCCTCCCTCACCACAGCAGCCAGAATGGGCACAGAACAGTCAGGTGGGCCCCTCACACGGGCGGGTCCCCCTGAAGTGGCGGAACTACAGGGCCCAGTTGCGACTGCTGCAACCCTGATAATTCCGCCAAACACCAGCCAATGGTATGGGGTCTGGGCAATCTGCTACGTGTATGTGGCCCCGTCCCTTTCTTAAGCAGCCCAGTCATTGGCTGGTGTTTTCTAGTTGCTGGGTCACGTCCGCCCGCCCCCCGACATCACCGCTGAATTTTGACAGCTCGTCTCTCTCTGCATGCAGTTACATTACATGATAGTGTCACACACAGTTTCACTAAGCGTCAATATTGGCTCAGTGTGAAACTCCTCCTCTGTCAATGCCAATCAGTGCCAACTACCAGCGCCAATCAGTGCCACCTGCCAGTGTCAGTCAGTGCCAATCAGTGCCACCTGTCAGTGCCAATCAGTGTTTCCAATCAGTGCCACCTTTTAGTGCCAATCTGTGTTTCCAATCAGTGCCTCCTGTCAGTGCCAATCAGTGCTTCTAATCAGTGCCATTTGTCAGTGCCACCTGCCAGTGCCAATCAGTGCCACCTGTCAGTGCCAATCAGTGTTTCCAGTCAGTGCCACCTGTAAGTGCCAGTGTTTCCAATCAGTGCCACCTGTCAGTGCCAATCAGTGCTTCCAATCAGTGCTATCTGTCAGTGCCAATCAGTGCTAATCAGTGTTTTTAATCAGTGCCACCTGTCAGTGCCAATCAGTGCTTCCAATCAGTGCCACCTGTCAGTGCCAATCAGTGCCGCTTAATATCAGTGCCAACCAATGCCACCTATCGGTGCCAGTGTTTCCAATCAGTGCCACCTACCAGTGCCAATCAGTGCCAGTGCTTCCAATAAGTGCCCATCAATGCCGCCTATCAGTGCTGCCAATCATTGCCCATGAGTGCCAGCTATCAGCGCCCATCAGTGCTGCCTAACAGTGCCAATAAGTGCTGCCTATCAGTGCTGCTCAGTGCTGCCTATCAGTGCCAATGAGTGCAGCCTATCAGTGCCATTAGTGCAGCCTACCAGTGCCATTAGTGCTGCCAATCAGTACCACCTATCAGTGCCAATCAGGGCCCATCGATACTGCCTATCAGTGCCAATCAGTGCTTTATATTAATGCCAATCAGTGCCGCCTATCAGTGCCAATCATTGCTGCCTGTCAGTGCTGCCAATCAGTGCACTAAGTGCAGGGATGGGGCGATGAACTCAGCAGCCAGGCACATTGTCCATGGGGGGCCGCCCTGGTGGGGCACAACTAAAATCTGTTGATGTTTATTTATTTCAGATGCCGATCTTTAGTATAATAGGTAATCACCACACTACTATTTACAATAAACTACTGGAGATAAAATAAAATATGTGTCAGTAAAAGGCCTGCCGCTAAGCACTGTTACAGTGGTGTGAAAAAGTGTTTGCCCCCTTCCTCATTTCCTGTTCCTTTGCATGTTTGTCACACTTAAGTGTTTCGGAACATCAAACCAATTTAAACAATAGTCAAGGACAACACAAGTAAACACAAAATGCAATTTGTAAATGAAGGTGTTTATTATTAAAGGTGAAAAAAAATCCAAACCATCATGGCCCTGTGTGAAAAAGTGATTGCCCCCCTTGTTAAAACATACTATAACTGTGGTTGTCCACACCTGAGTTCAATTTCTCTAGCCACACCCAGGCCTGATTATTGCCACACCTGTTCACAATCAAGGCATCACTTAAATAGGAGCTGCTTGACACAGTAAGGTCCACCAGAAGATCCTTAAAAGCTACACATCATGCCGAGACCCAAAGAAATTCAGGAACAATTGAGAAAGAAAGTAATTGAGATCTATCAGTCTGGAAAGGGTTATAAAGCCATTTCCAAAGCTTTGGGAATCCAGGGGGGTGCGGGGGGTGAGGGAGGGGGGTCTACACAGGGGGTACATTAGGGGTGTACATTATGGAGATTACACAGGGGGTACATTAGGGGGGTACATTATGGAGATTACACAGGGGGTACATTAGGGGTGTACATTATGGAGATTACACAGGGGGTACATTAGGGGGGTACATTATGGAGATTACACAGGGGGTACATTAGGGGGGTACATTATGGAGATTACACAGGGGGTACATTAGGGGGGCACATTATGGAGATTACACAGGGGGTACATTAGGGGGGTACATTATGGAGATTACACAGGGGGTACATTATGGAGATTACACAGGGGGTACATTATGGGGATTACACAGGGGGTACATTATGGGGATTACACAGGGGGCTACATTATGGGGGATTACACAGGGGTACATTATGGGGATTACACAGGGGGTACATTATGGGGATTACACAGGGGGTACATTATGGGGGATTATACAGGGGGTACATTATGGGGGATTACACAGGGGCTACATTAGGGGGGTATGGAGATTACACAGGGGTACATTAGGGGGTATGGAGATTACACGGGGGTACATTAGGGGGATTACACAGGGGGTACATTATGGGGATTACACAGTGACAGGGGGTACATTATGGGGATTACACAGGGGGTACATTAGGGGGATTACACAGTGACAGGGGGTACATTATGGGGATTACACAGGGGGTATATTAGGGAGATTACACAGGGGGTACATTATGGGGATTACACAGGGGGTACATTATGGGGAATTATACAGGGGGTACATTATGGGGGATTATACAGGGGGTACATTATGGGGGATTACACAGGGGCTACATTAGGGGGGTATGGAGATTACACAGGGGTACATTAGGGGGATTACACAGGGGGTACATTATGGGGATTAAAAAGGGGGTACATTATGGGGATTACACAGGGGGTACATTAGGGGGATTACACAGTGACAGGGGGTACATTAGGGGGATTACACAGGGGGTACATTAGGGGGATTACACAGTGACAGGGGGTACATTAGGGAGATTACACAGGGGGTGGTTACATTAGGGGGATTACACTGGGGTACCTTGGGGGGATTACACAGGGGTGGTTACATTAGGGGGATTACACGGGGGTGGTTACCTTAGGGGGATTACACGGGGGTGGTTACCTTAGGGGGATTACACGGGGGTGGTTACATTAGGGGGATTACACGGGGGTGGTTACCTTAGGGGGATTACACGGGGTGGTTACATTAGGGGGATTACACGGGGGTGGTTACCTTAGGGGGATTACACGGGGGTACCTTAGGGGGATAACACGGGGGTACTACACAGGGGGGGTTACATCAGGGGGATTAAACTGGGAGGGGATTACACTGTTACATTGGGGGGTATTTAGACTTGGGGCTCAGTCTAATATGCTTGAGTCTATTTTTTGTCCCAGTCCAGGCCTGGGTGACACCATTAAGAAGGAAGTGATATCCGACTGTGATGATTGCGAACCACAGTGAGAGCCATTATCCACAAATGGCGAAGACATGGAACAGTGGTGAACCTTCCCAGGAGTGGCCGGCCGCCCAAAATTACCCCAAGAGCGCAGCGACGACTCATCCAAGAGGTCACAAAAGACCCCACAACAACGTCCAAGGAACTGCAGGCCTCACTTGCCTCAGTTAAGGTCAGCGTTCATGCCTCCACCATCAGGAAAAGACTGGGCAAAAATGGCCTGCATGGCAGAGTTCCAAGGAGAAAACCACTGCTGAGCAAAAAGAACATCAAAGCTCGTCTCAATTTCTCCACAACACATCTTGATGATCCCCAAGACTTTTGGGACAACATTCTGTGGACCGATGAGACAAAAGTGGAACTCTTTGGAAGGTGTGTGTCCAAGTATATCTGGCGTAGAAGGAACACTGCATTTCAGAAAAAGAACATTATACCAACAGTAAAATATGGTGGTGGTAGTGTGATGGTCTGGGGCTGTTTTGCTGCTTCAGGACCTGGAAGACTTGCCGTGATAAAAGGAACTATGAATTCTGCTGTCTACCAAGAGATCCTGAAGGAGAATGTCCGACCATCTGTTCGTGTACTCAAGCTGAAACGAACTTCTGCAGCAGGACAATGATCCTAAACACACCAGCAAGTCCACCACCGAATGGCTGAAGAAAAACAAAATGAAGACTTTGGAGTGGCCTAGCCAAAGTCCTGACCTGAATCCTATTGAGATGTTGTGGTATGACCTTAAAAAGGCCGTTCATGCTCGAAAACCCTCTAATGTAACTGAATTAGGACAATTCTGCAAAGTTGAGTGGGCCAAAATTCCTCCAGGACGCTGTAAAAGCCTCATTGCGCGTTATCGCAAACGCTTGGTTGCAGTTGTTGCTGCTAAGGGTGGCCCAACCAGTTATTAGGTTTAGGGGGCAATCACTTTTTCACACAGGGCCATGATGGTTTGGATTTTTTTTCACCTTTAATAATAAACACCTTCATTTACAAATTGCATTTTGTGTTTACTTGTGTTGTCCTTGACTATTGTTTAAATTGGTTTGATGTTCCGAAACACTTAAGTGTGACAAACATGCAAAGGAACAGGAAATGAGGAAGGGGGCAAACACTTTTTCACACCACTGTATGTGTTCCCACACCACAAGTGTAACGTTAACTGATCAATAACTTAACAATAATGGTGGAACCCTCTAATGTATGGAAATCTCAGTTAGCTTCAATATTACGACAATACCGGTCTCTGATACTTCACATATAATACACATCAGACTGAAAATAAGACATACTGTATAAAATGAAACTTAGCAGGGGTGGTGGAAATCCCTCCTATAGATATTGGCTATTAAAAAGTCTTCATCATTTTAGGCCAATATGTATTCTGCTACATATTTTTGGTTAAAAAAAAAACAACAATAAGTGTATATTGATTGGTTTGCGTAAAAGTTATATCGTCTACAAAATAGGGAATAGATTTATGGCATTTATAATCTGCTTTTCTGATCAATTTAATTGTAGTTATGATATAAAATAATGAATGTGGGGGCCTTTTTGTGGGCGGGATTTTTTTTTGTTGGGGGGGGCAGCATTTCATTCTTGGGCCCAGGCAGCACAATGTCTTGGGCCGGCCCTCCCTGCACCTCTTCTGAAATGGGCACTCTCACACAGAGACTGTGCAGAACAAGGCATGATAAGTCAGACACTGGAAAGAAATCAGCTGCAGAGACACAATGGGCAATACTAGTGACTAGTCATTTAGCCTCTGTTTTTATTTTAATTTTTTTTAACAGCTTCCATAGGTGAGGTCCTCTTAGGTGGTGGGTCCAATTGAATGTATGTTTTGCTTCCTTGAAAATGCATGTATGTTGCATACCTCCCAACTTGTTGAGATGGGAATGAGGAACACCTATCCGCAAAAGTATGCAGGCATAGGACACACCCCCATGTCACGCCCCCTTAACCACTTAATAACCGTCCCATAGCCGAATGACGGCTACAGTGCGGTTGGATAACTCTGGGAGGGCGTACAGCGACGTCCTCACAGAATCCCGCTCTCACGCGCCCCCTGGGGCGCGCACTCGAGAACATCTGTGACCCCCAGGTCCTCTCTCCACTCTGTTTACTGATCTGTACAGTGGAGGGGAGAGATCGGATGGCAGCAGAGGACTGGATCTGTAGTGCCCACAACGCTGCTCTGTGACAATTGCAGTCACATCCATGGATCCATCCATCCATGCTCAGCCATCCCGCCATACTCTGCAATACCCTGCCAATACCCTGCAACTACTCTGCAATACCCAGCCATACTCCTCAATACTCGGTGATAATCAGCCATACTCCTCAATACTCGGTGATACCCAGCCATACTCTGCAATACTCGGTAATACCCAGCCATACTCTGCCATACCCAGCCATACTCTGCCATACCCAGCCATGCTCAGCCATGCTC
This sequence comes from Lithobates sylvaticus, assembly GCA_028564925.1. NCBI lineage: Eukaryota > Metazoa > Chordata > Amphibia > Anura > Ranidae > Lithobates > Lithobates sylvaticus. Next base: position 135,378,640 of record CM053028.1, on the reverse strand, counting down.
GGCTGTACTCAGCCTCTGTATGTGACCAGGCTGTGGGAGTCTCACACATGTGGTATTGCCGTACTCAGGAGGAGTAGGAGAACCTATTTTGGGGTGTAATTTTTAGTATGTACATGCTATGTGTTAGCAATATTATATAAATGGGCAGCTTTGTGTTAAAAAAAACAAAACAAATGCATTTTTAACCACTTCCCGCCTGCCAGCCGTCATATGACATCCTTGACTTTGTGCGGGGATATCTGAATGATGCTTGCAGCTACAGGCATCATTCAGGTATCAGCTTTTGCAGCCGGCGATTCCCTAAACCATAAGAACAATCATAACGGCTGTTCCGCTGCTTGATCATTCTTACTGGAGGCAAGAGGGGACATCCCCCCCTCCCGCCGCCCTCCGGTGCTTCTACCGACTTGCCGATATGATCGAAGCCAGGATCGTTTTTTTTTTTTTTTTTTTTTTAGGCTTCCCAGCCTAGAGGTGAGATGTGGGGTCTTATTGACCCCATATCTCACTGTAAAGAGGACCTTTCATGCTATATTCCTATTACAAGGGATGTTTACATTCCTTGTAATAGGAATAAAAGTGATCAAAAAAAAATATTTTTGGGGAAAAAGTGTCAAACTAAAATAAATAAAGTAAAATAAACAATAAAAAAAATGTTTTTAAGCGCCCCCTTCCCCGTGTGCTCGCATGTAGAAGCGAACGCATACGCAAGTCCTGCCCACATATAAAAACGGTGTTCAAACCACACATATGAGGTATTGCTGCGAATGTTAGAGTGAGAGCAATAATTTTGGCCCTAGACCTCCTCTGTAACTCAAAACATGTAACCAGTAAAAAAAATTTAAAGCGTCACCTATGGGTATTTTTAAGTAGCGAAGTTTGGCGCCATTCCACAAGTGTGTGCAATTTTGAAGGGTGACATGTTAGGTATCTATATACTCAGCGTTACTTCATCTTTCACATTATATAAAAACATTGGGCTAACTTTACTATTTTGTTTTCTTTTAAAGCACAAAACAGTTTTTTTTTCCCCAAAAAAATGCGTTCAAAAAATTGCTGCACAAATAGATAAAAAGTTGCACCGACTGTCAGAATTGGCCTGCAGGTGCTCCCTGCATGTTGGGCCTCTGTATGTGGCCATGCTGTGTACAAGTCTCACACATGTGGTATCTTCATACTCGGGAGTAATAGCAGAATGTGTTTTGGGGTGTAATTTGTGGTATGCATATGCTGTGTGTGAGAAATAACCTGCTTATATGACAATTTTGTGAAATGACAATTTTGTGAAAAAACAAAAAAAGAAAAAAAAAATCTTGATTTTGCAAAGAATTGTGGGAAAAAATTACAACTTCAAAAACCTCACCATGCATCTTTCTAAATACCTTGGAATGTCTTCTTTCCAAAAAGGGGTAATTTGGGGGGTATTTGTACTTTTCTGGCATGTTAGGGTCTCAAGAAATGAGATGAGAAATTAGGGTGTCAGTACTTCATGTGTGATCAATTTTCAGATATTGGCACCATAGCTTGTGGACTCTATAGCTTTCACAAAAACCAAATAATATACCCCAATTTGTACTTATTTTTACCAAAGATATGTAGCAGTATAAATTTTGGCCAAAATTTATGAAGAAAAATTACTAATTTGCTACACTTTATAACAGAAACAAAGAAAATTTTTTTTTTTTTTACAGAATTTTCGGTCTTTTTTCTTTTATAGTGCAAAAAATAAAAAACCCAGTGGTGGTTAAATATCACCAAAAGAAAGCTCTATTTGTGTGAAAAAAAGGACAAAAATGTCATATAGCTACAGTGTTGCATGACTGAGTAATTGTAAAATGTGAGAGCACCGAAAGCTGAAAATTAGTCTGGTTAGGAAGGGGGTTTAAGTGCCCAGTGGTCAAGTGGTGAAAGGAGAGTTGTACAAAAAAACAAGATTGGTTAAACCCACAAGTGCTTTTTTTTACCACTACTATTCCTTTATATTAGCTTTTTGAATTTACAAATGCAGCAATTTAGAAATCAGATGAAAGATTTAGCTCTGGAAAACACTTTAATATACAACTATATAGATCAGACTAAAATGGAGGGACAAATGAGGAGGAAAGATGGACAGAGGGACATTGCTCCAAATCAGGGAGAGTCCCTCCAAATCAAGGACAGTTGGGAGCTATGATGTTGTATGTAGAAACAACAAATGGATTCAGTTATTTTTCTGTATATATATATATATATATATATATATATATATATATATATACACTGTATGAAAGATATAGGAACAAATCCCAATCAAAATGCATGATTATACAGTGCATATATAAAAAACTAGGTTGTCCTGATCGAGACCGAAAAGGACCAGAGGACCAAATGAGTGACACAGCATGCAGTGTACAGGAAAGGTGAATAATTAATAGTTTATTGAAGAATAAAAAATCACTATAAAACTCCACAATGGGAGGTCATAATGGGGATACCAAAAACTTGACATACATCCCGGGGTGCCAGTATCAAGTCTCCACCGGGTGTAGCTACAGACAGCACAGGACACATAGACCAAAACACACAACAATTAGACACATAAATGATTATACAGTGCCCAAGTGGTTGGCAAATAATAGCAACAATTGCAAAATGTCCATAAGGTCTTAAAGTAGATGTAAACTAACGTAATATCAAATAGTTTCAATTTTTAAAATAACATGAAATATATATTTTTTAAATTAAATAATACATTTTTTTTTTTCCTTTGTTGCATAGCTGTGCTGCTCAACTTCTGCAGCCTCTTAGCAACCACTTCCCAACCTTTATACATACACTTCTGTGATGTCTGCATGGGATTTTTCAGGGCAAGTTTCCTTATGGTGACAACAGTAGACCATGACTAAATCTATGTTGAAACATGCACTTCTTGTTCATCACTTCTGCAGAGTCATTTTAAATACTGAGGCAGCTTTGTGGTTTATTATCATATGACATTTTACTAAGTAAAGCAGTAGGCTGGAACAGTGGTTAGCTTGCTTTTGATTTCTGTCATATTGTTATGTATGTGTCATATCTGTGTGTTATAATAGAATATTGGTGGTTTAAGGCTATTAGATTGTAAGCTCTTCTGAGTAGGGCCCTCTTAATCCTCTTGTATTTTATTGTATTATAACTGTATTGTCTCCTTTTTATATTGTAAAGTGCTACGTAAACTGTTGGCGCTATATAAATCCTGTATAATAATATGCAAATTAGATGTGGGTTTTTCCCACATCCAATTCGCATAGCAGGAGAATGTGACTGGCTCTCTATGGAGCCAGTTCCCATATCTCCGTTGGCTCAGTTTCAGGGCTGAATTCAGGCATAGATTCTGCCCTGATTCCTCCCTGGGAACAGGGACGCACATCGCTCCTGTGCGATCCGCAAACGTTTCCAGTGTGAACCCGGCCTAAATTGTTAGAAACATAAATGGATATGTTCACTAAACACGTACAAATAAAGACTTGCTCGACTTTACACATGCATTCCGGTGGAGCGACACAGGGTCAACTTAGCGGACAATGTGAGTAGACTGGAGAGCAGAGCAGGCCGAATCAGCACAGGTAAACTGGATAAGCAAAGCAGACTGGACAGCAGAGCAGGCTGGGTCAGCATGGACAGACTGGATCAGCAAGGCAGACTGGACAGCAGAGCAGGCCGGATCAACACAGGTTAACTGGATCAGCAAAGCAGATTAAACAGCAGAGCAAGCTGGGTCAGCATGGACAGACTGGATCAGCAAGGCAGACTGGTTCTCAGAGCGGACTGGATCAGCACAGGTAAGCTGGATCAGCAAAGCAGACAGGTTCTCAGAGCAGACTGGATCAGCACAGGTAAGCTGGATCAGCAAAGCAGACCGGTTCTCAGAGCAGACTGGATCAGCACAGGTAAGCTGGATCAGCAAAGCAGACCGGTTCTCAGAGCAGACTGGATCAACACAGGTAAGCTGGATCAGCAAAGCAGACAGGTTCTCAGAGCAGACTGGATCAGCACAGGTAAGCTGGATCAGCAAAGCAGACAGGTTCTCAGAGCATACTGGATCAGCACAGGTAAGCTGGATCAGCAAAGCAGACAGGTTCTCAGAGCAGACTGGATCAGCACAGGTAATCTGGATAAGCAAGGCAGACTGGTTCTCAGAGCAGACTGGATCAGCACAGGTAATCTGGATAAGCAAGGCAGACTGGTTCTCAGAGCAGACTGGATCGTCAGAACAGGCCGGGTCAGGTATCAGGCTGGCAGCAGGGTACAAGTGGGTTAGGCAGAAGGATGGTCACAAACAAGCCAAGGTCGGGTGCAGGCAGACAGATGGATAGTCACAGGCAGGCCGGGTCAACACAGGTTAGAGGTATCAGGATCAGGTTACAATCACCACAACGCTGTAGACCAGACAGCGGGGACCATCTGCTCTGGCCGGATTTAAATAGCCTACCTGGCGCCAACAAGAGCGCGCGCCTGTCTACCTGTGCGCGCGCCCGTGCGCGGCCGCACACGTGCACGCGCGCCGGTGCGCATGCGCAGTGGCACCCGCAGGCCGGGACAGCCAGGGTTCAGGTTTCTGGCAGGATCTTCATGACATTGCCCCCCTTCTAGGGGCAGCCTCCAGATGCCCCTTTGGGCAAATTTCTCAGGATGGGCTCTCTTGAAAGATTGAACTAGACTCTTAGCGTGGATATTGCACTCTGGCTCCCAGGAATTCTCTTCAAGACCCTAGCCCTTCCATTTTATCAAGAACTGGTTCTGATTCCTTCTTTTCCTAAAATTCAGGATGGCCTCCACTTCAAACTCCTCTTCGCCATCTATTAGCACTGGGTCAGGGGGTACCGTTCTCCTGTTGGGAAATGGGTTGGGAGTGGAGGGCTTCAGCAAGGAAACATGGAATACCGGATGGACCCTGAGAGAGTCTGGGAGTTCCAACTCATAGGTCACTTCATTTATTTTCCGCTTGACTGGGAAGGGTCCCAAGAACTTGGGGCCCAATTTCTTCGAGGGACATGCCATCCTCAGGTTCAAAGTAGAAAGCCACACGGCGTCGCCTGGTGCCAGCACCAGCTCTCCTCGCCTCTTCCTGTCAAAGACGGTCTTATTATGTTCCTGGGTGCGGGCCATGGTGTCCTGCACAAGTCGGTTATTGGAAGCAAAAAAGTCAATTTTTTCTTGAACCGCGGGCACGGTACATTCAGGGAGGGAGTTGGGTAGGAATGAGGGATGGAAGCCATAGTTGGCGAAGAAAGGCGTCTGTTGGGTGGCGGAGTGGATGGCATTGTTATATGCAAATTCGGCAACTGGTAACAGGGAGATCCAATCATCCTGGGTGAAGTAGGAGAAGCACTGTAGGTATTGTTCCAAGGTCTGGTTCGTCCTCTCGGTTTGCCCATTGGACTGAGGGGGATAGGCGGACGAGAAGGACAGTTCAATATTAAGGGCCTTACAGAGGGATTTCCAGAACCGAGAGGTGAACTGCACCCCTCGGTCTGAAACTATGTTGGCTGGTACCCCGTGGAGCCTGATAACTTTTCTGATAAACACCTGTGCGGTTTCTGAGGCAGAGGGGGTACCCTTCATGGGAATAAAGTGTGCCATTTTTGATAGGCGGTCGACTATCACAAAGATCGTGGTGTGGTCCTCTGCTGGGGGCACTTCAACAATGAAGTCAATAGACAGCATCTTCCAGGGTCGATCTGGGACTGGTAGGGGCTTGAGTAGGCCCCAGGCCTTGGTTCTGTAACTCTTGCTCCGTATACATATGGTGCATGTGTCTACGAACTTCCTGCAGTCCTCCCTCAGCTGAGGCCACCAGAAGGTACGCTGTACCAATTCAGTGGTCTTGGTGACACCAAAGTGTCCGGCAAGTTTGTGATCATGGCACAATTCCAGGACAGTTACCCGCAGATCCTCGGGAATGAAAATTCTGTCTTCATGCCATAGTAGTCCATCTCTGGCTTGCAATCCGGGTCCAGGAGTGGATGTGAGCCCACGGGAGGCTCGTCTGAGTTGAGAAAGTAAGTCTTCCTGAAGCAGAAGAAAATTTCCAGGGGCAAGGATCGTATCCGTAGGGGAATCGTCCTGGGATTGTTGGAACATTCGTGACAGAGCGTCCGGTTTCACATTTTTGGAGCCCGGACTATAGGTCACGTGGAAAGTAAAACTAGAGAAAAATAAAGCCCATCGGGCTTGTCTAGGTTTCAACCTCTTGGCGGTTTTCAGGTACTCTAGATTCTTGTGATCCGTGAAGATCAGGATTGGGTGAGTAGCCCCCTCCAGCAGGTAGCACCATTCCTCAAGGGCGGTTTTTATTGCCAGCAATTCCCGGTCTCCAACATCGTAATTCTTCTCGGCCGGGGATAGTTTGCGTGGGAAGAAGGCTACGGGATGGAGCAGAGCTTTGGCGCCCTATCTCTGGGATAGGATTGCCCCCACGGCTATTTCGGACACGTCCACCTCCAGGACCAAGGGTAAGGAAGAGTCCGGGTGCTTCAGGATAGGAGCGGAAGTAAAGAGCCCCTTGAGGGCCTCAAAGGCCCCTTGGGCTTCAGGGGACCAGTGGAAGCGGGTACCTTGTTTGGTGCGCCGTGTGATGGGTGCCACTATGGCCGAGAACCCCCTGATGAATTTGCGATAAAAATTGGCGAAGCCAATAAATCGCTGGATACCTTTTTTATCCGCGGGAGTTGGCCAGTCCAGGATTGCTGCTATCTTCTGAGGGTCCATCCGGATGCCCTTGCTGGAAATGATCAGGCCCAGGAAAGGTATGCTTTCTACCTCGAAAAGGCATTTGTCGGCCTTGGCGTAGAGGCCGTGTTTCCGGAGGCGGCCTAGTACGTTCTTGACATGCCCACGAGGTAATTCTAGGGAGGAAGAGAAAATTAGTATGTCATCAAGGTAAACAACGGCAAACACATCTAAAAAGTCCCGGAGCACGTCGTTAATGAAAAACTGAAAGGTAGCAGGGGCATTACAGAGCCCAAAGGGCATCACCAGGTACTCAAAGTGCCCGAATCGAGTCCGGAAGGCCGTCTTCCATTCGTCCCCATCCTTGATGCGGACCAGATTGTATGCCCCACGAAGATCCAACTTGGAGAAGATGGAGGCGGTCCCTAGCCTCTGGAACAGTTCTGGGACCAAGGGAAGAGGGTAGCGATTTTTTATTGTAACATTATTTAATTCACAATAATCCACGCAGGGTCTGAGGGAGTGGTTCTTCTTTTCCACGAAGAATATCCCAGCAACTGCTGGAGATGTGGAAGGACGGATAAATCCCTTCTTTACATTTTCATCAATATATTCTTTGAGCTTTCCCTGTTCCACCTCTGTTAAAGGGAAGACCCTATTAAAGGGAATCTTGGCCCCGGGGAGAAGCTCAATGGGGCAGTCGTAAGACCTGTGGGGCGGTAGCAAATCTGCCCCTTGCTTACTGAAGACGTCCAGATAGGCATGGTAGGCCTCTGGGATGGATTGGCGTAAGCTGGTCTCAGCCTCCAGGCAGAGCAAGGCAGGGGTCTTCAAAGGGATAGGAGAACCACAGGACCTCTGGCAGTAGTGAGATGGGAAGGAAACCTCTCCTGTGGCCCAGTTGATGGCCGGGTTGTGTGCCTGTAGCCAAGGTATACCCAGGATCACTGGGAACAGAGGAGAGGAGATTATGTCCATACGTAAAAGTTCCTGGTGTGACCCGGAGATAGTCGTGGGTAGTGGGACAGTCTCCTGGGTCACTGGGCCTGATTTAATGGCGGACCCGTCGGCCAAATGGACGGACAGTCCATGGGCCCTTGGTAGAAGAGGAACCTGGTGCTGGGCAGCGAAAGCAGAGTCCATAAAGCAACTACAAGCCCCAGAGTCAATAATGGCGGTTGTCCGCAAGGTCTTTCCTGGGAGCTGAAAGGAAACAGAGAGGGCAAGATGAGATGAGACCCCGGTCACCGGATCAATGTAACTAGACAGCACGGTCGGGAACTTACAGAGCTTGGCCGGACAGTTCCTGACATAATGGCCAGGCTCTCCGCAGTAAAGACACAGTTTGCTGCCACGGCGTCGTTGACGTTCTGCTGGGGTAAGAGAAGGTCGTAGGAGCCCCAGCTGCATGGGCTCAGGTGCAACAGAGGTGGGTACAGGCCGGGCAGCAGAAGCAGGGCAGAAATGACTAGGGGCCCTGGGGAGCACCCAGGTCGGCCGGGAGGATCCCATGGTTCGCTCGGCCCTACGTTCTCGTAGGCGCCGATCGATCTGAATGGCCAAGTCAATCAGGGCGTTCAAGGTCTGGGGGATTCCTACCCTGGCAAGCTCGTCCTTGAGAGCGTCCGAGAGGCCCATGCGGAACTGATGACGGAGAGCAGCGTCGTTCCAGTCCGTGTCTGCGCCCCATCGCCTGAACTCGGCCACATAGTCCTCCACCGCTCTCCGTCCCTGTTGGAGGGAGCGTAAAGCAGCTTCTGCGGTCACTGAGAGCTGGGGGTCCTCATATAGTTGCGCCATGGCGTCAAAAAAGGTGGTGAGACTAGTTAGTGCTGCGTCTTTTTGTTCTAATAGACGGTGGGCCCAAACTTGGGGGTCCCCGGTAAGCAGGGCTACCACGAAGCTCACATGGAGTTCACATGAGTTACGGAAAGTTCTAAAGCTGCTGCGGGCACCCGAGAACTTCTCCGGAGTGGGAACCTTGGGTGCGGGTGGAAGCATCACCACAGTTGGGGCAGGTGCTGCCCCCATCGGGGGTGTCGCTGGGTATGAAGTCCCTGGGGCACTAGCAGGACTGGACAGGACCAATACCCGTTCTTCCAGCCGGGTGTACCCCTGTTGGAGGTTCTTCATCGCCTCGGTCAGACCGGCCAGGTGTTGGCACAGCTCCTCCATGGCGGAGGCTCCCTGCTCGGGCTCAGACATGGCTGTCTGCTACTGTCACGTACCTGGTGGTGCGAGCCCGAATTGCAGAGGGAGGCCTCCCTTGCGTCTCCCACTCCCGGTACCCTGGTAGGGTGACAGGAGACCCAGGAGTGAGGAGGAGCACGGGTGCCTGGCAGGATCAACAGACCGGTGGAGCGACACAGGGTCAACTCAGCGGACAAGGTGAGTAGACTGGGTCAGCAAGCAGACTGGAGAGCAGAGCAGGCCGGATCAGCACAGGTAAACTGGATCAGCAAAGCAGACTGGACAGCAGAGCAGGCTGGGTCAGCATGGACAGACTGGATCAGCAAGGCAGACTGGACAGCAGAGCAGGCCGGATCAACACAGGTTAACTGGATCAGCAAAGCAGACTGGACAGCAGAGCAGGCTGGGTCAGCATGGACAGACTGGATCAGCAAGGCAGACTGGACAGCAGAGCAGGCCGGATCAACAGAGGTTAACTGGATCAGCAAAGCAGACTGGACAGCAGAGCAGGCTGGGTCAGCATGGACAGACTGGATCAGCAAGGCAGACTGGACAGCAGAGCAGGCCGGATCAACACAGGTTAACTGGATCAGCAAAGCAGACTGGACAGCAGAGCAGGCTGGGTCAGCATAGACAGACTGGATCAGCAAGGCAGACTGGTTCTCAGAGCAGACTGGATCAGCACAGGTAAACTGGATAAGCAGAGCAGACTGGTTCTCAGAGCGGACTGGATCAGCACAGGTAAGCTGGATCAGCAAAGCAGACAGGTTCTCAGAGCAGACTGGATCAGCACAGGTAAGCTGGATCAGCAAAGCAGACAGGTTCTCAGAGCAGACTGGATCAGCACAGGTAATCTGGATAAGCAAGGCAGACTGGTTCTCAGAGCAGACTGGATCGTCAGAACAGGCCAGGTCGGGTATCAGGCTGGCAGCAAGGTACAAGTGGGTTAGGCAGAAGGATGGTCACAAACAAGCCAAGGTCGGGTGCAGGCAGACAGATGGATAGTCACAGGCAGGCCGGGTCAACACAGGTCAGAGGTATCAGGATCAGGTTACAATCACCACAACGCTGTAGAGCAGACAGCGGGGACTGTCTGCTCTGGCCGGATTTAAATAGCCTACCTGGCGCCAACAAGAGCGCGCGCCTGTCTATCTGTGCGCGCGCCCACACACGTGCACGCACGCCGGCGCGCATGCGCAGTGGCGCCCGCAGGCCGGGGCGGCCAGGGTTCAGGTTTCTGGCAGGATCTTCATGACAGAGCAACAAGAAAAGCCACCTTGAGAGTGAGGTCAGACAAGGAAATATTCTTAATAGGTTTTAAGCTCAGCCTCTAAAGGGCCGAAAGAACCAGGTAAAGCAGAACTTCACCCAAAGGGGAAAGTTCCCCTTGTTTGGCTCCTACCCCCTACTCTGCACTTTTATTTTTTTGGGGGAGGGCACGGGTACCTATTTTTAACAGGTACCCACTCTCACTTCCGCCTGGACCACTGTTGCTCCCCCCTCTGGCAGCATACTGCCATCAAGGTCTTCTTCAAAGGGTTGGTTTGCTGTAGAGAAATTGCATTTAGCATATCAAGTTTTAAGAAGTAGTTCATAAATCATTGTGTAAGGAGTATAAGTATAACACATAATTACCAATGGGAGGTGTATACACCTCCCATTGGTAATTATGTGTTATACTTATACTCCTTATACCAATACAGTGGTGTGAAAAAGTGTTTGCCCCCTTCCTCATTTCCTGTTCCTTTGCATGTTTGTCACACTTAAGTGTTTCGGAACATCAAACCAATTTAAACAATAGTCAAGGACAACACAAGTAAACACAAAATGCAATTTGTAAATGAAGGTGTTTATTATTAAAGGTGAAAAAAAATCCAAACCATCATGGCCCTGTGTGAAAAAGTGATTGCCCCCCTTGTTAAAACATACTATAACTGTGGTTGTCCACACCTGAGTTCAATTTCTCTAGCCACACCCAGGCCTGATTATTGCCACACCTGTTCACAATCAAGGCATCACTTAAATAGGAGCTGCTTGACACAGTAAGGTCCACCAGAAGATCCTTAAAAGCTACACATCATGCCGAGACCCAAAGAAATTCAGGAACAATTGAGAAAGAAAGTAATTGAGATCTATCAGTCTGGAAAGGGTTATAAAGCCATTTCCAAAGCTTTGGGAATCCAGCGAACCACAGTGAGAGCCATTATCCACAAATGGCGAAGACATGGAACAGTGGTGAACCTTCCCAGGAGTGGCCGGCCGCCCAAAATTACCCCAAGAGCGCAGCGACGACTCATCCAAGAGGTCACAAAAGACCCCACAACAACGTCCAAGGAACTGCAGGCCTCACTTGCCTCAGTTAAGGTCAGCGTTCATGCCTCCACCATCAGGAAAAGACTGGGCAAAAATGGCCTGCATGGCAGAGTTCCAAGGAGAAAACCACTGCTGAGCAAAAAGAACATCAAAGCTCGTCTCAATTTCTCCACAACACATCTTGATGATCCCCAAGACTTTTGGGACAACATTCTGTGGACCGATGAGACAAAAGTGGAACTCTTTGGAAGGTGTGTGTCCAAGTATATCTGGCGTAGAAGGAACACTGCATTTCAGAAAAAGAACATTATACCAACAGTAAAATATGGTGGTGGTAGTGTGATGGTCTGGGGCTGTTTTGCTGCTTCAGGACCTGGAAGACTTGCCGTGATAAAAGGAACTATGAATTCTGCTGTCTACCAAGAGATCCTGAAGGAGAATGTCCGACCATCTGTTCGTGTACTCAAGCTGAAACGAACTTCTGCAGCAGGACAATGATCCTAAACACACCAGCAAGTCCACCACCGAATGGCTGAAGAAAAACAAAATGAAGACTTTGGAGTGGCCTAGCCAAAGTCCTGACCTGAATCCTATTGAGATGTTGTGGTATGACCTTAAAAAGGCCGTTCATGCTCGAAAACCCTCTAATGTAACTGAATTAGGACAATTCTGCAAAGATGAGTGGGCCAAAATTCCTCCAGGACGCTGTAAAAGCCTCATTGCGCGTTATCGCAAACGCTTGGTTGCAGTTGTTGCTGCTAAGGGTGGCCCAACCAGTTATTAGGTTTAGGGGGCAATCACTTTTTCACACAGGGCCATGATGGTTTGGATTTTTTTTCACCTTTAATAATAAACACCTTCATTTACAAATTGCATTTTGTGTTTACTTGTGTTGTCCTTGACTATTGTTTAAATTGGTTTGATGTTCCGAAACACTTAAGTGTGACAAACATGCAAAGGAACAGGAAATGAGGAAGGGGGCAAACACTTTTTCACACCACTGTATGTGTCTTTCCTGTGCTATCTATAAAGTGAGTACTGAGTAGCCTGTCATGCTAGTAAATTTGCTTTGTCTGAGCTCATGGCTGCCTCTTCTATTGCTACCCACCGGAAACCTATGCCATTGTCATCATCATCATTATGGTTCCTGCACAGATCTCAGCTGCATCCCCAAGCGGCACTATAAACCCCTTTTATTCATGATCTGAAATCATTCTTGCTAACATTCTCCTCTACTTCTTGTTGTGCAAATACCTCTTTAGGACCCCAGGGAGCCACATAACGGATAGTCAGACCCTGAAACTAAAGTTCTGCTCTTTCTTTGTATCACTTAACATAAAAATGAGGGGGGTGGAGACTAATATAGCATTTTAATGGTACAAGATCTGCAAAAATGGCTACTAACTGTGAGAGACAAGTTTACTATGAAGTAAGGTATTATAGACAGATTCCTGCCTGAATGCTCAAAAATCCCTTTAGTGTGTTGTGTGATAGCAAATATAGGTTTCACAGATTTTCTGCTTCTTCAGGACATGGGAAGTGCTTTCATGTACTCTTTCAAAATGTAGCAAGGCTCCGGACCTCTAGAGGCCTAATGGTGACCTCCAGAGTCAGGGAGAGCTGACATCTTCTCTGTAGAGTGGGTTACAAGGCATGGTGGGTGTAATCCAAGCTGAAGTGATGGGCCGCCAGACACTTTTTGAATGCAAAGAGATTTATTGTCTCTTGAACAAGAACTGTGGGAGAGAGGGTTATGGCCAGGACACCCTTAAGTAGATGCAATGACAATTGGCAGACTCTGAGACTTCTATAGGTAGACAGTAGGGATGGGCCCGGTGTTCGCCCGTTCAGGGAGCCCAGAACTATTTGGGCCGCTCGCATCACATTCGTGTGATGCGAGCGGCCCGCAATGCACTGCGCCAGTCGCAGTGCAATGCTGGCTGATGATTGGCCAAGCATGCACTGTGACCCCGCATGCTTGGCCAATCACAGCGCCGGCAGCGAGGAGAGCCATAATTGCCTACAGGCAGGATGCCTGTAGCCAATTATAGCTCAGGGGCTTTAGTACACGCCCCACAGTATAAGAGGCCGCCACGGCGGCGGCCTCGCATATTGTGTTTCAGTGTCAGCATGTCAGTGTGCTGCTGACTGCTGACAATATGTGCTGTTTTTCTGGGGATTTGTGTGTGCGTGCTGTTAGTACAGCATTGCAGTATCACATCTGGGGGGTGTCTATAGGTTGTGAAGGTTGTGAAGGGGGGCATGTTTCCTGTGCTTAGAACTGTCCCTGCAAAAAGTGTCATTTATGCAGGAAAAAAGCTATTTAAAAGCACTCGCGGCTAATGAATTGATGGCTCCCGTAACACAGAGAACTGTCATTCATTGATAAAAAAAAAAAAAAAAAAAAAAAGTGTGGGGGTCCCCCCAAATTCAATAACCAGGCCCTTCAGGTCTGGGATGGATATTAAGGGGGACCCCAGCCAAAAAAAAAAAGGCGTAGGGTCCCCCTCAAAATCCATACCAGACCCTTGAGGTCTGGGATGGATTTTAAGGGGAACCCCAGCCAAAAAAAATGGCGTGGGGTCCCCCTCAAAATCCATACCGGACCCTTATCCGAGCACGCAACCTGGCAGGCCGCAGGAAAAGAGGGGGGACGAGAGCGGCCCCCCTCCCTCCTAAACCGTACCAGGCCACATGCCCTCAACATTGGGAGGATGCTTTGGGGGTCTGAGACCCCCAAAGCACCTTGTCCCCATGTTGATGAGGACAAGGGCCTCGTCCCCACAACCCTGGCGGTGGTTGTGGGGGTCTGCGGGCGGGGGGCTTATCGGAATCTGGAAGCCCCCTTTAACAAGGGGACCCCCAGATCCCACCCCCCCCATGTGAAATGGTAAGGGGGTACAAAAGTACCCCTACTATTTCACCAAAAAAGTGTCAAAAATTGTAAAAATGACAGGAGACGGTCTTTGACAATTCCTTTATTAAAATCTTCTTTCTTCTCGTCTTCCTTTCTTCATCCTTCGGTTTCTTCATCTTCTCCTTCCGGCATCTTCTTCCATCATCTTCTTCCTCCGATCCGCTTCTTCTTGCGCTGGTCTTCTCGTCCTTCTCGTCTGGCATCTTCTTCCATGGCGTCGGCGTCGGGGTCTCTTCTTGGGCCACTCCTCATCAGTCAGCAGCACACTGACACGCTGACACTGAAACACAATATGCGAGGCCGCCGCTGTGGCGGCCTCTTATACTGTGGGGCGTGTACTAAAGTGGGGAATGCTCCTCAACTCATCAACATGGGGACAAGGTGCTTTTGCGGTCTCAGACCCCCAAAGCATCCTCCCAATGTTGAGGGCATGTGGCCTGGTACGGTTCAGGCGGGAGGGGGGGGCTGCTCTCGTCCCCCCTCTTTTCCTGCGGCCTGCCAGGTTGCGTACTCGGATAAGGGTCTCTGGTATGGATTTTGAGGGGGACCCTACGCCATTTTTTTTTTTTGGCTGGGGTCCCACTTAATATCCATCCCAGACCTGAAGGGCCTGGTTATTGAATTTGGGGGGACCCCCACGCTTTTTTTTTTTAATTTTTTTTATTTTCTATCAATGACTTTTTTTTTTATGAATGACTGTTCTCTGTGTTACGGGAGCCGTCAATTCACATTAGCCGCGAGTGATTTTAAATAGCTTTCTTTCCTGCAAAAATGACACTTTTTGCAGGGACAGTTCTAAGCACAGGAAACATGCGCCCCTTCACAGGCATACTATAGACATCCCCCAGGTATGAAATTTAAAGGAATATTACACTTTTATTGTTTCAATTTAAGCATTATTAAAATCACTGCTCCTGAAAAATGGCAGTTTTAAAAAAAATAATTTGCATTGATACATGTCCCCTAGGGCAGGACCCAGGTCCCCAAACACTTTTTATGACAATAACATGCATATTAGCCTTTAAAATTAGCACTTTTGATTTTGACGTTCGCATCCATTATAACTAATAGGGTTCTAAAGCTCGCACGGACTTTAGGTCCGTTTGCAGGTTCTGGTGCGAGCCGAACGGGGGGGGGGTGTTCGGCTCATCCCTAGTAGACAGCTATACAGTGGAAGGCCTCCAGCTGCACACCACTTCTGTATAGGTAGGACCGCTGTCTCCTATGGCAACAAATCTTGTAACAGTAGTTGTATTTAACTATTGGTAACACAAATAGTTCTCCTCGCACTCTACAGTCTCTCACTGTAGATCTTCACTCACCAAGCTCCCAGTCTCTCACTAGACTCTCAGACCCAATCTCCACTGGATCCCCTGAGCTCTTCCACTTCCATAATTCGGTATCTTCCTCAAGCATCACCCCGCTTCCCTGCTGGGTCCCTGGCTTGGCACTCACAGATACTCCTCAAGCGTCACCCCTGATGATCTGCTAGGTCCCTGGCTTGGCACTCACTGACGCTCCTCAAGCGTCAACTCAGCTGTCCCACTGGGTCCCTGGCTTGGCACTTGCTAAAGTTTCCCTACTTCTTCACAGTCCCTGGTAAGAAGACTGCTCTGGTACTGGCTCCAGCTTACTCACAGTGGTCTCCGGTAAGAAGGTGGATGGTCCCTTAGTGGCGACAGCTTCCCCTCTACCTCCGACTACAACTGGTTTCCTGTCTGGTGGAACCATTACTCTTGGTTGCACTCCAATCCTGCAGTCCCAACCCTGCGCTGCTTCTGGATAGTCCCTCAGACAGCCTAGCAGCCAGATGTCCCCCGGATAGGCCTTAACCACTTCAACACCGCCCGCCGTCATATGACGCCCACAAGGTGGATCTCCCATCCTGGGTGGGCGTCATATGACGTCCTCGGATTCCCGGCCGCCTGGGGGGCGCGCGCCCGCGGCAGCGCTCGGGGCCCGGTGCGAGTGCCCGGCGGCCGCGATGTCCGCCGGGCACCCGCGATTGCCCGTTAAAACAACGGGACCGGGCGGGAACGTGGAGCTGTGTGTGTAAACACACAGCCCCACGTCCTGTCAGCGGAGAGGAGACCGATCATGTGATCCCAGTACAGAGGAACACATGATCTGTCTTCTCCCCTTGAGTCCCCTCCCCCCACAGTTAGAATCACTTCTATTAGGGAACACATTAACCCCTACAGCGCCCCTAGTGTTAACCCCTTCCCTGCCAGTCACATTTACACAATAATCAATGCAATTTTATAGCAACGATCGCTGTGTAAATGTGAATGGTTCCAAAAATGTGTCAAAAGTGTCCAAAGTGTCCGCCGCAATGTCGCAGTCACGAAAAAATAAAATCGCAGATCGCCGCCATTAAAAGTTAAAAAAAATTCAATAAATCTATCCCCTATTTTGTAGACGCTATAACTTTTGCGCAAACCGATCAATATACGCTTATTGCGATTTTTTTTACCAAAAATATGTAGAAGAATACGTATCGGCCTAAACTGAGTAAAAAAATAGTTTTTTTTTAAAAAAAAATGGGATATTTATTATAGCAAAAAGTAAAAAATATTGTGTTTTTTTTCAAAATTGTCGCTCTTCTTTTGTTTATAGCGCAAAAAATAAAAACCGCAGAGGTGATCAAATACCACCAAAAGAAAGCTCTATTTGTGGGAAAAAAAGGACGTCAATTTTGTTTGGATGTTACGTCGCACGACCGCGCAATTGTTAGTTAAAGCGACGCAGTGCCGAATCGCAAAAAGTGCTCTGGTAAGGAAGGGTAAAAAATGGCCCGGTGCTGAAGCGGTTAAGCTTCCAGCCTAGCAGCCCGGGGCAGCATAACACACGTCCTCCCAGACAGCCATACAGGTGGCACAGAACCCTGATCACCTGACTCCACCCAAATAAATAGACTCTCCCAGCAGGCCAAGGGGGTAAAGAAACAACCGCCAATTGTCTGAGACACCCCATCCACTCATAACCTGACCTTGCTAAGCCCTTGTCTATCAAATGTCACCAGCATAACGCCACCGAGCGACAGAAGAGAGAAGCTGCAGCAAGTCCATAACTAGAGAGGAATCAGTGGATCTACTAACAATTAACCAGGGCAATTACCGCCTGGCAAACTAAATTTAATAGCAACCCTGCCTAAATACCAGGGTGCTACAAAAATAACACTACTTTGTCTAAAAAAATAAACCATTTAAAATCAGCAATCCAACTGAAAAAAATAAACAGATATATGACATGCCCAGCCATCTACACTCCCTACCATCATCCCACCACATTTACCTAAAACCAACACTGCAACATAGACATAGCCATCCGATGGGTAGTCAGAACCCTCCTGGCCTGTGGGGAAACAAAATGTAGGGATAACCGGACCTGTGTAAATGTAAAAAAAAAAAAAAAACAACAACAAAAAAAACAATTAAAACAACACCCCAAAGGAAATGCTCCAGGAGTCAAATATAAAAATAATGGGAAAATAAACCAACTTACTTAGAAAAATTGAAGATTCACAAAAAAGGGAGAAGCATCCATATACTTTTATGGAATGTGGTTGTAATAAAATGTTACTGCACTATCTGAGTTTATTTTCTTTATTCTTTTTAGGCAAGTGTTGGTATCAATTACCATTTGAAACTAAAGAAAGGTCCATAAATCTTAACATCTGGTGGTTTGGAGCTTTGAATACATGTTGACCTCATGAGGCTGTGAGGTCCTACGCTCTGATGAGTTTCCAACCACAGTATCTGGTTGTGGCGGTGTCTTACCTTCATTAAAAGCACTAAGCTCCTGTTTGTGATGCCACTGATTCCAACAGAAATTTGTCACACTTTATTGAATTCCCCTGATATCGCACAGCCATGCATACCTTAAAGTGACTCTAAATTCAAAATGTTTTTTACCCTATGCAATCCCTGCATTAAGGTAAAGAATGCCTCACTACCTGTTCTACCCACCTCGATCCCTAATCACTTACCTGACTCCTCTCACCAATTCAGCGCTATTCCCCTTACATCTGAGGGCAGCAGTAGCCATAGGCTGAAGATGTTGTCAGTTAAACTCCTGTGAAGCTTACTGACACTGTGTGTGACTAAGGAAACACACAGCACGGCTCAGGAGTGTGTGTGAACGGGAGCCCCCTTAGCACCCAGTTTGCTATGGGGGTGCCCAGAGGAAGAAGGAAAGGACACCACTGGCATGGACAGCCAAAGAGGTGGTGGGACCACACTGTGCTATCTCAATGTACAGAGCTGGTAAGTGTAAGATCTTTTTTATTTTAAAAGAGAAGTATGGGGTTTACTTTTTTTTTAAGAATCATACTTACCTAAGTGGATGCAGCATCAGTCTGATGCTGCATTTGTCCCCCGCCAGCTCTAACACTGAGCGGTCAAACACCACTGATCGCTTAGCTCTTAGGGCTCCCTGAGCAGAGAGATGGTGACTGTCAGTCACTGCTGTCTGCTCTGTCCCCCTGTGCTCACTGGAGAGCTGGGCTGTGGAGGGGGCAGGAGCGGCCAGCTCAGGCTCTCAGCATCTTGCTAAGAACTCAAGCCAGGTGCCGATCCAGGTATGTGGTCGGAACCCGAATTCATTGTCCCGATCTTGCCCGAGCCTGAACCAGCTCTGTGAGGTCAGCATCCAGAAAGAACTGCACTCCTGTGACGCACAGGAGAAGTACAGCCACATGAGCTTTGGTTGTACTTCTCATTTAAAGAAAAAAGAAAGCTTTACAATTTGTTTTTAACTTCTTCCCACCCACGCTATAGCCGCTTCAACATGAGCCTAAATTTCCCCTTACCACGTGAGCAGCTGTCAGCCAATGACAGCTGATCAAAGCCTATTGCTGTTTGGAGTAAACGAGACATTGGTCCCACACACTCCAGACCCACTGCTGCAAAGCAGTGTCACATACCAGTGCCCACCAGTGCTACCTACTAGTGCATAACAGCACTGTGAAGCAGTACCCACCAGTGCCACCTATCAGTGCCCACCAGTGCCACCTACTAGTGCATAACAGCACTGCTAAGCAGTACCCACCAGTGCCACCTATCAGTGCCCACCAGTGCCACCTATCAATGCCCAACAGTGCCACCCATAAGTGCTGCCAGTCGGTGCCCACCAGTGCCATCTACCAGTGCTGCCCATCAGTGTCACCTATCAGTGCAGTCTCATCAGTGCCCATCAGTGCAGCCTATCAGTGCCCATCAGTGCAGCCTCATCAGCGCACATCAATGAAGGAGAAAAATTATCTGTTTGCAAAATTTTATAACAAACTATAAAACTGTTTTTTTTTTATCAAAATGTTCAGTTTTTATTTGTTTAGAAAAAAAATACCACCAAAAGAAAGCTCTATTTGTATGACAAAATTATAAAAATGTCATATGGGTACAGTATATCATGACCGCGCAATTGTAATTCAAAAGGCGACAGGGCTGAAAGCTGAAAATTAGCCTGGGCAGGAAGGGGATTTAAGTGTCCAGTAAGCAAGTGGTAAAATAATTAAAATGAAATCCCTCGCGCTACTAAGTGAACAATATTTAACTAACTACATGGGGTGAAAATGCTGCTAGATCTAAAGTGAACACAATGCACAAAAGAGTTAACAAAGAGGGAAGTGATCTGCGCAATTTCCTAAGGTGATAAAATCTAAAATTCCAGTTAATACAATAATAGAGGCCAATAAAGTGAAATGGAAACAAATTTCCAAACAAGTGAAAGTAAAATTGCTCTTCTGAAAAGTGATAACAGGTTCTTCTTAATATATATAAATCTTCGCAAAAGCTGAATGCTCACAGAGCGCTTACCTCCATTAGGAGTATAAAAAGCCTTAAATGTATCCTGTAGTGGGGGTGGGTACAACACGGTAGGTCTCCAGTTGATGGCTGTATCGGGAGAGGTTTTCAGGGTGCTAGTAGTATCCAACCAGATTGTAGTCTCTCTATACTTAATGGTCCGCTGCGCCTTCAGATCCAATAGTGACTATGTGTCACTCCGGTTCCGACCATTAGAGGAAAGATAAACGAAAGCCTCCCATAGTGTAATATGTAAAACAAATCATTTTATTCAAATGCCAAGTGAATCCTTACATAAAAGCAAAAAATAGCAGGCGATTGCAAAAAAAAAAAACAATATTTACATCACTTCTGGTTTGTTACAACATCGGACCGCTCCCTACGCATTGCGTCACGGCACGTGACTTCATCAGGGCCTCAGATTTATATATATTAAGAAGAACCTGTTATCGCTTTTCGGAAGAGCAAGTGGTAAAAATTGTAAGAACAAAAGTGAATATTCAGCATTTGAAAGATACAGTACACATGTGCAGTTTGGCTTTTAGTAACGCTTTATTTGTATTAAAATATTTATAAAGCATTTTTTTTATTCTCAAAATAACAAACATGTTATACATACCTATGATTCCATTGCACAGAGTGGCCCCAAACCTCCTCTACTTGGGTTCCCCCCGTTGCTCTCGCCTCCTCCCCACTTCCTATGGGGGCAGACACGTAGGCTCGCTCCCAAGCCGGGCTGTGTGCATCCATAGACACACACACACACAATGGCTCGGCCCTGCCTCCAGCACTCTCCTCAGAGGACTTGATTGACCGCAGCAGGAGCCAATGGCCAGAATGCAGGAAGAGAGGATGCTGCTACAGATGAGCACAGCGCTGGATCGGGTGAGGACTCAGGTAAGTATTTGGGGGGGGGGGGGGTTGGATGAGGGGGTGATATTATTACTAGGACATTTTTCACATTTTTCATGTCTTGACTTTAGAACCATTTTAGTTTATTTCCAATGCATTATATGAAAATACACATTTTTATCAAATATTTTTTCTTATTAGATTTCATTTAAATTTGTATAGGACAATTTTGTAAAAAGGACCTGATGTCAGGGCTGGGCTCAGCCCTTCCTTCTCTGAGCTGGCCGCTCAGTTGTCGGCTAATTGCCAGCTCCCATCTCGCTCCACAGTTACTCAGCTGTTGATGATATCCTGCTCGTCAGTCCTGCCTACTTAAGCCATCCAGTCCAGAGGAGCTCTGCCTTTGCCTTGGTCACATCACAGAAACTATCTCCTGTGATCCTGTTCAAGACTTGCTTTGCTGACATCCTTTCTGGCTCCAGATCCTGCTTGCTGTTCCACTACTTTGAGCCCTGACTTCTGGCTTGGCTGATTATTTGTTCCAGTTACTGAACTTTGGCTATGTTTTGACCACGTTTGTTCTTTTTACTTTTATTATTAAACAAGTGTGATTTAACTGTACTTCTGTCTCTGGCTTTTACTATTGAACAAGAACTGGAAATCCTGGTTCCCAATCACCTGATTGTTGTGATAGTTTCTGATTGGCTATCACAGTGATCAATCACTGTAAACTCGCCCCTGAGAATGTGCTTTCTCCTCTGAATGGAGAGAAAGATACATCTTTCTCTCCCTGCCAGAGGCGAAAAATGTAAAAACAAAACAAAAGCGTGTGTTAAAAAAAAAAAAATAACTAAATCAAAGTTTGATCTAGGTCAGTGTCAGGATTAGAGTCAGGATCAATGTCAGAGTCAAAGGTCAGAGTCAGTATATTTTAGATAGAATTAAAAAAAAAGCATTTTTTAAATTAGTATCAGTGTCAGTGTGTTTTAGGTATAATAAAAAATGTGCACCATTGTTTCTGGGCCATACTACGGGTACAAATAACATACATACAGTAAATATGGTATCGCTGCAATCATTAGGAGCAGGAGAATTTATTTTGAGTTGTTCTTTGGTGGTAAGTTATGGTACTAGCATAAAAAATACAGCTAAATTTTACCCACTTTAGGATTGAACCCCCCCCCCCCCACCCCCTGCATTGTACCGTGGTCAGGCGGCTCCTACAGGAACGTACCTGTACGTCGCTGCCTTCTTCCGTGTTCAGGACACATGCATAACCTCCGCCAACTCCCACTGTGATTAGACACAGCTGGATTGTCAGCAGATCTAGGGAAATAAATAATGATCGGAACCTGCTGTCCAATCAGAGCACAGAACCCTGTGTTGACAAACATTGCAGAGCTTTGTAAAGAGGAAACAATCTCTTTGTTCCTTCTCCCGGCACAGCGGGGATCACAGTCCCACTATAAATCACTGATCACCACCATCACTTGTACCAAAAAAAAAAAAATTGTATATATACCATAGTTTGTGGATGCTATAACTTTCATGCAAACCAATCAATGTACACTTATTTGGATATTTTTTTTTACCAAAGACATGTAGCAGAATGGCCTAAATTTATGAAGAATTTTTTTTTTTTTTTTTTTATTGGATATGTTTATAGCAGAAAGTAAAAAATATTCATTTTTTTTAACATTGATCTTTTGTCGGTAATATAATAAAAAATATAAAACACAGTGGTGATCAAATACCACCAAAAGAAAGCTCAATTTGGGTAAAAAAATGAAATACATTTTATTTTGGTACAGCGTTGCATTACCATGCAATTACCAGTTAAAGTAGCGCAGTTCTATAAATGGCCTGGTCATAAAGGGGTAAAACCTTCCGAAACTAAAGTGGTTAAAAATAGATTTTTTTATTACTATGGGCTCGTTTTTCTTTGATGTTTATTACCATTTACCACCAAAAGAAAGTCCAATTTGACCTGAAAATAGAGTTGCCACCTTATCCCTTTAAACCCAAACACCTTTGAATTACACAGGTTCTGAGGCTAATTAAATGCAGATAAGGCACCAAGTGAGTTTAATTACCAGTTTAATCAGCCACAGAACCTGTGTAATTAAAATTTGTTCGGGTTTAAAGGGAAGAGGTGGCAACCATACCTGAAAAAAAAAAAAAGCTACATTTCACCTGGATACACAAAGTAGTTGCGATATGTACAGTTTTACTAACACTATATGAATTTGTGACTTGTCATAGGTAGAATCTGTTTTTATTAACATTTAACACCAGTCTATGTGAATTCCCCTGAGTGTCTACAATATTCATTTGCTTCTGAAACTAAAACTCTTGGAACTTCCTAAGTGTGCAAATATTCCCCTTGTGCAGTTATGTCACCAAGTCTAAATTTGACTTAGCTGATAAAGCTTCTTAGCAATAGGGAAGTGAAGTAGCACAAGGACCCAGCTACGCAGTGGAATTTATTTCCATGTGTAATGACATGTACAGCACGCCTTTGTAGTAAAAGAGGAAGAGGAACCGACATGTCAGTTATTACACCATGCCTAGGCTAATCATGGGATTTTCATATGGAAAGCCCAAGAGAGCTTATTAAACTCCTCCAACAATCCCAATTGTTTATCTTGTTTCATCCGGGTATAACGCACCCATTACTAATGACTAATTAGGACATTCCACTTGTCATTATCCTGAGAGTCTGAATTAACAGCAATCACTTAAAGGTCTATTTAAAGTGAAGTTTTTAGGTATTTCAGTGGCAAATGGAGGATTTAGCAAACGATAATTTCTATATTTGTAGACAGTTAAATGTCATTCAACATTGAAAAAAAGGCTTCCAATCCACTTCCTCATCTGGAGTCCCCAGTAGACAAAATATACTACCAAATCAGCAAACTACTGTTAATGGACTGCCACAGAGATCAAATATGGTCTAAAATACATTATATATATATATATATATATATATATATATACACAACAAGTTAAAGTGGTTGTAAACCCTTACAAACCACTTTGACCTACAGGTAAGCCTAGATTAAGGGTTACCTGTAGGTCCAAGAAATATCTCCTAAACCTACACGGTTTAGGAGACATTTACAAAAAGACAGGCGCCGCTGTCTACGGCGCATGCACAGATCACGGCGATATGCCGCTCGTGACGGCTCCCGTGCGCATGTGCGGGAGTGACGTCATCACGGCTCCGGTGACAGGTGGACCTCCGCTGGAAAGTCCGGCAGATTGTCCACCGGATGGTCCGGCCGAATAGTCCGATCATGTGTACGCGGCATAACTCACATTCATACACATACTTGGACCAATTTAGACAGGAGCCAATTAACCTACTGGCATGTCCTTGGAGTGTGGGAGGAAACTGGAGTAACCAGAGGACACCCAGCCAGGCACAGGGAGAACATGCAAACTCCAGGCAGGTAGTGCTGTGTTCTGCTTTAAAGTAGGCTGTGTAGGGGGCGTGGCCTGGAGCGGCATGAGATAGGACGCTAGAGACCTGAGCTCCGCCGGCCGAACATCCTGAGACACATATCCTGCAAAACCCATCAGCTCTACGGACCCCTAATCTTCACCCCCAGTCAGGGGAGAGTATTGGGACCATGTCTCCGCCAAAGAAATCCAACGACCCAGCGGGCAAACTGGCGAAATATCGCCGCTTGGAAACGGAGGCCCCAGACCAAGATGGCGCCGGCGCGTTGGAGGAGGATACAGCACAACGGTCGGACACCGCTAAGGTACTCGATGCAATTACAGCCTGCCAGGCAGCAGTTACAACCTGCCAAACGAACCTCACCACCAAGATCGAGGAGGTAAAGGTTGACATTTCCCTAGTGAGGCAGGATTTTCAAAAGCTCAGGGAAAGGGTCACCGAGGCCGAAGCCCGTATAAGTAGTGTGGAAGACTCCCTCCCCCCCATTCAGAACTCCTCTGACGCCATGCAGATACAAGTGAACCAGCTCCTGCAAAAGCAGGACGACCTTGAAAATAGGCTCCGTAGATGCAACTTGAGGTTCATTGGATTGCCTGAGGGGGCCGAAGGTAAAGACCCCCCAACCTTCCTAGAAACACTCCTCAGCGACACATACGGCAGAGAAGCCTTTTCCCCCACGTTTGTGGTTGAGAGAGCGCACCGCATGTCAGGCAGACCTCCTCCCCCCGGGGCCCCCCCCCGTACGTTCATTGCCAAGTTTTTAAACTTCAGGGACAGGGACACTATCCTGCGCCTTAGCAGAGAGAAGGGTAACATACCCTTTGGGAACAAGATGCTGGCCATATTCCCTGATTTCTCGGCAGAGGTCCAACGCAAACGTAAATCCTTCACTGAAGTTAAGAGGCGCCTACGCATTAAACATATTAAGTATGCCATGCTATTTCCAGCCAGACTGCGAGTGGAAGGGGAAGACAGGGCACACTTCTTTGAGGATCCTGAAGCTGCTCTGACCTGGCTTGAACGCTTGGAGGAACACAGATGAATACCTGTTTAACCCATTGTATTCCATCATACCATTTCGCCACTGCTTCAATCAAGCGTATAGATCCTGTCCCTGCTGTGCTTCTACAATTTTATACTTGTGCGAGAGATGGTGTATACCCAGGGGGATAATACCCCACTCCCGACGCAACAGGACATCATACACCTGCCACCCATCGAGATGTACCCCCTGATGCTATGACACAAGTATATCTACACCTGAACCCTGAATGAATCTACCAGTACCCCCGTATTCAACAGACACTTTCTTACATCCCTGGAGTGATGAACATCAGCCACACTCCACGCCGGCGGAGGACAGCACCCCCTAGAGAGCTCACAGATAGTGAGCATAGTCCTACAATATGCACCGTTATGCAGCGAAGTTTCGCCCCAGTTTATTATTTTTACCCTTACAACCTGGAGAAAAGATACCTACGCACTATGGCGTATACACCACCGAAACATGTCTTACAGACAATTAACCACCCTTTCTCCACAGGTTGGACATGTTTTATGCCACGTTGGCAGTTCGGGGAACAAGCCCGCACAAGGTTGGGTCTGTGCAGGGCAGGGAGGGGGGATATGTGGGAACTAAGGCCGGAAGGCGACTGTTTATATGTTGTGATTGAGTTTTATTGCCTAAACTTTTCATTTTACTTTTCATACTATGGTGAACAATTATCTGCTTTAATCGAATGTATTTCTGGGTGGCTGAGTCCTGGAGCTCCGGACAATATTCTCTACCATCTGCTATGGCCTCCTTGAAGTTTCTTACCTGGAACGTCCGAGGTATGAGGGATCCAGTTAAAAGGTCAGCTGTTTTTTCCTTACTTAAAAAAGAGGGGGCTAATGTTATGGTCCTAGTGGAGACCCATGCTGAGGGCTCCTCTGTACGGGCTTTAAAACGCCCATGGATAGGATGGGCCTACCATTCGGTACACACGACCCAATCTAGGGGGGTATCAATTTTGGTCTCCAAACACACACATTTTGAGCTCCAGGACTCAGTAATTGACTCAGAGGGAAGGTATGTACTTTTAAAGGTTAAAATACAAGCAGAATTTTTCCTACTGCTGGCTTTCTATGTACCTCCCCCGTTTAATGCTCATGTTTTATCTGTGGGATTTGACTATATGGCTATGCACCCCTCAATTCCTGCAGTTTGGGCGGGGGACTTTAACAATGTCTTAAACCCTGGTATGGATAGAATTTGTGGTAACGCAACTGCCCCTCCACCTACCCACCAGACTCGCTTTGCCAGACTGCTCCTTGATTTTGGGTTGGTGGATACTTGGAGGACTAAACACCCCACGACTAAGGCATACTCATGTTTCTCCCCCTCTCATCACTCTATGTCCCGCATAGACTTAATCCTCATATCCAGGGTACTACAGCCAAGATTAATAGATGCAGGCCTCTCCCCTAGATCGCTATCTGACCACTCCCCCTGCTGGACCAAACTGTCTGTACCTTATGATAGGCCACCAATTACCTGGAAACTGAACCCATTCTGGTTGACATTGTTTCCAGAAGATGACAGTTTAATGTCAGACTGGGAACAATTTCTGAGCACCAATGAGGGTACTGCACCACCCCAGGCGGTCTGGGAAACATTCAAAATACATGTTCGTATGACCCTCACGATGCGCATCAACCAGATAAAGGGAAAATCTGCACAAGCTATAGACAAAGCGACAGACGACTTGACGACAGCAGAATCCGAATACCTTAGGGAACCGACGTTAGAGAAAGCCCAGATTATAAAGTTAAGAACCAGGCTACTGGACCAACTACACTATGAAAAGTCTAAACGTAAACTATTTTTCCATAAACAAAAATCTTTTGAACATGGGGAGAGGGCGGGAAAACTCTTGGCCTACTTAGTACACTCAGAGGAAAGACCACCAGTTGTAATCTCACTTCGATCCCCCGACAATACCTTGCGGACAGAACCTAGAGAGGTGACCAAATGCTTTAGGGACTTCTTTACAAACCTATACGCCACGAGAGCCCCCACTGACACTTCTGAGATGGACCTGTTCCTCTCCTGCCTGTTCCTCCCTCAGTTAACGGGGGAGCAGGTCGAAGAGCTGGAGGCGCCTCTTGGGATAGACGAGATTAGCGCAGCCATAGCACAGTTCTCCAGAAACAAATCCCCAGGGTCTGATGGCCTGCCGGTAGAATTTTACTCCAACTACTCAGAACTATTGATCCCCAAACTACTCGCACTATACAACTCCATATTTGAGACCTCGATACTCCCGAGTTCAATGCGTGAAGCCACCATAGTATTGATCCCCAAACCAGACAAAGATCCCCACATCCCAGAGTCTTACAGGCCCATATCCTTATTACAAGTTGACGTGAAAATTCTTGCGAAAGTCCTAGCCAACCGACTTAATAAGGTTATACTTACCCTCATCCACACAGATCAGGCAGGCTTTATGCCTGGTAGGAATACCTCCTTTAACTTAAGACGACTCTTTATCAACCTACAATCAAACCACGACAACCCCGGGTCTCGAATAGTAGTTGCGTTAGATACAGCTAAAGCCTTCGACTCGGTCGAATGGGGGTACCTTTGGTCCTGCCTCCGTGAATTCGGACTGGGCCCCAAATTTATTAAATGGATACAACTACTTTACCAGGACCCTGTTGCGAAGGTGGTGGCAAACGGGTGGGCCTCAGACCAGTTCCCCCTTACTAGGGGGACCAGGCAGGGTTGCCCCCTGTCTCCACTATTGTACGCTCTTGAGGCCGAACCTCTGGCAGTGGCCATACGCACACACCCAGATATTGTTGGCCTTAGTAAGGGAGGAGTGACCGAAATCATTAGCACCTATGCGGATGACACGCTATTATATCTGGAAGACTCAGGGATATCCCTTCCTACTGTACTTTCACTCCTAGAACGCTTTGGCACCTTCTCTGGCCTCCGCATCAACTGGGACAAGTCCCAAATTCTACCATTAGATAGCTTTCCACCTCCCAGAAATAGAGCCGAACTACCCTTGCAGAGGGTTGCTAGCATCAAATACTTAGGCATTCAAACCACTAGAGACCCAAGGGACTATGTAACACTAAATGTCACCCCCCTATATGCTATGCTTAAAGCCAAAACCCAAATTTGGACCCGGCTTCCTCTGGGTGTCATGGGCCGTATCAATCTGGTAAAGATGGTTCTGTTACCAAAAATCCTCTACATCCTTTGGCACTCCCCAGTATATCTGATACTCAGGTACTTTAAGCAGATAGAAACCATACTTAAACCCTTTATCTGGGGCAATAACAGACATAAGATAGCATGGACTAAACTTAAAAACCCTACTGACCTCGCAGGCACCGCCTTACCTGACTTTAACCAGTACTATATCGCAGCCCAACTCTCCCAACTCTTCCATATCGACAAAACAGACAAAGACAGGTTCCTGGCACTTATATGCCCAAGATGGGCGCGTACTACAGAAGACTCCCTTGCAGTGCTCACTAGTAAGGCTGGGGGAACGGATAGATTACATGATCGGGGATCTTTGATGTACCATTATGCTAGAATCTGGGATATCGCCCGCACCAAACTGAAAATACCGGAGGTCAACAGCTTCACCCCCTTATGGCATAATCAAACACTACCAGAATTCAATCTAATCCCTGATAGTGAGGCGTGGAGCTCTAAAGGGGTATTATATCTTTCCCATATCGTAGACAACAATACACTTAAAACCTTCCACAGGCTAAAAACCGACTTTGACCTCCCGGACCGAATGCACTTTAAATATGTACAAATGCATCATGCATACCATGCCCAATTCCCGGTGGGAGACACACCCCTGCCCAGCAATCCACTGATGGAGGCAGTCAAATACCCAGACCCCAAAAAGCTAATATCACAGTTCTACAGCATGTTGACACTTCCACAAGCTACGGTAATGGCATATCAACTAAAACACCCATGGGAGGGGGAAGTGGGTCCTTTGGAGGATGAGGAATGGAGCGAGGCTCTAGACGCCTGCAAACTAGTCTCTCCCAAACTGTCAGACCGCCTCACCCAAATCTTTATTGTGCATAGAGCATACCTCACGCCAATTAAGATAGCTAAATACAATCCTTCCCAGACAGCCCTCTGCCCAATGTGTAATCAGACTGCAGGCTCATTTTACCACCTCCTCTGGAGCTGCCCTAGAATACTGCCATACTGGACACAAGTGGTACAATTTCTTCACGATAGCATGGGTTCTCCTATAACGCTACAACCCAAAGCGTGTCTTCTGGGAATATTCCCTCAACCAGATCTAAATAAATATACCAAAATATTCCTACAGGAAACCCTCTTTTCAGCTAGAAAAGTTATAGCCAGAACATGGATGAGACCAAATCCCCCTGGGATATCACAATGGATAGCAGAGGTGAACAACTCCCTCCCCTACAAGAAACTGATCTACTCGCATAGAGGATGTCCCGCTAAATATGACCAAATCTGGGGTAAATGGCTGGAGACCCCAGAAACTATAGTATGAGCTGTAATGGAGAGATCCGCCACCTCACCATGGTATGACCTGTTTCCCTTATTTTTTTCTTTATTTTATTTTCTTTTTTGTCTACTTATCTATCTGATCTTTATCTACTCAATGGGATCATAGGACTTGACCTCCCGCAAATACCATTAGTATCACCTTTTCTGTTATGACATTATGTAAATGAACATGTAATACTCTAATCACCTGCAATACGGAATGTCTGTTTATGTTCCTTTGTATGACATTTTTTGAAATTCAATAAAACCTTTTTTCAAGGAAAAAAAAAAGTAGGCTGTGTAAAAAATGGAACAGATACATTTTATTAAAATGAATGTGCTGAGGTTTGTACACTCTCACTTGTGGCACAGTCATTAAATTATATTTTAAGTCAAAGGACTATAGCGTATGTTTGCCATTTTAACCTTTTCACTTGCAAAATTATTTTAAGCCTTAATATTACATAAGACCCCCAAACTTTATATATTTTCAAAAAGCAGACACCCTGGAGAATAAAAGGGTGGTAGTTCCAATTTATTATGTCACACAATATTAGCACAATGGTTTGGGAAATTTAGTAAAAATATACGAAAGTTCATTTGAGGTAACATGAGTGCAAGAAATTGCCCAATTTTTTGGGTAAAATATAAAAGATGAGTAAATAGATACCCAACATGTCAAACCTTAAATCGCATGCACCGTGAAATGGCAACAAACTTCAGTACCCTATACTTTTCCACAGGTTCCCATTGTATATACAGGTCATCAGTAGAGATCTAACCCGAACGGCGAACCCCATTGAAGTCAATGGGAGCCGAACAGGAAAAATCAAAAGCGCCCATTTTGAAGGCTTATATGCAAGTAATTAGCAATAAAAGGGGTATAGGGCTTCGGGTACTACCCTGGGGGACATGTATCAATGCAAAAAAAAAAATTTTAATTATCATTTTTTCGGAGCAGTGATTTTATTTATGCTTAAAGTGCAACAATAAAAATGAAAAGTTCCTTTAAATATAGTGCCTGTAAAATGGTACATCTGTAGCATATACAGTTGTGCTCATAAGTTTACATACCCTGGCAGAATTTATGATTTTTTGGCCATTTGTCAGAGAATATGAATGATAACACGAAAACATTTCTTTCACTCATGGTTAGAGTTTGGCTGAAGCCATTTATTATCAATCAACTGTGTTTGCTCTTTTTAAATCATAATGGCAACAGAAACTACCCAAATGACCCTGATCAAAGGTCCAAATACCCTGGTGATTTTGGCGTGATAACATGCACACAAGTTGACACAAAGGGGTTTGAATGGCTATTAAAGGTAACCATCCTCACCTGTGATCTGTTTGCTTGTAATTAGTGTGTGTGTATAAAAGGTCAATGAGTTTCTGGACTTCTGAAAGACCCTTGCATCTTTCATCCAGTGCTGCACTGACGTTTCTGGATTCTGAGTCATCGGAAGAGCAAAAGAATTGTCAAAGGATCTGCGGGAAAAGGTAGTTGAACGGTATAAAACAGGAAAGGGATATAAAAAGATATCCAAGGAATTGAGAATGTCAATCAGCAGTGTTCAAACTCTAATCAAAAAGTGGAAAATTAGGTGTTCTGTTAAAACCAAACCATGGTCAGGTAGACCAACTAAAATTTCAGCCACAACTGCCAGGAAAATTGTTCTGGATGCAAAGAAAAACCCACAAATAACTTCAGGTGAAATACAGGACTCTCTGAAAACATGTGGTGTGGCTGTTTCAAGATGCACAATCTGATGCACAAGATGGGCTGCATGGTCGAGTCACCAGAAGAAAGCCATTACTACGCAAATGCCACAAAATATCCTGCTTACAATACGCCAAACAGCACAGTGAAAAGTCTCAAACCTTCTGGCACAAAGTCATTTGGAGTAATGAGACCAAAATTGAGCTTTTTGGCCACAACCATAAACGCTACATTTGGAGAGGAGTCAACAAGGCCTATGATGAAAGGTACGGAGGTGGACCGCTGATGTTTTAGGGATGTGTGAGCTACAAAGGCACAGGAAATTTGGTCAAAATTGTTGGCAAGATGAATGCAGTATGGTAACAAAAAAAACTGGAGGAAAAGAAAAGTTTTTGTGTTCATATTCGCTAAAAAATGGCCAAAAAAATCATAAAAATTCTATGTATGTAAACTTATGAGCACAACTGTATATAACAGGCTGCAGCAAAACTGACATTTTTAAAGAAAGAAAACAAGTTGAATCCCATTAAAAATTACTCGCTTGCCGGCACCCAGCTATTGAAAAAAATAATGAAAAAAATGACGTGGGGTCCCCCCATGATTTTAAGGGGAACCCCACACCAAATTTTTTCTTTAAAAACGGCGTGGGGTCACCCCCAAAATCCTTACCAGACCCTTATCCGGGCATCCAGCCTGACAGGTCTGGAAAGGGGGAGGGGACAAATGAGCGTGCCCCCCCCCAACCATACCAGGCCACATGCCCTCAATATGGTGCCGACCTGAAGAAAAAAGCTCCGCCTTCTGGAACAGTTGACAGTTCTTATATAGGTAAGGGGCGGGGCCACCTGGCAAAATGACCTGGTGGCCCTACCCCTTTGTGATGTCACAGGCCCAGCATGCACCAGTCCTTGAAATCAAAAGTGGGCGGTGCCACCAGGTGATGTAGTCTCTTAACCATATAAGAACTGTCAAAGTGCAGTGAAGGCATTCAGAAATGTTTACTTTTCGGGTCAGCGGGCTGCATGATTGACGATAGATTTACATCAAGGGACACTATTTTTCTTCAATTGTAATAAAGAATTTGTCAAAAACTCTTGTTTTTTACACTTTTTTGGTGAATGGGTAGGAATACTATGTACCTGATACTCATTCACATGGGGGGGCGGGACCTGGTGGCCCCCAGATGTTAAAGAGGGCTCGCAGACCCCATAACCACTACAGTTGTCCCCACCATCAACACGGGGACAAGATGCTTTGGGGTGGGGGGTCCCCCCCGCCCTGGTCCCAACCGCCCCAAATCACCCCCCCCCCCCATGTTGAGGGCATGTGGCCTGGTATGGTTCAGGAGTGGGGGGTGCTCGATTCTCCTGCTGTATGTCCAGATAAGCCACGCTGCTTTTTTAAATTTTTTTAAGAAACGGCATGGGGTTCCCCTCAGCATCCGTAACAGACCCAAAGGACCTGGTATGGACTGGGGGGAGGGGACCCCACGCCTTTTTTTTTTATTATTCATGCGGTCATCGGGGAAACCCATTGACAGCTGATAAAAAAGGGGAAAAAGATTTGGGACTTTAAATGAGGCACCTCATTTATAGAGGGGCCTCCATCCCTATATTTAATATGAAAGGGGGGAAAGAGGGGGAAGTTTGGGACTTTGAATGAGGCACAAAAATTTACCAAAAAAAAAAAAATCTGCGCTAAACCTTAACTGTGTGCATTAAAAATAAACATGAAAAAATGCAACAATGAGGAAAAAAGGTGCAGCATCAAAACAAAACCAGAATATCCGGCTTATGAAAATGTGTAAAAAGGTGTATATGCGCAACCCAAAATAGTTAACAATGGTATATCAACCATAAAAATTAAACACTAATTATCATATAGTTGTAGCACTAACCCCTGAAGGAGCTGCTGGTTTAATTTGGGCTTACCGTTATCTTCTTGGCCTTGTGTGCGTCTAGGGGTTTCCCGAGGTAGATGGCCCAAAGAACTGTAGAAACTGACACTGGATCCGCTTTGGGATTTTTATTTGCAAAAAAGGGTAGACAAAACACAGTCTCTCAATAGGGATAGAGGGTTAGGTAGAAAGTTCAGGTACTCTTGGAACTGCTCAAACTGAAAGTCTCTCACTATATAAATCCAGAGAATAGCCACTCACAACTGGATTTTCACAGCTATTGGATAAACCTTCTCTCACCAGGCCTAGCAGCTGTTAGAGTGCTCAAATAAAGCAAAGTCTCTGCCACAAACTTGATTGTAGAACTTGTGAATAAAGTCTCTGCCACAGACTTGGTTGTAACTGAAGGATGTAGACAAACTTAAGGAGCCCTCGTACGGTACCAGTATCTTGCAGCTGGCCCGGCGATACCATACGAGTGTAGATTCACTTGGTGTCTTTCAACTTACTGAGGAACCAGCCTTGTGCGTGGCCCTCTCTCGAAGAGTCCTCCCCTGGTTGCTTTCTCAGTTGCTGGACCTCTCCACAGATGAGACGGCACCGGACCACCTTGGAATCCTCCCTTCAGTTACTGTGCCTCGGGCTAGCCAGCCCCGAGACTCGGAATTGGATGGATCCGCACCCCAGGCCATGAGGGCCCTGAGGGCTGGTCAGGAGGACCAGGACCAAACAGACAGAAAGCTCTTCTGGACCGGAACCCAGAAGCACGTGATCTCAGTAACTTAAGTACCCTCTCCCAGAATCACACTAGGACGATACTCTCACTGGTTGGCTCCGAGAGAGATCGGCACTCAATACGCCCAGCCAAACTGCGTTCTCATGCTTGCCAGAAGTGACAGCGACACCTATGGCCAATAAGAACCCAGTGCAATCCAGCCAGACTGGTACTGAAACCATAATTTGGTATAATTAACCCAAAAACCCAACTGTGGTTCCAGGAACATTAAATTTACAAAACACATAGCGCATGTGCGCATTCACTACATAGTGAAAACGTATTGTAGTCCAAAGACTGCTGCAAAAAGTGTAGCAATATGACAATATAACTGTGTTGTTTTAAATAACACAGTTATATTGTCATATTGCTACACTTTTTGCAGAGTGTGGCAAATATTTATTCACTTACATTTATGTTTTTTGGTTTGGCCTTTTGTTCACAGCAGTCTTTGGACTATACTATGGACTATACTATGTTTCACTATATGATAATTAGTCTTTAATTTGTATGGTTGATATACCATTATATTAACTATTTTGGGTTGCGCATATACACCTTTTTACCCAAAAATTAACCAGATGTAGAAAATAAATTTAATGGATAATCATAAACATAACAAGGTATAGCCAAAATACATATTGCAGAACAGGTTATGGTTGCATGAACTCTGGTAAAACAGATAAGATAAACAGGAACCACAGATGGATATGTGATATCATAGCCGCTATTACTCCATGTACAAAAGACATATTAAACAAGGAATGATTGTCCTCACAGATAAAGTCATTAGGGTGTGCATCTTTGTAAGCTCTACGTGTTTCGTGGGAATAAATAACACCTCATCAGGAGCTAATGTGTATGACAGGTTTGTAGAAAAAATTATATAGAGCGTTGAACATATTTTAGCCCCAATAGAAAAAATAATAAAGGGGAAAGTAGGACAAAAACAAAAAAAGAGAGGGCCATGGGGGGGAAAATGATCATCCCCCTACTCACTTGAGAACTCAACATGTCGAAGCGGAATGTTAAAAGGCCAGGAAGCATCACATATGTGATGTGATGGCGTAGGAAGGCACCTGTTGAGCCAGCCACAAGATGGAGAATACAAGCCGACGATGTGGCGCAAGGGGAAAGCATCACGGAGTCGGCCTGATGCGTGGCGCTGATGCGCAGCGAGACAGGCCTGCCCCAGCCGTGTGTGTCAAATGACAACGAAAGGGAAGGGGAGGGTGCCCAGAGCGCATTGCAGCTCCCAGACCAATGAAACAAGGGGACAGTTCCAGGTCAGTCAAAGCCGCTAGAGGACATGGGATTATGTAATGTAAAAAAAGGAGAAAATTATGTAACCTAGTAAATCTAAACTGGGTACTGACTAAAATCAAGATGTAAAAATTTTATTAAAGGATCACATAACGGAGCCCAGATGGGGAACACAAGAGGGCTCCGGTGTGAAAACTACATTCCGGACATTGCTGTGCCTCCATCCCTGGTATTTGCATAGAAAAAGGGGGAAGATTTGAGACTTTAAATGAGGCACCTCCTTTATAGAATGATGACTCATTGGTCGTTAAGGACGCCATTGCCGGCATGGCTGGCTTCGCTCCTTAACAACCAGCTTACAAAGCTTTGCCCAATTAGGGCGCAGAATGCACTTTGCAGCATTATAGAGGATAGGTGCTAGGGGGTGCTCTTTGTTTTGGGTTAGAGATGACTTGTACTAGAAGTAGGAGGGGGGCAGATTTGAAGTTTGACCCAGCGCAATTCCTCTCTCCTCCCAAAGCACCCCCTAGCACATATCCTTTAACCCCCCAAATCAAAGATCCCATCCTGGCTCCATCCACCCCCCGATCCCATCCAGCTCCACCCACCCCCCGATCCCATACCCGCTCATCCATCCCCCCTGATCCTGATCCTATCCCCGCTCCATCCACCCCCCCCGATCCTATCCCCGCTCCATCCATCCCCCTGATCCTATCCTCGCTCCATCCATCCCCCCTGAGCCTATCCCTGCTCCATCCATCCTCCTGATCCTATTCCCACTTCATCCATCCCCCCTGATTCTATCCCCGCTCCATCCATCCCCCCTGAGCCTATCCCTGCTCCATCCATCCTCCTGATCCTATTCCCACTTCATCCATCCCCCCTGATTCTATCCCCACGCAATCCATCCCCTGATCCTATCCCGGCTCCATACATTCCCCCAATCCCATTCCGGCTCTATACATCCTCTGATCCCATCCCGACTATATCCATCCCCTGATCCTATCCCAATCCCATTCCAGCTCTATCCTCCACCCGATCCAATCCCGGCTCCATCCATTGTGGTAGGGTAAGGGGGGAGAGCCACACTCATGCACTAGCCTGCTTAGTCGTGGGGGGTGACACCATGTATTACCGCACCAGGTGACACCAACCCTACCACCCCCTCCCTTTAGAATGTAAGCTCTACGAGCAGGGCCCTCCTGTGCCTTTTGTATTGAACTGTACTGTAATTGTGTTGTCCCCCTATACATTGTAAAGCGCTGTGTAAACTGTTGGCGCTATATAAATCGTGTATAATAATAATAATAATATGACGCCACTGATGCTATTAGCGAAGTCCCATCATGCCTCTGCCACTGGGTGTCATGCTTGTGGCTGTCAGTCTTGCTATGCCTCATGGGGACTTGTAGTTCTGCAACAGCTAGAGGTCCGCTAATTGCATATCCCTGCGTTAGCTCATGGGTACGGGGGGATGTAAAAAAAAAAAAAAATGATCAAGCATTGGATTACTGCTAACCCTAACTTTAACACTAACCCCAATCCTAAAACATAACCTTAACCCTAACCCTTAGCTTTAAACCTAACCCTAACATGCAAAAAACTTATAAATTATATTTGCAGCACTGTATAATAAATGATATTTAAATGATATGTGAATCTATATCCTCCACCATAAACATAAAAGTGTCCATAAATCAAAGAAAAAATGAATCACAGTCTGAATCACAGTCTAGAACACCACATGTGACCAGTGAACAAATAGTGAACCCTGATGACTTTTGTTGACACCTTTAACATACCGTATATACTTGAATACAAGCCGAGATTTTCAACCCTTTTTTTTAGTGCTGAAAGTCCCCTCCTCGGCTTATATTCGAGTCACCGCCATCTGCCTACGTGAACAGCGTGTCATGCAGACAGACGGCAGTTTTCAAAAGCCGCGCCTCCTCCTCCTCCTCGTCCGTGATAGGAGGAACACTAATTTTCCCAGCAGTAAGCCAGTGTGCAGTGTTCCGCCTATCACGGATGTCCTGTCATTCTCATCTCATGGACGAGGATGAGAGGACGTCCGTGATAGGTGGAACACTGCACACTGACTGCTGGGAAAAAAGTGTTCCTCCTATCGCGGACGAGGAGGAGGCGCGGTTTTTGTATTATTGGAATGGCGCCTTACACGGGGGGACAGAGCGGGACTGCATCGGCTGCCAGATTGTACAGGGAGGGACACAGGACCGAGGACACAGGACCGAGGACCCAGAACCCAAAACCGGCACATCGGCACAGGTAGGCTGCAATGGGGACACGGGGGTCTGTACAGGGGACATGCAGCTGCAGATGGACATTGCTGACTCTTTTCCACTTACAGTAGCTGCTACATATTTCACCCTCACCCTATACACGGGTCAATACGTTTTTCCCATTATTTTGTGGTGAATTAGGGGCCTCGGCTTATACTCGGGACGGCCTATACTCGAGTATATACGGTACATGAAGTAACAGCTAGTATATTTTAAAAAGTGTCAACACGTCAAAAATGCATGTTCAAAAACGCAATATGCACTGCAAAACGCGGCTAAAAGAAAAAACATCTATTGAAACACGCATAGGTGTGAACCTAGCCTAATTGAACAAGCTGAAGTTAGAAGCTGAATGGCTACCATGCACAGCTGCACCAGATTTTGCACTCTTTAGTTTTAGGAAATCAACCCCAATGTGTCAGCCATCTGGTAATGTGTACAAGCACAGTTTGGAGGCTTCTTAGACTATTTGAAAAATAATCAAACCAATATTTTTATGTCAGATTTTGAGGAGCCAGAGGCCGACTATGAACATTCATGCTTGTACTTTAGGCTCAGGGGCATATTGCAAAACTATGACAGTAAATCCTTTATTTCATTATATAGTTTCCACTCTTCACATGTGATGGATATGAAGAAATCGTGCAAAAATTCAGATTTTCAAGGCCAAGCTAGAAAATTGGGCAGTAATGCACTTGTTCATTGCTATAACAGGATATACAGACAGCATGCAGTTGTAGATATCACTTAGTGTGGTTGTCATGAACACACCAAAGGGAGCAAATAAAATAAATTCATAGTTAGGGTCTACACTTTTTTTTAAAATTCTTGTTAAGGAAATTGTAAATTCTGTATATAATTGTATTCTATTTTGTATGTTTGCCTATGTATTGCATACCTCCCAACTTTTGAACTTGAGAATGAGGGACATTTTAGGGAGAGAGTGACCTATGGCATGCGTATTGCGCCACGGCAAAAGAGTGGTGGTGGCCAAACATGATAGTGGGGGTGGCTTAAGGGCAGTGGTTAAACAAAACCTGGGCTTCCTTGTACCTATAAAGTATACTTTGATTGCTGTGCCACAAGCTGGAGACTAGGGATACATATGAACCTCAACATAATCATTTAGAAAATTACTTCCAATATATCTGGTTTTGTATACACTGAAATTAGACAGAAAGCTTATTAGAAGGGTCACTATGGTACATGGAAGGCAGGAAGTAAGAATCACTATGACACCTAGAAGGCAGGACGAATCACTATGGCACATGGGAGGCAGAAGGGAGGATCACTATGTCATATGGAAGGCAGGAAGGAAGGATCACTATGACACATGGAAGGCAGGAAGTATCACTATGGAATATGGAAGGTAGGAAGGATCACTATGACACCTGGAAGGCAGGAAGAATCACCATGGTATATGGAAGGCAGGAAGGATCACTATGACACCTGGAAGATAGGAATAATCACTATGACACATGGAAGGCAGTAAGGAAGGATCACTATGGCATATGGAAGTCAGGAACGAAGGATCACTATAGCATATGGAAGGCAGAAAGGAGCACTATGGCACATGGAAGGCAGGAATGCTATGGCACATGGTGAGCAGGAACACTATGGGCCATGGAAGGCAGGAATGCTATTGGACATGGAAAGCAGGAATGCTATGAGACATGAAGGACAGGAACGCTATGGGACATGGAAGGCAGGAACGCTATGGGACATGGAAGGCAGGAACGCTATGGGACATGGAAGGCAGGAACGCTATGGGACATGGCAGGCAGGAACGCTATGGGACATGGCAGGCAGGAACGCTATGGGACATGGAGGGCAGAAACACTATGGGACATGGAGGGCAGAAACACTATGGGACATGGAGGGCAGAAACACTATGGGACATGGAAGGCAGGAATGCTATGGCACATGGTGGGCAAGAAAGCTATGGGACATGGAAGGCAGGAACGCTATGGGATAAGGAAGGCAGGAATGCTATGGGACAAGGAAGGCAGAAATGCTATGGGACATGGAAGGCAGAAGGGAGGATCGCTATGGCATATGGAAGGCAGGAAGGAAGGATCACTATGACACATGGAAGGCAGGAAGTATCACTATGGAATATGGAAG
The DNA here is from genome assembly GCA_028564925.1 of Lithobates sylvaticus. Classification (NCBI taxonomy): domain Eukaryota; kingdom Metazoa; phylum Chordata; class Amphibia; order Anura; family Ranidae; genus Lithobates; species Lithobates sylvaticus. Next base: position 135,338,778 of record CM053028.1, on the reverse strand, counting down.
GTAGGAAGGATCACTATGACACCTGGAAGGCAGGAAGAATTACCATGGCATATGGAAGGCAGGAAGGATCACTATGACACCTGGAAGATAGGACTAATCACTATGACACATGGAAGGCAGTAAGGAAGGATCACTATGGCATATGGAAGTCAGGAACGAAGGATCACTATAGCATATGGAAGGCAGAAAGGAACGCTATGGCACATGGAAGGCAGGAAGGATCACTATGGCACATGGAAGGCAGCAACACTGGCACATGGAATGTAGGAACGCTATGGGACATGGTGGGCAGGAACACTATGGCACAAGGAAGGCCGGAACAATATGGCACATGGAAGGCAGAAACGCTATTGCACATTGAGGGCAGGAATGTTATGGCACATGGAAGGCAGGAATGCTATGGCACATGGTGAGCAGGAACACTATGGGCCATGGAAGGCAGGAATGCTATGAGACATGAAGGGCAGGAACGCTATGGGATAAGGAAGGCAGGAATGCTATGGGACAAGGAAGGCAGAAATGCTATGGCACATGGAAGGCAGGAATGCTATGGGACATGGAAGGCAGAAATGCTATGGGACATGGAAGGCAGAAATGCTATGGGACATGGAAGGCAGGAACGCTATGGGACATGGAAGGAAGGATCACTGTGGCACATGGAAGGAAGAGAGAGAGAGGAGAGAGCTCACTTACCCTAGGCTGGCTGTTCCCCAGTTCAGAGGCTTAGGTGGACATTAGGATCGCTGACTCCTTTAAAATCTCCCACCCATCCAACCCCTTCCCAGCACAGCATTGGCTGCCAGATGGGGGTTGTGGGTGGGCACAGGGGGACATGGGGAGAAGGTGAAGCTGACCTAGCCCACCTCCTCCTCCCTCCATGTACATCCTGTACAGCAGGGGGGGGGCAAGCCGGCAAATGGGTGAGTGGGCAGGAACTGTGCTGATGAGCAATGAGAGCCTGAGCCTGATAGCTGCAGCATGTCGCGGACACTCGGCATGCATCGGCTGCAGGCTTAGTGGAGTCCAGTACCAGAGCTTGTTTCGGTACTGGGCTCGGCTGCGGGACTCATGCTGTCGGAGGTGATTTCACCACCACAGTTTAAAAAAAGAGCATATATGCAGAAGCATGGGGGCAGGGGCGGAGGAGTGATTTGCTCCGAACATTAGGGGCGGATTGTCTCCATGCTTCGGCATATATTTTTTAGGCACAGATTGCGTTAAAAAAAAAATTATTTTTACTTTTTTTTTGTATTTGCTTTACAGGTAAGGTAAGTCTTACTATTATACTGTAATGTTACTTTGTTTTATTGTTAACCATCATTTGCTTAGCAGGTACGTCATTCAGCTGCAGCGCAGATTTATTTACCTTGACAGCAACAGCGTTTGTTCCCACGATATGTAAATCAGCGACTCCAGCGCTGTAGGAGGTGATTTCACCACCACAGTTAAAAAAAAAATGGTACATGTATGCCCATCATTAGAAGTGGGTGGATGAAGGGAGGTATTCTAATGGTGGGCATACCCACCGATAACAATAGTAATGATAAAAAAAAAAAAAATGAAAGGAACAGTTTAAAAATAAAACAAAAAAGCAAAATAAATAATAAAAAAAAAGCACCCCTGTCCCCCCATGCTTACACGCAAAGGCGAACGCAAGCGTCGGTCTGGTGTCATATGTAAACAGCAATTGTATCATGCATGTGAGGTATCACCGCAAAGGTCAGATCGAGGGAAGTAATTTTAGCAGTGGACCTCCTCTGTAAATCTAAAATGGTAACTTATAAAGGCTTTTAAAAATGTACGTAATTTGTCGCCGCTGCACGTTTGTGCGAAATTTTAAAGCATGTCGTGTTTGGTATCCATGTACTCGGCATAAAATCATCTTTTTGAAGGGGCGTGGTCTTGGCTATGCACTAGATCAGACGTGTTTTCCTCAAGCTCCGGCGCCGACATTGATTTAACAACTTTAATTAGCACGCAGACCTCACCCAGCCACCCTTAAAGATGAAAAGGAGAACGAACAAGTCCCTGCCTAAAAAGGGATCCTCCAGCGGCTCAATTAAACGGTTTATGTCCGTTGATCCCCCGGAGTTGGATGACCAGGATGGCCTAGGCCGCTCTCCACGAGGTCCCCTCTCAGCGTCAGGCTCCGCCTCTCGGAGCAGACCTGACCGCAAGCACCCTTCACCTACCTCATCCGCGGGCTCCGACGGTGAAGATCACCATCTCAGACACTCCGGAGTTGCCTCCCTGGTAGGGGATTTACCTACTAAAGCTGACCTGGCTTCCATGCTGTTAGGCCTTGAACGCGTCATCAAGAAAGAGGTATCGGCGGTGCGCTCTGACTTGTCACAGGTCCTCCTTCGAGTGGAAGAGTCTGAGCTCCGTCTCGATCGCCACGCGACGGCCATCAGAGCCCTGCAATCTACCACCCGCCAACTAGCGATCGCCCACAGGATGGCCCTCTACAAGTTGGAGGACCAGGAGAACCGGAATAGGCGCAACAACGTCCGGATCCGTGGCCTACCCGAAGCCACGGGTGACGAAGACCTGCTCCCCTCCGTCCAGGGTATTTTCAACGGCCTACTAGGCCGCGCGGCAGAAGCACCTTTGAAAATCGACAGGGTACACAGAGCCCTGCGCCCCAGAGCGGCCACCACAGACATGCCGAGAGACGTCATCTGCCGAGTCCACCATTTCCCGGAGAAGGAGCTGATCATGAAGAAAGCGAGAGATGCGGCCCCGCTGGACTTTGATGGCGCCTCACTTTCTTTTTACCCGGACTTAGCTAAAGAAACGCTAGATAGGCGTAGGGCCCTACGCCCGCTCACCGAAGCTCTTCGCTCAGCCTCAAACACCGATGGGGCTTCCCGGCTGCTTTGATTGCCCAGCTGGAAGGTAAAACAGTGGTCCTTCGGTTTCCCCCGCCGGATCTCCCCGGATGGTCGGACGTGCTACCGCCGCTACCTGGGACCAACGAACCACAATGGCACAAGGTGGACCGAAAACACCGATCTTCTCCCGCCAACTCATCCACTCCTCCCGATTGAACTCGGGTCTTCCTAACCGAGCTTGCTATCCTCCGCTTCAGATGACACCGGAGGATCGACCTTCTCTTCAAAAGTGCTTTTTGTTGGCCGCCTAAGCGCCCCAGTTACCACACAGTTTAATCTTCGTTTTACCCTCGGTCTGGACTCTTGTCTTACCCAGTTTACGAGACCGCAACCTCCTGGCCGATTTACCCCCCGTGGCCTGCTCACGGAGTTCTAAATGACCCTTTTCAACACCCACCGCGACACGGCTGGGCCCGTTATGATCCCAGCGTTGGACTCCCGCATCGGGTATTCTGGTAGGCCAGGGCCTTGAGCCTCATGTGAATTTGTGTATGCTTAACCTTGCCCTGTTACCATTGCTCCTACATCGGGAGGACGCAGAGCTGATTTCGTCCACAGGTCACTTACTTATAGTAATGTTAGCAATGTCTTTATGCCTTAGTTCTTTTTTTTATTTTTTATTTTTTATCTTTCATCTTTTTCATAGGTCTGCATACTTATGTCGGCGCCGGGGCACCGGGTCACCACTCTACTCACCCTTATGGTTGGTGCCCCGATGCGACGGCCCCCTCATGTCGGTGCTTGCCCGGCGCCCTCACCCCCCTGCCCCCTCGGGGGCGGGGGGTGTGGGGGTGTGGTGCGGGATGCGTGCCCGACCCTTGCACCACATTGATTTGCGTGCCTACCTGACCGTTCTAGATGAATGGTCTTTGCTGTTCTTGTTTTGTTTTGCCTCCCCTACCCCCCTGATCTCCCCTGTGACTCTCCTCTCTCTACCCTTCTTTTTCTACCCCTTCTACCCCCCCGTTACCATCCCCTCCTTGCCTATGTCCCCCGAGGCTCTGCCTGGATGCAACTTCTAATTGGTATTGATATGTATATAGACTTGACCATGAACGCGGTTCACCCACTGGAGTCACCATGGCCCGAGTAAAACTAATTTCATTTAATGTTAGGGGACTGCATGCCCCCGGGAAGAGACATGCCCTTTATAGGGACCTTGACCGTCTGAGAGGTGATGTGGTCTTCCTACAGGAGACCCACCTCACACATACCACCTCAGTTAAATTGTATTCCCCCTTATACCCCACGTGGTATTACAGCCTGTCTGATCTACATAAATCCAAGGGAGTGGCCATTGGACTCCGCAAGGGAACCGCGTTCACTCTTGGTTCCATGTTAAGTGACCCTGCGGGGCGCTTTCTGTTCTTGAAGGGTACCCTGGGCCGTCTCTGGACACCTCCAGAGGCGGCTCGGCCATGTCACACAAGAGACTGAGGTACATTCGCAAACAACTGCACGACTCCCAGCTCATGGACGCTTGGAGGCTTATGCACCCACGTGAACGTGACTTCACACACTTCTCCACGGTCCATCAAACATATTTTAGGATTGACCTTATCTTAATTGACCATCAACACCTCCCCCTCCTAGTTAAGTCCGCAGTGGAGACCTCACCTATCTCAGACCATATGCCCATATCCCTCACCATCAAAGTCCAATCACTGCCCCTGAAGCCAACTAACTGGAAGATGAATGACAGCCTCCTTACCGACGAGGTAGACACAAAAGCGATAGGAGATGAGCTGACACACTATTTCAGGGACAATACGACCCCTGACATCTCCCCAGGTACTTTGTGGGAAGCCCATAAGGCTCACATAAGAGGGAAACTTATTGAACTTGGCGCTAGGAAAAAGAGGGAACGCACTCACAGACAGACTACACTTCTTGCTGAAGTGAGACGGCTTGAGCAACTTCACAAGGCCAACCAAGCCATGACACTATTCCAATCCCTCACTGAAAAGAGGGGGGAATTGAAATCGTTGCTACATCTGGAGCATAAACAGCGCATGCGCTTGATCTCCCAGCAATTTTATGACTGGGGTGACAGACCCAGTAAGCTCCTTGCTCGCTCACTTCGGCAACGTAAAGCTGCATCATTCATACCCAGGATCCGGAACCCCTCTGCAGCCCTGGTGCATGATACGCCGGGGATTGCTAAGGAGTTTAGGGAATTTTACCAACAACTCTACCATGTCCAGCACTCCATGACTGACAAAAAGGAAAAAACGCAGCGAATCAGGGACTACCTGAGCAATGCTAACTTACCCTGCCTCCCCCCTGAGACCTTAGCGACACTGGAGGGCGACCTCACGCCAGACGAGCTGCACCAAGCCCTGAAGGCCATGGCAAACGGCAAGGCCCCGGGACCTGATGGGTTCTCGGTGGCTTACTACCGAGCATATGCAGACACCCTATTCTCCCGTTTTACAAAATATGTCAACGTGACCGTAGACGGTAGTCCACTCCGCCCTGGGACCATACACGCCAATATCACAGTCATCCCCAAAAGTGGAAAGGACCCAACTAGCTGCGGGAGCTACCGCCCAGTCTCGCTCTTAAACATCGACGCCAAGATCTACGCTAAGGCCATAGCAAACCGCCTGCTCCCCTTGATCCCTAAATGGGTATCACTGGACCAGACGGGCTTCATACCAGGGAGGGAGGCTCGGGATAATTCCCTTCGCACCCTATCCCTTATAGCCCATGCCCGCAGGGACTCCCAGCCCAACCTCTTACTATCAACTGACGCAGAGAAAGCGTTTGATAGGGTGGACTGGGAGTTCTTCATGGCAACGCTTACACATCTGGGTATTAACACCCCCCTGCTTCATCAAATCGAGGCCTTTTACAACTACCCAACGGCCCAACTACGTATTAACGGAAAGCTTAGCGACCCATTCACCTTGCACAATGGCACGCGCCAGGGGTGCCCCCTTTCCCCTATCCTATTTGCACTCTCACTAGAAGATTTTTTGTCCAAGATAAGACTAAACCCTAGCATACATGGGATAGTGGTCGGTCAGACGGAACATAAATACGCGGCATACGCGGACGACATCCTATTCTACATCCGACAGCCCCTAATCATTATACCTAACCTCATGTCAGAATTTACGGCGTTTGGTGAGATCTCCAACTTCAAAATCAACATGACGAAATCAGAGATTTTGAACCTGACTGTCCCCCCCCTTACTGCCACCTGCCTTAGGCAATCCTTCCCCTTTACCTGGCAAGTAAAGCATATGAAGTACCTGGGGATACAGCTTACCCCCAACCCAGCAGCTCTCTTCCGCACAAATTTCATACCACTACTTAATGCGTTACGCTCAGACTTTCAGAAATGGACACAGCTTGCACACTCTTGGTTGGGTCGGGTTGGAGTCATAAAAATGAACTTGCTGCCCAGGGTGCTCTTTCTGCTGCAAATGATCCCGTACGGGATCCCGATTGTTTTTTTCTCAATATTGAACTCCCTGACATCTAGATATGTCTGGAATAGGAAAAAACCGAGACTCCCCAGGTCTCTCCTTATTAGACCCAAAAGAGAGGGCGGTCTTGCCCTACCGGACTTTAGTCTATACTACCGGGCGGTTATACTAAACAGGCTCTCCGACTGGAAGTATCATGAAGAAACCAAACTGTGGGTAACATTGGAATCAGATCTATGCGGGTCCACTCTCTCAACACATATGTGGATACCGAAGAAATTCAGGTCCTTGGCCCCCACCACCTCCCCGCTCACCCTATCCTCACTCGCGATATGGGACTCTTTATGCAAATCAAGAGCCTGGAGCTACAATTCCCCCCTACTCCCTCTCCTGGGCCACAACTACTTCCCACCGGGCAACTTGGCATCTAGCACTCAAAACTGGTACCTAGGGTCGAAAACCCTATTACATCAAGTCACCTCCTCCTTAGAGATACTCCCACTAACTGCTCTACTCAACACAACTCCCATCTCCTTCATGGACCAATGGAAACACCATCAACTCTCTGCTTTTGTTCACTCCCTCCCAAAACCCCTCAGATCAGTGGCAGATCTGACGCCTCTGGAGCTGGCGTTCTCCGAACCCCAACCCATTGAGAAACCCATCTCTTACTTTTACCAAGCCCTAATCTCACTACAACCTGGCGGCAACCCCGCATTTATCCACAACTGGGAACTGGACCTCCACAAGACTCTCTCACCAGAACAAAAAAGCAACATACTAATAATGGCACACTCCTCCTCAGGAGCCTCCAAAATGGCAGAGGTTAACTACAAGCTCTTAACCAGATGGCACTACACCCCCGCCATATTACACAAGCTGTTTCCGCAAACCTCACCCCTCTGCTAGAGGGAATGCGGAGAGAGGGCAAACCATGCCCACATTTGGTGGTACTGCCCCAGGCTACGCCCCTTCTGGTTAGCGATCCTCTACTGGATTAAAGAAATTCACGGTTGTGAAGTACCTAATGACCCATGGTATGTGCTATTCCACTGTACAGGCAACCAGTCGGCCCCTACAAGCATTCAGCGACCCCCCACTTGCTCAATGCAGCCAAATCACTCATCCCTAAAATTCTGGAAGACGAGGACTATACCGTCCCTACGCCATTGGCTAATGAAAGTAGATTATATACATCGAATGGAGGACATGACCCTCACACTTAGAGGGAAAGCCGACCTCGCGAAGCAGATCTGGGCCGGCTGGTTTGCCTTTAAATATTCCACCGCCTATGCGGAAATTATGTCCTAACCTTTGTTTGTTACTACCTTGCACTGAACGATTAATACTTACCTAAACCGGTCCAGGCAGAGCCTCCCTATCCCCCCCCCCTCCCGCTGCTCTCTAATGCTCTACTCTTTCCTTCTATCTCTCCACCCCCCCTACCTCGCTCTCCTCCCATGCCTCCCCTATCTATGTTTTGTTAACCCTCCTGAAATGGGAAGGAAGATATACTCATTGTTTTCTTATATGTTGTACTATGTACATATACCATGCTCTGTATGATCTTCTTTCTTTCTAATAGAAAATGATTAAACAAAAAAAATCATCTTTTTGATTTCATCAAACATTTGGGCAATATTGGGTTTTAGTGCCTTAAAATAAAAAAAAGCTGTGTTTTTTCCTAAAAAAATGGCGTTTGAAAAATATTTTTTTACAGAAAGTTTTCACTAAATGATATATTGTTCAAACATGGCATGGTTATATGTGAAATTTACACCCAAAAATACATTCTGCTGCCTCTCCTGAGTACGGGGATACCACATGTGTGAGACTTTTTGGGAGCCTAACCGTGTACCGGACCCTGAAAACCAAGCACCGGCTTCATGCTTTCTAAGGGCGTACATTTTTGATTTCACTCCTCACTACCTATCACAGTTTTGAAGGCCAAAAAATGCCCAGATAGCACAGAAATGCCCCCAAATTACCCAATTTTGAAAAGTAGACACCCCAAGCTATTTGCTGAGAGGTGTGAAGTATTTTTCCAGATCTCGCTTTTTGTCACAAAGTTTCGAAATTTAAAAAAATAAAAAATAAATACATTTTTTTTCTTTTCTTTCTTAATTTTCAAAAGCAAATGAGAGCTGCAAAATACTCACCATGCCTCTTAGCAAATATCTTGGGGTGTCTACTTTCCAAAATGGGGTCATTTGGGGGGGTGCTATCTGGACATTTTACGCCCTTAGAAATCCTGAAGGTGGTGATTGGTTTTCGGGGGTCCTGTACGCGGCTAGGCTCTCACATGTGGTATCCCCGTACTCAGGAGAAGCAGCAGAATGTATTTTGGGGTGTAATACCACATATAACCATGGCATGTGTGAGCAATATATCATTTAGTGACAACTTTGTGTCATTTTTATTTTTTTTGTCATTTTTCAATCACTGACAAAAAAATAAAATATTCAATGGGCTCAACATGCCTCTCAGCAATTTCCTTGGGGTGTCTACTTTCCAAAATGGGGTAATTCGGGGGGGGGGCGGCTTGTACTGCCCTGCCATTTTAGCACCTCAATAAATGAGATAGGCAGTCATAAACTAACAGCTGCGTAAATTCCAGAAAATGTTCCCTAGTTTGTAGACCCTACAACTTTTGCGCAAACCAATAAATATACGCTTATTGACATTTTTTTTTTTACCAAAGACATGTGGCTGAATACATTTTGGCCTAAATCTATGACTAAAATTGAGTTTATTGGATCTTTCTTATAACAAAAAGTAGAAATTTTTTTTTTTTTCAGTCTTTTTCTGTTTATATCGCAAAAAATAAAAAAATGCAGAGGTGATCAAATACCATCAAAAGAAAGCTCTATTTGTGGGAAAAAAAAAAGGGTTGAAAATTTTGTTTGGGTACAACATTGCATGACCGCGCAATTACCAGTTAAAGCAGCACAGTGCCAAATTGTAAAAAGTGCTCAGGTCATTGAGCAGCCTAATCTTCCGGGGCTGAAGGGGTTAAATATATTGAGGAGGGCTGGAAACGACCCCTCAACATATCTTGATGGGCTGCTGCTGCTGTCAATCAAAGTCAGGTAGCCAATCAGGGGAGAGAGGGGGCGGGGCTCCGTGTCTGAAGGGAGCTTTGACTCGGCTTGGGTGCCCCTAAAACGAGCTGCTTGCTGTGGGGGCACTGAACAGGAAGGAGGGGCTAGGAGCACAGAAGAGGGACCCCAGAAGAGGAGGATCTGGGCTGCTCTGTGCAAATCCACTGCAACAGAGCAGGTAAGTATAACATGTTTGTTATTTTTATAGGAAAAAAAAAAAAAAACAAGACTTTACAGTCACTTTCAGGGGCTAGTTTTCCAAAGACATTAAGAAAATGAAAGCTCAGTTAACTAATCAAATAAAGCAGTGTTCACTTCAATTGTCCAATCATATGTAACCTAAATCCAGATTTCTAAATTTCCGTTGCCTATGACTGAATATTAGAACGTGCACACCTTCACCTTATTCACAAAGTCAATTGAATTTTTCCATTACAAAGTGAACAATCTCTACCCCCTTCATAAATTCACTCTGAATCCAAATCTGAATCACTGACCTGGAGGTAGATTACAAAAGTGATGTCAGATCTGCAGACTTGCTCCAGTCAATGACTCAGAATGTATTGAAGCTTATTGATCAGCATGACAACCCAATAAATAGCCGTTTCCAAGGTAAAGGGCAGTAAAGGCAACGCCCATATTTCTTCACGTAGGCCTCGTTCACACGGGCGTACCTATCAGTACAGTCATGTGAATTGCCATTTTGTGTTCCGTGAATCTGCATGCAGGCAGTCCCAGTCATGTCTATTAGGGCGCAGTGGCTGCACGCACACACAACTTCTGGCATACCTCCCAGCTTTTTGAGATGGGAATGAGGGACACCTACCTTGTTTCCCCGAAAATAAGACCTACCCCGAAAATAAGACCTAGCGTTTTTTTTCCCAGGAAGGCTGTATTATAAGCCCTAGTTTAAAAAGCTTGTAAAATCCTATAATCCAATCTATTACAGTAGTATATAATGTACAATGTGTGTGTTTCTGTAATATAATTGCGGGGAAGAGAAGCGCAGAGCGGTGCTATAACGAAGGTATTTGGCACAATTATATTACCGAAACACACACACTGTACATTATATACTACTGTAATAGAGTTGATTATAGGATTTTACAAGCTTTTTAACTCGGTTCACACTGGGAATTCCTTTCAGGCAAGGAGAGAGAGGGGGGAGAGAAGACAGCACATTACATGGTAAGACCTACCCCAAAAATAAGCCCTACTGTGTCTTTTGTTGCCAAAATTAATATAAGACCTGTGCTTATTTTCGGGGAAACACGGTATCAGCAAAAGTATGCAGGTATAGGACACACCCCTGGCCACACCCCCTTAAAGGAGAATTGTACAAAAAAACAAGATTGGTTAAACCCACAAGTTCTTTTTTTTAACACTACTATTCCTTTATATTGGCTTTTGGCATTTACAAATGCAGCAATTTAGACATCAGATGAAAGGTTTAGCACTGGAAAACACTTTTTAATAGAGCAAAAAGTGCATTTTATATCCAACTATATAGATCAGACTAAAATGAGGGACAAATGAGGAGGAAAGAGGGACAGAGGACATTGTTCCAAATCAGGGATAGTCCCTCAAAATCAGGAGCTATGCTTCTGGTCCCAATTTGACAGCCATGTGTATCCCCAAAGACACACTGCCATCAGGGATATGCCCCCACACCCTCATGCAGGGCCTGTGCTACCACTAGGCAAACTAGGCAGCCGCCTAGGGTGCCCGGCCACTGGTGTTCATACTCTCTTCTCTCTGCAGCAAGCAACTAATTCTCAGCATCAGCAGGCTACCGCTCCATTTGCACATATTGTCAGAGGTGCAGCAGCGGCGGAGGACTGTATCTGTGTCCCAACTCCTTAATGAATGGAAGCAAGTAAACATTCATTGATGGGCACTGGTAGGCTGCATTGATGGGCGCTACTAGGCTGCATTGATGGGCGCTGGTGAGGCTGCATTGATGGGCGCTGGTGAGGCTGCATTGATGGGCGCTGGTGAGGCTGCATTGATGGGCGCTGGTGAGGCTGCGCTGATGGGCGCTGGTGAGGCTGCATTGATGGGCGCTGGTGAGGCTGCATTGATGGGCGCTAGTAGGTGGCATTGATGGGCGCTGGTGAGGCTGCATTGAGGGGCACTAGTAGGCTGCATTGATGGGCGCTGGGGAGGCTGCATTGAAGGGCGCTGGTGAGGCCTCATTTGATAGGCGCTGGTTTTTCATTAAAAATTAGGGGTTTACATGGGCAGGGAAAAGGGGGTGGGGCTAGGGGGGTGGCAAAATGAGGTTTCACCTAGGGTGTCAAAAATCTTTGCACCAGCCCTGCCCTCATGGATGTCAAATTGGGAGCAGCAGCCCTAAGGCTGGCTCCACACTTGAGATGGGCTTCTCTGGTTGTTTTGTGTGATTTTTTGAGAGTTTGCAATGGGGCTTAAGCGTTTTTTCTATTATTTGTAATTTTAGCCACTAAAAAAGAGTTACTAGTGGGAAAAAATGTGGATGGTGGCATCTGTTTGGCTTTTTTTTTATTTAACCCCCACAATCTCTCCATTGCCAGCCTTGTTCAGGAATGCTTGCAGTCAACCATGATGCCATCTAATGCTTGCAAATACCATCTAAAAGCAAAAAAATATATATTTTTCTTTAAAATTTTTAGACATAACTGACATAGTAAACATTTGAAGGTGTTTTCGCAAAATTTGAATGCAAAACTGGAAATACATTTTAACTTCAACTTGAACCCCAAGTTGTTTACTCAGTGTGCCTTAATGGTTAGTGCTTTAATAGTGGTTGTAAACATCAGACATGAAATATGAACAAAGCATATCACTCTATAGTGTGTACTTGTCTCATTTCTCTCTGCTGCCTCCTTCCTCTGCTATCAGCATGAATCAATTCTGACAAGTTTTCCTGACGCCAAGAGAAAAAAGGTGACATGGAAGTTATCTCCAGCTGATTGAAGCCGGGTTAACGCTGCTGCGATTTCAGAGGTGCGCTGTTAGACACTGCATGTGATTTGCACTGCACCACTGTGCAAATCACATACGATGTCTGTGCGATGCGAATTCAGCCATACAGATTGTATGGCTGAATTTGCATCGCATTCGGACCAAAGTCATGCAGGACCCTTTTTTTGGTCTGCACCAGAATCAGATTGCATGGTTGTGACTTGATTCCTGCCCGAATTGACAGTTTGCAATGCGATATGCGAACCGATATGGCTGTGTCAATAACTTTGTATTGACACCCGCAATGGTTAGCATATGGCAGTGTAAACTTCCTGTGAGTTGTATGCGATGCGGGAACCTGTACTGGATTTGCCCTGGTTATCGCATCGCAGGAATGTAAACTAAGTCTCACAGCCTCAGCTCTGCTGCTGTGTGCTGTGTGAAGGGGGGGCGTGTCTCTTCCCTCCAATCAGCTCCTCTCACTGAGCTCTGCAGTGTGTGATTTCACCTCTCCGCCCTCCTTTTTTTCTGGAAGCTCAGACAAGCTTTATAAATTCTGGCCTTTGAATGGCTGTTGAGAAGAGTCTACTGCTAATAAACAGGTACAACTTATGTAGGGGGATTTGTTTCATCTCTGTGTATCACCTGAGGCCAGTCATTTCACTGGGTATATGGAAGGGTTTACAACAACTTTAAGGAGATTTCCCTTGACTTCTCATCCCAGAGAAACAATGGACAATCGAAGTGAATCCCAACAAAATTAAGGGAAATACCATCCTTGTGCCTGGAATAGGTGTCAATGGTCACCTGCTCTGACAGAGTGAATCTCTCATCTGATAGCAGAAGAACCTAAAAGAAGCAATATGGGCTCCTTTACACTTGCTTTGGCTTTAGCACACATTAACGGCTAGTTTACACTTGCTTCAAAACAAGGCTTTGGACAGGCTTTATTATAGCCCTCTGAACGCCAGTCAAAGCTCCTGTCACTAAATAAAATGGTTAGCTTACAGTCCTGTTTACACCTTGCTTTTTCTTTGCTTTGGCTTTGCTTCAAAAATGATATCCCATGTAGCTTTAGTGGTGCTTCAAAGCGTCTTCAAAGCCTCCATAGAAGTCTATGGCAAAGCTCGCTCGAAGTCCCAAAAAGCCTCACAAAGCTCCACCAAAGCCCCACCAAAGCCTCATCAAAGCCCCACCAAAGCTTCACAAAAGCCTCAAAGCCCCACCAAAGCCTCATCAAAACCCCACCAAAGCTCCACCAAAGCCTCAAAGTCCCACCAAAGCCTCATCAAAGCCCCACCAAAGCCTCATCAAAGCCCCACCAAAGCCTCATCAAAACCCCACCAAAGCCTCATCAAAACCCCACCAAAGCCTCATCAAAACCCCACCAAAGCCTCATCAAAACCCCACCAAAGCCTCATCAAAATCCCACCAAAGCCTCATCAAAATCCCACCAAAGCCTCATCAAAGTCCCACCAAAGCCTCATCAAAGCCCCATCAAAGCCCCACCAAAGCCTCATCAAAGCCCCACCAAAGCTTTATCGAAGCCCCACTAAAGCCTCATCGAAGCACCAAGCAAAAGCAAAGTGTAAACAGGACTGTAAGCTAACCATTTTATTTAGTGACAGGAGCTTTGACTGGCATTCAGAGAGCTTTAACAAAGCCTATGCGAAGCCTTGTTTTGAAACAAGTGTAAACTAGCCCTAAGGGTGCTTTCATACTGTCCTGCTGCGGTTTGGCCACGGCGTGGGTGCAGCGCAGTGTACCCGTGGTTTTAATACTGGTTATTCCTGCCTTTCCATAGACTTCTATTATGTCCCGCGTTTTGTGAAACGCACCAAAGATGCAGCTTGCAGGACTTTTCATTAAATGCAGCAAAAACACAGGACTTAATAGACATCTATCAGAAAGTGTGGGTAACCTGCACAATAAAAACGCAGTTACACTGTGGACAAAACCGCAGCCGGGCAGTATGAAAGCGCCCTAATTCTTATGCCGCATACACACGAACGGAATTTCCATCGGAAAAATTTGCTGATCTTTCAACCGTCAAGAACGCAGTGACGTACAGCACTACAACGAGTCGAGAAAATGAAGTTCAATGCTTCCGAGCATGCGTCGAATTGTTTCCGAGCATGCGTAGGAATTTTGTGCGTCAGAATTGCTACAGACAATCAGAATTTCCGATCAAAACTTTTTCCGACCGAAAAATTGAGAACATGCTCTCAATCTTTTGCTGCCTGGAATTCAGCCAGCAAAAGTCAGATGGAGCATACACTTTTGCTGGCGGAATTTCCTCTAGTGTTTACGGGGCATTATTCTACCCTATCCCAAATTAAAAAAAATATTTTGTCTATAGACTCTTTAGCAAACTCTTCTTATGTAACAAAGTGTGCTTGATGTACTTTTCTGTAACAATGCAATATATGGGCCCCATGTTTTTGTGGTGCTTGTGCAGTCAGCAGACAGAGGCTAAATTCTTTCCTTCACATTTCCTGCTCTCTACCTGAAGTTTTACGACATTTCATTCTCCTGGCCTCATTACTCTGCCCCTTTGTGCCTGGTTAGAAATGGACTGTAGCCAGGCCCGTAAAGTAAAACGTGCGCACAAACATCTCAGCTGCCAGGAAAACATGCAGAGTCTGCTGCTAATGTGGGTGTAATAATGAGAGCAGGAGACCACAGCTCATAGGCGGCTTTGTGGGTCACAGCTCTGCTCTTTCCTCTCCATAAGACACGCTGCTTCTCGGAGATCGAATGATTTTATATGGGGGTTAACATACCTCACTCCTACACATTGGGTGATGTAGAAGGAGGATGGAAGGATGTTGTCTTGGAACGTATCCAAAGGGGAGGCCTGCCAAATACCAGCACATGCAATGTGCTAAACCTACCCACATTGTTTTAGCCTTAAGCCTCGTACACATGATCGGATTTTCCGATGGGAAATGTGTGATGACATGCTGTTGGCGGAAAATCCGACCGTTTGTATGCTCCATATGCTCCTTTAGACAATTGTTGTCGGGTTTACCACGGACAAATGTTGGATGGCAGGTTTTAAAATTTTACGAGGAGAAATGTCTGTTGTCGGATTTTCCACGTGTGTGTACACAAGTCCGTCGTACAAAAGTCCAAAGTACAAACACGCATGCTTGGAAGCAAGGACGAGCTGGAAGCGGTCGGTCTTGTAAACTATCGTTCGTAATGGAGAATTAACATTCGTGACGCGGCAAATTATGAAATCTCTCAATGCAGCGCATTCTCTTCCCTTCTTTATAATGGTATAATAATGAAGCTGTTTTGCTGATGATACTGATGGAGTTATTGCAAACTAATTTATAAAAGGCTTTTTTTTCTAGCGATATGAAGAATAATATTATTATGTTTTTTATTTTTATTTGGGCAAGTTACCACAACACCATGACCTGTGTAGCCTATATAAAACCCCCAGGCTGATACAGCCCATAATACGCTTTACTTAACCTAAAATGATAGACCACACCATGTTTTGGAGTAAATGGCCGACAACGGCCTTTTATTAAACATAACTCCAATTTTTAAATATATAAATAACATAAACACATAAACCATAATGATAATAAATTATCAACACATAACACAACTGTAAACAATCAGTTACCCTATTTGTTGGTCAGTGACGTAGCTAGTACCAAAAACGGCATATATATAAATAACTGCATAAATATATATGAACACCAGGGGGCACTGCGGGATTAACCGAACCAACTGGCCTCCACTTGTACCGCCCGGAGACAACCCTTTCCCACAGTGCAACAAGAGTAATCACCAAAATAAATTTGGTGTACTACCGGATGGGCCATCTACTGATGAGCCCCCCACAAACCGGAGGGGCCATCTACTGATGAGCCCCTCACACACCGGAGGGGCCATCTAATGATGAGCCCCCCACACACTTACCAACTACGTCACTGCTGCCGTCACTGACCAACAAACCAAGACACCGCCATAGCCTGAAAGGGTGACACCTTACCCTTGATGGCACCTCCAAACCCGCAGGGCCGACTGTATCCCCTCCTGTAAACCACAGGTCGATGCCCACATCCGTCAGGTGTACCCCGTTTCTCCTAAGATAGAGACCTACATTCGTCTCCAGTTCCCTGTGACGGACAACTAACCCCCCTTGCCAAGCCAAGAATCTCCCCACCACTTTGTTCACCCTGATCCTTGCCTTGTTGATCCTAAACACTGACCGAGCCATCCGCCATGATGTTCTGGCCACCATGTCGGACCATATCAGTATCGTGTTCGGGAAATTAACCTTCAGATAGATTAAATCATTTTTTATATCCGAAATCAGGTCTCTGACCGTTCGGACCCCCAGGTCGTTGCCGCCTGCATGAATTACCAGGACTGCAGGCGGCCCATGTAACCATGCGAAGCGCTCAACTTCTGGGACCACCTTGCCCCACAACATGCCTGGTCTACCCAGCCACCTTATGTCCGCTTCCCGTCTAGAGATCCCCAACTGCCGCCCACCTGGTCCCGCGTCCCCTCTCCGAGCGCCCCAACACACGTATGAATGTCCGATAATCCAGACAAGGCGCGGTAGCACTGCATCTGAAATGACAAACATAGTGTAAAAGGTTGCCCTTCCCCTTAAGACCAACACGAAAACCAGGTAAATCATACAATTTCCCAAAGTTCAACTATCTTATATCTCTATTTTTTCTTTTTCTTTTTTTTTTTTTTTTTATTCCCAAGCCAACTGCAATCTCTGCGATTCCCATCTCCCCATCCGTCGCACATCCGCCTCATCCAGCCCACACCTGGCGGCCTCAGTAGCCGCCCCGATGCAGAAGGAGTGTGAGGCGTAGGCGGAACTCTCCATCCCCATTCTTCGTAAACATTTTCTAAGAACCGCAACAAACTGGAACCTTGACAAATTGGATCCATCTTCGTGAACCAGAAAAGGGGTCCCCCAACCTGGCCTTAGCCGCATAAAATTCTTAACCACCCGAACCGGACACATTGAACAACCCTCTACCGCGTACAATGCCACTTGAACACCCACCCCTTTTTGGTCTGTTTTTGACCTCCGCAAACGTACTGACACCCTGTCCTCCCAGACCACCACATCCTCCAACAATAGCCCACCAGACCTCTGTTTTGACGGGCTCACCAACTCCCCGATGCGAAACGCTCCAAAAAACGCCAACGAAAAAGCGGCTAAAAACAACGATCGCTCATATTCCTCCTTACAGACCGACACCAGTTGCACCCCTAACTCCAGCAGGTTCGCAAAAGTGATAGGCCGCCTACTATCCCCCGTCTTGCGTTCCCTCTTGTATCCTTTAATGGCCTGCTTTACCCAAAATTCCTTCGTCCAGTCCACCCTCCCTTGTACCTTAAACAAAAAGGCCAGTCCTGCCATCTTCTTCTCAATGGATGACACTGACTGACCATTCTCCATGTGTCTGGATACGAAGCACAACACCAGTAGGCGACCTTCTGACCCATACTCACCCACACCTGCTTCCTTCAGAAACTCACCCCATTTGCTCCACACCTTCTGGTACGCTGCCCACGTTGCCACACTTACCGACCTCTGTATCCATCTGGCGGCTACCCTAGTGCCAACTCCCACATCCAGCCCGGGCAGGGGACGCCCACTGTCTGAGCTTCTGGCGCCAGTTCACTGAACTTGTCCCACTGGAACCGAGACAAAGAATCAGCCAATGTGTTTTCCACCCGGGGAATGTGAACTGCGTATAGCAAGACATTCAACTTCAGGCAACGTAACACTAATGCATAAGCCTAATAACAGGTCGTGACGATCCCGGCATGTTATTAATGATCTGCACCACCCCCATGTTGTCGCAATTCAAACTTAGTTTTAAATTCCGGCAGGACTCACCCCACAATTCCAGCGCTAGCACTACCGGAAAAAGTTCCAACAGTACTAAATTCCGCAGAAAACCCGCTTCCACCCATGTCTTAGGCCAGGGTTCCGCACTCCAGCTGCCCTGAAAATAAGCCCCATACCCTGTAGATCCAGCGGCGTCTGTCACCAACTCCACGTCGAAGTTGCTCACAGGGCCCGACATCCAAACTGACCTACCATTGAAGTCCATCAAAAACTGATACCGTACCTGCAGGTCCTCCCTATGCTCCTTCCCGAGCCGAATGTAATGGGTGGGGGCCTTCACCCCCCCTGTTGCAGCTGACATCCAGCGACAAAATATCCTCCCCATAGGAATGATCCTGAACGCAAAGTTCAGTTTTCCCAGCAGGGATTGCAACGTACGCAGTTGCACCTTCTTCCGCCCGTGTATCTCCCTGATTTCCTTTTGCAAATCCCTGAGCTTCTCTTCCGGTAACCTGCATTCCATAGCCATGGAATCAATCACTATACCCAAGAAGCTCAGTTCCGTCCGTGGGCCCTCCGTTTTATCAGCTGCCAAAGGCACCTGAAACCTCTCCGCAATGTGCTGCAACGTGGACAAAAGTATCGCACACACATTGGAAGACAGAGGACCCACGCAGAGAAAATCATCCAAATAATGGATGACGGATTCAATGGCAGTGACGTCCCGCACGACCCCTTCTAAAAAGGAGCTGAAAGCCTCAAACACGGCACATGATATCGAGAAGCCCATGGGCAAACATCTATCCACATAAAACTTTTCCTGCCAACAACAACCCAGCAACTTAAAACTATCGGGATGCACTGGCAATAGCTGAAACGCTGATTCAACGTCCGACTTTGCCATCAATGCCCCTTTCCCATACCTCCTCACCCACCTGACTGCTGCATCAAAGGACGTGTATGAAACCGTACAGGCTTCCGGATCAATAAAATCATTTACCGAACCCCCTTTGGGAAACGATAAGTGATGGATCAACCGAAACTTGTTCGGTTCCTTTTTGGGGACCACTCCCAGTGGGGACACCACCAGATCGACTAACGGTTTCGTCTCAAACAGCCCCGCCATGCGACCCAAAGACACCTCTTTTGCTAATTTTTCCGATACCACCCCTGGGTGTTGAAGTGCTGATCTTAAATTATTGGCCATAGGGGGAATAATCTGCAGCGCGCAAGGAATTTGAAACCCATACTTAAACCCATCCCCAATTAACACTGCCATCGCCCTATCCGGGTACCTTTTTAGAAAAGGCTGCATCCTTTCCCCCCTCACTGGCGTCGTCCCTCTTGTTTGCAGCATCTCCGGCACGTTTTCCTTTTTTGAAGCACCTGGCGTAAGTATGCGCTCCCCCGCACCCTGAACACTCGTGTTTAAATTTACAGGTGTTCCCAAATTTACATGAACCCTCATTGAATTGCCAGCACACTCCCCACTTTTTCCCGGCCGGCGATCCCGAGGAGTTACTACCTCCGGCCCCCCCATGAAATGGCTGTGCTGGTGTTTTTGCTGACGCCATCAACCTCATCCAAAGACTAATGTCTTTGTGATCCCAACGTGGGACGAACCGCCCTGCGTTGTAGGAATTGTTTGTCATACCGGAGCCACGCCGTGCCTCCATAAATCCTATGGGCCTCCCCTATGGCATCCATGTAGCAAAACAACGCCGAACAATGTTTGGGGTTCTTTTCGCCGCTCACCCCCGCTAATATGGCAAACGCCTGCAGCCAATTGGCAAATGTCCTAGGAATCAAGCGGTATCTACGTTTTTTCCTCGTCCTCCTTAGTATCGTCTGGTTTCACCCTATCTAAATTAAATTTTTCCAAGGGCAACAAGGAGAAAATCTCCACGTATTCGCCCTTCCAAATCTTTTCCCTTGTCTCCTGCTTCAGGTGAGCCCCCAGCGGTCCTTCAAAGCAGACATAAACCTCTCCTCTTGCCGCATCCGCCAGGCGCACAATGTCCGCCCTAGCCGCGGGCTCCGCCGCCTTTTCCGAATTACTCACCTTCTCCAACGGCTCAGCCGCCCCCGCGGCCCTCGTGCCTTCCATGGCTGACGCACCCACCCCTCCTGACACTTCCCCAGCCTCCGCAATTAACCTCCCCGGGGTTGGGTGTCCCCGTTCCAAACGGCCCACCAAAGCCTGCAGTCCCTCCAACAATTCCTGTATCTCCCCGGACCCACTAACGGTCTCACTCCTGGCCCGTGGTTGGTCTACAACTGCCAACGACGGGGCTGGAGGCGTAGCCCTACCCCCTCCCCCAGATATCACACCCAATAAATTTTGCAATGCAGAAGAAAATGCCAGGTTATCAGAAGACTTACCAGGCTGCCTGGGCGCTCCACCTACAGCCGAAGCGACGGACTCCACCGGTGCCTGCGGACGACTGGGTTCCACCTCCTCCTCGGGCAGTTCACCCTCTGACCTGCTCATGTCCTCCTGTGGTGCAAAAAACGGCAATCCCCCTGGGGAGGGACTCCTGGATGGTGTAAGCCTCTGTGCCCCAGTATTGATGTCTGATGCCATACCCCCCCCCCTCCCCCTGCCCCCCCCGGATCCCTGCAGTTGGGCCGGTCCTGGCACCACTCCTGCCCCGTGACTCCCTTCTCAATCCGCCAGGTGGTGTCCGCCTACCCGCCGTGAGGCCTGCCCCGCTGCCCGCCGGTCCAGCTCCAGCCATTGCCCCCCTATGCCTTCTGCCCCCCCCCCTAACAGACACCCCCAGCAGCTCTGAACGAGCTGCTGGGGGTGTCTGTCCCGAGGCCCTCCTGGATACCTGATCTTCTTGCCTGGCTGCCCCTCTCCTGCTGGCATTCCTGCGTCCCCTCGGCTCGTTCAGAGCTGCTGGGGGGGGGGCACCAGAGCCGATGCTCCAGCCAATCGATCCCTGCTCCTGTCCCTGGACAATGGCGTGGGTTTAGCTTTAGCTAGGTCGGCCGCCATCTTGGATGTGACAAAACGAGGAGCAGAGTAAAAAACCTGCCTCCTCGTGTCTCTTTCTCCCGACTGACCCCCTACGGCCACGCCCCCTGTATATACGGCCTCGCCCCCCTGCCGCTATTAGCCTGCCTAACTCGGCCACACCCCCCAGCAATGCTCCCTGTGTGTAATAGACACACAGTCATGCCCGGCCCTCCTCTACCATTCCCCTGCTGTCCATTTCCGATCCGGCCCTCTCTTTATCCCATAGTTTTTAAGATTAAAGATACAACTATGTTGGTGTCCCTTGTTAATTTTACATTGTATTTTTTTAAATGTAACTGCCTAATCCCAAACTGTCATTTGAAGTAAAACACATAGCCAAGTATAAGACCCGGTTCACACAGGGGCGACTTGTATACAGAAGTCATTTTGCAAGCCGCCGCTGAAGTCGTGTGCAGGTTGCCTCTGTGAGTCACGCTGCAAGTCGTGCTGCCCCTGTGTGAACCGGCTCTTATTCTCCACAATATTTTTATTGTGCATTAAAAAAAAAAAAAAATTAGACATGCTATCTGCCAATAGAACTTAACCAAAAAGTGCATTCTATGCATCCAAAAATATAGAAAATATACCAAATCAAATCATTATTATTCAACCAAAAAATAAAAAAAAAGCCTCATGCATGTGTCCTGCCTTTTAATATAGGGGG
This sequence comes from Lithobates sylvaticus, assembly GCA_028564925.1. Lineage (NCBI taxonomy): Eukaryota > Metazoa > Chordata > Amphibia > Anura > Ranidae > Lithobates > Lithobates sylvaticus. The sequence goes on along the minus strand of CM053028.1, from coordinate 135,316,872 downwards.
TCAACAATGCCAAGAGTTGGTGAAAGCAGGGGTCCGTCATCCAGAGATAATTTCGAAAATCATCTGGATTATTCTCCTGGAGCTCCCGCAGCAAAGGCATATGACATAATTGGTCACGATTAATAAAGCACGATTAATAAAGCAACCAATTTTTGGTCCAAGAACTCCTCTTCCTGTTCCTGGACTGGACTTGGGTCAAAGCAATAACTCCAAGTCCAATAATAAATAACACGTTATCTCCTCCGATTCCGCAACATGTCTGGTTGACGAACGGCCGTTCAGAAACAAACTGAAAAGTGCAAACTGAAAAGCGGCGCAAAATTAAAGCGCGAATCAACACTCACCAAACGTCTACTAAGACGAAATTAGCAGAAGGAGCCCAAAGGGTGGCGCCAAAGATCTGAAAAAACACATAGTACGTCACTACATTCGTGTTTGTTGGCTGACAATTCCTTGCCGTTTGTATGCAAGACAAAAGTCTGAGGTTTTGTCTGCGGAAAATCCAATCGATTTAGACAAAAGTCAGACAAATACGAGGCTTTAGAGGACAAATCATGGTGAAAATCCTCCTCCAGCAAATTGGTCCAAGTTGGGCAAATTAATTTGATGCATATTACTTGACAACTGTGCATCCTTTAAACTACTGCTAATGAATGCGGTATTAAACACAAAAATATAATATATTGCAGTAAGTCAGATTTTTTTCTCAACTTTCTTTAACCACTTCAATACTAGGCACTTAGACACCTTCCCGCCCAGACCAATTTTCAGCTTTCAGCGCTGTCGCACTTTGAATGACAATTGCGTGGTCATACAACACTGTACCCAAACAAATTTTTTATCATTTTGTTCCCACAAATAGAGCTTTCTTTTGGTGGTATTTGATCACCTCTGCGATTTTTATTTTTTGCGCAACAAATAAAAAAGACCAAAAATTTTGAAAAAAAAAAAACAAGTTTTTCTTTGTTTCTGTTAAATTTTTTGTAAATAAGTACATTTTCTTCTTCAATGATGGGCACTGATATGGCTGCACTGACGGGCACTGATAAGGCGGCACTGATGGGCACCGATGAGGTGGCACCAATGAGGTGGTACTGATGAGGTGGCACTGACGGCCACTGATGATGGGCACTGATAGGTGGCACTGATAGGTGGCACTGATGGGCACTGATAGGTGGCACTGGTATGTGGCACTGATGGGCACTCATAGGCGGCACTGATGGGCACTCATAGGCGGCACTGATGGGCACTCATAGGCGGCACTGATGGGCACTCATAGGCGGCACTGATGGGTACTTATGGGTGGCACGGATAGGTGGCATGGATGGGCACTGATGGGCACTGATAGGTGGGCACTGCTGGACACTGCTGGGTGGCACTGATTACACTGATGGGTGGCACTGATAACACTGGGTGGCATTGCTGGGTGATGGGTGGCACTGATTGCTACTTGATGGTGCCAGCCAGTGCCCATTTGTGGGCACTGACTGGCACAGATTGGGCATCATTTGCACATGTGGATGGGCAGGGGGTACATACCTGGCCATCCACATGTTGCCCACTTCCCTGGGGATCCTAGTGGAGTCCCTGGTGGTCCAGTGTGGGCATCTGAGGGGGGTCTGCGCTGATAAACAATCAGCGCAGACCCCCCTGTCAGGAGAGCCGCCGATCGGCTCTCCTCTACTCGCGTCTGCAGACGCGAGTGAGGAAAAGCCGATCACCGGCTTTTCCTGTTGACATCGTGATCAGCCGTGATTGGACACGGCTGATCACGTGGTAAAGAGCCTCCGCCGGAGGCTCTTTACCGAGATCAGTGTAGCGGTGTGTCAGACTGACACACCGCGCCACCGATCGCAGCGATGCGCGCCCCCACGGGCGCGCGGCGGCATGTTATCCTGAAGGACGTCATATGACGCCCAGTCAGGATAACGGAACCACTTCCCGGACGTCAATATGCTATTGACCGGGCGGGAAGTGGTTAACCACTTTCCATCCAAGCCAATTCTGTTACTTTACATGTCACTCCCGGTTTCCAGGGTTACAGAGAGAGAGGAACGACGTCAGTTCGTCTCTCTTTGTACAGGGCAGCCATCACTACTGGCCACATCGCTCCCGGGCACTGCGGTAGAGCCCGGGAGAGGCAGCGGCGGGAGGGACCCCCCTCCACCACCTGCAGAAGTGATCGAATGGCTAATTAGCCAGACTCGGATCACTTCTACCTGTTAGAGAATTGCGGCTGAAAAGATACATACCAGAATTATGCCTGTAGGTGCAGCATCATTATGGTATAACCACTGAATCCATGGATGTCCTCCCAGCAGGAAGTTGTGAACAGACCAAGCTGCCCAGCAAAAGCCTCAGTTAGAGGGTTGAGACAAACCATTTAAAGTGGTTGTAAACCCTTACATATACCCAGGGAACACAGAGATGAAACATATCCTCCTATATAGTTGTACCTGTTTATCTGCAGTCTCCTCTTCTCTACAACCATTCAAAGTGCACAATTTATAAAGCTTGTCTGAGCTATCAACATGGATCAGTGAGCTGAAATGACACACTGCAGAGCTCAGTAAGGAGAGATCTGATTGGAGGGAAGGGACACACCCCCTCACAGCCCACAGGAATAGAGCTAAGGCTGTCAATCAGCTGGAACTCTCTCCCGGTCACCATTTTTCTCTTGGTGTCAGGAAAACTTGTCAGAAGTAATTCATGCTGATAACAGTTACAACCTTTTGTGCCACCTGCCCCACCCTATTATATTGTAATCTCTTCTGAGCAGGGCCCTCTTAATCCTCTTGTATTTTATTGTATTGTAACTGTATTGTCTCCCTTTTATATGTAAAGTGCTGCGTAAACTGTTGGCGCTATATAAATCCTGTGTAATACTAATAATAATAATAAGAATAATGATAATAATAATGATAATATTACTCATATCAATAATTATTATAATAATTAATATTATAATAATTAATTAACATAATAATTATTATGTAGAGCTGACATTTCTGCCAGGCAATGTTAACCTATTGACAATGCTATAAATTGGTATTTGGCACCATCTAGTGGCCTAAATGCAGAAAGAACTTTGTCTATTCTCTGTTTGAGGAACATAGAGAAATGTTACAGGAAGTGACTCATTGTTTACAAGGACTTACCTACCCACAATGCCAAGTAACCTACCCATGAACATTCAGTACTGAAAGTCATGCTGGGTAGGATATAAAAGGACACACGTGGCCATTTTCTTTCTCTGGATGCGTGGCCTGCCTGCAAGGATCTGTGAGGATGTGTTCCACAGAGCGCGGCCTGCACCAACTGCGGAGTAGAACAACCAGCGATTCTGCCCTACACCTGTGTGCTGAAGAGACAGTGTGACCGGATCGGGAAGGATCCAGAGAACCTGATGGAGCCATTCGGAGGGTCCCGGTCATCTTGTGGAACAGAAGAAGCGTTCTGGCTTAAAGCAAGACTGAGACAACCGGAGTGGAGGTTTCCTACTCTTCCAGGCCTGGTTGGGTGAGAGGGCTGCCGCTCATAATTCTTAACGCACTTTTACACACTTAGACTCAGACCACAGTGTTGCTGGGACCTGTAGTCCTGCAGAGGAGGTTTCGCACTATTAGACTGAGTTCAAGCAGGCCTCAAGCCTATACTCCACTGAGAACTGACACTGTGTGATTTGGAGACAACTACACCAGAGGCAGTTATAAGTGTGCTACATCACAAGAACAGTTTCAATACTCATTCTACACTATTCTTTGTTTGTTAAACCCTTTGGATTACAATTACTTCAAAACAATAGCTAGCAGAAGACAGAAGACCAAAGACTACATCTTTTATTGTAAGACGTTACGTTCAATCACAATAAGAAAGGACTGCATTATAAAGCAGCTCCTTAGCCATTGTATTGTGTGGAGTTGTTCATTTAGCATTTCTGTGTTTGTTACAGTGTGCTGGAAGTGGGAAGGTGCCCAGAACCAAGACACTGTCACTGAGCATTGGTCCCACTTGGAGACACGCTTAGAGGTGTTAGCCAAACAAACCTTTTATACTGAGGAAGTTGTGACTATTCATTGCATTGCTGCATTACGTTTGTGTAGCGGTGCAGTTATTATAACCACTGTTCATACCTGTTCTAGTAAAATTCTTGTGTTTATGCTTAATATTCTTTAGTAAACTCAGGGCCGGATTCCCCACAAGGCCACCGAGGCCAGGCCTCGGGGCGGCAGTGGTGACAGGGGCGGCCTGTGCTACTCATGAATTGGGGTCCTGATGACGGCTTTGCAGAGTGCGAGGCTGTATTCCCGATCTAGCCAGCAGTGAGGGAGCGGGGCCGGGAGATCCACTGACGCGCTGACTCCGCCCCATGTAGCCTGTATGCTCAGAAAAGAACAGCTGTAGTTAGAGCAGTGATCTGAGTGGGCACGTCAGTGGAGCTCCTGGCCCCGCCCCCTCTATACTGGCTGGGGAATACAGAGGTCTGGGGCAGGGTCAGAAGCTCCACTGATGCGCCCACTCCGATCACTGCTCTAACTACAGCCGCTCTGTTCCGAGTGGAGCTGCCGACCCCTCCCCCTCTCTGCCGGCCCCTCCCCCTCTCTGCTAGCTAGCGCACGAATACAGCCTCCTGTGTCCTCTGTGCACTCTCTCTGCAAAGCTGTCATTGGGACTCGTTGAAGCACCTGCCCACTGGATTATCCATTATATGACTGCATTCACTCTGCTTTTGTGAATAGCCATTTGGCTTTGGTTTTTAAATTTATTAAACAGTGATTTTATATACTGCACTTAGTTTGGCGCACCTGGCCTTTTTTTTTCTGGTAATCTCATGCAGTATATCCGCAGTCTCCTGTAATCTTGTGCAGTATGTCCACAGTCTCTGATAATCTCATGCAGTATATCTGCAGTCTCTTATAATCTTGTGCAGTATGTCCGCAGTCTCTGATAATCTCATGCAGTATATCCGCAGTCTCTGATAATCTCATGCAGTATATCTGCAGTCTCTTATAATCTTGTGCAGTATGTCCGCAGTCTCTGATAATCTCATGCAGTATATCCGCAGTCTCTGATAATCTCATGCAGTATATCTGCAGTCTCTGATAATCTTGTGCAGTATGTCCGCAGTCTCTGATAATCTCATGCAGTATGTCCGCAGTCTCTGATAATCTCATGCAGTATGTCCGCAGTCTCTGATAATCTCATGCAGTATGTCCGCAGTCTCTGATAATCTTGTGCAGTATGTCCGCAGTCTCTGATAATCTTGTGCAGTATATCCACAGTCTCTGGTAATCTCCTGCAATATGTCTGCACTCTCTGACCCTCTCCTGTAGTATGTGTATTAACCACTTGCCGACCGGCGCACGACGATATACGTCGACAGAATGGCACGTACAGGCAGGAGGGCGTATATATAAGTCCCTCCTTTAGCCTGTCCGTGTCATCGGGAGCGCGCCGGGAGCGGCGCTCTCCCACGCCGGTCGGGACCCCCGTGAGTCCGATCGCGGTCCCCGCGGACTCGATCGCCGCGGGGACCCCCGCGATCGTCTCACGGGGCGGCTGAACGGGGGGAGATGCCGAGATAAACAGCATCTCCCCGTTCTGCCTAGCAACTAGTGACGCCGATCTCTGCTCCCTGTGATTGGAGCAGAGATCAGCATTCACTAGCTGACAGCCACGCCCCCCCCACAGTAAAAAACATACCCCTAGGCATACTTAACTCTTACACTGCCCCCTTGTGGTTAACCCCTTCACTGCCAGTGTCATTTATACAGAAATCAATGCATTTAAATGCATTAATTGCTGTAAAAATGACAATGGTCCCAAAAATGTGTCAAAAATGTCCGATGTGTCCACCATAATGTCGCAGTCACAAAAAAAAAAAAAAAATCGCAGATCTCCACCATTACTAATAAAAAAAAAAATTATTAATAAAAATGCTATAAAACTATCCCCTATCTTGTAAACGCTATAACTTCTGCGCAAACCGATCAATAATCGCTTATTGCGATTTTTTTAACCAAAAATATGTAGAAGAATACGTATCGGCCTAAACTGAGGAAAAAAAAAGTTTTTTTATATATTTTTTGGGGATATTTATTATAGCAAAAAATAAAAAATAATGCATTTTTTTCAAAATTGTCGCTCTACTTTTTTTTATAGCGCAAAAAATAAAAACCGCAGGGGCGATCAAATACCACCAAAAGAAAGCTCTATTTGTGGGAAAAAAAGGACGTCAATTTTGTTTGGGAGCCACGTCGCACGACCGCGCAATTGTCAGTTAAAGCGACGCAGTGCCGAATCGCAAAAAGGGGCCTGGTCCTTTGGCTGCAAATTGGTCCGGTCTGAAAGTGGTTAATGTGCCGCTTTACTTGCTGAATGAATGAATGAATGAATAACTTGTATAGCGCTACAATGCGAACTGAATCGCCTCAAGGCGCTGTATTGACATTTGGTTGTCGAGCTTCTAGAAGAGGTGGGTCTTGAGTTTCTTCCTGAAGGCCTGATGGTTTTCTTCCATGCGAATGTCGGTTGGTAGAGCGTTCCATAGCCGTGGACCTTGGACAGCGAATCTCCGTTCCCCCTTTGATTTGTAGCGGGATTTGGGAATGAGGAGAAGATTTTGATTAGCCGATCGAAGACTGCGATTCGGTATGTAGTGTTTTATTTTCTCGCGAAGGTATTGCGGGGCGTTTCCATGTGCGCATTTGTGGGTGAGGCAGAGGGTCTTGAATGCGACCCGACTCCTTACATTTAGCCAATGTAGGTTCCTCAGGGAAGGGGAGATGGATTCCCAGGGTTTTTTTCCTGTTATCAGCCTTGCCGCTGTGTTTTGGATAAGTTGTAAGCGCGCAAGTTGATATTGGGGTAACCCTATGTAGAGGGAGTTAGCATAGTCGAGTCGAGAATTGATGATCGTTCCAACTACCACTGCTTTGTCCTCTTTTGGAATGAAGGGGAGGAGTCTGCGTAGCAGGCGGAGCAGATGGTGAGAACCACTGACCACTGCTCCTATTTGGGCATCCATTGACATTTCTGAGTCAAAAATGACTCCGAGACTCTTAGCCTTGGTCCTTGGGGCGATGGTCTGTCCAAAGATGGTAGGAGGTGTCCAAGGGATCTTGGTTCGGGGGTTATGATTTGCATGTAGAATAAGAAGTTCTGTTTTTGATTCATTAAGTTTGAGGGAGCTGGCAGTCATCCAGTCGTCTATCATAGTGAGGCATTTTCCTAATTGCTGATGATGGTCTTTTTGTCCGGTGATACGAAAATATAATTGAGTGTCGTCGGCGTATGAGTGGAAGCAGAGGTCTGATCTTCTGATGATTTTGAGGAGTGGGCGAATGTATATATTGAAGAGGACTGGCGACAAGGGTGATCCTTGAGGGACTCCACAGGAGATTGCCCGGGTTTCAGAGGTGAAACCTCCTAGTTTCACTGTCTGAGAGCGATTTCCTAGGAAGGATGCAAACCATTGCAGATCTGAGCCAGTGACTCCTGCTACTTCTGTGAGGCGGATGAGTAGAGTATTGTGGTCCACAGTATCAAACGCTGCACTGAGGTCCAATAGTACCAGGAGACATGAATCTCCGTCATCCACTGCTTCGAGGGCATCGTCCCATATCTTCAGGAGTGCGGTTTCTGTCCCATGCTCAATTATTTGGGATTGCTCCACTGCTCAGTGAGTGGTAATGATGTGCATTAACCCAGGGCTGGTGCAAGGATCTTTGACACCCTAGGCGAAACCTAATTTTGCCCCCCCCCCCCCCCCCCCGGCTGCGCCCCTGACTCCACTTTACCCTGCCGTTGCTACACATGTGACCTATCTGACCCCTACACTGACCCCCTGACAGACACATACACCGATCCACCTGACTCCTACTTCCCGCACTACTCACATTACACTGATCTACCTGATAATTACACTAACCTACCTGGAACCTACACTAACACATGCACTGACCCCTACACTGACACATGCACTGACCCCCTACATTGATCCCTACACTGACCCCTACACTGATCTACCTGATAATTACACTAACCTACCTGGAACCTACACTGACACATGCACTGACCCCTACACTGACACATGCACTGACCCCTACACTGACCCCTACACTGACACATGCACTGACCCCTACACTGACCCCTACACTGACACCTACACTGACCCCTACACTGACACCTACACTGACCCCTACACTGACACCTACACTGACACCTACACTGACACCTACACTGACACCTACACTGACACCTACACTGACACCTACTTCCTGCACTACTCACACACAAACCCCCTCCATACAGCTCAATGTAGATCGGGGAGGATCCATCCTCCTCCTTACCTCTGCTCTTTGTACCTCCGCTCCACGATGTCCCCGCCGGGGCCAGGCCAGCGCTGTACACCCGCTCCACGATGTCCCCGCCGGGGCCAGGCCAGCGCCGTACACCCGCTCCACGATGTCCCCACCGGGGCCAGGCCAGCGCCATCCACCCGCTCCATGATGTCCCCGCCGGGAGGTCAGCTGACAGACGCTGCACCTCTCAATGCTCCTATCTCCGCCGAGCCCCGCCCCGCCGCTGCACACTCACACAGCGCCGCTCCAGGGGGACAGGCTGGAGCAAAGGAGTCCCGGAGCGGCGCTGTGAGTTACATCTGACCTGTGTGAGGAGATGTGACACAGCCCAGCGGGGCGCTCAGTGGGACACATGGGGGATTGGTGGCAGATTTGGAGAGCTGAGCTCAAACAGGACAGAGGCCGTGGTTGCGCCCTAGGTGGTAGTGCGCCCTAGGCGGCTGCCTACTTCGCCTAGTGGTAGCACCGGCCCTGCATTAACCTATAGCAACCAGACTGACCAGTTTAGCTTTACTTGCCATTGAGTCAGAATTTTTAAATACTTTGTCCTACGAAGATATTATTGATGAGTTTGCCAAAAGAAAAGTTAGAACTAAAAGTTTGTAGGGAGTTTCCTACTGCTATAATCTTTAAAAGGCACTTTCTGCATTACCGAGTATTTTCAGTCTGTACAATTAAAGCCATTTTTTTTTCAGTGTTCTCGTGTGTGGAGATATGTTTTTAATTGATCTATTGTAGCAGTCATCGATACAGGACGAATGGTGGTGGTGGTGTGTGTGTGTGTGTGGGGGGGCGGCATTGAAGGACCCGACCTTGGGGCGGCAAAGGGAGTAAATCTGGACCTGAGCAAACTTATTCTAATATTTACTTATAAAACAGTGAGTTTGTGTTATTGCAAGCATGGAACCCAAAGTGTCAGAGTTAAGGGTAGTCTCGAATGTCTGGGATGGCCAGTGGGAAAATGAACAACTTTGCAGCTCCCAAGGGAGTAGTGCGCTACAATTATAATATCAATCATATTAATAATTAACATTATTATGTAAGCTCTTCTGAGCAGGGCCCTCTTAATCCTCTTGTATTTTCTTGTATTATAACTGTATTGTCTCCCTTTTATATTGTAAAGCGCTGCTTAAACTGTTGGCGCTATATAAATCCTGTAAAATAATAATATTATTATTATTATTATTATTATTAACAGAGAAACAAGAAAGTACACTTTGTGCTCGGGACACACTATAGAGGGGTATGCTTTGTTCATATTTCATGTCTCCTTTCCAATGTGGCCTTCTGGGAGAGACACAGGTCTAAGAAGATGGCAGGACCATTCAGAAAGTGCAGTGCATAAACAAAAAAAGAGCGACAAATTTGAAAAAAAAAATCAATATTTTTAACTTTTTGCTATAATATCCCCAAAAAAATATAAAAAAATTTTTTTTTTTTCCCTCCGTTTAGGCCTATACATATGCTTTTACATATTTTCGTTTAAAAAAAAAAAATCGCAATAAGCGTTTATTGATTGGTTTTCCCAAAAGTTATAGCGTCTACAAAATAGGGGATAGTTTTATTGCTTATTTATTAATAATTTATTTTACTAGTAATGGCGACGATCAGCGATGTTTATCGTGACTGCGACATTATGGCAGACACTTTTGACACATTTTTTGGGACCATTGTCATTTATACAGCAATCAGTGCTATACAAATGCACTGATTCCTGTGTAAATGACACTGGCAGTGAAGGAGTTAACCACTGGGGCGTGGCTATGTGTGACACGTCACTGATCACCGATCCCGATTACAGAGAGCAGAGATCAGTGACAGTGTCACTAGGCAGAACTGGCAGATGCTTGTTTACATTAGCATCTCCCCATTCTTCCTCACTCGTGATCCTACTCACGGAGCTTGCCGCGTCCGCCTGCAGGCCGCCTCTTAAAGAACAACGTACAGGTACGTTAGTTTGTCTGTACGTGCCATTCTGCCACAGTATATCTGCGTGAGGTGGTCGGCAAGCTGTTAACACTGACAGGGGTGCTTACAATGGTCAGCTTTTATTCATTTATGTAATACATTGACTTCAAAAGGAAGCAACCTATGCTGTAACTGCTTAAAAACTGTTAACTGGAGTTCAGCTTTAATTTGTTAGTCCAATCTACAGCTACTAGTACATCTTCCCTCCCCTTCCCCCAGACTGACAGGTGAAAAAAGAAACTGAAAAAAGAAAACAAATGCAGCCACCACATCTAATGATTGGTAAGCTGAAATATTGATTTACTAAAAGAGTTGATCATGTTCACTTTTAAAGTACATTTTTACATTTTGGTGAATGGAATGAAACAAATAGAAAATTCACAGTGCAAAGAGAACCCAATCATATACAAGAAAAATGTACCGTATATACTCGAGTATAAGTCGAGATTTTCAGCCCTTTTTTTAAGGCTGAAAGTCCCCTTCTCGGCTTATACTCGAGTCAGTGCCGTCTGCCTACATGAACAGCTTGTCATGTAGACAGATGGCACTGTGCAAAAGCCGCGCCGCCTCCTCCCGCCCGTCCGTGATAGGCGGACACTAATTTTCCCAGCAGTACAGTGTTCCGCCTATCACGGATGTTCTGTCATTCTCATCTCATGGACGAGGATGAGAGAATGTCCGTGATAGGCGGAACACTGCACACTGACTGCTGGGAAAACCGAGTGTTCCTCCTATCACGGACGAGGAGGAGGCGCGGCTTTCAAACCTGTAATGGCGCCTGGCGCCTCAGCGTGTACGCTGATCGCCAGGACAACCGGACAGCGGCCCCCGAGGGACAACGGACAGCGGCCCCGAGGGACACGGGACAGCAGCCCCCGAGGGACACGGGACAGCGGGACACCGGATCGATCGGCACAGGTAGGCTGCACTGGGGACACGGGGGGTTGTATAGGACACAGGGGACACGCAGATGGGCATTTGCTGACACTCTTTTCCACTTACAGTAGCTGCTCCATTTCCCCCCCTCGGCTAATACACGGGTCAATAACTTTTCCCAGTTTTTTTGTGGTAAATCAGGGGCCTCGGCTTATATTCGGGACGGCCTATACTCGAGTATATACAGTAACAAAAAATGGAAAATTCCTATCAAAATACTTACCGTAATTTTCCTTTCCTGATGGACTCCATGGCAGCAACGTGTGGGTTTAGTCCCGCCTCCATTACCCTATAGGACACTACTCCCATAAATCTTTGCTCCCTGCCCACGGCCGTGTTCGATAACTAGACTACTCCAGCCATTTTGGAGGGAACTCCTGCTGCCATGGAGTCCATCAGGAAAAGAAAATTACGGTAAGTATTTTGATAGGAATTTTCCATTTTCCTGACAGACTCCATGGCAGCAACGTGTGGGAAATAACTCGCCCAATAAAACACACTTGGGTGGGCAAAATGCTGAACAGAAAAGATTTATTTAACGCTGTCAACCGACAGGACTTTTAAACCAAATTTAACAGAAGTTAAGGATGCAGGTTCAACACAGTAATGGGTCATAAACGTATGTATTGAAGACCAAGACGCTGCCTTGCAGATTACTTCCGGCGCCACGTGACGCGAGGCTGCCCATGATGTGGAAAGACTCCTGGTGGAATGTGCCGTCACTGCCTCAGGAGGAGCCAAGCCCTTCTCTCTGTAAGCCCACTGGATGGCTTGGACCACCCACGCAGCAATGGATCTAACAGAAGCTTTAGAGCCCTTATTCTTTCCATGAAACAGAACGAAGAGGGAGTCAGTTTGACGAAATGAAGCTGTAACATCCAGATATTCTTTTAGTGTAGCACCCATGTCAAGAGGATGTGGATCCGAACCTCCCTCAGACATGAAGGTAGGAAGAGTGATTTCCTGGTTTTCATGGAAAACAGTGGTTACTTTGGGATTTGATCCCAGCATTGGAATGAGGACCACTCTATCCGGGAAGAAGGTGAGGAAAGGTTAGCCTAGCGACTGAATCTCTGAAATTCTCTTTGCCGACGTTATGGCCACCAGAAAAGAGGTTTTAAGTGTTAGTTCCTTAACTGAAAGTGATCTGTTGAGTTGAGTAAAGAAATCCAACACCAGAGGGAGGTCCCATTTTGGAAACCTGGGTTTCCTCTGCGGCCTAAGCCTGACTGCACCTTTGAAAAACTGTTGAACCAAAGGATGATTGGCCCACGTGATTCCAGAAAATGCTGAAATAGCAGAAACTTGTACACGCAGGGAACTAACAGAAAGTGAGATATCCAATCCTGTTTGAAGGAAGCTTAACACATCCTGAACTGCCAATGTATTGCAGGAACTAGACCTGGAAGCCATGTGACTGGTAAACTTTGCCCAGATCCTTTCGTACACCCGATTGGTACTACCTCTTCTTGCACTAAGGAGAGTGGGAATAACCTCTAATGGACAGCCTGACGCTTCCAGCCTTCCCCTCTCAAAGACCAGGCCCTTAGGTGCAGGTGATCCGGACAGGGATGTAACCTCGAACCCTGGGACAAGAGGTCTGGTCTGGATGGCAACGGAACCGGATCCTTGACACTGAGGAGTGTCAGAAGCGGAAACCAAGGCCTGTTGGGCCAGTAAGGAATTACTGCAATTACCTCTGCCATTTCCGACCTGAGTCTCTTCAGGAACTGAAGGATGATCGGGATTGGAGGAAAGGCATACGCCTTGAGGAACCACCATTTCTCCGTTAGGGCATCTACCCCGTAGGCTTGCGGATCTCTGTACCTTGAATAGTATTTTGTTATTTTCTTGTTGCATGGGGAGGCAAACAGGTCGACCTCTGGGGAGATCCCCAATGTTAGAATCCAATCGAATACCTCCTCGTGGAGAGACCACTCGTTGTTGTCTAGAGATATTCGGGAGAGGAAGTCTGCCTGGACGTTCTGAATACCTGGAACATAAGTCGCTGTCAGATCCTTCAGGTTCTTCTGAGCCCAAGACATGATCGGTTCCACTTCTTGGAGAAGGGAAAGACTTCGGGTGCCCCCTTGCCTTCTGATGTATGCCACTGCTGTGGTATTGTCCAGTCTGAGTTGGACCGAGGCCCCTGGGATCAGGTGACGAAAAGCCAGAAGGGAAGGCCGCCCTCAATTCCAGGACATTTGACACTGTCCTTCTGGAGGGAGGATCCCAAGTGCCCTGGGCAGTGGGCCCCCCATCCCCTGTTGCTGGCATCTGATGTTATAGTTACCCATGGGATGGGACGGATGGAATGGCAGTTGCAAAGGTTCTCCCGTTGTAGCCACCATAGAAAGGAGTTTTTCATGGATGAAGTAATCCGAATCGCCTGGGCTTTGTTGCCTGTCCATTGCTGAAGGAAGCCCTTCTGAAAAGGCCTCATCCTCCACTGCGCCAATCTCACCATCGGGATTGTTGCAACCATGGTGCCTATAATTCTCAGGCACTGGAGAGCATGAAGGTAGGAAGCCATAAGAGCTGGACGGATTCTGTCCCTTACCACTGAGATCTTTTCCTCTGGTAGGGAGATAGTGCCACTGACTGTGTCGAACAGAGCCCCTAAGAATAGTAGGGTTTGTGATGGGGTCAGTTGGCTCTTCTCCAGATTCAGTATCCACTCAAACTCCTGTAGAGTGGAGATAACTTGCCGTCTGTGAATTAGAAGCTGTTCTTTGTCTTGTGCCAGTAGTAGAAGGTCGTCTAAATAGTGATGTAGACGAATTCCCCTGGTTCTCAGAAGAGCTACCACTGCCAACAGAGTTTTTGAAAACACACGCGGAGAAGTTGATAGCCTGAAGGGAAGGCACGTGAATTGAAAATGGAGCTTGCCTACTGCGAAGGAATTGTTGATAGTTTTCGGCAATGGGAACGTGAAAATAGGCGTCTTTGAGATCTATGGAGATCATCCAATCTCCTGGTTGGACGGAATGTTGTATTGTGGACAGTGTTTCCATTTTGAACCTTTCCTTTTTTATGAAGGTGTTTAGATGGGTCAGGTCTATGACCGGCCTCCAGGCCCCGCTTTTTTTCTGGACCAAAAAGAGGGGAGAGTAGATCCCCCTGCCTCGCTGGTCGTCCGGAACATGGATAACAGCGCCTTGAACCAATAAAGATTTTATGCAAGTCAGAAGGCTTTGCCTTTTTTCTTCTGTAGTCGGAAGGGAAGTAGGGACCCACCTGAGCCTGGGGGCTTCCCTGAAGGTCCAAGCATGACCCGAGGAGACCGTATTGATGGTCCAAAAGTCTTGGATCGAAGCCACCCAGACATGACGAAAGTGGAAAAGCCGAGCCCCCACCTGACCTGTCTGAGCGGGCCCAACCTCAAAAGGATTTGGTCGGCTCCCTCTCTCCTTTGGAATCACTTTTCGCTGTCTTCTTAAAAGACGATTGTCTTGATTTCCAGGATATGGAAAATTCCCGGCCAGGTCTGTAACTGCGAGCTTCCCTAGCTCTTTCCTGGTACTGCCTTTTTGGGAAAGATCTTCTTTGACCTTGGGGTCGACGATCTTGGGGAAGGAACCCCAACTTCCCACCAGTGGCCCGGGTAATCGCCTCGTCCAACTTGTTCCCGAACAGGGAGGACCCTTCAAAGGGGATACGACACCAGACTTGTTTTGAGGCTGGGTCGGCTAACCAGGGGCGGAGCCACAGCGCCCATTTGGCAGTGACAGACGAAAGCATTACCCGAGCTGTCAGGCGTATGATGTCAATAGAGGCTTCCCCAAGAAAAGCCGACGCAAGCCTCAATTCTTGAATAGGCGAGCATCTAGCTGTATCATCCGAGATGCCTCTCAGTGTCTCATCTACACTGTCAGTCCACACTTCCATCGCTTTAGGCAAAGCAGCTAGGGCAAGAGCTGGCTTACAGGCCATGCCTGCTGTTAGGTACACCCTCTTCAGGTCTGCATCAATTCGACGGTCTAACACGTCTTTAAAGGACACTGTGTCCTCTAAAGGGAGAGTCACATGCTTCACCAACCTCATGACTGCTGCATCTACCAAGGGAGCAGACTCCAAGTGCTTCACTTCTTCCTCCTTGAAGGGATAGAGTTTTGAGATTTTGGAAAGCATGGAATTTTTCTTCTCCACCTTGCCCCACTCGTCCGTGACGATTTCGCCAAGCTCTGCAATAAAAGGAAAATTAACACGCTCTTTCTTTAATTGTTTAAAGAATTTCCTTTGTTTGGGAGCAGCTTCTACTGGGTCTTCCCAATTAAGTGTTTCTCTGATAGCCTTAACCAAGGGTGGGAGCAGAGCAAAATCAAAGCCCACAGGAGGGCTATCTTCCTCTGAGTCACTGTCAGATATGGCAACCGAAAGGTGGCTCTGAACCGAGGACTCCCAGGTATCTTGCAACTGGGTCTCCCTTACTGGAGAACAAGACTGCTCCGCTGGAGGTGTATGGGAATGATCATCCATGTTCCTGAGCGACTCCTTCACAACCCTCTCCACCAGGGATTTAAGATGTTGATCCGGATCTCCTCTTTCTTTGGAAGCTTTGGAAAAACAAAGGTCGCATAAGGATCTTCCTGGGGGAGCTTGACTTCTGCATCCCCAGCAGGAATTGGTAGAGCGACTGGAGTGAGAGCGCTCTTCACTACGGTGTCCTGATTTAGAAGAGGAACCACCATGTTTGGATTTGGAAGAGGATTGCCGGTTTTGCGACTTGGAGGAGTCGCTTCCTCTATGAGAGCTGCGATGTGTATCTGATCTAGAAGGGCTGAGGAAAAAACAAAAGACAAAGACCACACACAAAACAAAACATCAGGCAATAGATAAGCAATCAGGCACACACCCTTCCCTAATTACCAGACCATCAGGAAAATACATATTCCCAATACCTTTTTTGAGAGGGCTGGCCACAGACAGGCAGTGGTGAATCCATGTCCTCAGCGATATCCATCTGAACTGAGAATGACAAGAGATCAATGCAAGGGACAGGAAGATTCCTCTGACTGGTCCCAGAAAGCCACTTACCAGTAGCTGCAACACAGGAGCCTGGGGAAGTCACTGGGATAACCTGCAATCATTCCCAAAGCTTGCAGGCTATTTCCCCAGTTTAAATAGCATGCCCCTGTGACGTCATTGCCGTCCCAATGCGCATGCGCGAATAGCGGCAAATCGCCGCTATCGCTCATGCGCGAACCAAGCCTCGCTCTCGTACCGCGCTCGCGCATGCACAGAACGCCCGAAAAACGAAAGCGGAAGTGATACGGCGGCTGCAACGCAGGAGGAACCAGCCGCCATGCCTGAAAAAACAAACACACATGCTACAAACAAACAAACAACAAATGGAACCGCACAGGAGATAACAAAAACTGCTGCCATGAAAAGAAATATCGATACTCTCACCACTCCACCACGATCGACCAGGCCGAAGGTAAGACCGGACTTCTCCAGGGCAAAAACGGGTCACCTGCTAGTACCTGGCTGTCTGACCAATGCGCAGCCTGCCTGCCAGTGGCTAGGATAAGGGCTTCTTCCACTGCCCACTCCATACCCTGCTAATAGCTAGGGCTTAGCGGAGCCATGCGACTTTCCCATCCAGAGTCGCAGATCGGCCAATCGGGATCGTGGGGAAACTATCTTCAGGTAGAAAGACCACCAACTAGGTCCTTCGGAGGAGGACAAAAAAAGAACACGGCCGTGGGCAGGGAGCAAAGATTTATGGGAGTAGTGTCCTATAGGGTAATGGAGGCGGGACTAAACCCACACGTTGCTGCCATGGAGTCTGTCAGGAAACAGGATTTTTTTTTGTATGCAGATAATTAAAGTCAGCACAGCTTTATCTCATTCGAAAGGATAAGTGAATTTTCTCTTTGCTAAAGTAATTTTTCACTTAGCTTAGTGAATGAGATAATGATGACTTCAATCATCCAATCATGTCCACAGAAGCCATGATTTCCGTACACTGCACAAATGATGGCCAATTAGTCTGAAAGCTTTATGCAGTGGAATAAATGGCCCTATATTAGGATATATTTGCACTATGCACCAACAGATCTGGAAGTGCATTTGACTAAATGGGGTATAAAGGCAGTGGCGGTGCGTCCATAAGGGCGCAGGGGCGCTGCCCCCTTTCTCCTGCCACCCCCTCTAGCACCAATAGATAGATTCATGCAATGCACAAATCTATCTATGGCCGCCAATGCCACCCCCTATTCAGGAACCCGACCCATTTTTGGGCGCAGGGCGCCTAAATTACAGCGACAGGGGTGGTTTTGAAGCACCTGATTAGAGCCATAGGCTCTAATAGGCGTCAAAAAAGGTGACCTGCGAGCGCCATGCTGGGCACTCACAGGTCACTCAGCTGTGTTAGAAAAGTGAATGAATATTCGCTTTCCTAACACTAAACCGCCTCTCCGCCAATCAGGTGCTCGGATTTGTTACCCATCACCTGATTGGCTGAAACAACAGGCGCTGTGATTGGATGCCAGGCGGAGGATGGGATAAGACATTGAGGAGCTGTCCCACCAAGACAGGTAAGTGCAGACGCTGGGCTGGCAGGGGGGCACACTGGCAGAATTTGATATGGCACAGTGGCTGCGTTTGATGGGGCACAGTGGAAGCAATTGATGGGCACAGTGGCGGCAATTGATGGGCACAGTGGCGGCAATTGATGGGCACAAGTGGCTGCATTTGATGGGCACAAGTGGCTGCATATGATGGGCACAGTGGCTGCATATGATGGGCACAAGTGGCTGCATATGATGGGCACAAGTGGCTGCATTTGATGGGCACAGTGGCTGCGTTTGATGGGCACAGTGGCTGCGTTTGATGGGCACAGTGGCTGCGTTTGATGGGCACAGTGGCTGCGTTTGATGGGCACAATGGCTGCATATGATAGGCACAAGTCGCTGCATATGATGGTGCACAGTGGCTGCATATGATGGGGCACAGTGGCTGCATATGATGGTCACAGTGGCTGCATATGATGGTCACAGTGGCTGCGTTTGATGGGCACAGTGGCTGCGTTTGATGGGCACAATGGCTGCAATTAATGGGCACAGTGAGACTGCAATTGATAGGCACAGTGAGGCTGCAATTGATGGGCACAGTCTAAAACCGCCTTTGATGTAAAGGGACAGTTTTAGTTGCTATGGACAATCTTCAGTTTTCAGGCAGAAAGAACAGTATTTATAATATAAAACTGCAGGCAGGGCACTGGACAAACCACTAGGGACAAAATGGATTTGAAATGATTTCATACAGTAATGTAATCTGTAAGATTACAGTGTACTGTATATGTATTGTGTGTTTTACTTTTTGAATTTGGCGGCGTTCTCCGTCCCCGTGCATTGCACCGCTCGCAGGGGAACAGAGCTCGGCACTGTGATAGATCGAGCGGGGGACGGCTCGCACACAGTGCGGGGAGGACATTGCAGGATCCTGGGGATAAGGTAAGTAAGCTGTACCTTGATCCTGCGATGTGATCCCGAGTGTGGCTCGGGGTTACCAATTTTGGTGCTGAAAATCCACCCTGAGCCACACTCGGGAATACCGCCAGGGAGGTTAAATTATTAGTCAAGCCCATCTAAATCTGCTAGTGCATCTAATGCCGCGTACACACGTGCGGACTTTTGCCGGCGGACCTAGTCCAGCGGACAATCCCGCGGGACTTTCCAGCTAGGTCCGCTGGACTTTCCGAGCGTGTGGACTTGCCCACACACGCACGGACTTCTCCAGCGGATAATCCGCCGGCCAAAAGTCTGCGGGACTTTTGAAAATGAACGGACTTGCCCACACACGGAGCAGTCCGTTCATTTCGAACGTAACTTCAGGTTACGTAGCTAGCGTAGGCAGTAAATGCCGCCGCGCTAGCTCCGCAAGCTGGCATGGATTTAAAGGGAATCCCCACGCCGAAAAAACGGCGTGGGGGTTCCCCCCAAATCCAAGTCAGACCCTCATCCGAGCACGCAGCCTGGCAGGCCAGGAAAGGGGTGGGGACGAATGAGCGCCCCCCCCCTCCTGAGCCGTACCAGGCCGCGTGCCCTCAACATGGGGGGTGCCCTGGGGAAAGGGGGGCCGTGCGGCCCCCCCACCCCAAAGCACCTTGTCCCCATGTTGATGAGGACAAGGGCCTCTTCCCGACAACCCTGGCCGTTGGTTGTCGGGGTCTGCGGGCGGGGGCTTATCGGAATCTGGGAGCCCCCTTTAATAAGGGGGGCCCCCAGATACCGGCCCCCCACCCTATGTGAATGAGTATGGGGTACGATGTACCCCTACCCATTCACCTAAGGTGTAAAATGTAAAGTACAAAAACACACACACTTTTGAAAAAATATTTTATTGCACTGCTCCGGGGGTCTTCTTCCGTCTTGGGGGTCTTCTCGCCGGACTCCTCCGCTCTCTTCTGCTCTTTTACCTAGCTCTTTCACGAGCGGGGGGAGTCCGGCTACCTTCTTCGTCGTCGCCGCCGTCGTCTGGGGGTCTCGATCCGCCTTCGGGGGTCTTCCGGGGGTCTCTTCTGTTCTTGCGGCGGTCGTCGTCTTCCGCGCCGCCGGCGCCGCCTTCTTCTTCTTCTTGTCCTTCTTGTTCTTCTTCTTCTTCCGATGTTGACCCGTCGCTGTCTCTGCCCGGAATGCCTGTGCCGCTCTGCGCTCGGACTTATATAGGGACATGGGGGACAGGGTCACATGTTCATGTCACATGGTGACCCCGCCCCCTTGCGATGTCACAGTCCCAGCATCCTCCGGGACTGTGAAAACACAAGGGGGCGGGGTCACCATGTGACATGTGCATGTGACCCTGTCCCCATGCCCCTATATAAGTCCAAGCGCAGAGCGGCACAGGCATTCCGGGCAGAGAGAGCGTCGGGTCAACATCGGAAGAAGAAGAACAAGAAGAAGGACAAGAAGAAGAAGAAGGCGGAAGACGACGACCGCCGCAAGAACAGAAGAGACCCCCGGAAGACGGAAGGCGGAAGACGACGACCGCCGCAAGAACAGAAGAGACCCCCGGAAGACCCCCGAAGGCGGATCGAGACCCCCAGACGACGGCGGCGACGACGAAGAAGGTAGCCGGACTCCCCCCGCTCGTGAAAGAGCTAGGTAAAAGAGCAGAAGAGAGCGGAGGAGTCCGGCGAGAAGACCCCCAAGACGGAAGAAGACCCCCGGAGCAGTGCAATAAAATATTTTTTCAAAAGTGTGTGTGTGTTTTTGTACTTTACATTTTACACCTTAGGTGAATGGGTAGGGGTACATCGTACCCCATACTCATTCACATAGGGTGGGGGGCCGGAATCTGGGG
The DNA here is from genome assembly GCA_028564925.1 of Lithobates sylvaticus. Classification (NCBI taxonomy): domain Eukaryota; kingdom Metazoa; phylum Chordata; class Amphibia; order Anura; family Ranidae; genus Lithobates; species Lithobates sylvaticus. The sequence continues at coordinate 135,296,296 of CM053028.1, read as the reverse complement.
GCCCCCTTATTAAAGGGTGCTCCCAGATTCCGATAAGCCCCCGCCCGCAGACCCCGACAACCAACGGCCAGGGTTGTCGGGAAGAGGCCCTTGTCCTCATCAACATGGGACAAGGTGCTTTGGGGTGGGGGGGCCGCACGGCCCCCCTTTCCCCAGGGCACCCCCCATGTTGAGGGCACGCGGCCTGGTACGGCTCAGGAGGGGGGGGGGGCGCTCGTTCGTCCCCACCCCTTTCCTGGTCTGCCAGGCTGCGTGCTCGGATGAGGGTCTGACATGGATTTGGGGGGAACCCCCGCGCCGTTTTTTCGGCGTGGGGATTCCCTTTAAATCCATGCCAGGTCACGGAGCTAGCGCGGCGGCAGTAACTGCCTACGCTAGCTACGTAACCTGAAGTCACGTGCTAAATGAACGGACTTGCCGATGAGCGGCAAGTCCGTTCATTTCAAAAGTCCCGCGGACTTGCCCACTAACGGCGGGATTGGCAGTCCAGCGGATAATTTTAAAACAAAACTTAAAACTTTGGTCCGCCGGACTTTGGCGCCAAAAAGTCCGCCGGCGCCCACACACGAGGGGATTATCCGCTGGACTTCAGTCCAGAGGATAATCCCGCGGGATTGTCCCTTCGTGTGTACGCGGCATAACACTATCCTGTCTACTGATGGGCAATGCTGCTGTCCAAGGGTGGTTATGTTGCTCCTCCATAGATACAGAGGAGGAGTAAATGTAGCAACCCTAAGGCAGGAGGTATGTTACTGGATGATCACCACATAAAAATAAAGGAAAAATAGCCTGATAGTGAAAACAAATGCAGCCACCACATCCAATGGTTTATAAGATGCAATAGATTAAATGTATGTTTTGAGGTTTAGCTACACTTTGAAGCTCCATTCACACTTGTGCGACTTGTCATGCAACTTTGAACACAAAGTCGCAGCCCATTGTTTTCAATGGCACCCGTTCAGATCAGTGCAACTTAAAGTCGCATTGACCTGTACTGCATTGATGTGACTTTTGATGCGACTTGGTGCCAGAGAGTGTAAAGTCGGATCAAAGTCACATCAACGTTGAGCTCCAAAGTCGCACTGGAAATTGTGCGACTTTGGAGTCGCACAAGTGTGAATGGAGCCTAAAGTTTAAAAAAGCATATGCTTCAAGTTTCATTTTTCACCTTTTTCTTTCTGTGTCTTTAACATTCTGTGCACATTTAGTCCACATAAATATCTTATAATCATTCCAGAGATCCCCTTCTGCATTCATTCCTTTATGCATGTGTATACAAAACATTCTGCTCTCTCAATATCTCCCTTTGTAGCCACCCATTCAGATGCACTGAGATCAGAGAGTGTAAATGACAACGAGTGATGAACATGAGTGAAAGAACACATCCCCAGCGACCCTTTAGATGAGCATCTTCCTCTCTGCTGGCCACTGGAAGGTGCAGACTTTAGCAGTGCTCATCAGTTGCTTGATTACTGTTCCAGAAGAAGCTCTGATATAATGTAATCAAGCAACTGATGAGCAGACTGCATAAAAAAAAAAAAAAACACACATACTCCCCTCTATACTGCAGCATCGCTGTGATGCTGCAGCTGTCCCCTGTCAGCTCTAAGCCTGATAACTAAGTGATCACATGACCGCTGGTTGCTCAGTTCTCAATCTTCTTGGAGCAGAAACTAGTGTCTGACAGTCACCGCTCTCCATACTGCCCCTCCAGCGCTCACTGGAGCACCATGCTGGAGAGGGGAGAGTGCAGTTGACACATACTGAGGAAACATACTGAGGCAGCTGAGTGAATCCCAACAATATGGCTCTGTGATGTCAGCTGACAGCGGGCTCTAGCATACTGTCGACTGATTCTCGGTCACAGGAGTGCAAAAGTAAGTGCACTCCTGTAATCCAGAAGTATGATCAAGAAATATTTGGCCATACTTTTCTATTAGGTCTACACCATCCAGTAGCCAGCTCCCTCCCTGAAACATGTATGTCTATAAGGTGTCCAGAGATGTGTTCTTTCACATTTGCAATCTGCTGGCTGCAATGAAGAGCCACAAAAACAGCAATTGCAATGGACTAAGGATATGCACACATTTTTAAAGTAATCAAAATATTCCAACAATATTATTATTTTGGGTCAATGATTTTTTCTCTTTAATCATACTTAGGCCCCTTTCACACTGGGGCGTTTTTCAGGCGGTACAGCGCTAAAAATAGCGCCTGTATACCGCCTGAAAAAATCCGGCCCCTTTAACTCCAGTGTGAAAGCCGGCGGGCTTTCACACTGGAGCGGTGCGCTAGTAGGACGGTCAAAAAAGTCCTGCTAGCAGCATCTTTGGAGCGGTATAGGAGCGGTGTGTTCACCGCTCCTATACCGCTCCTTCCCATTGATTAGAATGGGACACCGCGGTGATACCGCGGCAATACCTCCGCAAAGCGCCGCTACGGCGGCGCTCTGCTGGGGGTCTTTAACCCTTTTTCGGCCGCTCGCGGGGGTAAAACCGCACCGCGAGCGGCCGAAAACCGCGGCTAAAACGACGGTTAAGCAGCGCTAAATATAGCGCTGCTTTACCGTCACCGCGGCTCCCCGCCCCAGTGTGAAAGGGGCCTTAATGTAATGAATGCAACTTCAGTAGTCCTTTAAAAAGCACCCATTTATCCAAGCTATTATTACAAAATAACACTATTGACAAAACACACTGTCTGTTGACATTAGGCTGTGCTTGAGGTCATTTCGCTATGACCGGTAATACTGATCAAAGTGCATATAGAGATATGACTGCAATGAGAGCCCTGGGAGCTATTATAAGAAGAAAGAAAATCATTTCCTATTATAGAATATAAATGCATTTGCAGTTTATTTTGTATTATTTACTAACAATTAAATTAATCATAATAAAATTAATATGACCTAAGGCTTTCTTTACAGGAGTGACTTTTCAGGGCCGGAATTAACCTTGTTTCTTCCCTAGACCAGCTAATGTGTGCTGCCTCCATTCAACACATACACGACTACACGACACACAGAACCAAAACTAATATCAACACTTACCATAATATAACCAAAGTAATTTATTTATAAACAGACAACAAAAGTACCATACTAACTCAAGCAGAAACATTTCCACAAAGGCCATCAGTAGAGTATTGACGCATCCAGAAACATGTCTGCAGAGACACAATCTGTTCCATACTACCAACCATGACCAAGTACCACATAGCTACATTTCTGAGCTGCCCAGCTATACACTCCCACCCCTTTACCTTACCCAGTAATGGAGACCACACCGTGCTGGAGTGTAAAATGGCCGTAGCAGACCCTTTATTAAATAATAAAATATATAAATAACTTTATAAATAACTTTTATAAACAAATAAACAATCCAATAAACAAAATCAAGAACACGTGACGTAGGCCTATAGCAGGGCATTACCCCCCCCCCCCCCACCCAAATTACCATAAACAACAACTCGTGCACTGCGGTCATCTCAACTGTAAATAGGCCTCAAGCTGACACACTAGCTCAGAGACAAAACTATTCCCGCAGTGCAGTCATCCACCATATTCCCTACATCACTTATAAGGAATATACCAAACGGGCCCATATCTCCAATGGGTCCCGCATCAAGTTTTCTGTGGGGAGGGGGTTTCTTCTCTATGCCTACGTCAGCCAACATCCGCCAACGCTACGACATCCAATGTACCTGTAACAACACTGTTAAATACCTGTGAAAAGAAATCAGATTAAAACAAAAGGGCGGGAGGGCGGGAACTTTCCAACTCTCAGAATGATCTTGGGGAGGACTGTCCCTCCCCTTCCTGTTGCCCAGCTCCACCCCACTGAAAATCCTTAAACGGCCATACACAAAAATGGCATGTTGACTTTATTCATGCCAGCCCTGCGCTGATCACTTTGTTCATAGCTGCGGGCTGTTCTGGAACACACCAACAGAGACCCAATCAGTATTGTACAGACACATCCAGAAACACATCATCAGAGACACAATCAGTATTGTACAGACACTGTAAGGAAACCGTGCTCACGGCGCGCACTGGTGCGCATGCCCCCGCACATGGGACTAAAAGAGCCAGCAAAGATCGGCAAACGCTTGCACAGGGGACCACAGATGCCTGTGCGCACCTATGCGTGCGCTCGTTAGCGCTAATTGGTGCCAGTTACCCTATTTAAGAGGGACTCCAACAACAGTCCAGTGCTGACTGGTCATTCAGCTTAGTCCCTGTTACCCTGAAACCTGCACTATCTGTCTGATTACCCGTTGCTGACCTCGGCTCCCGTTGACCCTGCTTGGACCCTGCTTTGAACTCTGCTATACCTGATCTTTGGTTCCTGATCCCGGCTTCCCGTTTGACCCGTCTCTGCCTGATGTTATGGTACCCTGCCACCTGCCTGTTGACGAACCCGGCTTCCCCTCTGACCAGTCTCTGCCTGATGTTCCGGTACCCTGGCCTGTTGACTAACCCGGCTATTCCTGTGACCTTGCTTAGGCACCCTGCTCGGCTCATAGTTACTGCCCGAGTGTCTGCAACCACAGTCCTGCTACCAGCTGCGACTTCGTGCTCTGCAACCACAGTCCTGCTACTAGCTGCGACTTCCTGCTCTGCAACCACAGTCCTGCTACCAGCTGCAACTTCCTGCTCTGCAACCACAGTCCTGCGACTAGCTGCGACATCCTGCTTCAGGATTCCGGGCTTCTATCTGCAGGCACTCCTGTGCCTCCTGTCCCTTGGCTCCTTCGGTTCCACTCTCAGCGGGACCTGGGCTGGAGATACAAAAGAGGCCGACCTCGTCATTTCAGTCTCCTCTCAGGTACGTGACAGTACCAGTTAGCCAGCAATGGAGTCTGAAAGGTAGGTCTCTCTGTTGTCAACCCTCAGCCAGACTGTTATCGCACTCTCCCATGTAGTGCAAGGGTTGCACATGGACTTCACCCGCATCCTTAACCAACTGCAGGATACTTCCTGCTTAACTCAAACCGGACTTACCTTCCCGAACCCAGGGTAAGTTTACCTGAACGGTTTTCTGGGGACCGTAAAAAATACAGAACTTTTCAGAACGCCTGTGAACTATATTTTTCATTGTTGCCTCGTACATTTCCTACCGAGGAAGTGAAGGTGGGATTCCTCATTACGTATTGATAGAATAACCTCAGGCTTGGGCATTTCAGCTTCAGGAACAACATGACCCTATCTTGGCTTCAGCCAATTCCTTTTTCGTTGCCTTGGCTCAGTTATATGCCGACCCTTTCCGTCGCCAGACAGCAGAGACTTCACTGAGTCATTTACAACAAGGCTCCAGGCCGGTAGAGGACTATGTCTCAGACTTTCGTCTGCATTGATACGGAATGGAATGATTCAGCTTTACATTTCCAATTTCGTCTTGGCCTGTCAGAAGCCATCAAGGATGAGCTCGCCAGAGTAGAAATGCCTACTTCCCTGAGTGATTTAATCCATCTCAGTATACAGATTGACCGTCGCCTACGTGAAAGACAGCTTGAAAGAGCCGGGAACCTGCATCTACTACCTACCTGCTCGACAAATTCATTACCTGCCTCTTCTTCAACCTTGCCAAGAAGTGTTTCTGACATCAGGGAAATTCCACGTGCCAGCTTTCCTAGGCCTCCCCTGACCAAACAAGAACGGTCTCGACGTCGCCTCAATAACCTCTTTCTTTATTGTGGTGAACAGGGGCACTTCTTATAGACTTGTTCTCTGAGACTTCGTAGAAGACCCCACCTTCCATCTTCTTCAGATGTGGCACTGAGTTCCAGCCAATACCACACCCTGCTGCCAGTCTCTCTCCAGTTATCCGGAAAGACTCTTACCGTTTTTGCCATTGTGGACTCTGGGGCCTTTAGCTGTTTTGTGGACTCTGCCTTTGCTAATATGCACTCCCTTCCCTTGTTTGCTAAGAAGAACAGCTTCACTGTCCATCTGGCAGATGGTTCAGGTATTAAATCTGGGCCTGTTACTCTAGTGACTGAAACCATCCTGTGTCTCACAGCTTCTGGACATCGCAAATTGCTACGGTTAGATGTCATTACTTCTCCCTTATTTCCAGTCATCCTTGGGCAACCCTGGCTAAAGGCACACAATCCTCTCATCAACTGGGTCACGGGAGAAGTGACCTTTTCCTCTAACTACTGTGAGGAATTCTGTAATCCTCCTCCATCCATCCAGAAGGATCGCTTCTCAGCATCAACGCAGACCCTGAAACCATGAAACTTGTGCCTCCTGTCTACCACAGTTTCCTAGACGTTTTCAATAAAAAGAACGCTGACACTCTCCCTCCTCATAGAATCTTACGATTGCCCTATTGATCTCTTACCTGGTGCAGAAATCCCCTTTGGCAGGATCTACCCACTCTCAGAACCAGAATTAGGGGAACTACGGAAATACATAGATGAGAATCTTGATAAAGGTTTTATCCGGCCTTCAGGTCTCGTTTCGGACATTTCGAGTACCTGGTGATGCCCTTTGGACTCTGTAATGCTACCTTCCAGCATTTTGTAAACAATGTGTTCCGGGACTTTCTTGACTTATTTACCATCGTTTACTTGGATGACATCTTAATTTTTTCCACCTCCCTAGAGTCCCATCGAAATCACGTGCAGAAAGTATTAAACAGGTTGAGGGAACACCATCTCGATTGGCCTGCACCTTCTGATAAGAAATCTGTACAGCGATTTGTGGGTTTTGCAAATTTCTATAGAAAATTTATTAAAGACTTTTCCTGTATCGTATCTCCCATTACCCAGTTAACCAAGTCACACACAACCTTCACATGGACTGCAGAAGCCCAGACAGCATTTGAAAAATTGAAAAGCCTTTTCACATCTGCACCCATTTTGAAACATCCAGATCCTGCTCTGCCCTATGTCCTTGAGGTGGACGCCTCCGAAATAGCCGTGGGAGCCATACTGTCCCAATAACAAGGGACAAAATCCCTACTTCATCCTGTCGCCTTCTTTTCCAGAAAACTAAGTAACCCTGAAAGGAATTATGACGTTGGCAACGTTGGCGATCGAGAATTACTTGCCATCAAGTCTGCCCTTGAAGAATGGCATTATCTGCTAGAAGGATCTCCACATCCTATTCCTGTATTCACAGATCATTAAAAACCTGGAATACTTAAAGCGGGATTCCACCCTAAAGTGGAACTCCCGCTTTTCGGAACCCCCCCCCCCCCTCCGGTGTCACATTTGGCACCTTTCAGGGGGGAGGGGGTGCAGATACCTGTCTAAGACAGGTATTTGCTCCCACTTCCGGCATAAACTGCCGTGGGAGTTTACGCAAGTTCCTGTCCCGGCGCGCTGTCTGCTGGGATACACACGTGTCCCGGCAGACAGCGCTGAAGATTCTCATTGCGCCGCGCGACTCGCGCATGCGCAGTAGGGAATCGGGAAGTGAAGCCACTTCCTGATTCCCTCACTGAGAATGGCGCCGGCTACAGCAGAGAGCCGAGCGAGCGATCGGCCTCTGCTGCCGACACCGCTGGAACCAGGGACAGGTAAGTGTCCATTTTTTAAAAGTCAGCAGCTGCAGTATTTGTAGCTGCTGGCTTTTAAATTTTTTTTTTTCAGTACAGTCCCGCTTTAAGAACAGCGAAAAGGCTAAGACGTCGCCAAGCCAGATGGGCTCTCTTTTTTGCAAGATTCTGCTTCCATATTAGTTACCGGCCCAGATCCAAACATGGGAAGCCTGACGCCCTTTCGCGCATGTTTTAAGATACTGAGGTATCCCCTGAACCCGACACCATTCTACCTGCTAAGAACTTTCTGTTACTACAAACCGATCTCATTTCCCAAATTAAGACAGCAGTCCTGAATCATCCTCCCTCTAAAGAACTTCACCTCCAGCTTAAAGAGGGTCTCTACTTTCATGGTACACAGATCTTTGTTCCGGAACAGCTACGAGCGACAGTCCTCTACATGTGCCGTGATCACCCTTTGGCAGGGCATTTCGGGGTACACAAGACGTCAAAACTGGTCCTTCGCTCCTTCTGGTGGCCAGAGTTAATACAATTCTGCAGGGACTATGTGAGATCTTGCACCACGTGTTTACGAAATAAGACAGACAGATCCAAGAACTGGGGGCTGCTGGAACCTCTCCCTATACCAGATAAGTTATGGTGCATGATCTCCATGGACTTCATTGTCGAGTTACCACCATCCGAGGGATTCACCACCATTTTCGTCATAGTGGATCGCCTATCTAAGATGGCCCACTTTGTTCCTCTAAAAGGTACCCCTTCCGCTGCTGAGACTGCTTCATCTTTTGTTAAGGAAGTGGTGCGTCTACACGGCATCTCTGTCAACATTACATCAGATCGTGGAGTACAGTTCACGTCCAGATTTTGGAAATCTCTGTGTAAAGTCCTAGGCATAAAACTTTGCTTATCATCTGCTTACCACCCACAGACGAACAGCCAGACTGAAAGAACGAACCAGACTCTGGAACAATATCTCTGATATTTTTCCTCCTTTGCACAAGATGACTGGGTGTCCCTTTTGCCGTTGGCAGAGTTTTCCTACAATAATTCTGTACACTCCTCTATCAAGCAAACCCAATTTTTCGCTAATTATGGGTTCCACCCATCCTCCTTGCCCGATGTTCCCCAAGAATCCCCGGTACGAGCAGTCCAGGATCGTCTGGAATTCTGGAGAACTAACAATCTGTTCCTGCAGGAAGCTATCTCCAAGTCCCAGGTAAATGACAAACGATTCTTTGATAAAAGAAGAAGAGGTAACCTGGATCTGAAACCTGGTGATAAGGTCTGGTTGTCTACCACAAATCTAAAGCTGGCTTGCCCTTCAAAGAAGCTTGGACACAAATTTATTGGCCCATTCCCCATAAAAAGAAGGATTAACGCAGTGGCTTTTGAATTAAGTCTACCAGAGAATTTAAAAGCTCATCCAGTGTTCCACGTGTCCCTCCTGAAACAATCTGTGACTAACCCCTTCCCCGACCGAGAATCGGAAACTCCTGCTCCTTTGTTGATCGAGGGAAATTAGGAATTCGAGGTGGAAGCCATCCTGGATTGCCGGAAGAGAAGGGGCCAGACTCAGTTCCTTATAAAGTGAAAGGGCTATGGCCCTGAGGACAATTCTTGGGAACCCTGCTCTGATGTGCACACCCCACAATTGGTCCAAGCCTATGTTCGCCTCCATCCCGAGAAGAAATCCCTAGTGGGAATGTAAGGGAATCCGTGCGCACGGTGCGCTGGTGTGCTTGCGCACGCACATGGGACTAAAAGAGCCAGCAAAGATCGCCAAGCGCACGCTGGTGCGCGTGCGCACAGGGGACCACAGATGCCTGTGTGCTCGTGTGGCGTGCGCACGTTAGTGCTAATTGGCGCCAGTTACCCTATTTAAGAGGGACTCCAACAACAGACCAGTGCTGACTGGTCTTTTAGCTTAGTCCCTGTTACCCTGAAACCTGCACTATCTGTCTGATTACCCGTTGCTGACCTCGGCTCCTGTTGACCCTGCTCTGAACTCTGCTATACCTGATCTTTGGTTGCTGATCCCGGCTTCCCGTTTGACACGTCTCTGCCTGATATTACGGTACCCTGCCCCCTGCCTGTTGACGAACCCGGCTTCCCCTCTGACCAGTCTCTGCCTGATGTTCCGGTACCCTGCCGCATGCCTGTTGAGGAACCCGGCTATTCCTGTGACCTTAGTTAGGCACCCTGCTCAGCTCAGCGTTACTGCCCGAGTGTCTGCAACCACAGTCCTGCTACCAGCTGCGACTTCCTGCTCTGCAACCACAGTCCTGCTACCAGCTGCAAATTCCTGCTCTTCAACCACAGTCCTGCAACTAGCTGCGACTTCCTGCTTCAGGATTCCGGGCTTCTATCTGCACTCGTGTGCCTCCTGTCCACTCTCAGCGGGACCAGAACAGCCCGCAGCAGAGAACAGAGAAAAATAGGCGCAGGGCTGGCATGAGTAAAGTTAACATGCCATTTAGGTATGCCCCTTTAAGAGTTAGGATAGGAGGGTGGAGCTGGCAACAGGAAGAGGAGGGGCAACGGCCAGGGAAGGAGCCATTCCAGCTAGAGAAAAGTTACTGAGCAGATCGTCATGGAGGAGCTCCTCAAAACCATCAAAACGGCGGCAGCTGAAAACGGAGCGGCTTGGTTGAGGACACAGATCGAAAGGGCACTGGAGGGTGAGAGCAGGGGTGCAGGGGAGGTCACACTAGACGGGGGGCGGCCACCGGCCAGATATTCGCCGGAAGGGCGCAGAGCCACGGACGTGCCAGGCAGCAAGAGGGGAAAAAACAGCGCCGAACCGCCGAAAAAGCGGTCGGCCAAGGTAGATGTTTCAGGCACTTCTGGCCCATGTGAGGCTGTGGGGGGGGGCGGGGGGCCCAACAGCACGCGGCGCATGGCGTCCACCACGCGGTCATCTCACGAGGCCTCAGGCCTATCCACACATGTGGAGGGGGGGGCGGTCAGGGGCCCAATACAAAACAGGCAGTGCCAGCAGTGCAGCATCAGTGGGGATTGCAAAGGGGGCCAAAACTAAGTCACCAAATACACACAGTTTAAAACACACGGCTAGGGGGAGAAAGCCATCCCAGGCCAACATAACAACAGCAAGGGAAAGGGTCATGGAGGCTAGGAACAGGACAATCGCCTACCCAAACTTCAGCACAGATGCCACTTACTGCGACGAGACGCATGCTCAGCAGAATGGGGGAAGAGGACATTTACAAGCAGGAGGCGGTCGGCCCAGCTTGAGTTCCAGTGTGCGGGGGGGACATAGCAGAGGATGTCTGCGGCATGGAGGCGATCCGCCTGCCCGTAAGAACATTAAGGGAAAGAAAAAAGCGGAGGCAATGGGGACGAGAAGAAACGAGAGGGAACGCAGTTCGTCTGCATCTGAGGCTGAAAACCTTGGAGGGCAGGCTCTTTCAACTGCAGATGAGATGGTGGAGCTGTCGGAGGGCGAGCTGCCTGAATCGGAGGACGAGATCGCAGAAGGACGCACAGCAACGAATGACGCAGGATGTTCGGCTGGTGGAGGATTGTCCATGCAGCCCGGTAAGTCCTGTTTTTGTTCTGGGTCTTGCGGGAGTAAAATGTCTTTGGGGGGGGATGTGGGGGAAGGGGCCAGGAGGCAGGGTGATCGGTTTCAGAAGGGTGGGGGTTTTATGGGCGATTCCGTCCCTGAAACAGGATTTTTGGAGGGGGGATTACAGGGTTTTTTAGCAGGCCTCAAAGAGCTGGTGGGCAGGTTTGAGCCTACACCTGCGCAACAGGGGCCGACAGGGGCATGGGTTTCTGCAGGGAGGGTGTTGAATGAGGGGGGCCAGGGGGGAGGGGACGAGGGAATGACGGTACAAGCTGAGAGAACGGTGTTGGCGATTCCGCCCGCGTTTTCGCCTGTGGGGAGGGATGCAGGTATCGTGGAAGCGGCAGAGGCGTCTCAGCTCACGCCAGGAGAGGGGGAAACGGGGGGTGACAAAACCAAAAAACAGGACATAGTGCGGTTAGCTGATTCCGCACGCTGTGAGGTTTATGTCTGTTTTGAAGGGCCATTAGGGGCCCATTTGAAACAGGAGGTGAGAGAGAAAATTTGGAGAGGGGAGTACGTGGAGATATTTTCTCTGCTTCCCCTTGAGAAATTTAACTTGGATAGGGTGAAACCCGAGGATAGTAAAAAAGAAGAGGAGGAGAAGAGAAGGTACAGACTAATACCCCGGACTTTCCAGAATTGGCTGCAAGCGTTTGGGGTATTGGCAAGCGTGATAGGCGAAAAGGAGCCAGAACATTGCTCGGCCCTGTTCTGTTATCTGGATGCTATTGGCGAGGCTCACCGGACTTACGGGGGTCTAGCATGGCTGCGGTACGACGAACAGTTTAGGCAGAGAAGGGCAGTGAGACCGGCTTTAAGGTGGGATCACAAAGACATCAGTCTTTGGATGCGCCTGATGTCTTCAGCCAAGCCTGTGAGTCAGTTTTTTTCAGGGGGGGGCCGGGGGATCAGGGACTTCGGGTCAATCGGCCACAAGAAAAAAAGGAGTTTGCTGGCAGTACAACGAGGGAAGTTGTAAATTTGGACATGGATGTAAGTATAAACACGAGTGTTCAGGCTGCGGTGGATCACATCCCTCATCAAGGTGCTTTAAGCAGGGTAAGGGAAAGGCCAGCGATTTTGCGGGAAAGGGGGAGGACGCCAGTGAGGGTGGAAAAAATGCGGCCTTTTCTAGATAGATATCCAGATAAGACAATGGCTCATCTACTTTTGTTAGGATTTTCTGAAGGTTTCATGATTCCTGCCGTTTTGAACTTAACTCCTCCCATTCCGGAAAATTTGCGGTCCGCTTTAAAACATCATGAAGTAGTGTCCGAAAAATTGAATAAAGAGGTAGCTTTGGGGAGGATGGCGGGCCCCTTCTCCATAAAACCCATGCAGGACCTGGTAGTTTCTCCTTTGGGGGTGGTTCCCAAAAAGGAGCACAACAAATTTCGCCTCATTCACCACCTGTCTTACCCACAAGGAGAGTCGGTGAACGACGCTATTGATCCTGAAGTTTGCACTGTATCATATACATCCTTTGATGCAGCAGTACGTTGGGTAAGGAAGTATGGTAGGGGCGCCCTGATGGCAAAGACAGACATTGAAGCGGCTTTTCGTTTGCTGCCTGTTCATCCCGATAGCTTTCATTTATTGGGTTGCAAGTGGCAAGAGGAATATTACGTGGATATGTGTCTGCCAATGGGTTGTTCTATATCGTGCGCATTCTTTGAGTGTTTCAGCACGTTTGTGGAATGGGTAGTGAGGGACGTTTCAGGTTTGAATTCGGTGATCCATTATTTGGACGATTTTCTTTGCATAGGGCCACCCGCATCTAACGTTTGCGCGATGCTCTTAACAACCGTTGAAAGGATTTCAGGGGAATTCGGCATTCCGCTTGCGCCAGACAAGACGGAAGGGCCCACAACAGTGATCAGTTTTCTCGGGATTGTAATCGATTCCATGGCCATGGAATGCAGGTTACCTGAGGCAAAATTGGTGGCATTACAGGAGGAGGTGAAGGGGATGGTGGGCCGGCGCAAGGTTCAGCTGAGGGCATTGCAATCGGTGCTTGGCAAGCTCAATTTTGCGTGCAGGATCATTCCGATGGGCAGGGTTTTTGGGAGAAGATTAGCGGCAAGTACGGGTGGCATTGAGTCGCCCAGACATTATGTGACACTATCACGGGAACATAAGGATGACCTGAGAATGTGGCACATGTTTCTGGACAATTTTAATGGTAGAGCGTTGTGGATGATTGGCCCGGTGAATAATTTCGACCTCGAATTGTTTACAGACGCAGCGGGGTCAGCGGGATATGGGGCATTTTTCCAGGGGCATTGGAGTGCCGGCCCTTGGCCGGACAGCTGGAACAAAGCAGGGATGCTCAAGAATATGTTGTTGCTTGAGTTATTTCCAGTGGTATTGGCGGTAGAATTGTGGGGCGAATTCTTTCGGGATCGGAAGGTGCGCTTCCACATCGACAATTTGGGGGTGGTACAGGTGATTAATAAGGTATCTGCGGCATCACCGCCGGTGATACGTTTGTTGAGACACTTGGTGCTTCGGTGTATGCAGATGAACATTTTCATTCAGGCAGTACACTTACCAGGAGTGGACAATGTGATTGCTGACGCTCTTTCTCGGTTTCAGTGGGAGAAATTTCGGGAGCTGGTACCGGGGGCAGAGCGTCACGGCGTCCCGTGTCCTTTGGAACTATGGAAGATTGCCCTGGGAGGATAGGTGAGTGGATCAGGCGGTCATTGAGCGAGGGAACATGGAAAACATACAAAAAAATATGGGACGAATGGTTTGCTTTCCAGGAACGGGCAGCGGGGGCGGTTAAAGGAGAGAATAGATTGCGATTTATCTATTTTGTCGCCAGACACATGGAACAGGGAGTTTCCGTGTCGAGGCTAGGGAAGGTTATGGCGGCCATGGCATTTTTGTTCAAGCTTGAAGGGGGGAGAGATTGGACAAAAGAGTTTTGGGCACGTCAGGCATTGAAGGGTTATCGCCGGGGGAAGAGGGTCCGGGATGAGAGGCGACCAGTTACGTTCGCACTGTTGGGCAAAATGGTGGACATTTTGCCTGGAGTTTGTAGATCCGGATATGAGGTGGGGCTTTTCCGCACAGCTTTTGTGTTGGCCTTTTTCGGCGCTTTTCGAATAGGGGAGCTGGTGAGTTCCTCCAAGAAAACAAGGGATGGATTAGCTGTGGGGGAGGTTCGGTACATGGAGGATAGACTTGTGATGCGTTTGCGTAGATCTAAAACGGATCAGGAGGGCCGAGGCAAGGATGTGGTGGTGTTCGCTATTCCTGACGCCAAACTCTGCCCCGTTTTAGTTACAAAGGTTTATTTGACACAGAGGCCAGCCGGGGATGGCCCTCTTTTAGTACATCAGGATGGGGTGGCGCTGTCGCGTTTCCAATTTATTTCTATTTTTCGGAAATCTTTATTCATCCTGGGTCTGGGGGATCAGAAATTTTCCACGCATTCATTTAGAATTGGTGCGGCAACGGAAGCAGTTAGGTGGGGCCTAACGGAAGAAGCTGTAAAACGGATTGGAAGATGGGAATCGAGGCGATTCCGGTCTTATGTCAGACTTGATTTAGTTATTTGACATTTTATTGAGTGGTGTGCGTTAGGTGCCGGCATGGTTTCGTGTGGTACATTGTGATGAGTTTTCACCGGAATTTTCTTATTGTTTTCTTTTCAGATACCTCGCCGAGTCTCGTGTGGATCATGGGACATTCCTATGTTTGCTGGGGTGCAAGGAGGGGGGATGCCAGGCCAGATGGGAGACAGCTAGGTTTTTCCAGGGGGGAGGCTTACATTAAATGGTTGGGGTTCCCTGGGATGCTTTGGAGCCGTCTGGTCCCGGAGGCGCACAAATTTGCACAACGGGACAGGCCGCCCGAGGTTTTGGTGATTCATGTGGGGGGGAATGATTTGGGTTTGAGGACAAAACTAGACATTACCAGGGACATCAAGCATGACTTCTGCCTACTACAGGCTGCATTCCCAAAAACTGTCCTTGTATGGTCGGACATGATAGCCAGGTCTTCATGGCGGCAAGCGAGGTCAGTGGAACTGGTTAACAAGGCCAGAAGTAAGATCAATCAGGAGGTGAGCAGGTTTTTCATTAAAAACGGTGGCTTAGCGATCAGACACAGAGAGCTAGAGATCGAGACGTGGCGATATTTGAGGGCTGACGGGGTTCATCTGAACCCAGTGGGCATCGATATGTGGACCATGGGTATACAGGACGGAATTGAAAGAGCACTTAGGGTGTGGAGGCGCGCTCAAGGTTAAGGTTTTAACTTTGTTTGCGGTGGCGGATGTTGGCTGACGTAGGTATAGAGAAGAAACCCCCTCCCCACAGAGAAGTTGATGCGGGACCCATTGGAGATATGGGCCCGTTTGTTAATATTCCTTATAAGTGATGTAAGGAATATGGTGGATGACTGCACTGCGGGAATATTGTTGTCTCTGAGCTAGCATGTCAGCTTGAGGCCTAGTTACAGTTTATATGACCGCAGTGCACGAGTTTTGATTACGCTAAAACGGGTGGGGGGGGGGTAAAGTCCTACAGTCCTACGTCAGAGTTTTCTTCATTGGTTTACAGTTATTGGTTATTTATTGGTTATTTATTGGTTATTTATTTGTTTATAAAAAAGTTCAGTTATATTTTGATATTTAATAAAGGAGGCTGCTACGGCCTAATTTACACTCCAGTTATGTGTGGTTTCCGTTAATGGGAATGGTAAGGGTGGGAGTGTACATATGGGTAGCACAAAAATGAGTTATGTTGTACTTAGTCAAGAACAGCCCGCAGCAGAGAACAGAGAAAAATAGGCGCAGGGCTGGCATGAGTAAAGTTAACATGCCATTTAGGTATGCCCCTTTAAGAGTTAGGATAGGAGGGTGGAGCTGGCAACAGGAAGAGGAGGGGCAACGGCCAGGGAAGGAGCCATTCCAGCTAGAGAAAAGTTCCCGCCCTCCCTCCCTATTTTCTTGCAGGTGTTTGATAAAAGTTTTTTACAGGTTGGCTTGGACGTCGTAGCATTGGCGGATGTTGGCTGACGTAGGTATAGAGAAGAAACCCCCTCCCCACAGAGAAGTTGATGCGGGACCCATTGGAGATATGGGCCCGTTTGTTAATATTCCTTATAAGTGATGTAAGGAATATGGTGGATGACTGCACTGCGGGAATATTGTTGTCTCTGAGCTAGCATGTCAGCTTGAGGCCTAGTTACAGTTTATATGACCGCAGTGCACGAGTTTTGATTACGCTAAAACGGGTGGGGGGGGGGGGGGGGTAAAGTCCTACAGTCCTACGTCAGAGTTTTCTTCATTGGTTTACAGTTATTGGTTATTTATTGGTTATTTATTGGTTATTTATTTGTTTATAAAAAAGTTCAGTTATATTTTGATATTTAATAAAGGAGGCTGCTACGGCCTAATTTACACTCCAGTTATGTGTGGTTTCCGTTAATGGGAATGGTAAGGGTGGGAGTGTACATATGGGTAGCACAAAAATGAGTTATGTTGTACTTAGTCATGGGCTGGAGATACAAGAGAGGCCGACCTCGTCATTTCAGTCTCCCCTCAGGTACGTGACAGACACAATCAGTATTGTACAGCAACATGTCTGCAGAGACACAATCAGTATTGTATAGACACATCCAGAAACATGTCTGCAGAGACACAATCAGTATTGTATAGACACATCCAGAGACACAATCAGTATTGTACAGACACATCCAGAAACACATCAACAGAGACACAATCAGTATTGTACAGACACATCCAGAAAAACATCAACAGAGAAACAATCAGTATTGTACAGCAACATGTCTGCAAAGACACAATCAGTATTGTATAGACACATCCAGAAACATGTCTGCAGAGACACAATCAGTATTGTATAGACACATCCAGAAACATGTCTGCAGAGACACAATTAGTATTGTACAGACACATCCAGAAACACATCAACAGAGACACAATCAGTATTGTACAGAAACATCCAGAAACACATCAACAGAGACACAATCAGTATTGTACAGACACATACAGAAACATGCCTGCAGAGACACAATCAGTATTGCACAGACACATCCAGAAACACATTAACAGAGACACAATCAGTATTGTACAGACACATCCAGAAACATGTCTGCAGAGACACAATCAGTATTGTAGAGACACATCCAGAAACACATCAACAGAGACACAATCAGTATTGTACAGACACATCCAGAAAAACATCAACAGAGACACAATCAGTATTGTACAGCAACATGTCTACAGAGACACAATTAGTATTGTACAGAAACATCCAGAAACATGTGTGCAGAGACACAATCAGTATTGTACAGACACATCCAGAAACACATCAACAGAGACACAATCAGTATTGTACAGACACATCCAGAAACATGTCTGCAGAGACACAATCCATTTCATGCCAACGACCATAACCACATCCATTGAGGCACAATCAGTACTAAAATAAGATAACATTGTGTTGCACTATAAGTGACAGAAGCGTAAAAAATAACATAAATGTAGCAAGGTCCCAGTGCCCCAGAGGCCTAATGGTGACCTCGACAGTTAGGGAGAGCTGACATCCTTCCTTGTAGAGTGGGTTATCAGGAATGGTGGGTGTGATGCAAGAAGAAATGATGGGCGCCAGTCACTTTTGGATGCGAACAAGAGATTTATTGTCTCTTAACAGAACTGCGGGAGAGAGGGTTAGGGCCAGGACACCCTTGAGTAGATGCAATGGTAATTGGCAGACTCCGAGACTTCTATAGGTAGACAGCTATACAATGGAAGGCCTCCAGCTGGATAACACTTCTGTAAAGGTAGGACAGCTGTCTCCTATGGCAACTAACCTTGCAACAGTCACTAACGGTAGTACATAACTCTTGGTAACACTGAACAGTCCTTTACTTATCTCACAGTATACCACTGTAGATCTTCACTCACTGAGCTCCCAGTTTCTCACTAGTCTCCCAGATCCCAGTCGTCACTGGATCCCCTGAGCTCTTCCTCAGCTATCCCGCTGTAAACTCCTCAAGCGTCACCTCCGCTATCCTGCTGGGTCCCTGGCTTGGCACTTGCTGATGCTTCCCACTTACATAGTAGGTTACATAGTAGGTGCGGTTGAAAAAAGACACAGGTCCATCAAGTCCAACCTATGTGTGTGATTACATGTCAGTATTACATTGTAAACCCCTGTATGTTGTGGTCATTCAGGTGCTTATCTAATAGTTTCTTGAAACTATCAATGCCCCCCCCCCCCCCGCTGAGACCACCGCCTGTGGAAGGGAATTACACATCCTTGCCGCTCTTACAGTAAAGAACCCTCTACGTAGTTTAAGGTTAAACCTCTTTTCTTCTAATTTAATGAGTGGCCACGAGTCTTGTTAAACTCCCTTCTGCGAAAAAGTTTTATCCCTAATGTGGGGTCACCAGTATGATATTTGTATATTGAAATCAAGCATCAAGCATCTCAAGCATCTCTTCTCCAGAGAGAATAAGTTCAGTGCTCGCAACCTTTCCTCATAACTAATATCCTCCAGACCCTTTATTAGCTTTGTTGCCCTTCTTTGTACTCGCTCCATTTCCAGTACATCCTTCCTGAGGACTGGTGCCCAGAACTAGACAGCATACTCTAGGTGCAGCCGGACCAGTGTCTTGTAGAGCGGGAGAATTATTTTATCTTGGGAGTTGATCCCCTTTTTAATGCATGCCAATATTCTGTTTGCTTTGTTAGCAGCAGCTTGGCATTGCATGCCATTGCTGAGCCTATCATCTATTAGGACCCCCAGGTCCTTTTCCATCCTAGATTCCCCCAGAGGTTCCCCGCAGTGTATAGATTGCATTCATATTTTTGCCACCCAAATGCATTATTTAAAATTTTTCTACATTGAACCTCATTTACCATGTAGTTGCCCACCCCATTAATTTGTTCCGATCTTTTTTCAAGGTTTCCACATCCTGCAGAGAAGTTATTGCCCTGCAAATATAGAGTTTGAACTGTTTACCCCATCCTCCAGGTCATTTATGAACAAATTAAATAGGATTGGTCCCAGCACAGAACCCTTGGGGACCACACTACCCACCCCTGAGCATTCCGAGTACTCCTCATTTATCACCACCCTCTGAACTCGCCCTTGTAGCCAGTTTTCAATCCATGTACTCACCCTATGGTCCATGCCAACGGACCTTATTTTGTACAGTAAACGTTTATGGGGAACTGTGTCAAATGCTTTTGCTATATCCAGATACATTACGTCTACAGGCCTTCCTTTATCTAGATGGCAACTCACCTCCTCATAGAAGGTTAGTAGATTGGTTTGGCAAGAACGATTCTTCATGAATCCATGCTGATTACTGCCAATGATACCGTTCTCATTACTAAAATCTTGTATATGGTCCCTTATCATCCCCTCCAAGAGTTTACATACTATTTATGTTAGGCTAACTGGTCTGTAATTCCCAGGGATGTATTTTGGGCCCTTTTTAAATATTGGTGCTACATTGGCTTTTCTCCAATCAGCTGGTACCATTCTAGTCAGTAGACTGCCAGTAAAAATTAGGAACAATGGTCTGGTAATTACTTGACTGAGTTCCCTAAGTACCCTCCGGTGCAAGCCATCTGGTCCCGGTGATTTATTAATGTTAAGTTTCCCAAGTCTAATTTTAATTTTGTCCTCTGTTAACCATGGAGGTGCTTCCTGTGATGTGTCATGAGGATAAACACTGCAGTTTTGGTTACTGAAGCCCCCCGATTCCCTCGTGAAGACTAAGGAGATGAATAAATTCAATACCTTCGCCATCTCCACATCCTTTGTAACCAGATGTCCTTCCTCATTCTTTATGGGGCCAATATGGCCTGTCCTCCCTTTTTTACTGTTTACATACTTAAAGAATTTCTTGGGATTTTTTTTGCTCTCCTTTACTATGTGTCTTTCATGTTCTATCTTAGCCGTCCTTATTGCACCCTTACATTTCTTGTTGCATTCTTTATAAAGTCTGAATGCTGATAATGATCCCTCAACCTTGTATTTTTTGAAGGCCTTCTCCTTTGCTTTTATATGCATTTTTACATTGTTAAGCCATCCAGGACTTTTGTTTGCTCTTTTAAATTTCTTACCCAATGGGATGCATTGGCTAATGCCCTTATTTAATATGCTCTTAAAGCAAACCCATCTCTCCCCGTGCTCTTTCCTAAGATTTTATCCCAATTTATGCCTTCTAGCAAGGTTCGTAGTTTAGGGAAGTTGACTCTTTTGAAACTCAGTGTCTTTGTATTCTTCACCGTCCTTGGCTGGTGAGAAGACTAATCAGGTACTTGCTTCAGCTTACTCACAGTAGTCTCCGATAATAAGGTCCCTTAGTGGTGGCAGATTCCCCTCTACCTCCGACCACAACTTGTTCCCCATCTGGCTGAACCTTTGTAACTCAGTTGGACTCCAATCCTGCAGTCCCAACCCTACGCTGCTTCTCCTGCTCTTGGATAGGCCAACAGCGGCCTAGCAGCAAGGTGTCCCTGGGATAGGCCTCAGGCTTTCCGCCTAGCAGCCTGGGGCAACATAATACACGTCCACCCAGACAGCCATCCAGGTGGCACAGAACCGCGATCACCTTTCTCCACCCAAATAAATAGGCTCTCCCAGCAGGCCAAGGGACTTAAAGAAACCCTTGCCTTTGAAAGTCCAAACAAAATCAAGAAAAAAAAAAAAAGTGTCACTGAGACCATAAGGGTCCCTTTAAGACGGCTTTCACACCGAGCCGCGGCCGGCGTCAGCGGTAAAGCGGTGCTATTTTTGTGCCGCTTTACCGTTGTTTTAGCGGCGTTATTCAGCCACTAGCGGGCGGTTTTAACCCCCCGCTAGCGGCCGAAAAGGGGTTAAATCCGCCGGCAAAACGCTGCTCCTATATCGCAGCGCTGCCCCATTGATTTCAATGGGTAGCAGCGGTGGAGGAGCAGTGAGTTCACCGCTCCAAAGAAGCTGCTGCCAGGACTTTTTGTGACGCCCTTCCAGCACACTGCTCCTGTGTGAAAGCACTCGGGCTTTCACACTGGGGTGCATGGAACAGCTTTTTTCAGGCGCTATACAGGCGCTATTTTTAGCGCTTTAGCTCCTGAAAAACGCTGGCAGTGTGAAAGGGGTCTAAATGTGCAGAACAAATATAATTCTTCCTTGCTCAGCAAAATTGTTGATAGCGTCAGCAACATCCACCACCACCACCAAAGGTGATATCAGAGTGCAGGCTTACCAAATCTGCATGACTCTTTGCTCAGAGCAGTCATAGAAAGGACAGCCAATCTGCATAGACATCAATGGCATCTCCCACACATGTCCCCAGGTTCTTCAAGGGAGCCGCTCACCATACATCCTTGATAGATCTCCCAGTGGTAAGATGTTTTTTTTGTTTCCTGCAGGTTTCCATGTGATGAAAACCTCCCACAAGCTGCCTACAACATCTTGTAAAACCCTAATGAAGGCATCACTCCTGAGAGTGTGAGAACTGACAGATGACCACCTGAAGTCCCACTAGCACTACCATACATCCATTGCCCTTTAAGCAAGGACTGGTGACTTACCCTGAGACTTGCCAAGAGCAATCCTTCATCCTGCACAGCATGCTGTCACTTATAGCGCAACAAAGTATTATTTTAGTTTTGATATTGGAAGGGATATCTTCTTTTTGTGATTGCTGCTTCCTAATTGGAGGACAAGTTGCATGGTTTCCATATTTTCTCTTACACAATCAGCACTGCACTGACAATGCCAGAAACATGTCTGCAGAGACACAATCCTTTCTATACTATGGCACTTGCACAGCCAAAAATATTTCTGCAGAGATAGTACCATGTAGACACATTCAAAGACCAAAAGGGGTTTAACTATAAAAGATAGAGAACATAAGAGAGATAACACCACCTATGCTGATCAAAGTGCCACATGGATTTGCAGCAGTTTCGGATGCACCCCACTTATTATTGGAATACCTGTATGAGGAGCAGTGGTCTTCTAGAAAAGAATGGGCAGAAGGCAGGTCCACAGATTTTGAGGTGATCTGGGTGGCTGACTACTACCCCTGGATGCCATGCCAACCTAGGCCATGACCTACTGTATATGGCTCAGTATAAATCCAGCCCTGGGCACTTTTCCTATAATTGCTTTCTCTGCCCTTTCATTAGCTTAAATTTGCCATCAGATCACCCAAGAATTACCTATATATGAGGGCAGGGCCAGATTAAGAACATCATGGGCCTGGTGCTGAGGATTATGGTGGGGCTTTTTATAAAAAATAAAATAAAATAAAAAATAATTAAAAATGCAAAAAATTTTTTGTTATAGCAAATTAAATTAAATAGAGAGAGGGAGGATGAGAAAGAGAGGAAGGGGATTAGAGAGGGGTGAAGGGTAAGGGAGGGAGGATGAGAGAGAGAGGATGCGCATGAGTATGCGTGGAAGTGACAGCAACGCAGCCCGGCCCAGGTAAGTTACTGAAGGGCGGCACAGAACCCAGAAGGAAGACCGGGTGAAGATGGAAGCGCTTGGGACCTACCGGATGGATCACAGCACAGCACTGGAGGGCTCATTCTGACAGGTAAGTGTACCCTAATGTGCTATTATTCTGTGCATACTAGTACATTATGGCATAACCTACCTCAGGGCCTCTAAAAAGTAATAATGTTAGCAAAATTTACTATCGCTTTTATATCATGGGGCCGCCTACTGACCCGGTGGCCGAGGAGCAGAGCCCAAGTGCATATTTGCCAACATTTCAAAAATATTTTCAGGGACACTTTTTTTTTCAGTGGTATATTTAGAGTAGCTGACATCCCCTATGTTCCTCTATACATCACAATAGTAATCACAAAATTAAATGAGTACTAACAATGGGCAGAACAAATATGAGGACTGAGAAGATTTCCTTTAGTTAAACTAACAAAAGTGTGCCCATTCTAGAGCTGGTAACATTGAGGATATTCAATATCATTTTAAAGAACTGTTTTTTGTGGGTAAGAGGCATAGGGGAGGAGTATGGATGGTATAAAAGTGGAAAGTATGTGCAGGTGAGGGAGAGGAATGTGGAGGATATAGCAGTGGGCACACTACAGGAGAGGAGTGTGGAGGGTATGACAGTAGGCACAATGTACAGGAGAGGAGTCTGGGCGGTATGACAGTGAGCAGTATGCACAGCAGAGGAGTGTGGAGGGTTTACAGTGGGCAGTATGTACAGGATAGGAGTGTGGAGGGTATGATGGGGCAGTGTGTACAGGAGAGGAGTGTGAAGATAGGAGAGGATTGTTGGGGGTATTTGACAGAGGGCAGTATGTACAGGAGAGAAATGTATGACAGTGGGCAGTATGTACAGAGAGGGGTGTGGAGGGTATGACAGAGAGCAGTATGTACATGAGAGGAGTGTGGAGGGTATGACAGTGGGCAGTATGTACAGGAGAGGAGTGTGGAGGGTATGAAAGCGGGCACTATGTACAGGTGAGGAGGATGAAGGAATCTGGGAAGGAAAAATGTAAAGGTTTGTGGAAGGATGTTTAGGGACTGCGTAGCGGTTAAACGGACCATACATGGATTGACATTAAGCCAATTAAGCAGAGACCAGCCATAGTCGATCTATGTATGGGCTAGCTGGTTGTACACAAGTCAATCTATTAATCGACTTAAGTAAAACCAGCCTGTCAGGTTTTTTCCCAAAACAATCAGTGCTGCCAGCTATGGTTAGCAACACTGATCATTGTATTCGGTGGGTAGGGAAGGCTCCCCACTGGCAGAACACAATAACACTGTGGGAGTGATTCCCCCATCCACAGGTCAGCAGGTGAGAGCGTGTGTGGGGACAGGCTGGGGAGAGAGGTCTGTCAGCAGGGGGGTGTGAGGTGGTCATGGAGGGATATCAATCAGCAGGTGGAGGAGTAACTGGGAGTGATATCTTTTGGAATAGGGTCTGTCATCTGCAGGTTGGGAAATGATCACCTGTGATATAAGTTGAAGGGAGGTGGCTAACATGGGAAGTGGCTGGGGAGTGACTTGGTTGGTGGGGAGTGTGAAATGGATGATGTGTTTCGCGTTACTTTCACATTTGCGGTAATGCTTGCTGCCCTCTGAAAAGTGATCTGTGGTGTATTACTTTTCAATGAGTGGTATAGCAGCAGCTGACAGGCATTCATGAGGTGCTACTGCCACTCCTTGTTGTTTTTACATCGCTGAATGGTAGTTTTACATTGTTGGACTATGCTGCTACTGCGAGCGAGTTTGGCTTGCAGTTGCAGAGTGGCCCCATTGAAATCAATAGGCGAGTTTGAGAGGCGGTGCTGCCTGACAAACTCTGCAGGCTCCAAGCTGTCCAATGAGCTCAGTGCCTCTGACAAGAAGTGAGGAGAGGCACTGTGAGCTCATCCTCTCAGTCTGCTGCAAACATAATGTGCCAGCTTGTATTTCAACTGTCCACTCTGTATGTACCTTTTGACAGGTGCACAAGGACCCCCGTATCTCGGGAACCATAGATGATAGACATGTGCATTTCGTTATGTTCCGAATCGAAATTCGGACGAATTTTTCATTATTCGGACATTCGGATGCATCCGAATTACCGAATTACAATACTAACGAATTTAACCGAATCCGAATTTTTTTCGAATCGAAAAATCGCGGACGAAATTTGAAATATCTCAGGGTCACTTAGTGATAGAAACCCCAAATTTGGATATGTTGTAGTGCTAGTTCTACTGTGTTTGCATACGTGGCCCCAAAGTCGGGTCGAAAAATGTCATTCTCTGCTGCAGAAAGGTGCTTGACATTTTGTGACCCGACTTTGGGGCCACGTATCTCGGGGCCACTTATAGCTAGAAACCCCAAATTTGGTATGCAAACACAGTAGACTTAGCACTACAACCTCTCCAAATTTGGGGTTTCTATCACCAAGTAACCCCGAGATACGTGGACCCAAAGTTGGGTCGCAAAATATTTTCGAATTCGGTTGAAATAATTTCAAATGCAGTTAAAAAAATTTCAAATGCAGTTGAAAAAATTTCAAATGCAGTTGAAAAAATTTCAAATGCAGTTGAAAAAATTTCAAATGCAGTTGAAAAAATTTCAAATGCAGTTGAAAAAATTTCAAATGCAGTTGAAAAAATTTCAAATGCAGTTGAAAAAATTTCAAATCATGTTGATAATATTTCAAGCGGATTTGAAAATATTTTGGGACCCGACTTTGAAAAAAAAAAACTGAAATTGATTCTAACAGTCTGCAGAAGATCTGCAAAAAAAAAAAAGAAGTGAAATGGCTGTTAATAGTCTACAGGAGATCTGCTATTAAATTATATATTTTTTTCTATTCTGTTCTAATCTTTTCTATTTGAATTATAAATTTTGGAAGATGGTTATTTACTTATATACATCTGTCACATAAAAAAAAAGATGTGAAATGGCTGTCACGGATGTCGATCGCAAGGCAAGTACATATGCTGTATGTCATTGTCCACTTGCCACAACACCTGCCACAAGTGCCAAGACACCTGCCACGATTGCCACATGACTGGCCACGAGTGCCACGTGACCGACCACAAGTGCCACGTGACCAAGTTGTGGATTGTCCACTTGCCATGTCACCTGCCACAAGTTATGGGGTTCCTAGCACCAAGTGACCCCCAGATATGGGGGATATGTCAAGTACTTTTCTACAGCAGAGAATTACATTTTGTGACCCGACTTTGGGGCCACGTATCTCGGGGCCACTTATAGCTAATTTGGTATGCAAACACAGTAGAACTAGCACTACAACCTCTCCAAATTTGGGGTTTCTATCACCAAGTAACCCCGAGATACGTGGACCCAAAGTTGGGTCGCAAAATATTTTCGAATTCGGTTGAAATGTTTCTACCTGAAATTATTTCAACATGATTTGAAATTATTTCAACCGCATTCAAAACTATTTCAACCGGATTCGAAAATATTTTGTGACCCCATTTTGGGTCCAACTATCTCGGGCCACTTATAGCTAGAAACCCCCAAATTTGGTATGAAAACATAGTAAACTTAGCACTACAACCTCTCCAAATTTGGGGTTTCTATCACCAAGTAACCCCGAGATACGTGGACCCAAAGTTGGGTCGCAAAATATTTTCGAATTCGGTTGAAATAATTTCAAATGCAGTTAAAAAAATTTCAAATGCAGTTGAAAAAATTTCAAATGCAGTTGAAAAAATTTCAAATGCAGTTGAAAAAATTTCAAATGCAGTTGAAAAAATTTCAAATGCAGTTGAAAAAATTTCAAATCATGTTGATAATATTTCAAGCGGATTTGAAAATATTTTGGGACCCGACTTTGAAAAAAAAAACTGAAATTGATTCTAACAGTCTGCAGAAGATCTGCAAAAAAAAAAAAAAAGAAGTGAAATGGCTGTTAATAGTCTACAGGAGATCTGCTATTAAATTATATATTTTTTTCTATTCTGTTCTAATCTTTTCTATTTGAATTATAAATTTTGGAAGATGGTTATTTACTTATATACATCTGTCACATAAAAAAAAAGATGTGAAATGGCTGTCACGGATGTCGATCGCAAGGCAAGTACATATGCTGTATGTCATTGTCCACTTGCCACAACACCTGCCACAAGTGCCAAGACACCTGCCACGATTGCCACATGACCGGCCACGAGTGCCACGTGACCGACCACAAGTGCCACGTGACCAAGTTGTGGATTGTCCACTTGCCATGTCACCTGCCACAAGTTATGGGGTTCCTAGCACCAAGTGACCCCCAGATATGGGGGATATGTCAAGTACTTTTCTACAGCAGAGAATTACATTTTGTGACCCGACTTTGGGGCCACGTATCTCGGGGCCACTTATAGCTAATTTGGTATGCAAACACAGTAGAACTAGCACTACAACCTCTCCAAATTTGGGGTTTCTATCACCAAGTAACCCCGAGATACGTGGACCCAAAGTTGGGTCGCAAAATATTTTCGAATTCGGTTGAAATGTTTCTACCTGAAATTATTTCAACATGATTTGAAATTATTTCAACCGGATTCGAAAATATTTTGTGACCCCATTTTGGGTCCAACTATCTCGGGCCACTTATAGCTAGAAACCCCCAAATTTGGTATGCAAACATAGTAAACTTAGCACTACAACCTCTCCAAATTTGGGGTTTCTATCACCAAGTAACCCTGAGATACGTGGACCCAAAGTCGGGTCGCAAAATATTTTCGAATTCGGTTGAAATAATTTCAAATGCAGTTGAAAAAATTTCAAATGCAGTTGAAAAAAATTTCAAATGCAGTTGAAAACATTTCAAGCGGATTCGAAAATATTTTGCGACCCGACTTTGAAAAAAAAAATGAAATTGATTCTAACAGTCTGCAGAAGATCTGCAAAAAAAAAAAAAAGAAGTGAAATGGCTGTTAATAGTCTACAGGAGATCTGCTATTAAATTATATATTTTTTTTCTATTCTGTTCTAATCTTTTCTATTTGAATTATAAATTTTGGAAGATGGTTATTTACTTATATACATCTATCACATAAAAAAAAAAGATGTGAAATGGCTGTCACGGATGTCGATCGCAAGGCAAGTACATATGCTGTATGTCATTGTCCACTTGCCACAACACCTGCCACAAGTGCCAAGATACCTGCCATGAGTGCCACGTGACCGACCACAAGTGCCACGTGACCTGCCACGTGACCAAGTTGTGGATTGTCCACTTGCCATGTCACCTGCCACAAGTTATGGGGTTCCTAGCACCAAGTGACCCCCAGATATGGGGGATATGTCAAGTACTTTTCTACAGCAGAGAATTACATTTTGTGACCCAACTTTGGGGCCACGTATCTCGGGGCCACTTGTAGCTAGAGACCCCAAATTTGGTATGCAAATACAGTAAAACTAGCACTACAACCTTTCCAAATGTGGGGTTTCTATCACCAAGTAACCCTGAGATACGTGGACCCAAAGTCGGGTCGCAAAATATTTTCGAATTCGGTTGAAAAAATTTCAAATGCAGTTGAAAAAATTTCAAATGCAGTTGAAAAAATTTCAAATGCAGTTGAAAAAATTTCAAATGCAGTTGAAATCATTTCAAATCATGTTGATACTATTTCAAGCGGATTCGAAAATATTTTGCGACCCGACTTTGAAAAAAAAAATGAAATTGATTCTAACAGTCTGCAGAAGATCTGCAAAAAAAAAAAAAGAAGTGAAATGGCTGTTAATAGTCTACAGGAGATCTGCTATTAAATTATATATTTTTTTTCTATTCTGTTCTAATCTTTTCTATTTGAGTTATAAATTTTGGAAGATGGTTATTTACTTATATACAACTGTCACATAAAAAAAAAGATGTGAAATGGCTGTCACGGATGTCGATCGCAAGGCAAGTACATATGCTGTATGTCATTGTCCACTTGCCACAACACCTGCCACAAGTGCCAAGACACCTGCCATGAGTGCCATGTGACCGACCACAAGTGCCACGTGACCTGCCACGTGACCAAGTTGTGGATTGTCCACTTGCCACGTCACCTGCCACAAGTTGTGGGGTTCCTAGCACCAAGTGACCCCAAGATAGGGGCGATATGTCAAGTACTTTTCTGCAGCAGAGAATTACATTTTGTGACCCAACTTTGGGGCCACGTATCTCGGGGCCACTTGTAGCTAGAAACCCCAAATTTGGTATGCAAACACAGTAGAACTAGCACTACAACTACAGACTATTAGTATCTATTTCGTTTTCTCAACAGATCTCCTGCAGACTATTAGCATCTATTTCTTTTTTTAGCAGATCTCCTGTAGACTATTAACAGCCATTTCACTTTTTTTTGCAGATCTTCTGCAGACTGTTAGAATCAATTTCATTTTTTTTTTCAAATTCGGGTGGCAAAATATTTTCGACTCTGCTTGAAATAGTATCAACATGATTCGAAATTATTTCAACTGCATTTGAAATTATTTCAACCGGATTATATTTTGCGACCTGACTTTGGGTCCACGTATCTCGGGGTTACTTGGTGATAGAAACCAAATTTGGAGAGGTTATAGTGTTAGTTCTACTGTGTTTGCATACCAAATTTGTGGTTTCTAGCTATAAGTGGCCCCGAGATACGTGGCCTCAAAGTCGGGTCACAAAATGTAATTCTCTGCTGTAGAAAAGTACTTGACATATCCCCCATATCTGGGGGTCACTTGGTGCTAGGAACCCCATAACTTGTGGCAGGTGACATGGCAAGTGGACAATCCACAACTTGGCCACGTGGCAGGTCACGTGGCACTTGTGGTCGGTCACGTGGCACATCCGTGACAGCCATTTCACATCTTTTTTTTTATGTGACAGATGTATATAAGTAAATAACCATCTTCCAAAATGTATAATTCAAATAGAAAAGATTAGAACAGAATAAAAAAACATATATAATTTAATAGCAGATCTCCTGTAGACTATTAACAGCCATTTCACTTCTTTTTTTTTTTTTTGCAGATCTTCTGCAGACTGTTAGAATCAATTTCATTTTTTTTTTCAAAGTTGGGTCGCAAAATATTTTCGAATCTTGCCATGTCACCTGCCACAAGTTATGGGGTTCCTAGCACCAAGTAACCCCCAGATATGGGGGATATGTCAAGTACTTTTCTACAGCAGAGAATTACATTTTTCGACCCGACTTTGGGGCCAGATATCTCGGGGCCACTTGTAGCTAGAAACCCCCAATTTGGTATGCAAACACAGTAGAACTAGCACTACAACAAATTTGGTGTTTCTATCACCAAGTAACCCCGAGATACGTGGACCCAAAGTCGGGTCGCAAAATATTTTCGAATTCGAAAATCGGTCGAAAACTAAACGAAATCCGAAAACGAATTTAACAAATTTAACGAATCTAACTAAACGAAATTAATTAATTAACGAATTAAAACGAAACGAAACTAAACGAATTTTTTCCTTTTGCACATGTCTAATAGATGATAGGAGACCAGTGGTTGAGTAGGTCTTCAGCTACCTACCCCCCAAATTTGGGCTCTATTTTTTTTTTTTTTTTTAAATGTGCCTAGAGCTGCAGCTCCAATAGCCCCTATGTTAATCCGGCCCTGTATGAGGGAACGTGTGGCACTACCCCTGTCCCCTTAATGCAGCAGTCAGTTGTCAATCAGCAGATATTTTCCTAGCACGTGGGAAATGAGTGCATACAATTCCTAATATGTTTTAACTTGCTTGGTGGTGTCACCTTAAACGGGATAACTTTTGATGTAAAAGCTCACAGGGAGGCTACAACATACAGCCTCGGGTCCTATATTACTAATCAGGAACTTGTCTGTTTGGTTCCTCATCACAAAATCACTTTGCTTAGTCACTCATGGTCATCACAGGGAAAGTTTGGTACTTTGTTGTTATAGTAAAGAGCTGTCTACTTCTCTCTTCAAAGAGATAAAGTGAACAGCTTCACAAGTGTTTAACAAGGATTTATCTCAGAAAGCAAATAACACAGTTGTGTACTATCTGTGATTTAATTGCACTCATTTACCCGGCCAATTAGGGCCGCTGTGCAGCAATTTTCAGCCTAAATCTGCATCAGAGATCACAAGTTGTGCGATCCAGCTTTTATATGAGGCAGTTCATCTGTCCCTATTCTAGGGTTACCACCTTTTCTTCAAGCCAAACCCAAACACTTTTAGTGGTCTGGGACACCTTTGGGTGCCACAAGGAGAGTAGTATTGCAGTGCGCATAGTGTGCCGCAGCCAACATTGGGTGTGGCCAAATTGCTCTTGCTTACATCATCGCCCTGGCCCCCCAGTGATGTCGAACCTGCCCCCAGATAGCCGCTCGCAGCTCCCAGACTGTAACAGATTTGTGTGTGACTGTCTAGGTTACTTGAGGAGCCACAGCCATGTCTGAATAAAGTGTCCGTGTTTCAGTCCGCCTGAAATCCGGACACATGATTCAAAACCTGGACTGTGCGGGTGAATCCTGGACAGGTGGCAACCCTACCATATTCGCATGTAATTATGTAAAGGGGTTTAGTCTTTCTTGCTGGTCCTGTTGTATTAGATGCTCCCTGCCATGTTCTGGAATTTGAGTTATCTGTCTTTCCCTGTGCCAGGCTATTTAGTAAGCAGGTGGAGTTGGAAGTGGGGCTTGAATAGTGCATTCAAGATTGCAGATATTGAGTAGTACCAAGCACCCACTCTGCCCTAGGGTGCCTACGTGTCCCGGATTGCCCGGGATTGTCCCTTAATTAATTAATATTTTTGTACTGAACTGAAAAAAAAAAAAACACACCGCCAGTCCGTCACCCTGATAAACATTTGCCGATTTGCCGAACTGTCTGGTTGTCTGGTTGCTAGGGCCACCTCGCGTCTAGCAACCAGTGACGTCAGCTGACACGTGGGCACCCTACGGCTGAGCAGAGCAGCGCGCCACCCTCCGTGTCCACTCCACCCACCTCCTCTCCTCTGCCTCCGGCCACAGCAGCAGAGAGAGAGAGCAGCCACCAGTACCTCGGATCTCCTCCTCCTGAGTCCCCTGACTGGTAGTGGCACTGCTGGTAAGCCAGGATCCAGCCTGTGCCCAGTGCCAGTCCCGAGGCCGCCGACTACAGCCCAGCAGCCGCACATTGCCAGCCAGCAGCCCGACTTCTCCAGTTCTCCTCCTGAGCCTCCTCCCACCCACAAGGGCCACGACCGAGCCGCCAGCCAAACTTCCATGTATGTGTTTGTTGTGGCACTGGCAGCAAATATCATGACCAGCTAAAATGTGATTTTGTGCCCAGTCACTATTAAATTATTAAAATCTGCAGACGCTCCACTTCTGTGATTACATCTGCTTCTGCTACATCCTCTACATCAAAAAATAACTGCCCTTTTTTTAGCGTGGGCATGTTTGTCTTATGCACATGTTCCTTTTTTGGTAAAAAAGTTAATATTTATTACAAGGACAATATCCCTAAAAGCATTCTTAACCACTACAGATCTGCGCTATAGCCGAATGACGGCTACAGCGCGGACCTGCTTTGCTGGGACTATGTCTATTGACATCGTCCCGTGCTTGAGAGGCCTGCGCGCCCCCTGCAGGGCTATTTTTTCTCCTCGTGCTGACAGTGTGAGGAGAAAAAAAAAAAAAGCCGATCACCGGCGGCCGTGAGAGGGACATCAGTTTCGATCACGGCGAGCTGCCGCCAGCTCATCAGTGCCCACCTGTGCCCCCTGCCAGTGCCACCTAACAATAGACAACAGTGATGCCTATCAGTGCCTACCAGCGCCACCCATCAGTGCCCACAGTGCCACCTATCAGTGCCATCTATCAGTGCCCACAATCAGTGCCTTAACAACAGTGCTGCACATCAGTGTCACCTATCAGTGCCCATCCGTGTCACCCATCAGTGCCACCCATCAGTGCAACCCATCCATGCCACCCATCAGGACCCATCAGTGCCATCTTATCTGTGCCCATCAGTGCCGCCTTATCTGTCCCCATCAGTGCCACCTTATCTGTGCCTATCAGTGCCATCTTATCTGTCCCCATCAGTGCCACCTTATCTGTGCCTATCAGTGCCGCCTTAACTGTGCCTATCAGTGCCCACCAGTGCAGCCTATCAGTGCCCACCAGTGCAGCCTGTCAGTGCCCACCAGTGCCGCCTCATCAGCGCATATCAATGAAGGAGAAAAATTACCTGTTTGCAAAATTTTATAACAAACTATTAACCACTTCAGCCCCGGACCATTTGGCAGCCAAAGGACCAGAGGTCTTTTTTCAATTTCGCACTGCACTACTTTAACTGGTAATTGCGCGGTCATGCAATTTTGTAACCAAACGAAATTTGCGTCCTTTTCTTCCCACAAATAGAGCTTTCTTTTGATGGTATTTGATTGCCTCTGTGATTTTTATTTTTTGCGATATAAACGGAAAAAGAGCGAAAATTTTGAAAAAAAAAGAGATTTTCTACTTTTTGTTATAAAAAAAATCTAATAAACTCAATTTTAGTCAAACATTTGGGCCAAAATGTATTCAGCCACATGTCTTTAGTAAAAAAAATGCCAATAAGCGTATATTTATTGGTTTGTGCAAAAGTTATAGCGTCTACAAACTAGAGTACATTTTCTGGAATTTACACCGCTTTTAATTTATGACTGCCTATTTCATTTCTTGAGGTGCTAAAATGGCAGAGAAGTACAAAACCCCCCCAAATGACCCCATTTTGGAAAGTAGACACCCCAAGCTATTTGCTGAGAGGCATGTTGAGCCCATTGAATATTTTTTTTTTTAGTCCCAAGTGATTGAATAAAGACAAAAATAAAAAAGATTTTTTTTTTTTTTCAAAAAGTTGTCACTAAATGATATATTGCTCACACATGCCATAGTTATATGTGGAATTGCACCCCAAAATACATTTTGCTGCTTCTCCTGAGTATGGGGATACCACATGTGTGGGACTTTTTGGGAGCCTAGCCGCGTACGGGGCCCCGAAACCCAAGCACCGCCTTCAGGATTTCTAAGGGTGCAAATTTTTGATTTCACTCCTCACTACCTATCACCGTTTCGAAGGCCATAAAATGCCAAAATAGCACAAAACCCCCCCAAATGACCCCATTTTGGAAAGTAGACACCCCAAGCTATTTGTTGAGAGGCATGGTGAGTATTTTACAGCTCTCATTTGTTTTTGAAAATGAAGAAAGTAAAGAAAAAAATTTTTTTTTTTTCTTTTTTTCAATTTTCAAAACTTTGTGACAAAAAGCGAGATCTGCAAAATACTCACCATACCTCTCAGCAAATAGCTTGGGGTGTCTACTTTCCAAAATGGGGTCATTTTGGGGGGTTTTATGCCATCTGGGCATTCCATGGCCTCCGAAACTGTGATTGGCAGTGAGAAGTGAAATAAAAAAATTACACCCTTAGAAAGCCTGAAGGCGGTGATTGGTTTTTGGGGTTCCGTACGCAGCTAGGCTCCCAAAAAGTCCCACACATGTGGTATCCCCGTACTCAGGAGAAGCAACAGAATGTATTTTGGGGTGTATTTCCACATATGCCCATGACATGTTTGAGCAATATATCATTTAGTGACAACTTTTTGTAAAAAAAATATATATATTTTTTTTTTTTCATTATTCAATCTCTTGGGACAAAAAAAAAAATATTTAATGGGCTCAACATTGCTCTCATCAAATAGCTTGGGGTGTCTACTTTCCAAAATGGGGTCATTTGGGGGGGGTTTGAACTATCCTGGCATTTTATGCACAACATTTAGAAGCCTATGTCACACGTCACCCACTCTTCTAACCACTTGTAGACAAAGCCCTTTCTGACACTTTTTGTTTACATGAAAACATATTTTTTTTTTGCAAGAAAATTACGTTGAACCCCCAAACACTATATATAATGTTAAAGCAAAGGCCCTACAGATTAAAATGGTGGGTGTTGCATTTTTTTTTTCCACACAGTATTTGCGCAGCGATTTTTCAAACGCATTTTTTGTGGAAAAAATACACTTTTTTTATTTTAATGCACTAAAACGCACTATATTGCTCAAATTTTTGATGAAATAAAAAATATGATCTTAGGCCGAGTACATGGATACCAAACACGACATGCTTTAAAATTGCGCACAAACACGCAGTGGCGACAAACTACATACATTTTTAAAAGCCTTTAAAAGCCTTTACATGATACCACATTAGATTCACGGAGGAGGTCTACTGCTAAAATTACTGCCCTCGATCTGACCTTCGCGGTGATACCTCACATGCATGGTGCAATTGCTGTTTACATATGACGCCAGACCAACGCTTGTGTACGCCTTTGCGCAAGAGAAGGGGGGGCAGGGGTGCTTTTTTTTTTTTTTTTGTTTTTTTTTTTATTTATTTAGCTTTTTTATTTTATTTTTAAACCGTTCCTTCCATTTTTTTTCTTTGTTATGATTTTTATTGTTATCTCAGGGAATGTAAATATCCCCTATGATAGCAATAGGCAGTGACAGGTACTCTTTTTTTGAAAAAATTGGGGTCTATTAGACCCTAGATCTTTCCTCTGCCCTCAAAGCATCTGACCACACCAAGATTGGTGTGATAAAATGCTTTCCCAATTTCCCAATGGCGCGGTTTATATCCGGGAGGGGGGACATTCCCTCCCACTGCTTGTAAAAGCAGTCTAGAGGCTAATTACCCGCTAGAATTGCTTTTACATGAAAGCCGATCACTGGCTGAAAAGAATGATACCAAGATGATACCTAAACCTGCAGGCATCATTCTGGTATAACCATTCAAAGTCCAGCAACATACTGGACATATATTGTAATCTTTTTTTTTTCATGCAGCCTCTTGGCTGAACGAAAAAAAGAGATTGATTGGTGGGTATGCCCACCATTAGAATACCTCCCTTCATCCACCCACTTCTAATGATGGGCATACATGCACCATTTATATATGCCGATGCATGGGGGCATCCTCCCGCAAAAGTTATGCCGTGTACACACGGTCGGAATTTCGACCGTATGTACGTGGCATTAGGAGCCAATCGCTCCTCCCCCCCCCTGCTGCCCCCATGCTTCGGCATATATGCTCTTTTTTTTAACTGTGGTGGTGAAATCACCTCCTACAGCGTTGGAGTCGCGGCTTTATGTATCGTGGGAGCAAACGCTGTTGCTGTCAAGATAAATAAATCCGCGTTGCAACTGAATGGCGCACCTGAAAACAAAAAAATGCTTAACACTGAAACACAGTAAACAAAATTACATACCTGAAAAGCAAGCATGATAAAACATGATAAAACATAATAAAACATTGCAGAATAGAATGGAGTAAAAAAAGAGCAACAATAGAGAGAGAATAGAGTGAGAGAGAGAACAATAAAACGACAACTATTTTTTTTTTTTTTTGCACTTGGGTGGGCTGGGCTGGGCTGGGCGGAGGGGGGAAACGCAGGTGCTAGCAGGTATCTGGGCTGATCCCGCTAACAATGCGTTTTTTTTGGAACCCTAAACTGCTGGGACGCTAGTATAGATCTGATCAGATCAGATATTGATCTGTTCAGATACTGTACCACTAAGGGAGGTGTATGCTTTGCGCGTGGGTGTTTGCGGTACTGGCACTAACCTGGGGCGACGCAGACCTTATTTGACCCTAAAACCTAATTGATATCACCCGCCGGGCGATCAGGGGGTTAAACCGTTATTGGGTAATAAATGGCGGGTGCCCTGACAGTATAAAAAATAAAGCTAACTAACCAGCGTCACCCGTAACAGTAATACAAAAAAAAACTGGTTACCTAGCGACACTAATGCAGCGATCAGAAAAACGATCGCTTAGTGACACTGGCAAAAGGGGGTGAAAGGGTTAACTAGGGGCAATCAGGGGGTTAAAAACTTTATTAGGTAATATATGGGGGTACCTGACGCTATATAAAAACCTGACGGGGAACCTAAATAACGAAATAACTAACTGGCTAACCAGCGTCACCAGTGACAGTTATACAGTGATCACTGGTGAAAGGGTTAACTCTAGGGGCAATCAGGGGGTTAAAACCTTTATTTAGGTTGTAATATGGGGGTACCTGACCTATAAACCTATTTATGAACCTATATAAACATGGCGGTTACCTAAAAAAAAAAAATGGTTACCTAGCGACACTAATGCAGCGATCAGAAAAACGATCGCTTAGTGACACTGGCAAAAGGGGGTGAAAGGGTTAACTAGGGGCAATCAGGGGGTTAAAACCTTTATTAGGTAATATATGGGGGTACCTGACGCTATATAAAAACCTGACGGGGAACCTAAATAACGAAATAACTAACTGGCTAACCAGCGTCACCAGTGACAGTTATACAGTGATCACTGGTGAAAGGGTTAACTCTAGGGGCAATCAAGGGGTTAAAACCTTTATTTAGGTTGTAATATGGGGGTACCTGACCTATAAACCTATTTATGAACCTATATAAACATGGCGGTTACCTAAAAAAAAAAAATGGTTACCTAGCGACAGCAGTGACACTAATACAGCGATCAGAAAAACGATCGCTTAGTGACACTGGCAAAAGGGGGTGAAAGGGTTACCTGGGGGGCAATCAAGGGGTTAAACCTTTATTAGGGGGGGGTAGGGGGCTACCTTGGACCTAAAACTAACTGCACTGACAGTTATTACAGTCACACTGACACTAAATGCAGTGATCAGTAAAAAAATGATCACTGCAATTAGTGACACTGTGACTGGGGGGGGAGGGGGTGATCTGGGGGGTGATCTGGGGGTGACCGGGGGGTGTTTTGTGTGCCTATGTGTACTGGTGTCAGTGTACTGTTGGTGCACTAACCTTTAGATGTTCACAGCTCGGCGTTCCGGTCACATAGACCGGCGCACCGAGCGTGACATCACTTCCTCTGCCTGTGTTTTGATTGACACAGACAGAGGAAGCATCTGATTCGCCAGGAGCGATCGCGAGGGGGTGGCCAGAAACCACTGGCCGTCCCCTCATCCCGGATCGCTCCTGAAGCGATCCCGACCGTCCCCCGCCGGCCGGGGGGGGTCCGATCGGACCCCCCACGCGCCTGAAGAATGGCACGTACAGGTACGTGGTTCTGCCTGTACGTGCCATTCTGCCGACGTATATATACAGGGGGCGGTCGGCAAGTGGTTAAACATGATTTTTTTTTTCAACATTTAAAAATCCCAGCTGTGATTAAATACCACCAAAAGAAAAATCTATTTGTGGGAAAAAAATTATAAAAATGTCATTTGGGTACAGTGTTGTATGACCGCACAATTGTCATTCAAAATGCGTCAGCGCTGAAAGCTGAAAATTGGTCTGGGCAGGAGTGGGGTTTAAGTGCCCAGTAAGCAAGTGGTTAAAAGCCTTAGACCATAGTGAAATAGTTTCTTTCATAGGCAGAACAGAACTCTTCCTGTTCCCAAATTAGGATGAGATATTATTGATGAAGTTTCCATCTGAATGTCTGAAAGTTTCATACAGGATTATACATAATCACATATTTTTGAAAAAAACGCAAAAAGGGGATATTGATTGGTTTGCGCAAAAGCTATAGTGTCTACAAAATAGGGGATAGATTTATAGCATTTTTATTATTATTTTTTTACTAGTAATGGCGGCGATCAGCGATTTTTATCGAGACTGCAACATTATGGCGGACACATCGGACACTTTTGACACACTGTCTAAACTGGTTACCACTGTTTGCTTTTTTCTTTTTCAAAAATTTGCAAAAAAAAGTATCAAATCCTTTTTTGGGCGGGCTCGGGTGCGGGAGGGGAGGGGTTGTCCCTTAATGGCAGTTTGGAAATGTGGTCACCCTACTCTGCCCCTGTTACTATACCCCTTGGTGGGCTGTTAAAATGCAATTGAAGATGTACCTGGATGTCAATAAGAGAATAGACACCTGTTTTATCACGGTTACATGGTTACATTGCTCAGCTTTGGCTCTAAGGCAGTTCAGAATGGCACGATTCCCCCATCAACACAGACAGTGCTGACAGGGGAATCCCATTATCACTAGCAGCTACAGCAGCCACTTGGGATAATCAGTAGCAAATCCAGCAGGCCGGTTCGGGCTTGTTTTCCACCTCTGGCATCTCTGCTAGAACTGGAGTGATTTTTGCATGAAGAGTGGTATCAGATTCCATTTTCCATCATGCAAGACTTATATTTGTTAATTCCTAAGAGAATTCAGGCTGTCTTGGATGCCAAAGGTGGTCCAACACCATATTGGGTAACAATTTTGTTTTTTTACCTGGTGTTTCCATGTTTTTGTCTAACCTCTGTATTATGTAAGGCTTTTCTTGGTTGAGGACATTAGTTAGGTTAACTCATTGATAGGTTAGCAGTTTAATTATTTGATTCTAGTTATACAAATAATTAAACTGGTCTAACAATTTTACATTTATTATTTGATGTGTTAACTTGCTTATGTGTGTAGCACTAACCCCCGAAGGAGCTGCTGGTTTGATTTGGGCTTACAGTTACCCTCTTGGCCTGGTATGCGTCTAGGGGTTTCCTGAGGTAGATGGCCCAAAGAACTGTAGAAACTGACACTGGATCCATGTTGGGATTTTTATTTGCAAAATGATAGACAAAACTGTCTCAATAAAGGATAGAGGGTATAGGGTAGGAAGTTCAGGCACTCTTGGAACTGCATGAAACTGAATGTCTCTCACCATGAAATCCAGAGAATAGCCATTCACAACTGGATATCGCAGCTATCGGATAAATCTCAGTAGATTTAGCAGCCGATAACTGATTCAAAAAGAGCAAAGTCTCTGCCACAGACCTGGCCGTAGAACCTGTAAGTGAAAAGTCTTTGCCACAGACTTGGTTGTAGCACCCATAGGACTTGTAGTGTGTTAGTCCCATCACACAGAGATCCTATATTTTGTTGCACCTATAGGACTTGAAGTGTGTTAGTCCCATCACACAGACCTATATTTTCTTCCCAGAAGCACCCATAGGACTTGTAGTGTGTTAGTCCCATCACACAGAGATCCTATATTTTGTTCCCAGAAGCACCACAAGTCCCATCACACAGAGATCCTATATTTTGTTCCCAGAAGCACCTATAGGACTTGAAGTGTGTTAGTCCGGTGTTCCCAGAAGCACCTATAGGAATTGAAGTGTGTTAGTCCCATCACCATCCTATATTTTGTTCCCAGAAGC
Organism: Lithobates sylvaticus; assembly: GCA_028564925.1. Taxonomy (NCBI): domain Eukaryota; kingdom Metazoa; phylum Chordata; class Amphibia; order Anura; family Ranidae; genus Lithobates; species Lithobates sylvaticus. The sequence continues at coordinate 135,256,561 of CM053028.1, read as the reverse complement.
ACCTATAGGACTTGAAGTGTGTTAGTCCCCATCACACAGACCTATATTTTCTCCCAGAAGCACCCATAGGACTTGTAGTGTGTTAGTCCCATCACACAGAGATCATATATTTTGTTCCCAGAAGCACCTATAGGACTTGAAGTGTGTTAGTCCCATCACACAGACCTATATTTTCTTCCCAGAAGCACCTATAGGACTTGAAGTGTGTTAGTCCCATCACACAGAGATCCTATATTTTGTTATCTTAGTGTGTTAGTCCCATCACACAGAGCTCCTATATTTTCTTCTCAGCAGCACCCACAGGACTTCTAGTGTGTTAGTGGCATCACACAGAGATCCTATATTTTCTTCTCAGCAGCACCCACAGGACTTCTAGTGTGTTAGTGGCATCACACAGAGCTCCTATATTTTCTTTGCAGAAGCACCCATAGGACTTCTAGTGTGTTAGTGGCATCACACAGAGCTCCCTATATTTTCTTTGCAGAAGCACCCATCGGACTTCTAGTGTGTTAGTGGCATCACAGAGCTCCTATATTTTCTTCTCAGCAGCACCGCCCACAGGACTTCTAGTGTGTTAGTGGCATCACACAGAGCTCCTATATTTTCTTTGCAGAATCACCCATAGGACTTCTAGTGTGTTAGTGGCAGTGAAGGACAGCATCTGGCAGTACTGTTCCACCAGCTGCAGCTTACTGCCAGGTTTGCTCTAGTGGTGAAGAGGGAGGGGGATGATGAGGTCACTGACTAAATGAGGAGGAGGACGAGGAGGATGCGGCGTCACATGTCCAACGAGGCAGGATGCCCCCTGGAGGCCAGCTAGAGGCCAGCACAGCAACTGTACAACAGAGCTCCGCTGTGCAGAAAAGTTCTTTGGTGTGGCCTTTTTTGAGACGAGTGCAAGATATCTCGCGTGGCCAAAACATCAGCCGCTTGGGCACCACAAGCATGGATTCACCTGGTGTCTTTACAACTTAGCTTGCAGGCTCTTACCGAGCAGCCAGCCTTTTGCATGGCCCTCTTCTGAAGAGTCTTTCAACTTCCAGGCTCTTACCGAGCAGCCAGCCTTTTGCATGGCCCTCTTCTGAAGAGTCCTCCCCTGGTTGTGTTCTTAGTTGCTGGGCCTCTCCAAAGACGAGACGGCACCGGACCACCTTAGAATCCTCCTTCCAGTTACTGTGCCTCGGGCTAGCCAGCCTCGAGACTCGGAAATGGATGGATCCGCACCCCAGGCCATGAGGGCTCCTGAGGGCTGGTCAGGAGGACCAGGACCAAGCAGACAGAAAGATCTTCTGGACCGAAACCCAGAAGCATGTGATCCCAGTACCTTAAGTACCCTCTCCCAGAATTCACAGTGAGCCGACACACTTACTGGTTGGTTCCGAGAGAGATTGGCACCCAATGCGTCCAACTGGACCGCGTTCTTGTGCTTGCCAGAGGTGACACTAACACCTATGGCCAAGCAGAGCACAATGCAATCAATCCAGCCAAACTGATACTGAGACTATAATTTAGAGCAATTAACCCCAAAACCCAACTGTGGTTTTAGGAACATTACATTTACAAAACATATAGCGCGTGCTCAGTAGGAGCCTGGCGCTACATGTGTTTGACATATTAGCCTGTCGGTTAGATTAACCGCTTCAGCCCCGGAAGAATTTACACCCTTCCGTACCAGAGCAGTTTTTGAGATTTGCCACTGCGTCGCTTTAACTGACAATTGCACGGTCGTGTAATGTTGTACCCAAACAAAATTAACGTCCTTTTTTCCCCACAAATAGAGATTTCTTTTGGTGGTATTTGATCATCCCTGCGAATCAAATTTTTTGCGCTATAAACAAAAAAAATAGCGAAAATTTTGAAAAAAAACGCAATATTTTTTACCTTTTGCTATAATAAATATCCCCCAAAAATATATAAAAAAAAAATGTTTTTTCCTAAGTTTAGGCCGATTCGTATTTTTCTACATATTTTTGGTAAAAAAAAAAAAATCAAAATAAGCGTATATTGATTGGTTTGCGCAAAAGTTATAGAGTCTAGTAATGTAGTAATAGTAACTAGTAATGGCAGCGATCTGCAATTTTTGCAACATTATGGCGGACACATCAGACACTTTTGACACTATTTTGGGACCATTGTCATTTATACAGCGATCAGTGCTATAAAAATGCACTGATTTCTGTGTAAATGACACTAGCAGGGAAGGGGTTAAACACTAGGGGGCAATCAAGGGGTTAACTGTGTTCCCTCACTGTGTTCTAACTGTAGGGGGGATGGGCTACCACTCACATGACAGCAATCACTGCTCCCGATGACAGGGAGAAGTGATCTCTGTCATGTCACAAGGCAGAACGGGGAAATGCATCTCCCTGTTCTGCGGCTCCGTGACACGATCGCCGAGACACAGGCGGACATTGAGTCCGTGGGTCCCACGGGCTTGGTCATACTGTACGCGGCGCATGGTGGCAGTGAAAATGTGAAGCCCCCCTCCTATATTGGTGGTCATAGCAGTGAAAGTACTAACCCTCTATTCTCCAACCCCCTTCTGTTTTGGTGGGCATGGCAGTGAAAGTGTTTATCTCTACCCCATTGTTGTTCACTTACCTATCACACACACACTCTCACACCGCTCTCTCTCCTAGCTGGGACTTTACTTGCACTATGGGCAGAAAAAACTCCACACGGTACAGTCTCTCTTTCAGTGCTGGTGTGCATATCCAGCACTGAAAGAAAGACTGTACCGTGTGCAAGTTAGGCTGTGCCACCCTGTAATCTGACTGGTGCCCAATAGCCTGCGGGCCGAATACAGAGGGCTGGCGGACTGCATGCCCACATGTTGGGAACCAGGGCATTATATCATTCAATGTTACCACAGTCCCATGTCTGCATAGATAAAACAAGACACCATTTAAGTCTATTATTTCCATACCTCCAATGTTTTTGAGTTCGGAAAGAGGGAAACCTATTAACAAAAGTATGTAGGCATAGGACAAACACCCTACCACGCCCCCTTAACCACTTCAATATCAGACACTTTTGCCCTTTCCTGCCCAGGCCAATTTTCAGCTTTCAGCGCTGTCGCACTTTGAATGACAATTGCGTAGTCATGCTACACTGTACTCAAAACACATTTTTTATCATTTTGTTCCCACAAATAGAGTTTTCTTTTGGTGGTATTTGATCACTACTGGGGTTTTTATTTTTTGCGCAACAATTAAAAAAAGACTGAAAATTTAGAAAAAAAATAAAGTTTTTCTTTGTTTCTGTTATAAAATTTTGTAAATAAGTACGTTTTCTCCTTCACTGATGGGCACTAATGAGGCTGCACTGGCGGGCACTGATAAGGCGGCACTGATGAGGTGGCACTGATGACTGATGGCACTGATAGGCGGCACTGATGGGCATTGATAGGTGGGACTGATGGGCACTGAAAGGCTGCACTGATGGGTACTTTTGGGTGGCGCTGATAAGTGGCACTGATGGGCACGGATAGGTGTCACTGATGGACACTGATAGATGGCACTGATGGGCATCACTGATAAGGAGGCACTGGCAGGCATAATTGATGGGCACTGACTGGAACCATTTCTGGACACTGATTGGCATTGATTTTGGCCACAGATTGTCATCCCTGGTGGCAATGGGTGGCATACCTGGTGGTCATCAGTGGTGGCAATCCCTGGTGGTCCTGGTGCCATCCCTGGTGGTCTGAAGTGGGCATCCTCAGGGAGGCTGCGCTAATCAACCAATGCAGACCCCCCCTGACAGGAGAGCAGCCAATCGTCTCTCTTCTACTCGCGTCTGTGAGACGCGAGTGATAAAAAGCCGGTATGCGGCTTTTCCTGTTTACACTGTGATCAGCCGTGATTGGACACGGCTGATCACATGTTAAAGAGTCTCTGTCAGCCTCTTTACCGAGATCGGTGTTGTGGTGTGTCAGACCGACACGCCGCACCACCGATCGCCACGATGCACGCCCCCACGGGCAAACGCCGGCTGTTATCCTGAAAGATGTCATATGACGTCCAGTCAGGATAACGGAATCACCGCCCCGGCTGTCATTCTGCTATAGGCCAGGCGGAAGTGGTTAAAAGGAGAATTATACAATAAAAAATGATTAGTTAAGCCCTCAAGTGCTTTTTTTTTTACTACTACTATTCCTTTATACTGGCTTTTGAAATTTACAAATGCAAACATTTAGAAATTGAATGAGAGGTTTAGCACTGTAAAACACTTTTTGATAGGCAAGTAGTGCATTTTATATACAACTATATAGATCAGACCAAAATGAGGGACAAATGAGGAGAAAGAGGGACAGAGGGACTTTGTTCCAAATCAGGGACAGTTGGGAGCTATGTATCTCTGTTAAACTGTTCTGCTGCTGGACAATTTTACACTGCCATATTCTCTGCAATATCTGTCTTGTAGTAAAACCCCAACCTGTACTCTTTGTCTCTAGTAAATTTGGACCTAACCTTCCTCATTAAAATTGTCCTGCTGCTGGCAACTTTACACTTTAACTTGAGACTACTGTATCATCTTCAGCCTAGGTTCACACTAATGCGTTGCGAATTTGGTGTGAGAAAAAAAAATGGTACTGTGCGTGTTGACTGCGGGTGCAATGCAAATTCCTATGGTGCAGTTCAAATTTTATCTTCATAGGCTTCAATTGAGCTTGCAGTAAACTCGCAGAACACAGTTCACATCTCTGTGAATTGTTCACTGTCTGCCTAATGAAATTTGGGTTAAAATCGCGGTAAATTTGCGTTAAATTCACACCTGTTCAACTCAAAATGCAAGGCAAATTCGCACCTTACACAGGACAAAAAAAACATCAAATTCGCAGTACATCGCATCGCAGTAGTGTGAACCTAGGCTCAGTCTACTTATTCTTGTGATAAAACACCTGCCTAGACTCTGTGTCTCTAGATCTCTCCCCTGTGTATAATACTTTTTTTTGTAAAAATTACTTCTGCATTGGTACATATCCCCCTTGCCTTTTTGGCAGGAGTTTGCCTATTACCCTAAAATGCCCAGAATTTAACAAGATTTGTCTCCCATAGACTTCAGTGGGATTCAGCCCAATGTTCAGGTATATTAACGTTTAAACAAGATTCACCAAATCTGAACTAATGTGGATTCTGCCATTACTAATGTTTGCCTATTTTTCTGCATACATAAAAATGATGCATGCTATAACTGCCTCATATGTACTGAAAAATTTGTGTGGTTAGAGAGTTACTATTAGGTAAAGTGAATTACAACTGTGAAATTTAGTCAAATCTTTATTTACCTTGGACACGTAAAAGAATGATGATAATAGCACATTTTATGGAAATCAACAGAATATTTTGCAATGCAGTACAAAAGGGCAGGTCAATTCTCCTGAAATTGTGACTCAGTGTTCCCTCTAAGTATCATATAGTTCTTCAATCCCTGTTGCATGGAGATATGAACTATGTGACCCTCTGCAGGTGACCGGGAGTTTGGAGAATCACAACCGGCTGAAAAGGATCAGAGTTACCAGTCTTCCCAATTTGCTTGAATTATGTATTGATCTAATAATCCAAAGTGAAAAGTAGACAGGAAGTAATGGAAAATCTTCCTTAACCACTTGCCGACCACCACATGAACATATACGTCGTCAGAATGCCATGGCTGGGCAAATTGGCGTACAGGTACGTCCCTTTGAATTTGCCGGCGTGTGGTCACGTGCACGCTGCTGGTGGCGCCCGCGTGACCCTGCCGCAAGCTCCGTGTGTAGGATCGTGGGTCCCGCGGACTCAATGTCCACTGGGACACCCGCGATCGTCTCACGGAGCTGAAGAACGGGGAGATGCTCATGTAAACAAGCATCTCTCCATCCTGGCTAGTGACACTGTCACTGATCATAGATCCCTGTGATCGGGAGCTATGATCAGTGATGTGTCACACGTAGCCACGCCCCCTAACAGTTAGAATTACTCCCTAGGACACACTTAACTCCTTCCTAGCCAGTTAGTGGTTAACCCCTTCACTGCCAGTGTGATTTTTACAGTAATCAGTACAATTTTATAGCGCTGATCGCTGTAAAAATGACAATGGTCCCAAAAATGTGTCAAAATTGTCCGATGTGTCCGCCATAATGTCACAGTCACGATAAAAATCGCAGATTTTCACCATTACTAGTAAAAAAAAAAATTATTAATAAAAATGCCATAAAACTAACCCCTATTTTGTAGACGCTATAACATTTGCGCAACCACCGGTTTTGTTGACCAACAATCCGATCGTGTGTACGAAGCTTTAGGGTTGCCTGATAACAGAAAAAATGTTCCAGAAAAAAGCATGTTAGAAAATGAACATGCCTACTTACTGTATGTGTCATAGTGCATTGTTTGAATGCTGTCCCCCTAGTTACATACATAATGTAGTACAGGGTGTCAGACCCCTGGGACATACTGCATGTTCATAAACTTGTTAAGCAGGAAACATTTTTTTACTATCACAATTATTTTACTACCATAGAACAGCCGAAACAAAGCAGAAAAATTGAAGTTATGCAGTTTTGTGCATAAACAACATTGTCAGGTTTACGGTACAATCACACGTTATAACACAGAATATCTCATTTTGTGAACTTAAAAATAAGAAGAGTATCCGAAGATATCCAGTATTCAATTCAAAGTACAGCTTTAGGCAAGACCTTTTTTCATTTTGGACAGAGTAAGGGGGTATTATATCTCCTGTCAGATTCTTTTTTTTTTTTGCCAAATGTGTCCCATTGGGGAGATTTCCCTTCACTTCCTGTCTCATAGCCAAAACAGGAAGTGAAGAGAAATACCTCTAAAGAGAGGGGAAATCCCTAATAAACTTGGATTGTTTTTCCCTTTCTGATTTTTTTACTTAGCCAGTGGTTGGTTGCTCAATAGGAGTGATCTGGGTGGCTCTACAGATGTCCAATCACTTTTAGAGCCCATCAATGCAGCCTCACTGTGCCCATCATTGCAGCCTCACCATGCCCATTAATGTAGCCTCACTGTGCCCATCAATGCAGCCTCACCATGCCCATCTAAGAAGCCTCACCGTGCCCATCAATGCAGCCTCACCGTAACCATCATTGCAGCCAAGCCCAAGGTGGGAAGCGGTGCAAGCCAATGGGAATTTGCAAAAATCTAAACACATGATGTCCTTCTCAGTGACGGAGTGTAGTGTGTGTAATACTGCAGCAAGGGTTTATAGATCATTGGGCACTTGCCGAGCTCACGCTGTTTACCGCCGGATTGTCAGGCTCAGACTGACCGACACGGTTCTATACCGCCAGGCAGCATTAAACACAGTGGGAGCGGCGCCTGTAGTCCCGCTCACCCTGCCAGGCAGCACTGAGCACACTAGGAGCGGCGCCAGTATTCCAGCCCAGCACTCTCTAGCGGTGGGCGGGACTATGGGTGCCGCTTCTGCTGTTTTCAATGCTGCCTTGCCCTATAGAACCGTGTCAGTCAGTCCAAGCCCGACAATTGGGTGGTGAACAGCGTGGGCTCAGCGAGTGCCCAATGATCTATTAAAAATTGCTGCAGTACTACACACGCTACACTCCGCCACTGACGGGGACATCATATTTTACACAAGAGGAGGAGGGAGAGGAGGACTCTGCACCTGAGCCTCCCAATACCGCCCCGGTGCAGCCACAGCACAAAAGGGAATGTCGTTTCTGCTGTAGAAAAAGTACAGGAAAACCAAAAACATAGTTTTCTCCACTCAGAAAAACTATTCTGAAGCTCCTCACATATGTGAGATCCCTGTGCTTTCATGAATCTCACTATTACAGTAGCAGAAGGGCAGAAGATCAGTACAAGTGGCAGGCAAAAACTTGGTAAATTAACCGAGGCCGAGGTCAATTTAGGTAGAAGTGGTTTATAGTTCAGATGGCAAGCAGAGGCATCGGCAATAAACAGTCCAGGGTCAGTTCCAGGGCAAGCAGGGGTATGGTCAGTTTAGGCGGCAGGCAGAAACTTGGTTGAATAACATGTGCTACTGGTGGATGCCACTGCTCTACTTGTGGTAGCCTGCTCCTTGCCAGAATGCCTTCATCTGGTGGGCGCACTATCCTCCTCCTCTGACTCTGTTAGTGTCTCACTACTTAACACTCACTACTTAACACTGACTCGTAATCAGAATCAGAAGCAGAATCTGACACAGAGAGCTTTCTGCTGCTCTCGTCAGCCATACATAGGATTTGGTATGCCTCATCCCTTGTAAATGTGACTTTGGGCTGTGGTGACACTGGTTATGATGTGGCTGCACTGATGTGCACTGATGGGCTCTGATGAGCCTGCACCATGGGTGCTGATGAGGCTGCACTGATGGGTGCTAATGAGGCTGCACTGATGGGTGCTAATGAGGCTGCACATATGGGTGCTGATGAGGCAACACTGATGGGCATTGATGAGGCTGCACTGATGGGTGCTGACAAGAGTGCACTGATGAGTGCACTGACTCTTCCCAGAAGAGGTGAAGCTGTTATAGTTGCAAAGAGTGGCCCAACTTAATATTGAACCCTACGGACTAAGACTGGGATGTCATTAAAGTTCATGTGCGTGTAAAGGCAGGCGTGCACTGATGTGCACTGATGGGCTCTGGTGAGCCTGCACTGATGGGTGCTGATGAGGCTGCACTGATGGGTGCTAATGAGGCTGCACTGATGGGTGCTAATGAGGCTGCACTGATGGGTGCTAATGAGGCTGCACATATGGGTGCTGATGAGGCCGCACTGATGGGCATTGATGAGGCTGCACTGATGGGTGCTGACAAGAGTGCACTGATGGGTGCACTGACTCTTCCCAGAAGAGGTGAAGCTGTTATAGTTGCAAAGAGTGGCCCAACTTAATATTGAAGCCTATGGACTAAGACTGGGATGTCATTAAAGTTCATGTGCGTGTAAAGGCAGGCGTGTCAATGCTTTAGGTAATATAGGGTATATATAAACCTGTATTAAAGTCTACGATTCTAAAGAAGAGGGGACATTGGTGGGGCACTTCAGAGGACACATGGACCCTTAAGTGGATCAAAATGCTAAGAGGTGGAGGTGGGGATTCCAATCATGCGACCACTGTGATTAGCTGTTTTAGTGATCAGATAATTGAAAGCTCATGATCGCCAGTGTGGGTTGGGAGCTTTCCTTGACAGTTTAGTTACTGTGCTGGGAGAGTGCAGGGAGTGTGCTCTCAGCATAGTAAACTGTTTCCATATACATGTATACGCATATACGGCCACTCACTGTTAAAGCCCACCCAAGGGCGCATATATTCATGCAGCCAGCGGGAAGAGGCTAAAGCCTCGTATACACGTTCGGATTTTCCGACGGAAAATGTTCGATGACATGCTGTTATCGGACTTTCCGCGGACAAATGTTGGATGGCAGGTTTATAAATTTTCCGCTGACAAATGTCTGTTGTCGTACACAAGTCCGTCGGACAAAATTCTAAAGTACAAACACACTTGCTCAGAAGCAAGGACGAGCCAGAAGCGGTCGGTCTTGTAAACTAGCGTTCGTAACAGAGAATTAACATTCGCGAAGTGGCAAATTATGAAATCTCGAAATGCAGCGCACATTCTCTTCTTTAATGGGATAATAATGAAGCTGCTTTGCTGGTGATACTGATGGAGTTATTGCAAACTAATTCCAAGGCTTTATTTTTCTAGTGATATCAAGAATAGAGTTGAGCGGACACCTGGATGTTTGGGTTCGACGGGTTCGGCCGAACTTCGCAAAAAAGTTCGAGTTCGGGACCCGAACCCCATTGAAGTCAATGGGGACCCGAACTTCTGAGGACTAAAATGGCTCTAAAAAAGTAATGGAAAGGGCTAGAGGGCTGCAAATGGCAGCAAAATGTTGTTCAGAGCATGGCAAGTGGATAGGGATGTACATGTGGATAGGGAAATAAGGGAAAGGGAATCATAGGGAAATAACTTAAAATACATAAAAAAAATAATCTTGATCTAGGAGGACGAGGTCCATATGGAGTAGGAGGTTGAGGTGGCGGTGGATGTGGCAGTGTAGGTGGAAGCGGCGGTGGAGGAGGACGAGGTAGCCAACACTGGTTTTTGTTTTTAATTATTATTTTTTTTTTAATTAGGGTACACCCCAAAAGAGCGAGAAAGATCAAAAATACAACAATGGCTGGGTAAGGCCGGTATACATGTCTATTCTGCACAAGGTACAGACAAGTCCTATGGGATCCATGCCTGGTTCATTTTAATGAACGTGAGCTTGTCCACATTGGCTCTAGACAGGCGGCTGCGCTTTTCTGTGATAAAGTCCCCTGCCATGCTAAATACACATTCAGATAATACACTGGCTGCAGGGCAGGCCAGCACCTCCAAGGCGTAAAGGGCAAGCTCAGGCCATGTGCCCAATTTGGAGACCCAGAAGTTGAAGGGGGCAGACCCGTCATTCAGTACGTGTAGGCGTGTGCACACATACTGCTCTACCATGTTGATGAAATGCTGCCTCCTGCTAAGATGTTCCATATCAGCCGGTGGTGCTGGTTGTTGTGGCGTGCTGACAAAGCTTTTTCACATTTCGGCCATGCTAACCCTGCCTTCAGAGGTGCTGGTGGTGCCCCGGCCTCGTTGGCAACCTCTTTCTCCTCCTCTGCCTTCGCCTTGTGCTTCCACTGTGCCCCCGCTGTCAGGTGGAAATGCCACCAGCAGCGCGTCTACCAGCGTGCGCTTGTACTCGCACATCTTACGATCACGCTCCAGTGAGGGAATTAAGGATGGTACGTTGTCCTTGTAACGGAGATCCAGCAGCGTGGCCACCCAGTAATCAGCACCAGTGAGAATGTGGGCAACTCGGTGGTCGTTGCGGAGACACTGCAGCATGTAATCGCTCATGTGTGCCAGGCTGCCCAGAGGCAACGAAAAGCTGTCCTCTGTGGGAGGTGTATCATCTGTGTCCTCTGTATCCCCCCAGCCATGCACCAGTGATGGCCATGAGCTGGTCTGGGTGCCACCCTGCTGTGAACATGGTTCCTCCTCCTCCTCATCCTCCACCTCGTCATCCTCCAGAACTGTGCCCTTGCTGGACAATTGTGTACCTGGCGTTTGTTGGTGCAGGAACCCACCCTCGGAGCCACTTGTGAATGACTGCCCTGAAAGCCTTGGAAATGATCCCTCTTCCTCCTCCTCCTCCTCCTCCTCCTGTGCCACATCCTCTTCCATCATCGCCCGAAGCGTTTTTTCAAGGAGGCATAGAACTGGGATAGTAACATTGAGAACGGCGTCATCGGCACTGCCATGTTGGTGGAGTACTCAAAACAGCGCAACAAGGCACACAGGTCTTGCATGGAGGCCCAGTTATTGGTGGTGAAGTGGTGCTGTTCCGCAGAGTGACTCACGGATGAGGAGGTGGTAGAGGATGAGGAAGCGGAGTAGGAGGAGTTAGCAACAGGAGGCAAACTGAAGTGCCCTGCAATCCTCGGTGGTGGAAGGACATGCGCCGAACTGCTATCCGCCTCAGGCCCAGCCGCCACTGCATTTACCCAGTGTGCTGTTAGGGAGATATAACATCCCTGACCATGCTTACTGGTCCACGTATCCGTAGTTAGGTGGACCTTGCCACAGATGGCGTTGCGCAGTGCACACCTGATTTTGTCCCCCACTTGTGCAGGGAAGGGATGGCTCACCTGGAAAAGTAGTGGCGGCTGGGCACGACGTACTGTGGGACAGCCAATGCCATCCGGCTTTTAAAACTCTGCGTCTCCACCAGACGGAATGACAGCATTTCAAAAGCCAGGAATTTTTAAATGCTGGCATTCAGGGCCAGGGATCGCGGGTGGGTAGGGGGTACTTCTCCTTCCACTCCAGTGTTTGGGAGATAGAGAGCTGAATGCTTCCATGGAACATTGTGGAGATGGTTGGTGACCCAGGTGGTAGTGTTGCTGGCAGATCCTCTGTTTGCGGGGTGGCAGGTGCCACTGTCACTACAGAGGTGGATGGCCGAGACTGCAGCAGAAGAGGAAGCAGAAGGAGCCAGAGACCTTTCTTGGTTTTTGAGGTGTCTACTCCACTGCAGCTCGTGCTTTTTACCTGCATGACGTTGATTCCATGTGGGGTCGAGGACCTCAATGTCCTCCATCATCTTCCACCCAGTCTTCACCCCTGCCCTCCTTGTCGGTCTACACAATTGCGAAAGCAGCAGCAGTTGGCACCTGGGTTTCTTCATCATCCGAGACGTGCTGCGATGGTCCTCCTATGTACTCATCTTGAAACATAAGTGGTTGGGCATCGGTGCACTCAATCTCTTCCACTTCTGGGGCAGGGCTAGGTGGATGGCCCTGGGAAACCCTGCTAACAGAGTCATCAAAAAGCAGAAGAGACTGCTGCATGATTTGGGGGCTCAGACTGCTTGGCTGATTTGCAAGGGGGTGAGGTGAAAGACTGATGGACATCGGCTGCAGGTGCCAACTCTGATCTTTCAGCGGGAGACTGGGTGGGAGACAATGTGAAGGAACTGGAGGCACTGTCAGCAACCCAATCTACTATCGCCTGTACTTGTTCTGGCCTCAACATTCGTAGAGCCGCATTAGGCCCGACCAAATACCGCTGCAGGCTCTGTCGCCTACTCGCACTTTTCCTACTCGCAAAAAGATTGCAGCACCACGACCGGGGCCACGTCCCTTATTTGACGTCTCCTCATATTTCTCAAATTTAGGATCTAAATGGGTGTTTTTTGAATAGCAGAATAGAACAACAGTATCTAAAGGGTGTATCTCACAGTAACATATGCAGTGCTGGTGCACTGAGCTTGCATAAAATGCCCGCTGACGCCAACCTAACAGATGGATAAAAGTTATCTTTTCTCTGGCACTGGGCTCAGGGCAGGGTAAAAAGATTGTGCACTGCACCCACACAACAAAATCAAGGTAGATCGCTGAGTAATTTGATTTCTGAATTAGGACTCCTATCTAATTCTCTCCCTCAAAGCAGCAGCAGCAACCTAAAGCAGAGCGACGTGCTGTGCTATGTGCCTCTAGCTTATATAGAGGCTGGGTCACATGCTGCACTGGCCAATCACGGCCATTCCATTAGTGGGCAACTTTACAGTTCGGGTTCGCTTAACCCAAATCAAAAATAACATTATACTTTTTTTTTTTTTTATTTGGTCAAGTTACCACAACACCATTATCCCGTAGTTTTTACGATCAAAGATACAACTATGTTGGTGTCCCTTGTCAATTTTACATTGTATTTTTTTAAATGTAACTGCCTACTCCCAAACTGTCATTTGAAGTAAAAACACATAGCCAAGTATTATTCTCCACAATTTTTTTTATTGTGCATTAAAAAAAGAAAACAAATAAAATTAGACATGCTATCTGCCAATAGAACTTAACCAAAAAGTGCATTCTATGTATCCAAAAATATAGAAAATATACCAAATCAAATCATTATTCAGCCAATAAAAAAATGTCAAAAGCAATAACTCAAAGGCCAATAATAAATAACACGTTATCTCCTCCAATTCCACAACATGGCTGGTTGACGAACGGCTGTTCAGAAATTAACTGAAAAGCGTGAAATGAAAAACACGAAATGAAAAGTGAGAAACACTCAAACTTCTTCTAACACGAAATTAGCAGAATGAGCCCAAAGGGTGTCGCTAAAGAGCTGAAAAACAACGTAGTATATCACTATGTTTGTGATTGTTGGCCAACAATTGTGTGGCCATGTGTATGCAAGACAAGTTTGGACAAAAGTCCACTGTTTTGTTGGCCAACAATCCGATCGTGTGTACGAGGCTTTAGGGTTGCCTGATAACAGAAAAGATGTTCCAGAAAAAAGCATATTAGAAAATGAACATGCCTACTTATGTGTCATAGTGCATTGTTTGAACACTGTCCCCCTAGTTACATACATAATGAGTACAGGGTGTCAGACCCCTGGGGACATACTGCATGTTCATAAACTTGTTAAGCAGGAAATATTTTTTCCTATCCCAATTATTTTACTACCATAAAACAGCCAAAACAAATGAGAAAAATTGAAGTTATGCAGTTTTGTGCATAAACATCATTGTAAGGTTTACGTTAGAATCACATGTTATAACACAGAATATCTCATTTTGTGAACTCAAAAATAAGAAGAGTATCCAAAGATATCCAGTATTCAATTCAAAGTACAACTTTAGGCAAGACCTTTTTTCATTTTTGACAGAGTAAGGGGGTATTATATCTCCTGTCAGATTTTATTTTTTTTGCCATATGTGTCCCATTGGGGAGATTTCCCTTCACTTTCTGTCTCATAGCCAAAACAGGAAGTGATGGCAAATACCTCTAAAGAGAGGGGACATCCCTAATAGTCACCAAAACTCATGTTCCCATTGTAAATTGTCCCCTCTAATCCTGTTCTAGTGACCCAAAATCTTGGATTTCTTAGCCAGCGGTTGGTTGTTCAGTAAAAGTGATCTAAGTGGCTCTGCAGCTGTCCAATCACTTTTAGAGCCCATTTACACTACAACACATATTAAAAAAGTGTCTGCAGTCAATTGCGCTTACATGTGTTTTGTTTGCACGTTTTTTTTCTGCGTAGTTCTTTTTTTTTTCAAAGGCATGTTTCCCCTGACCTAATTATTGTGGGTGAGAGGTGCGTTGCGGTGTGTTTGTGCACATTTATATGCATTTCTCTACCTTGCAGTGCAATATTATGCAAAGCAAGGTGTTGTATAAACTTGCATAGTTCTGGAATTCAGAGAAACATGGCGTTCTATTGTTTTCTATGTGTCCATGAGGAAAAACATAAGTAGCTGCATACAGTGTGAATGAGTCTCTACCAGAGTGAGACGGGTCAGCCCTCTCCCCGCCACTGCCTGTGGTGGTTCCAGCGTTCTACAATTCCTCTGAGACTGTGGTAAACTGAAAGAATAGTTAGAATAGTTATATACAGAGGAGACTGAGGAGCATCGGTCCCCCCATCTCCTCTGTGACTAACTAATGAACCTGGAAGTCATGAGGACTTCATCGCTACTGATTTCAAAGCTTTCCCCAGCTATTTTAGCCAGGGAAGCAAATAATCAAGCATGATCAATGTTTGATTACCAGCACTGGAGAGCAAGGGAGACATTGGGAGTCTAATAGACCCTTTGATGTCTTCATAAAAAGCACCTGTCACCCGCCCAAGCTATTATATAGGGGGCTTGTTAGCCCCCTTGTGATAGCGATAAAGTTAAATGTCATTCGGAAGGAAGAGGGGTGAAGATGGACATGGCCACCAGCAGGGACATCGCAGGCTTCGGTTGCAGGTAAGTGGCACATAATGGCTAGTATGTAATTTACTTTGCAGGGAACAAAAGAGGAAGAAAAATTCACCAGGGTTTACTTCCTCTTTAAATGCCCAGTGGGTAAGTGGTTAAGGTAGGGATCTCCAAACAATAAACCCTACAGTTGTTCAGAAACTACAATTCCCATCATGCCTAGTCATGTCTGTTAATGTAAGAGTTTGCAATGCCTCATGGGACGTGTAGTTTTGCAACAGCTGGAGGGCCGTAGTTTGGAGATCTCTGTTAAGGTCTGGTAACCTTGGGTAGACACTTTTTTGCCACTGGGCTTTGACTCCTCCCTTCTTTGACTTCGCCTTTTTCTTTTCATTCTCCGCTTATTTGATGAACATAGCTCTGGTCGCTTTGACTAAGTTGACCTCCAACCACCACTCTCTCGTTCTCTCTCTCTCTCTCCCTTCCGCTTCCGTCCCTATTTCCTCTCACCAATCTGTTCTTTCACTTTCACATATTCTCCTCTTTTCCGTTTTCCTTTTCTCTCCCTCTCTCTTTTCTTTTGTGGAAACTTTGCACTATAATGTAATAAAAAACCTTGCACTAATAAATATTAATACCATTTCTTGGACATGGTTGTCTACAGTGCTGGATATTGGTTGACTATGTTTCGTGGGGCATTGTGCTTGGGGTACTGTGTGGGTACAGGCATTAGAGGACTGGAACTATGGACTAACTTCGGAGTCAACCGTCTGGGGTCTCCTCCTGTGTTAGTCTCCTGCCGAAAGGGGAGAAATGTGACAGACCTAGCCAGGACACAGGCTTTTTGAGAGGACTACTACGAGCCTCCTGCCCACCGATCATGGGCCCTGGATTTTAAGGGGCACAGGGTGAAGGAGACATGGTTGTCTACAGTGCTGGATATTGGTTGACTATGTTTCGTGGGGCATTGTGCTCTGGACGTTTAAATTTGTTGGGTTACTAATATTGTGTATACCTACACGCTATATGTTTGTGTTACACACGATCAGACTTTCGGCCAACAAAACCATGGATTCTTGTTCAAAGGTTGTTGGCTCAAACTTGTCTCGCATACACACGGTCACACAAATGTTGGCCAACAATTCTGAACGTGAGAACGCAGTGACGTACAAGACGTATGAAATGCAGAGAAAAAGGAAGTTCAATAGGCAGTGTGGCTCCTTCTGCTTGATTCCGAGCATGCGTGAACTTTTGTGCGATGTGTATACACGATCGGACTTTCCAACAACAAAGTTTTGTTGGTGTCAAATTTGAGAACCTGCTAGCAAATATTTGTTGGCGGAAAGTCCGACAGCAAATGTTCGATGGAGCATACACACAGTCGGACTTTCCGACAACGAGCTTACATCCAACATTTCCCGTCGAAAAATTCATCCGTGTGTACGCGGCATAACACTCTGTTATACTTAATGTAAATAGAGTGGGTGTATAACCCACCTAATTGTAACCTTAAACCTGTTTTGGTTATGTAAATGTAGCGCCATAACCCTCTATCGGGCGGCTGGTTTGTTTGGGCTTACCGTTTACCTTCTCCACCTTGTAGCTTGTTCTTGTCTAGGGGTTCCCGAGGTTGATGGCCTAATAACTGCAGAGACCAACACTTAAATTCCTTTTTAGGATTTTGATTTGCTTAAAACATTAAACAGAAACACAGTTTCTCAGTTGGGAATAGAGGATAAGGGTATAGAAGCTCAGGCACTTTGGAACTGCTGACACTCAATAAATGTCTCTCTTTAGATGATCCAGGGAGTAGCCACTCGCAACTGGATAATTCAACTGTTGGATAAATCCTTGTTTGTAAATCTAGCAGCCAACAAGTGATTTTAGCTTAGCAAAGTCTCGGCCACGGACTTGGTTGTGAAACTTTAGATGAATGCAAGTCTCTCACAGGAACTTAGTTGCAACTGAAGGATTAGGTTAGGAACTTTTCTTACAGTACCAGTATCTTGCAGCCGGTCCGGCGATACCGTAAGAAATGCAGATTCAGTTAGTGTCCATACAGCTCAGCTTCCAGGCTCTTACCGAGCAGCCAGCCTTGTGCGTGGCCCTCTCCTCCCCCGGTTGCATGTAGAGTTACTGGGCCTCTCCAAAACCCGAGATGGCACCAGACCACTTTAGAATCCTCCTTCCAGCTACTGCGCCTCGAACTAGCCAGTTCCGAGGCTCGGAAACAGATGGATCCAAACCCCAGGCCAAGAGGGCCTCTGGGGGCAGGTCAAGAGGACCAGGACCATAGAGTCAGGAATAACTTCTGGACCGGAACCCAAAACCGCATGACTTCAGCACCTTAAGTACCCTCTCCTGGAATACACAGCAGGACAAACCCGCCCACTGATTGGCTCCGAGAAGAGATTGGTACCCAATGCGTCCAACCAGACTGCGTTCTAAGGCCTGTCACAGGTGCACACCCCACCTATGAACAGGCAGAACCTCAATACAGCCCAGCCAAACTGATGCCAAAGCATAATTTAGAGCAATTAACCCCAAAACAAAACTATAGTTTTGAGCAAAAACTAAATTAAAATACATAGCGTGTACTTATGAAAAGTACCGGCGCTACATAAATTTCCCATTCTTTTGCTTAATAGAAAGATTGAAGAGAAAATCTGTTTAATGTGTGTACTGCTTATTCTTTTTTACTCCCTAGTAAAGCACGTTTCTGCTGTCTGTAGAGAGCCCTGTGTTGTTTACCTACACAGGGCACACTTCAGTCATTCGCTCAGCCGATCTGCGGGTTCCAGCCATAAATCTTTGGCCAGGACCTGCTAATCGGCTTGTGCTGCAGCCATTTGACCGAAAAATAGGAACACAGGTTCAAAGATAACACTCTTCTGCCTAGTTTAGTTTTAATATCATTTCATTGGTAAGGGAATTTTTCCACCTACAAGTGACATTTCAGTATAGTAAGGTGTGGTTGCTGTTAATATAAATAGTAGTAGTTAGTCTCATTTTCATGGACTTTTTCTGTAATGTTGATTCAGCATTTTTCCAAGTTGCTTTCTCAGTACAGATGAGTGTTGGAAACACCCCTCTGTTTATAGTCACATCAGCGACTTGGTTATCCTAATATAATCACCATGGCATCATGAAATGTGTCACAGCGGATTTTAACTGATGAATCACATCCTGGCCTTTTATATTACTCATGCCCTGTACACACGACCTGTTTTGCCGTCGGAATAAACTCTGAAGGTTTATTCAGAGTCCGAAGCTGTCGTGCATACACACGGTCACACCAAAGTCCGACCGTCAAGAACGCGGTGACGTACAACACGTACGACAGTACTAGAAAACGGAAGTTCAAAAGCCAGTAACCAATAGCTTCCATCTCGTACTTGCTTCAGAGCATGCGCCGTTTTTAGTGCGTCGGAACAGCATACAGACGAGCGTTTTTTCCCTCAGAAAAATATAGAACATGTTCTCTATCTAAGTCTGTCAAAATTTTCTACGGAAAAAGTCTGATGGGGCATACACACGGTTGGAATATATGATGAAAGGCTCCCATCTGACTCTTTCTGTTGGAAATTCTGCTCGTGTGTACGCGCAATCAGAGTTCCCAGTTCCAGGCAACTGCTGTGGTCAGTTCACATGATGGTATGAAGATCCTTCCATGGATTCTCCATAATGCAGCACAAAGAAATAATGGGGTGCTGTGTGGGACACCTTTGCTCTACCGTTGTGGGAGTGACCAGAGACACAAGGAAATCCCACCAATAGATTGAATTGAAATCCCCAATGCCTCACTTCTTTGGCACAGGTAGCAATCAGTCTGCATATTTAGGGCCCCATTCATACTTGTGAATTAGGTCATTTGCAGTTAGATGCAGGAGTAGGGATGAGCTTCAAGTTCGAGTCGAACTCATGTTCGACTCGAACATTGCCCCTTCGCCTGTTCAGCGAACAGCGAACAATTTGGGGCAAATTCGAAAAGCCGCGAGCACCCTGTAAAAGTCTATGGGAGAAATCTCAAGTGTTAATTTTAAAAGCCTATATGCAAGTTATTGTCATAAAAAGTGTTTGGGGACCTGGGTCCTGCCCCAGGGGACATGTATCAATGCAAATTTTTTTTTTTAAAAACGGCCGTTTTTTCAGGAGCAGTGCTTTTAATAATGCTTAAAGTGAAACAATAAAAGTGTATTATTCCTTTAAATTTCGTACCTGGGGGGTGTCTATAGTATGCCTGTGAAGGGGCGCATATTTCCCGTGCTTAGAACTGTCCCTGCACAGTGTAATTTTTGCAGGAAAAAAAGCTATTTAAAATCACTTGTGGCTAATGAATTGCCGGCTCCCGTAACACAGAGAACAGTCATTCATTGAAAGTCATTGATTAAAAAAAAATTCATTGATAAAAAAAAAAAATGGATATTATGGGGAACCCCGCTTCAAATTAAAAAAAAAAAATGACGTGGGGGTCCCCCTAAATATCCATCCCAGACCCTTCAGGTCTGGGATGGATTTTAAGGGGAACCCCGGCCAAAAAAAAAAAAAATGGTGTGGGGTCCCCCTCAAAATCCATACCAGACCCTTATCCGAGCACGCAACCTGGCAGGCCACAGGAAAAGAAGGGGGACGAGAGCGCCCCCCCTGAACCGTACCAGGCCACATTCCCTCAATGACAGGAGATCCGCACATTGGAAGGGTGCTTTGGGGGTCTGTGACCCCTCAAAGCACCATGTCCCCATGTTGATGGGGACAAGGGCCTCTTCCCCACAACCCTGGCCATTGGTTGTGGGGGTCTGCGGGCAGGGGGGCTTATCGGAATCTGGAAGCCTCCTTTACAAGGGGACCCCCAGATCCCACCCCCCCTGTGTGAAATGGTAAGGGGGTACAAAAGTACCCCTACCATTTCACCAAAAAAGTGACAAAAATTTTAAAAATGACAGGAGACGGTCTTTGACAATTCCTTTATTAAAATCTTATTTCATCTTCTTTCTTCTGGTCTTCCTTCTTCCTTTCTTCATCCTTCGGGTTTCTTCATCTTCTTCTTCCATCTTCTTCTTCCATCTTCTCCTTCCTCCGATCCGCTTCTTCTTGCTCTGGTCTTCTCGTCCGGCATCTTCTTCCACAGCGTTCCGCGCAATGGGAGGCTCCCGCTGTGTGAGGCTTCGCTCCGGCATCTTCTTCCACGGCGTCGTTTTTTGAGTCTTCGCTCCGGCATCTTCTTCCACGGCGTCGGTCTCGCGTCCCCTCGCCCCCTCTTACGTCATGGGGAAAGCCATACGGAAGTCCCCATGACGTCCCCGTGCGGCAGAGGGGGGCGGGGTCACCAGGTGGCCCCGCCCTCCGTTATAAAAGAGCTGTCAGATGCAGCAAAGCCTCACACAGCGGGAGCATCCCATTGCGCGGAGCAGCCCAAGAAGAGACCGACGCCTTGGAAGAAGATGCCGGAGCGAAGCCTCAGAGACCGATGCCGTGGAAGAAGATGCCGGAGTGGAGCCTCCCATTGTGCGGAGCGGCCCAAGAAGAGGCGCCGACGCCGTGGAAGAAGATGCCGGACGAGAAGACCAGAGCAAGAAGAAGCGGATCGGAGGAAGGAGAAGATGGAAGAAGAAGATGGAAGAAGAAGATGAAGAAACCGAAGGATGAAGAAAGGAATACCAGAAGAAAGAAGATGAAAGAAGATTTTAATAAAGGAATTGTCAAAGACCGTCTCCTGTCATTTTTAAAATTTTTGTCACTTTTTTTGTGAAATGGTAGGGGTACTTTTGTACCCCCTTACCATTTCACACAGGGGGGGGCGGGATCTGGGGGTCCCCTTGTTAAAGGGGGCTTCCAGATTCCAATAAGCCCCCTGCCCGCAGACCCCCACAACCAATGGCCAGGGTTGTGGGGAAGAGGCCCTTGTCCCCATCAACATGGGGAAATGGTGCTTTGAGGGGTCACAGACCCCCAAAGCACCCTGCCAATGTTGAGGGCATGTGGCCTGGTACGGTTCAGGAGGGGGGGTGCTCTCGTCCCCCCCTCTTTTCCTGCGGCCTGCCAGGTTGTGTGCTCGGATAAGGGTCTGGTATGGATTTTGAGGGGGGCCCCACGCCATTTTTTTTTTTTTTGGCCGGGGTTCCCCTTTTTAAATTTGAAGCGGGGTTCCCCTTAATATCCATAGCAGACCTGAAGGGCCTGGTAATTGAATTTGGGGGAACGCTTTTTTTTTTTAAGCATTATTGAAATCACTGCTCCTGAAAAAACGGCTGTTTTAAAAAAAAAAAAATTGCATTGATTCATGTCCCCTGGGGCAGGACCCAGATCCCCAAACACTTTTTATGACAATAACTTGCATATAAGCCCTTAAAATTAGTACTTTTGATTTTGAACCTTCGAGTCCCATAGACTTTAACCACTTGCCGACCGCCCCATGTAGATATACGTCAGCAGAATGGCAGGCAAAATCACGTACCTGTACGTGACATTCTTCCGGCGGGTGGGGTGTACGATCGGAACCCCCTCCGCCGGTGGGGACGGTCGGCATCGCTTCAGGAGCGATCCGGGACGAGGGGACGGCCAGTGGTTTCTGGCCACCCCCTCGCGATCGCTCCTGGTGAATGAAAAGCTTCCCCTTCCTGTCTATTGTATAGACAGGAAGGCGGAAGTGATGTCACGCTCGGTGCGCCGGTCTATCTGACCGGGGACGCCGAGCTGTGAACGTGTAAAGGTTAGTGCACAACAGTACACTGACACCAGTACACATAGGCACATATTCCACCCCCCTGTCACCCCCTGATCACCCCCCAGATCACCCCCTGCCCCCCCAGTCACAGTGTCACTAATTGCAGTGATCATTTATTTACTGATCACTGCATTTAGTGTCAGTGTGACTGTAATAACTGTCAGGGCAGTTAGTTTTAGGCCCCTTTAGGTCTAAGGTAGCCCCCTACCCCCCCCCAATAAAGGTTTAACCCCTGATTGCCCCTAGTTAACCCCTTCACCCCCTTTTGCCAGTGTCACTAAGCAATCGTTTTTCTGTGTCACTGGTGTCGCTAGGTAACCAGTTTTTTTTTTTAGGTTAACCGCCATGTTTATATAGGTTCATAAATAGGTTTATAGGTCAGGTACCCCCATATTACAACCTAAATAAAGGTTTTAACCCATTGATTGCCCCTAGAGTTAACCCTTTCACCAGTGATCACCGTATAAGTGTCACTGGTGACGCTGGTTAGCCAGTTTGTTATTTCGTTATTTAGGTTCCCCGTCAGGTTTTTATATAGCGTCAGGTACCCCCATATATTACCTAATAAAGGTTTAACCCCCTGATTGCCCCTAGTTAACCCTTTCACCCCCTTTTGCCAGTGTCACTAAGCGATCGTTTTTCTGATCGCTGCATTAGTGTCACTGGTGCCGCTAGCTAGCCATTTTTTTTTTTTTAGGTTAACCGCCAGGTTTATATAGGTTCATAAATAGGTTTATAGGTCAGGTACCCCCATATTACAACCTAAAGGTTTTAACCCCCTGATTGCCCCTAGAGTTAACCCTTTCACCAGTGATCACCGTATAAGTGTCACTGGTGACGCTGGTTAGCCAGTTAGTTATTTCATTATTTAGGTTCCCCGTCAGGTTTTTATATAGCGTCAGGTACCCCCATATATTACCTAATAAAGGTTTAACCCCATGATTGCCCCTAGTTAACCCTTTCACCCCCTTTTGCCAATGTCACTAAGCGATTGTTTTTCTGATCGCTGCATTAGTGTCACTGGTGCCGCTAGGTAGCCAGTTTTTTTTTTTAGGTTAACCGCCAGGTGATCACCGTATTACTGTTACGGGTGACGCTGGTTAGTTAGCTTGTTTTTTATACTGTCAGGGCACCCGCCATTTATTACCCAATAACGGTTTAACCCCCTGATCGCCCGGCGGGTGATATCAATTAGGTTTTAGGGTCAAATAAGGTCTGCGTCGCCCCAGGTTAGTGCCAGCACCGCAAACACCCACGCGCAAAGCATACACCTCCCTTAGTGGCATAGTATCTGAACAGATCAATATCTGATCTGATCAGATCTATACTAGCGTCCCAGCAGTTTAGGGTTCCAAAAAAACGCATTGTTAGCGGGATCAGCCCAGATACCTGCTAGCACCTGCGTTTCCCCCTCCGCCCCCCCAGCCCACCCAAGTGCAGTATCGATCGATCACTGTCACTTACAAAACACTAAGCACACATAACTGCAGCGTTCGCAGAGTCAGGCCTGATCCCTGCGATCGCTAACATTTTTTTTGTGGTAGCGTTTTGATTCAGTCGCTAACAGTCAGGAGCTTTTGTACCTGTGAATCTCAAAAAAATAAAAAAAAAAACGAAAATAGTTGTCGTTTTATTGTTCTCTCTCTCTCTCTATTCTCTCTCTATTGTTGCTCTTTTTTTACTCCATTCTATTCTGCAATGTTTTATCATGTTTTATCATGCTTGCTTTTCAGGTATGTAATTTTGTTTACTGTGTTTTAGTGTTAAGCATTTTTTTGTTTTCAGGTGCGCCATTCTGTTGCAGCGCGGATTTATTTATCTTTACAGCAACAGCGTTTGCTCCCACGATACATAAAGCCGCGACTCCAACGCTGTAGGAGGTGATTTCACCACCACAGTTAAAAAAAAGAGCATATGTGCCGAAGCATGGGGGCAGCAGGGGGGGGGGGGAGCGATTGGCTCCTAATGCCACGTACATACGGTCGAAATTCCGACCGTGTGTACACGGCATAACTTTTGCGGGAGGATGCCCCCATGCATCGGCATATATAAATGGTGCATGTATGCCCATCATTAGAAGTGGGTGGATGAAGGGAGGTATTCTAATGGTGGGCATACCCACCAATCAATCTCTTTTTTTCGTTCAGCCAAGAGGCTGCATGAAAAAAAAAGATTACAATATATGTCCAGTATGTTGCTGGACTTTGAATGGTTATACCAGAATGATGCCTGCAGGTTTAGGTATCATCTTGGTATCATTCTTTTCAGCCAGTGATCGGCTTTCATGTAAAAGCAATTCTAGTGGGTAATTAGCCTCTAGACTGCTTTTACAAGCAGTGGGAGGGAATGTCCCCCCTCCCGGATATAAACCGCGCCATTGGGAAATTGGGAAAGCATTTTATCACACCAATCTTGGTGTGGTCAGATGCTTTGAGGGCAGAGGAAAGATCTAGGGTCTAATAGACCCCAATTTTTTCAAAAAAAGAGTACCTGTCACTGCCTATTGCTATCATAGGGGATATTTACATTCCCTGAGATAACAATAAAAATCATAACAAAGAAAAAAAATGGAAGGAACAGTTTAAAAATAAAATAAAAAAGCTAAATAAATTTAAAAAAAACTAAAAAAAAAAAAAAAAAAGCACCCCTGCCCCCCCTTCTCTTGCGCAAAGGCGTACACAAGTGTTGGTCTGGCGTCATATGTAAACAGCAATTGCACCATGCATGTAAGGTATCACCGCGAAGGTCAGATCGAGGGCAGTAATTTTAGCAGTAGACCTCCTCCGTGAATCTAATGTGGTATCATGTAAAGGCTTTTAAAGGCTTTTAAAAATGTATGTAGTTTGTCGCCACTGCGTGTTTGTGCGCAATTTTAAAGCATGTCGTGTTTGGTATCCATGTACTCGGCCTAAGATCATATTTTTTATTTCATCAAAAATTTGAGCAATATACTGTGTTTTAGTGCATTAAAATAAAAAAAAGTGTATTTTTTTCCACAAAAAATGCGTTTGAAAAATCGCTGCGCAAATACTGTGTGATAAAAAAAAAAAAATGCAACACCCACCATTTTAATCTGTAGGGCCTTTGCTTTAACAATATATATAGTGTTTGGGGGTTCAACGTAATTTTCTTGCAAAAAAAAAATATGTTTTCATGTAAACAAAAAGTGTCAGAAAGGGCTTTGTCTTCAAGTGGTTAGAAGAGTGGGTGACGTGTGACATAGGCTTCTAAATGTTGTGCATAAAATGCCAGGACAGTTCAAACCCCCCCCCCAAATGACCCCATTTTGGAAAGTAGACACCCCAAGCTATTGGCTGAGAGCAATGTTGAGCCCATTAAATATTTTTTTTTTTTGTCCCAAGAGATTGAATAATGAAAAAAAAAAAATATATATATTTTTTTTTTACAAAAAGTTGTCACTAAATGATATATTGCTCAAACATGTCATGGGCATATGTGGAAATACACCCCAAAATACATTCTGTTGCTTCTCCTGAGTACGGGGATACCACATGTGTGGGACTTTTTGGGAGCCTAGCTGCGTACGGAACCCCAAAAACCAATCACCGCCTTCAGGCTTTCTAAGGGTGTAATTTTTTATTTCACTTCTCACTGCCAATCACAGTTTCGGAGGCCATGGAATGCCCAGATGGCATAAAACCCCCCAAAATGACCCCATTTTGGAAAGTAGACACCCTAAGCTATTTGCTGAGAGGTATGGTGAGTATTTTGCAGATCTCGCTTTTTGTCACAAAGTTTTGAAAATTGAAAAAAGAAAAAAAAAATTATTTTTTCTTTACTTTCTTCATTTTCAAAAACAAATGAGAGCTGTAAAATACTCACCATGCCTCTCAACAAATAGCTTGGGGTGTCTACTTTCCAAAATGGGGTCATTTGGGGGGGTTTTGTGCTATTTTGGCATTTTATGGCCTTCAAAACTGTGATAGGTAGTGAGGAGTGAAATCAAAAATTTGCACCCTTAGAAATCCTGAAGGCGGTGCTTGGGTTTCGGGGCCCCGTACGCGGCTAGGCTCCCAAAAAGTCCCACACATGTGGTATCCCCATACTCAGGAGTAGCAGCAAAATGTATTTTGTGGTGCAATTCCACATATAACTATGGCATGTGTGAGCAATATATCATTTAGTGACAACTTTTTGAAAAAAAAAAAAATTATTTTTTATTTTTGTCTTTATTCAATCACTTGGGACTAAAAAAAAAAAATATTCAATGGGCTCAACATGCCTCTCAGCAAATAGCTTGGGGTGTCTACTTTCCAAAATGGGGTCATTTGGGGGGGTTTTGTACTTCCCTGCCATTTTAGCACCTCAAGAAATGAAATAGGCAGTCATAAATTAAAAGCGGTGTAAATTCCAGAAAATGTACTCTAGTTTGTAGACGCTATAACTTTTGCGCAAACCAATAAATATACGCTTATTGGCATTTTTTTTACTAAAGACATGTGGCTGAATACATTTTGGCACAAATGTTTGACTAAAATTGAGTTTATTCGATTTTTCTTATAACAAAAAGTAGAAAATCTCTTTTTTTTTTCAAAATTTTCGCTCTTTTTCCGTTTATATCGCAAAAAATAAAAATCACAGAGGCAATCAAATACCATCAAAAGAAAGCTCTATGGGAAGCTTTGTGGGAAGAAAAGGACGCAAATTTCGTTTGGTTACAAAATTGCATGACCGCGCAATTACCAGTTAAAGTAGTGCAGTGCGAAATTGAAAAAAGACCTCTGGTCCTTAAGCTGACAATTGGTCCGGGGCTGAAGTGGTTAATAGGGTTCTAAAGTTTACACGAGCTTTAGGTCTGTTCTCAGGTTCTTGTGCGAACCGAACAGGGGGGGTGTTCGGCTCATCCCTATGCAGGAGACCCAGTCGGGGTTTACACAGCGGGGGATTTTTACACTCAATTAGCATTGTGTAAGAGAGGCTCTGCGATTGGCCAGAATTTGCATTGGCCAAGTCATTATCCTATTCCGGTCCTTCTGCGAGAAATCTGCCCCTCCACCATACATTGTGCCCACTCCATGCCTGAGGCCTCCACACCACATTCCCGGGCTATTTACCTTTACACCGCAAGGAGAGAATGTCCGCACATGAAGAGGGTTGCTGCACTGTACTAATGGAATTCAGGGAATGCATAAGCAGTCACATCAGATCAACGGACATTCTGGAGTAACTTCACAATAACATTTAGTGGACAGTCTGTAGCAGTCACATGTGAAACATAGGCAACACTTAACCACTTACCGACCAGCCGCCGTCATTATACTGCAGCAGGTCGGGACGATCCCACGAACCGCCGTAGCTGTACGTCGGCTCGCGGGATCGGGATAGCAGGCACGCGCCCACTGCACTGCGAGGGTGCCGATGCTCATGGCCGACGGTCGCAATGACCGCCGGCCACGAGCGATTGCAAGCACGAGAGGCAGAACAGAGGAGACATGTGTGTGTAAACACAAATCCCTGTTCTGTTCTGTGAGGAGTGACAGATCGTGCATTCCTAATAGCTAGGAACCACGATCTGTCATCTGTCATTTCCTCTTGGTCAATTCCCCTCCCCCTTCATTCAGAAACACACACAGGGAACACGGTTAACCCCTTGATCGCCCCCTAGTGTTAACCCCTTCCCTGCCAGTGACATTTTTACAGTAATCAGTGCATTTTTATAGCCAATGGTCCCAAAAATGTGTCAAAAGTGTCCGATGAGTCTGCCGTAATGTCGTAGTTCCGCTGCCATTACTAGTAAAAAAAAAAGAATAACAATAAAAATGCTATAAATCTATTCCCTATTTTGTAGACACTATAACTTTTGCGCAAACCAATTAATATACACTTATTGCAAAAAATTTTTTTACCAAAAGTATGTAGAAGAATACATATTGGCCTAAACTGAATAAAAAAATTGTTTTCTGGTTTATAGCGCAAAAAATAAAAACCACAGAGGTGATCAAATACCACCAAAAGAAAGCTCTATTTGTGGTAAAAAAAGGGCGTCAATATTGTTTGGGTGCAGCGTTGCACGACCGCGCAATTGTCAGTTAAATCGACGCAGTGCCATATCGCAAAAAGGGCGATAACAGATTGCTACTACCACCATTTTATTCTTCAGGGCCTCTGCTTTCAGAAAAGATATCATTATTTTGGGGGTTTAAAAAAAAAAAAAAAGCATATTTTAGTGTGTGAAAAAAGTAACATTGCCAAGTAGACGGGCAGTTAAAGGTTATTTATTACATGTTAAGAATATGTAAATAGGTGAAGCTCCTATAGAGTAAAAATTTAAAGGAAGGCTTTTTTTTATCCCATTCTTTTTAGAAAAATAGTTAATGGAAAGCTGTACATTTAAAAATGTTGAAAATGGTGACTGGGTTTAGAATAATTTCTCTGTAGATTTTACATGATTGCTCTTCCATATTTTGTTATTATAGTAAAAGGTTTCCAATTTTGGATCAGATGATGTGTTTCCTGTTCACGTTGATGTATCTCTAGGTGATCTGACGCACGTGCTTCAACAGTGACGCTTCATATGTCAACTTTCTACCTCCAGCGTGCTTATTGCACAACAAGTCAGACTCATAGATCCATTCCATTCCCAGGATGTTTACCCAGGAACTATAAAGTTACCTTCCAGACTATGTGTGAATCAGAGAAATGGCTGACTAGATTTAAAATGTAATCAAAGGAGTTTTGTATTTTTGCAATCTCTCTGCCATGCTACTTAACCACTTAAGGACCGGGCCTCTTTTTTAGATTTGTTGTATAGTTAAAAGTTAGAGAGTTTAGTTAAAAGTTAAAAACATTTTTTTTTGCTTGTGTAGCGCTACCCCCAGTTAAGAGAGCCGCTGGTTTGTTTTGGGTCCCTGAGTACAGCTCCACCAACCCCCGGCAATTTGGCTCTACCCGCTCTGGCACAGTTGGTCAAGGGGTATGAATCTATGCACATAAAAATATCTTATACTCTAAGCATAATGGGTATGAACTCACAAGCAGACTGCTGAGATAAGAATAACTGGCTTTACTTTGTCAGTAAGGAAAAGAAATAGTAACATGCATTTAAACATATGACTTACAATACTTTAGCAGGTCCCTGCAATATGCACTTAAACATGTACACATATATGTATCAACTAGCAATGGGGAAACGGAGCGCCAAGTGTGGCGACCGTCTGCTATGCACCCCTGAGGTGCAATAAATCTAACGGACCAGGCCTGATCCCTAACAATAGAGCTCAGTCCTTGTACTAGTACAGTGTTCTTCACCGGCAATAAATCTGTAGAGGTGGTGCACATGTAGCTTTAAATGGTGTCTTTGTAATCCACAGAAAGTAACATTGCTGCTCTGAGGTAAATTGCGCCTAGGCAGTTCAGTAGGCATAAAACGTGTGTATCAATGCAGGATGAGCCTTCCGGCTCTCTCACCAATCCTGGGGTACCGTCCTTCGCTCCGGTCCCTCTAATGGCGGCTCTGGTCTCCTCAGTCACAGCCCCTGCGCTCCGGCCCTCAGCTCCGACCGACCGTCTGTAGGGATGAGTCTCCGCTCCGCTGCTGCTGACTCTGAGGTATGAGAGTCTCACTCCATCTGCTGCAAGGCCCAGGCTTCAGGCCTTCAGCTCCGGTCCGCACAGGTGTCTCCACTGGCTGTAGTCTCCGCGTCACAAGCTCCGTCAGCGGAGGCAGGCCAGTCCTGTCAGGCCTCAGAAGAGGAAGTGTCCCAAGAGGAAGAGGCGGTCTCCGCTCTTCCTTTTTATAACCTCCCCCAGCAGCCTCTCGGGCGGAAACAAGCAGCCCGGGAGCCTGGGGGATTATGGGGGATGTAGTCTCTTCCCCTAAAAGGGGTACGACCCCGCTACACTTGAAAATTACTTAGAACCCCCAAACATTATACATTTTTTTTTCAACACCTTAGAGAATAAAATGGCAGTCGTTGCAATACTTTCTGTCACACCGTATTTGCGCAGCGCTCTTCCAAGCGCACTTTTTTTGGAAAAAATCTACTTTTTTGAATTAAAAAATAAGACAAGAGTAAGGTTAGCCCAATTTTTTTTTTATATTGTGAAAGATAATGTTCCGCCAAGTAAATTGATACCCAACATGTCACGCTTCAAAATTGTGCCCGCTCGTGGAATGGCGACAAACTTTTACCCTTAAAAATCTCCATAGGTGACGTTTAAAAAATTCTACAGGTTGCATGTTTTGAGTTACAGAGGAGGTCTAGGGCTAGAATTATTGCTCTCACTCTACCGATCGCGGCCATACCTCACATGTGTGGTTTAAACACCGTTTTCATATGCAGGTGCTACTCACGTATGCGCTCGCTTCTGCACGCGAGCTTGGCGGAACGGGGCGCATTTAAAAAAAAAAAAATCTTATTTATTTTACCTTTTATTTTTTACTTTTACACGGTTTTAAAAAAAAAAATTGTGTCACTTTTATTCCTATTACAAGGATTGTAAACATGCCTTATAATAGAAAAAAAGCATGACAGGACCTCTTAAATATGAGATCTGGTGTCAAAAAGACCTCAGATCTCATATTTACACTAAAATACAATAAAAAAATAAAAATAAAAATGTTGTCATTTTAAAAAAAAAAATGGCCCTTTAACCACTACAATACTGGGCACTTTTGCCCCCTTCCTTCCCAGACCAATTTTCAGCTTTCAGCGGCGATCGCCCCCCCCCCCCATCACAGAACATTGGATCAGCACAAGGAGGCTGTTGTGGGAACATGCCTTTTCCCCTTGATCCCTGCTAGCCCTCCTCTCATTCATCCCAGATGATATCACATTGGGAAACTTGGAAAAGGCAGCCGCACACTGCAACAGGATAGCAATAAAACATCTTTATGTAATGCAGACAGATGCAGTCACAGGAATGAATGGAAGGTTAACATATTTCACACATCTTGTGCTTAGTCATAACCAGGGGTGTTGAAATAGGTTCATGCACAGCCAAATTCAATCAATACAATTGGCCCCCACCTAACAAGCATGAAAAAACATCCATTGATAAAAAACCATACAAAATGTTATAAAATATTGCACCACATGAAGAGAAAAAGAAAGAGCCTAGGACAGACAGAAGACGAGGACCTGTGGGGAACAGTGCAGTAAATAACAGTATGCTTCCCTGCACCACTCTGCAAATCCATAACACAGCCTTTCTCAAATGGGCTTCCACCATAATATTGTGGCAGATGTATATCCACCCAATGTTTTCAATATGCACCGACAGTGCCACTTGATACCCAATGCCTTCTCTGTGGTTTTGGTTCCTGTAAACTCAGAGGGCGGTATCGAGAGGAGTGCAGAGAGTGAAAACAGGTGGCTGGAACAGGAGGTGACATCCTATCTATGGCAGTGGTGAATGCAGACTGTGGAGGGGGGAGCAGAGAGTGGGAGCACATGGATGAATATAGCAGGAGGTGACATGCATGGCAGCGATGAATGCAGACTGCAGGGGCATGTGGTTGGATGAGACTGAATGTAGTAGTACAGTTATGGCATAACATAAAGCTATTATGATGTCACCTCCTGCTACATTCATTCTCATCCAACCACATGCTCCCCCTCTGCACCACTGTTGCCAAACACTAAAGGTCACCTCTTGCTTTAGCCATGTGCTCCCTCTCTCTGCTAAACCCCAAGTCTGTATTGACTGCTGCCTCACACACAGTGCTTTCTGCCCCCACTCTGCATCACTACACAGACTCATCAAGGGATCCCACCTCATGATCTAACCATGGGCTCGCACTCCACGTGATCAGCACTGCCATAGGAAGTAATACCTCCCCCTTCAGCCCTCACTAGGGTTGCCACCTTTGTCTCAAGTCAAACCCAAACACTTTAGTGGCGCACAGCAATTTTTTTTTATAGTATAAACTATGCATATATTTTGAAAAACATTTCTAATCATATGATGCTGGGCCCCCCGCCCCCCCCCTCTGCCCCATCGGTGCCTGCTGCGGATGTGATGGACCCCCTCGCCGACCGCTTTGCCGGCGGTTCGGCGCTGTTTTTTGCCATTGGTGTTTTAGATCTCTGGCCGGCGTTGTGGATGTCGGGCGAGTATCTGGCCGGCGGGCGGGATCGCCGCGGCCGGTCGATTTGCTCAGCTCCCCCCCCGGACTCTTCGTTCTCACCCTCCAAAGCTTGATGGATCTGTGCCCTGATCCAGTCTGCTCCGTTGGCCGCTGCTGCTGCTTTTATGTTCATAAGGAGCGCCTCCATAGCGACCTGCCTCAACTTCTTCCTCTCCCTCAATGATTCCTTCTGGGGCGGTCGCCCCTCCTCATCCTGTTGCCAACTCCTCCCCTACTCTTAAAGGGCCATACCCCAAATGGCATGTTTCCTTTACTCATGCCAGCCCTGCGTCTACACTTTGTTCTCTGCTGCGGGCTGTTCTTTATGTACAGTTATGGCATAACATAAAGCTATTATGATGTCACCTCCTGCTACATTCATTCTCATCCAACCACATGCTCCCCCTCTGCACCACTGTTGCCAAACACTAAAGGTCACCTCTTGCTTTAGCCATGTGCTCCCTCTCTCTGCTAAACCCCAAGTTTTGAAAAACATTTCTAATCATATGATATAAGTTAATCACAAGAGTCCCCTTTACATCAGAGTCCACAGAGTTCCCCCTTTACATCTGAATCCACAGAGTTCACCTTTTACATCTGAATCTGCAGAGTTCCCCTATTACATCTGAATCCGCAGAGTCTCTCCTTTACATCTGAATCTGCAGAGTTCTCCTTTTACATCTGAATCCGCAGAGTTCCCCTTTTACATCTGAATCTGCAGAGTTCCCCTTTTACAATCTGAATCCGCAGAGTTCTCCTTTTACATCTGAATCCGCAGAGTTCTCCTTTTACATCTGAATCCGCAGAGTTCTCCTTTTACATCTGAATCCTCAGAGTTCCCCTTTTACATCAGAATCCGCAGAGTTCCCCCTTTACATCTGAATCCGCAGAGTTCCCCTTTTACATCTGAATCCGCAGAGTTCCCCTTTTACATCTAAATCCACAGAGTCCCCCCTTTACATTTGAATCCGCAGAGTCCCCCCTTTACATTTGAATCCGCAGAGTTCCCCTTTTACATTTGAATCCGCAGAGTTCCCCTTTTACATTTGAATCCACAGAGTTCACCTTTTCCATCTGAATCCGCAGAGTTCCCCTTTTCCATCTGAATCCGCAGAGTTCCCCTTTTCCATCTGAATCCGCAGAGTTCCCCTTTTCCATCTGAATCCGCAGAGTTCCCCTTTTCCATCTGAATCCGCAGAGTTCCCCTTTTACATATGAATCTGCAGAGTTCTCCTTTTACATATGAATCCGCAGAGTTCCCTTACACTGTAAGGCGGGACTCTGCAGACTCTGATGTAAGGGAGAACTCTTGGGACTCTAACATAAGGGATGCTCTGGGAACCCTGATTCAAGGGGGAACACCGAGTACTCTGATGCATGGTGAGGACTCTGATGTAGGGGGGAACACTGTGGCCTCCGGTGTAAAGGGGAACTGTGATGTAAGGGGTGCTCTGAGAACCCTGATTTACCTTAGTGTACAGGAGAGAGAAGGGGGGAGACTCAGTCACAGACAGGGATGGATGGTGAGCTCACTCACCCCTTGGCAGTCAGCACCTCTCATCCAGATGTATCTGAGGCTGCTGGACTTCAAATTTCCGGCCCCAACTTACTTTCCTATTCTGAGGCACATTGCCGGGGATTGGAGTGTGCGCAGACACAGAAGGGTAGGGTTTGGAGGAAGAGTAGTAGATCGGCCCTCTCTCCTCTCCCATCTGTATGTGGGGGAAACTGTTAGTGCTGGCTTTGGGCAGTGTGAAAGAGAGTGTAACAGACACTCTCATCTTAGAGAACTGCAGCCAGCAACCCCACCAGGGGGCCATAGTCCAGTCTGAATAATGTGTCCGGGTTTCAGGCAGTTTGAAACCCAGACATATGATTCCAAACCCAAAATGTCTGGGTTAATCCCGGACAGGTGGCATCCCTAGCCACCTAACTCTGTGCAGTACTACTGACACCTCCCTCTGAGTTTATAGGAGCCGGAACTACAGAGGAGACATCAAGTATCAATGCCCGCTGACAGTACTGACTGTCAGCGGGCATTGAGAACACTACTGGGAACAACATTAGGTGGTATACATCCATTACAATGTTGATTTGCAGCGGAACCTCTGGGGACTTCTCACAGAACCTTAGGGTTTGGTAGAGCCCCAGTTGAGAAACACTGTTCTAATTGCTACTTC
This sequence comes from Lithobates sylvaticus, assembly GCA_028564925.1. NCBI lineage: Eukaryota > Metazoa > Chordata > Amphibia > Anura > Ranidae > Lithobates > Lithobates sylvaticus. Next base: position 135,222,338 of record CM053028.1, on the reverse strand, counting down.
GTCTGGACAGCTTGGTCTGGTAACAGTATTTAATGGGCAAATATGGCTGACTGTGTCCATATACATCCAAGCAATGCAAAGAAACACGTTTTCTCAAAGAACATTAACATATATTGGTAAGATTATTTACATCAGGCCATGTAAATTATACACAATGGAAATATATATTCTTTTGAAAGAGTCAGGATAGAAGTAGCCGTGTAAATGTGAAAAGCATAGATCAGATGCTGGTTTATAAAGATCTGATCTTAATGTGCTGTTGTGTTTAGGTAAGCACTAAATACCAATCCACCCACTCAACTGAGTTCCTAGGGCCCTTCCTGTAAACTTTATCTGTATAAACAGTCTCTAGACTATGTATGCAGGTTTGAATACACTGAGGCTTTGCTGTTATTTTATGGACATAATGGGACTTGACTGCTGAGAAGCTTAGTCTTGTCTAAACCCCCACTTATTTAAACCACAACAAAACCTTGCCCCCCAAAAAGACACATAGATCACCTTAAGTTGGAAGTAGGGCAAGGCCACAGCTTTATTGAACATCTTAGTATAACAACCTTCAACTACAAATACCATGCCAGTCACGGTTACACCGTGGACATCTATAACCAAAATGTTTAGTCTAAGAGGCCTGGCTCCACCCTTGGTGCGAGACAGGCATTAAACTGACCCCGTAATTAACTTGACGGCGTAGCCCATAAAGTAATACCAATTGCTGGCAAGGTAAAACCGACAAGGAAGCTGTGACGACACACAACGGGCGGGTGGTCGACTCTTGTGATGTCAACTTCTCTTGGAAGTAGTGGGACGTGCCTCTGCGTAGCCTTTTATAGAGTTCCGGCTCTACCCAGTCACCTCGTGCCATTGTATCAATCCCAACGGAGCCACTCTGACTCCATGATTAGGTTAACGCCCCGCTTGGTTGCCAAGCAGTCAAGGCTCCCTTTCCTTAGGGCGGGGCGGTTCAAGGGGCCTTCATTTCCATTAGAGATGAGCCGAACACCCCCGGGTTCGGTTCGCACCAGAACCTGCAAACGGACCGAAAGTTCGCACGAACGTTAGAACCCTATTAGTTACAATGGACGCGAACGTTTGAAATCTAAAGTGCTAATTATAACTGCCAATATGAATGTTATTGTCATAAAAAAGGTTTGGGGACCCGGGTCCTGCCCCAGGGGACATGTATCAATGCAAAAAGAAGTTTTAAAAACTGACGTTTTTCTGGAGCAGTCATTTTAATGATGCATTAAGTGAAAAAAAAAAGTGAAATATTCCTTTAAATATGGTACCTGGGGAGTGTCTAAAGTATGCCTGTAAAGTGGCACGTGTTTCCCGTGTTTAGAACTGTCCCTGCACAAAATGACATTTGTAAAGGAAAAAAAAAAGAAGCCATTTAAAACTGCTTGCGGCTTTAATGTCATGTCGCAGATGGCTGGATTAGATGACAACAGGGCAGAAGGGCAGATACAGGTGCAGGTTGTATGCTGTGCTGTATTGGTAGAGAATAGCACTTTCCCCACACGCAAATGCCTGAGAAGAACACACTATCCCTGCCTATTTTTCCTCTATCCCTACACTTTCCCCACACGCAAAGGCTGAGAAGAATACACTATCTCTGCCTATTTTTCCTCTATCCCTACACTTTCCCCACACAGAAATGATTCACATATAGTGTACAGTACACTGTCCCTGCCTAGCAATACTCTTTCCCTCAACGCCGGAACACACTACATGAGGCCGCCGGCGCGGCGGCCTTATATAGTGTGGGGCGTGTACTAAACCCCCTGAGCTATACAGGCATCCTGCCTGTGGCCAATTATTGCTCTCCTCGCCGCTGGCTCTATGATTGGCCAAGCATGCGGGGTCACAGTGCATGCTTGGCCAATCATCAGCCAGCAATGCACTGCGACTGGCGCAGTGCATTGTGGACCATTCGCATCACACGAATCTGATGCGAATGGCCCTCAGAGTTCTGAACTCGACGAGCGGACGAACGGCCGATGTTCGATTCGAACATGGGTTCGAATCAAACAGCGGGCCCATCCCTAATTTCCATAAAAAAGCAATACCTCTCTCTTACTTTACATTGAACTACAATATGAAGCACAATTGCTTGAAGGGGTTGTAAACCCTTGCGTTTTTTCACCTTAATGCATGCTATGCATTAAGGCATACTTGCCAACTGTCCCGAATTTTCCCAGGATTTAGAACCTTTTCCCGATTTTATCGTTTCCCGGGAAATGTCCCTGGAAATTAGTTTTTATCCCTTTTTTCACTGCCGAGGTCCACGCCGCCGGCCGTTAGAGGCCCCCGGCCAGCGGAGACATTGTCACCATTTACAAGAACAGAAGAAGTAGGCTGGCCGGGTGGCTACAATTGAGCTGCGGCGCCGAACACCCCCCACCCGCTCTGCCCCCGCTGGCAGTCTCTGTGACCTGTTATGGAAAGGCGCGGGGAATGGGCGGCAACGCAGCTCAATTTCTATTGTAACCACGCGGCCGGCTCCGCCTCTATGGGGAGACCGGATGTAAGGAGGGGCTCCGCTGGGGAGACCGGATGTAAGGAGGGGCTCCGCTGGGGACACCGGATGTAAGGTGGGGCCCTGCTGGGTACACCTTATGTAAGGCGGGGCTCCGCTGGGGACACCTGATGTAAGGAGGGGCTCCGCTGGGGACACCTGATATAAAGAGGGGCTCCGCTGGGGACACTGAATGTAAGGAGGGCTCCGCTGGGGACACCTGATGTAAGGAGGGGCTCCGCTGGGGACACCTGATGTAAAGAGGGGCTCTGCTGGGGACACCTAATGTAAGGAGGGGCTCCGCTGGGGACACTGAATGTAAGGAGGGCTCCACTGGGGACACTGGATGTAAGGAGGGGCTCCGCTGAGGAGACTGGATGTAAGGAGAGGCACCGCTGGGGACACTGGATGTAAGGAGGGGCTCCGCTGGGGACACTGGATGTAAGGAGGGGCTCCACTGGGGACATTGGATGTAAGGAGGGGCTCTGCTGGGGACACCTGATGTAAGGAGGTGCTCTGCTGGGGACATTAGCTTGTAAGGAGGGGCTCTGCTGGGGGCACCTAATGCAAGGACGGACTCTGCTGGGGGCACCTTATGGCATCTGGTGACAGGCGACCTGGCAGGTTACACGCTCAGGGGTCCCACTGATTCTGGATTATGGTGAGTTGAATGATTTCATTCTATATTACAATGTAATAATAGTAATAATGTGCTTCAATCATCCTGACACCATAACAACCATGGTGCTGGGATGATTGAAGCCAACACCAGGTGTTTGGAGTATGTTTATCTGCTTTGTTAAACTCTGGAATACACATTTCTATTGTGGTGTAGGATCTGGGCCTGCTGTCCCTTCATCCCTCTTTCCTTCCTTCTCTCTCCTTCCCTCCTTATTTCCTTCTTTCTCTCTCCCTCCCTCCCTCCCTCTTTTCCCCTTTCTTTCTCCATCTCTCATTCATCTCAGACTCTAACCACACCCCCATTTGTACCACGCCTGTGATGAAACGTCCCTACACTCGGCTTGAGTGCTTTCATCATATACCACTTCCTCCCAGTCTGAATATAGATATCAGATATTCTAACCACTCCCAAGCATAAAACAAGACGACACTTGCTTAGTGCTAACATGGACTGATTTATTAGAACCAAAATGACAAGTATTTATAATACAGTAGAAGAGGAGGTCCCCCTCCTGCTCATTTATTATAACAATACAACTGTAGCCATAAACAGAATTAACCTGAGCTAATTATCGAAATCAACACTCAGACTAGTTGACTGAGAGATAAGACTTTTCAGGGTAAGACTTTACGGCTCCTAGCTCACTAACTATTCAATACACATTACCATAAACATCAACACAGGGTTAAGTAGCACAAACAACAATGTGTGGAATACTCTTCCAAGCCAGACTAGACTCATTTACATTATACAAGACAACAGACAGGTGGCTGGAGTTCATGACATTAGCATCTGACAGTGTGTGTCCCACAACACACATTATATATACATATATACAGCATTCAATCTGACTAGCACAGTTTATAGTGGGGTTCTCATTCACCCTGTGCCCCTTAAAATCCAGGGCCCATAATCAGTCAGCAAGAGGCTCGCATTCAGTCCTCTCAAAAAGCCTGTGTCCCAGCTAGGTCTGTCACAATGCCCATATAAGCCACGCCCACGATTTCAGGTAAACCACTCCGATTTTTTTTTTGCTATGTCATGCCTGAAAAACTCATGCCCCGCCCCCTAATTATAATAAGACTCCGCCTACAGCCAAAAACTATCCCTATAAATTTTTTTACAATGTTGGCAACTACAGTGGCTTGCGAAAGTATTCGGCCCTCTTGAACTTTTCAACCTTTTGCCACATTTCAGGCTTCAAACATAAAGATATAAAATTTTTATTTTTTTGTGAGGAATCACCAACAAGTGGGACACAATTGTGAAGTGGAACGAAATCTATTGGATTTTTAAAACTTTTTTAACTAATAAAAAAATGAAAAGTGGGGCGTGCAAAATTATTCGGCCCCCTTGCGTTAATACTTTGTAGAGCAACCTTTTGCTGCGATTACAGCTGCAAGTCGCTTGGGGTATGTCTCTATCAGTTTTGCACATCGAGAGACTGAAATTCTTGCCCATTCTTCCTTGCAAAACAGCTCGAGCTCAGTGAGGTTGGATGGAGAGCGTTTGTGAACAGCAGTTTTCAGCTCTTTCCACAGATTCTCGATTGGATTCAGGTCTGGACTTTGACTTGGCCATTCTAACACCTGTATACGTTTATTTGTGAACCATTCCTTTGTAGATTTTGCTGTATGTTTGGGATCATTGTCTTGTTGGAAGATAAATCTCCGTCCCAGTTTCAGGTCTTTTGCAGACTCCAACAGGTTTTCATCCAGAATGGTCCTGTATTTGGCTGCATCCATCTTCCCCTCAATTTTAACCATCTTCCCTGTCCCTGCTGAAGAAAAGCAGGCCCAAACCATGATGCTGCCACCACCATTCATTCATTTGTGAGTTCATCAGCTATGAGTAAGCACTAGTTGTGGTGCGAAACGCGTCAGCTCTGTACCCCCCTTTTTTGCCGTGTATGGATTGCAGTGTTTTTTGCTTTTAAATAAACTTTTTGGATTTTATTTTCTCGGTGTGCGGCTGTCCGGAGTTCTTCCTTTTTTGATTTCCAATCATTGTGCTATTAGCCAGCACCTGGGACTCCCACACAGGAGCAGGAGCATTCGCTTGGGAAGGAGAGTCTTGGAGCGGTGGTTGTTTGTTTCTCATCTGTACAAAAATCTCTGGACTTTGCTCAATTCCTCTACCAGCTCGGACATTCCTTACATCAGCGATTTTTTTGCCTCAAGAAACCATCTCCTACAATCAGTGTTTATCTGGGAGCCATAAAATCCATCTTTACATCACTGAAAGCAATGGACAACACCATTCCACCTACACCTCCGGCGGGAGGTGGGTACAGCAGAACCCTCACGGCATCATGTAATAATCCTTTGAGACAATCCTCACAGACACAAATGTTACAATCATCGGACGATGATGGGGTCACACTCATTCGCCATTTTAGGAAACTTGAACATCTAATGGCAAGAGAAATCAGAGCTTATTGGGACATCAACTTCCTAAGTGAATATATATCACTGGCACACATACCGAGAGGACTAAGGATTAAGAAATTTCCTTCCTCAGATCTATTTGACGACCTGCACAAGAAGGAATGGACAGACACCTTGGATGTCTGCTCGTTTAAATTAATGAACATTCTGGTCTCTTCAAAGAAAAGAGAAATGGAAGTACTACAAGCTGACATTTCTGCAATTCAGAAGGATCTAGCTACATTGCAAACACACACAGACTTTGCAGAGTCTGATGCACGATTAAACAGTAAGCTAGACAAACTGGAAAAGTCCGTCATAGATGGGAAACGAGGCAAGATGATCCGGGACAAAACAGACTATGAAACCAACAAGGTTTATGTTTGGAAGAAACCACAGTTCTTCCAAACGAAGTCACGCAGGAATAAACCGAAACAAGTCAGCTTCTCAGATCAAGAAAGTGATATTGGAGACGATACACTGGCATATAGTATGTCAGACTCTTCACCAGTCAGAACAATTGCATCTATCCACACAGAACAAGACAGAGCAACCAATAGACGCAGCCCAGGAAACCCTCATGGATCCGGACAGACCAAGAAGAAGAAACCATCCATAAGAAAACGAGGAGAGGTGGCAAGAGACATCAACACCACAAAGGACACACAATATGCACTACGAGGCAAGACCAAGAAATAACTCTGAATGTTGTGAACATTTCCAGCAGACACCTCAAGACGGAGGAAGTCAGCCTTTTATCTAAGGGATTAAATTTCTGTCCTAATAGACATTTTGACCTGTTTGGGACAATATTAGATGTTAACAAATTTTCACGTAAGCTCACCCTAAAGCCCCATACACACGGTCGGATTATCCGCGGACCAGGTCGGTCGGATCCTGTCCGTCGTACTTTGTCCGATGTTGGTGTTGCGTACACACGGTCGGACTACGTTGTCGGAATATCCGGTCTGCAAGAACGTCGTGACGTAAGTCGTCTTCCACGAGATTAGAAAAGGGAAGTTCAGCACCACGTCAGGCACCCGTTGGGCTCCTTCTGCTGATCCCGTGTTTATCGCGAGTTAGTCGAAGTTTGGTGACTTAAGATTCGCGCTTCTCAGTTTTCTGACTCAGATCGTTACTGCTCTTCAGTTTGTGCTTGTCGTGCGTATCTGTTTATTAGTGCGTGTAGTCAGTTCGCATTTGTTGGTCATTGCGGCCTATATCTTGATATAGGACGCTTTGATTTGCACTGCTTATTGTCTGCTCGTTTCTGGTATTCATTTCGTTCTTTCAGGCCTTGCTGTTTATCGGTGCTATCTGTTTGTCCGTTCTGACCAGCCGACCTTTTGTGACCTTGTGAGCGATGTTTCCCGTGCGTACTCGTCGCCGAGTTCGTGCTGTACGCGGAATTGGTGTCGGGCTTTTAGCTTTGAGCCAAGACCCGTCCATGAACAGAGTGACGAGGAGTATGTGGACCAAGAATTGGTTGCTTCAGCGTGACCAATTCTCGCACATGCCTTTGCTTCGTGAGATCCGGGAGAATAATCCTGATGATTTCAGGAACTTTCTTCGGATGACGGACCCCGATTTTCACCGTCTTTTGGCTTTGCTGACCCCCTTTATCAGCCGGCAGGATACCTGCATGAGACAAGCCATTACTCCGGAGCAGAGGCTGGTTGCCACGTTGAGGTACTTGGCGACAGGGAGAAGTCTTCAGGATTTGAAGTTCTCTTCAGGTATCTCTCCCCAGGCCCTGGGAATCATTATTCCAGAGACCTGTTCTGCCATCATTGAGGTCCTGCAGGAGGACTATATTAAGGTAACATTTATACTTTACTATTCCCTTCTATGTATGCTCTGTTTGCTAATGTCTTCTATTTTTGACCTCCTTCCCTAATTACCATGATTGCAATATGTTCTAATATGCTGTGCCCCTTTTCTCCTTCAAGCATTTTTCCCTTCACTTACCTCCCCAGCATGCTCTTCTGCCCAATAGACACCTATGGCCTAGTCACTTAAGCAATGTCTTTTGTCTGCTGCATAGTATTGTTTGCCCCCAAACACCCCCTAAAATATGCACTAATGTTTGCTGTGTGGTTTACTTCATGTAGATCCCCTTTTATTTATTTTTTTGGTGGGGGGGGGGGGGGGGGCAAACTCATTAGGAACCCCCTCCCCCAACTGCTCTGTCAGATGGTACCAATCCTCTATCTGCTGGCTTTCCCAAGGTCAATGCACACTATATACCTACCTCTTTATAGTGGGCATCTTTAGGGATGAATTCAGCAAAGCATGTAGTGCAAGGGGCTGGCTCCATACTTTCCATTTCCTAGTTTTTTGTGTTCTTTCCCTCCTATTAGCTTGCTTGGTAATTTCAGAATGTCACAATGTGCTTTCCTTTTTTTTGGGGGGGGGGGGGGGGGGGGTTTGAAATGTTAGTTTAGCTTTCCTGGGGGCAGCCAATAGTGTTAAGTACAGAGGGTCTAGCCAAACTAGCACACATTATTGAGCCATTTGCCAATCAATGAAGTGCAGAGGGTTACCTGTCCAACACCCCCCCCCAAAACCCTAGTTATTGCCAATGGCCCATCAGAAGTGGGGGGATTGATGGGGGATGAGTAATCTGTGAAGGGGAGCCTCTACTTTTCTGTGCAAATACTTTCCAGCCTCCAATTTTATACAATGCTCTTGTTCCAAGATGTTGATTGTCTAATCTGCTTGCAATGTTTATGTGCAAAGTGACTAATTATTTTTTCTTGTTTCACTCCACAGTTCCCTTCCACGCCACAGGAATGGCAGACTGTGGCCTCCCACTTTGCCAGCCGTTGGGACTTTCCTAACTGCGGAGGGGCAATTGATGGGAAACACGTCCGCATCGTCCCACCGCCCAACTCGGGGTCCTACTATTAGAATTATAAAGGGTTTAATAGTGTAGTGATGTTGGCGGTGGTGTCGGCGACATATGAATTTATGTATGTGGACGTGGGGATGAACGGCCGGATCTCGGATGGTGGTGCCATTGCGCACACGGAGTTCTACTGGCGTCTCCAAAGTGGCAGTCTGTGCTTGCCACCTCCAGAGGAGAATGCAGAAGGACTCCCCTTCGTCTTTGTCGCAGATGAAGCGTTTGCGTTGACTCCCCATCTGATGAGGCCGTTCCCGATGAGGACCCTCACCCCAGACCAGAGGGTCTTCAACTACAGGCTGTCCAGAGCCCGAAGAGTTGTGGAGAACACTTTTGGCATCCTGGCCAGCCGCTTCCGCCTGTTCTTGACGGCAATTAACTTGGCGGAATACAAACTGAACCACATAGTTCTTGCCTGTTGCATATTGCACAACTTCCTCAAAAGACATAACAGGAACTATGTGGTGCCCGTTGGCCCAGATGTGGAGGGCCCTCCAAATGCTGACCTCACAGCCCTTCAAGTGGCACGTCCAGGCTTGCCCCCTCTAAATGCCCGCGTGGTCCGCGAGCAATATATGGACTACTTTGTGGGTAGGGGGGCCATTGCTCTGCCTGACGATGTGTGAGAGGCATTTTGTAATAAATCTTATTTTTCAACCAACCTATGATTTCTTGTCATTTCCGTATTCTTTTTAGCTTATTTTACCTTGAAATTTTTTCCCTTTGCCTTCGACAGTGGGAATGCACTTTCTGGGCAAAAGGAGGTAACAGTCTCTTCTTCCCAAAAAGATTATTCTCATGTTGTGTGTTTGCTACCTAATCTTTGGTCTAGAGAAGGTTTGTACTGCATAACTGACACCCAAAATACTCCTTTTCATCACCAGGTCAGACATGTGTGTATTCTCAAAAATGCTGTGCTCCGTGTTTTCGTACAAAGCACTGTGGGTGTCATTTACATAAGTCAAATCCACTATGCTCTACAAGTGCAGTGCAAAAGTGCCCTGGAAAAGAAACTTGCAGTGCAAACTGGACTTGCCTTTAGTAAATAACACCCATTGCCCCCCATATCCTTTACATTTGACATACATAATGCATTGTGTTTTTTAAATAAGGAAGCCACACATTTCGAAAAGTAAAAAAGTTTACTTGGAAAACATTCACAAGTGCGTTTACAATCTTCTTGCCCAAACTGACAACATCTTGGTTATTTACAACATTGTTTACAAACATTCCGCAATTGGTAAAACCAGGCATGGAGCAAAACAGAACCTAGGAACTAGGAAAGTTCAACTTTCTAAAGTGAAGACAAGATCAGACATGACTATATGTTCAAAGTGTGTTTGATCTTGCCTTCCTCACATGGGGGGTCACCCCTGGAAAGTGGAAATTTAAAACATGCACACAATTTGGGTCTGAAAATGGTCATTTGATGGTAAAACACATGCCTAGAAGCTTCAAAAGTGCCATTTTCCATCATGGGGATGAATGGACGTATTTTGGGGGTGCAAACCCTTCACCACAACCACTTTCGTAGTTCGTAAAGTGGTTGCACCCCCAAAAAAACGTTGTCATTCATCCACCATGATGGGAGCTAGCACATGTGGACACAATGTGTGCATGTTCCAAATTTCACACAGTTCTTAAGTTGCAAATGTGTTCAGAAGCAGGCACAAATGTGTGTTAATTACTTGGTGCGTTTTCATATTTTACCTAAAACATCAATGATGTTCTTCAATTTTTGTTGAACATCATTGATGTTTTGCTTTAGGTAATCTAGATCTCTATTGCAGACCATTATCTCCCCGATGAGTACGTGGGCACTCTCTGTGGTAAAGTGCGATTTCTCTTCCACAACATCCACGTCACCTAAAAACCACAAACAAACAAAAATCAGGTGTTGGAAATGAGGCAGCCATACATTGATTAGCTTACCAGTAGCTGTGTTCTCCCACACTCACCTGTTGTGGTGACAAGTTCTCCAAGTTCGATGATCTCTCCTTCCTCCTCCTCCTCCTCTGCTTCTGCTCTTTCCCCTTTTTTGGGAGGTGTTGGTTTTGGGGTTTCCTCAGACGGCCCAAGTTTTCGCTCCCCTATGAGAATGTACAAAAGGAAGATTTAGCAACACTATCTATTGAGGGCAGAAATAGGAAATGACAAACATTGCTTGAAAGTGAGGAACACTATTTTTGTTTGGCCAGTTACAAATGCCAACAACATGAATGTAGTCACTTTGTAAAGGTGCTAAACTTACTAGCTTTTTGGTAGAAGTTTGTCTGATGGAGACCCCCCTCTAGTATCCACTGGAGCACATGTGTGGATAAGCCTAATAAAAAGGGGGTTTGGGTGTCCCAGCACTAGTGCTCTAGAGTCCAGATGGGTAAACAGCTACTGAGTGACCTCTCCTTTACATTGAATAAATTTGCGTTACGTTCTTGATGACATCTCTAGTGAGAAGAAACTTCCTTTCAATCAAAACTTCCCCAAACCTCGTATTATAAGTGGCCGAACGATCGAGGTTGCGTACGATCGAATGGACACACACACACGACCATGACAGTGGCAGAAAGATCGAGGCTGAGTACGATCGAATGCACAGACGAACATGAAATTGGCCATTTTGGAATGTACAACTTTGTAAAAATCAAACCACATGGAGCAGTATGCAAGCAAGAAATCAAACACAAAACTACTTACTTTTTTGAAGAATTCGCTTGATCTTTCTGTACTGATCGGCCTCCCTCAGTTTCAGGTCTGACCAGCGTTTCCTCAGTTGCTCCTTGGATCGTTGTACCCCAAAATTATTGTACAGCCTTCTCACAACTTTAGACATGATCTTGGCCTTGCGGACATTGGGGTTGAGGTAAGGCCCATACTTCCCATCATAGTCGCTCCTCTTTAATATGTCCACCATCTCCAACATTTCTCCAAATGACATATTGGAGGCCTTGAATTTCAGGCTCCGGGATCGGGACGTTTCTGCCTCCGGACTTTCCTCGTCCTCCTCCTCGTTGGTGGGATATTTGTGGCGCACCTGCTGTGTCCCCGCCATGTGCTCTCCCCACTGCGCCGTAAAGAGAAGGGGTGGGGAATAGACGAGAAAGATCGTCATGGGCGGGCGGAGTTTGACGCATGCGCACTGGATATAAAACGTCACACGCCTGTGTCGTAGCCACGATCTGGGAGACGAGGGGAGAGAAAGCTCACGCACGAGACGATCGCTAGAAACGAAGGTACAATTTGACGTTGGTACATAACTAGCCTAGACTGATTCGAACTTGAGGCTTCTTTATGGAGAAGATTAGGAGAGTTTAGCCTGACATAATTTATAGTGTTTTGTGTGGTGTTGTGTCTTGCAGAGATTATGAAGGGATTCAACGACGTGAGTTTTCTCACCCTCTTCATTGAGAAATACAGGGAATTTCCCATTTTATGGCAGGCTAAACACCCCCATTACAGCATCAAACCAAAGAGGTACGCAGCCCTGCTGGAACTTGTGGAATTTGTCAAGCCAAGGTTCCCCGCGGCAACTGTTGATGATATAAGAAAGAAAATTGGCAGCCTGAGGAGTGCGTATATCAGGGAGCGCAAGAAGGTCCGGAAGTCGGAAGAAACTGCAACTGCAGCAGATGAGGTCTATGCCCCCAAGCTCTGGTACTATGAGAGTCTCCATTTTCTCAAAGACCAGGCTGATGTCACGGAGCCACTCTCGACTCCTCCTTCCATGCTTCCTTGCGCGCAGGCCACCCCTGATGAGGCTTCCGAGGAGCAACCTGGGCCTTCCAGTCTGGAAGAGGTGGAGGAGCCCAGCTTGTTCCAGGTATAGTAGTTTTGTTACCATTTATGTGAATAATGAATGATGTTCGCTTAATTCAGGATTGGTTACTTCCTAACGTGTTTGACATATCAACAGACAGTAGTGTTGGAGACATTTGGGGCCAGAATCAAAACTGCAGGGCTGAGAATTGTATGGTTTTCTATTTGTAAACATTTTGCACCAGTCACTAGATGAGAATTGTGTGTGTTTGATGAACAAATAACTGAAACTATGTCCCTTTTTCATACACAGGAAGACCTCAGCCAGGAGGAGGCTGTGGAAGGTGGCAGTCAGGAGGAGGCAGGGGTTAGTGGCAGCCAAGAGGTGGGTAGTGGCAGCCAAGAGGGGGCTAGGCCTCGGAGCCTGACTGACTCCCAAATCCCTCCCCTAGGCCTTCCCTACAGAAGGGCGAGAAGGGGGGGTTATGCGGCAGAGTCAGCGCTCCGGATGTTCAGAGAGGCTTCAGCCTCCCTACATGCCACACCCACCGACGAGGAGACCTTTGGCTCCGTGGTTGTCACTAAAATGAAGGGTATGGAGGTGAGGTAACGCAACATGTGTGAGGGGCTCATCCTCCATGTCCTAAATAAGGGGATGGCTGGGGAGATGACTCCCCTCACACATGTTTGCCATAGTTACCATGCTCCTCCTCCTCCTCCTCCTCCTTCTGCCACCCCACCAGCACGACAGCCACAGCGTGCAAGGAAGCGTGGAAGGAAGACCTGAGAGTGACGACCTGGATTCAGTCTGGTCTGAGAGAAGATGGAGCCTCTTGTAGTACCAGAGCCTGGGGACCGAGATGGCATCTGCTGCAGTTCAGGATGCTTTGGACTTCAGGACCAGATTGCACTCCCCTTAATATACGTACTCCTCAGGCCCCCAATTTTCGACGCTTGAAAAATGATGGTTGCCGTGGGGGTCCAAGGCTTTGCAAATTCCCCAAGTTTCACCATGGCTGCATTCCTCTTTGGTTTGTTGCTGAGACCTAAATAAATGTTTTTGGATTTGAAATAATCATTGACTATTGTGTTTTACTTTTCTACAATGACAGTTTTTCTTTGAGTAGGCAGGTACATTTCACTAATCCTAAAGTAGAATTAACAAGGGGCACCAACAACCAACAAACTCCTAGTAAATTTAAGCAAGAAATACAAATGTTAATAATGTGGTTTTGCTAAGTTGAGACACACAACCCCCCTCCAAAAAAAAAAAAAAAAAGCTCCTTCAAATATGTATTCACAAAAAAAAAAATAAAAAAAGACAAATCATGCTAAAAATATAACAAAGATTCTTTTACGATCTGAGTACAAATAAACATGTAGTGTATAAATGCTGAAAAGTAATAAAGAACTAAGTTTGTGAGAAGTGCGGGTGAATAGGAGCAGCTAAAACATGTCATTCTTGTTGCATTGTAAAGAAAAAGAGAATGCGCTGCATTAAAGACATTTTAACATTGCAGCGTGACGAATGTGCTGTGTCGATTAGGAAAGGTAGTTTTACCTGACAGAGCGCTTCCGTCACAGAATTTCTTCTGAGCATGCGTAGCACTTTGTCTGTCGGACAACCGTACACACGATCGGATTTGGTGTGATCGGACCGTGTTGTCGGCAAATCTATCCAGCAGGAGATAGGACTTTGTCCGTCGGACAATCCGACGTACACTGTCCGATGGTGCATACACACGGTCTGATTTTTCAACAACATTGTCCGATCGGACAGAATCCATGCAAAAATCCGACCGTGTGTATGGGGCTTTAGGAAACATTTCTTGCAACCTAGTACACAGGACATCGTGATTCCTCTCGACAACTGCGATATGGGTGAGTCCATTTCTCTCTCTTCACCTAAAATTTTTTTTAGAAGTATGTGTACTGCAGGATTTGGTAGAACTACTGGAGGAGTCTGATCCCTCCCCTGGTGATCCCACAGATATACATAGTAATATACCATTTAAGTTAAAGTCAGACTTTTATCCTGTGGAGTCACGGGGGGGTGATCTAGATCTTTTCCAGCGGTTAGTAGAGAGGGATTTGGTCCGTCTTGCACGTGGTTGCCGGAAGGAATCTTCACCCCAAAATCTCACCCAAGCAGAACTAGCTTCCCTCAAATCACTGTCAGCAGACAATAACATAATTATTAAAAACGCAGACAAAGTGGGTAGCGTAGTGATTTTAGATTTCATCACTTACAAAGAGGAAGCGGTACGTCAACTGTCTGACCCAGTCACATATCAGCGCCTTAAAACTGACCCCACACAGGTATTTAAAATAAAATTATCTACGCTATTAGACAGGGCAGTGACATCAGGAATTTTCTCTCACACTGAAAAGTTAATGTTCATTCCAGACTGTCCCATCATGCCAGTATTTCACCATTTACCAAAAATACACAAGGGCCTTACGCCTCTTACAGGTCGGCCGATAGTGGCAGGGATAGGCTCTTTGAATGAGCGCCTTGGGGAATGGGTAGACCATCACCTTCAACCATTGGTTTTCAACTTGCCGGGTCATCTCAGAGACACCAAGCAGTTGCTATGTAAATTACAAGATTTTGAATGGCAACCATCTTTCAGATGGATTACATGTGATGTCACCAGCCTATACTCCAGCATACCCCATCACCTGGGGTTACAGGCAGTTGCATGGGCTTTGCAAGAATCCGGTAAATTCTCTTTGGTACTACAGGAATTTATTGTTCAGGCTTTAGAATATCTTTTGACCCACAATTTCTTCATGTTCGACGGGGACTTTTATCTCCAGAGATGCGGGGCTTCGATGGGAGCAAAATTTTCTCCCTCCCTAGCCAACCTTTATATGGGCTGGTGGGAGAGGTCCCGCATCTTTGGACATGAAAGTCCCCGCCGAAAGGACACCATTTTTTTTGGTCGATACATAGATGACCTGTTGTTCATTTCTAATGACGAACACACTGACTTAGACACCTGGCTCATGTATCTCAATGATAACGATTTAAATTTGCGGTTCACAAGCACACTAAATGCCGATGTCATAGATTTTCTGGACATCACACTGTCAGGGGTTAATGGCAAAATCATCACTAGTCTGTTTAGGAAACCCACGGCTGGTAATGTTTTACTCAGAGCAGACTCTGCACATCCAAGCCATGCCATCAAAGGGGTCCCTTTTGGCCAGTTTCTCAGACTAAAACGCATTTGCAGTACATCTGATACGTTCCACACTGAAGCCAAACTTATGGCATCAAGGTTTACAAGTAGAGGCTATTCAAACACTGATATAGATAAAGCCTATTCTGCTGTCAGTGTTATCCCAAGAGCTAGCTTGCTAAAAGAAAAAAACAGCAATAAGCAGGGCTACAGCACGTCGCGTGCTACAGAGACAGTACCGGTCTTTTCTACGCCATTCAGTACTGAATTTAAACACATAAAAAAGATTATCATGAGATACCTTCCCGTTCTATACGGAGATTCAGCATTTAACGAAGTTTTGGCCAAAGGAATTAAGACAGTTTCACGAAGGGCCCCCACTCTGGGTAATACCCTTTCACCTAGCCTTTTCCTCTCACACCAGTCCAAACCAAACTGGCTCCATTTTAAAGGCAATTACAAATGTGGGCAAAGGAGCTGTGCCTACTGTATACATATAAGGCAGGGCCCCAATATTCAGTCTTGTACCAACAAAAATACGCATGAAATATCCACCTTCATCAATTGCAATACATCTTTTTTAGTTTATGTAATTACATGTACCAGCTGCCATATTCAATATGTGGGGCGTACTATTCGCCGCTTAAAGGATCGACTATACGACCACCTATATGACATCACTAAAAATCATTCCACCAATGTTGCAAAACACTGGAATTTAGTACATGCAAAAGATGTTTCCAGTTTATTTATACAAGGTATTGAGAAAATCGCCACTCCAAAACGGGGAGGCGATCGATTCCGTTTGCTATGTAAACGTGAAGTTTATTGGATTTTCATTTTAAATACTAGAATTCCTCTTGGTTTAAATTTTGAATGGGATGTTTCCCACTATTATGAATGAAGGTTGTTTTTTGGAGTTCTTTACTCCTATTTACGTTTCATTCAGACTAAGTATGTTTACAGTTGCCCTATGCGCTTTACATCTATTATTCCGATAAGAAAACTGTGTCTAAAATATCCTTTAGACACTTTGTGTATATCGTGTTTAAATTTGGCTTCCCTATTATGATGGTTGTCAATGTTCATTTATATATGGACCTATTCAGTTGCCAAATATGCTGGATGTCACTTATAAAACATATTATCCACTGAATATCCAAGCATACACGCTATGTACTAAGACTAAAGGGATACTTTCATTCAAATGTATACACCAAATGTTAGATTTCTGAAGGCTCCATACACACATCGACATTGGACAAACTAAGATCCGATACAGGTGCAGCAAACTAGGAAGACGGCTGTCCTCAGGGAGCAGACATCACTACTGATATAACGGGTGGTAATTACGGCTTTATTATTACTGATTTCAGCTAACATATACCATGGCTTTACTATAGTCGTAGTATAGTATTATTTATGCATGTTTGTCAAACACATTGATTTCCCTCTACATAGACTCTATTTGCATCCTGACGACAATATATAGCGTATATTGATATACGTCTATACACATTATCTCCACTACCCACTGCCGTTGATGCCTTTTATATCAACTTTGTTACCAATTTGGATACATGGCATCCGCAGTCATCAGTATTTAAAGTTTTTGACATTTGGATGCAAACTTACCATATACATATAATTATCTATGATCATCACTATTGTCAAACTAATAATCTTCTATCTTTATAGAGTCTCACATCATCCCATGCATAAAGAGCCGTATCATCTCAGATCTAGTGGAATAAACAGTTTTAAATCCACATTGTAAGGCTATGTGTACACACAGATAGATAGGCACTGGCTGAAACCCCTCCACTTGCAGTGTCCATAGAGTTGTGAACAACTGTGGTGATTGGTTGCACAACATTTTGGAATTGAAGCGCTTTACCGTATAATGCTCACTATCAGAGTGACAACCCGTTTTTTGCATCCTTCGAGTTGTACACTGGCTGTGTAATACGGGTCACATCTAATTCATTGATCCGCCTTACCTCTCAATGTTTCCACCAATTGTCTTGGGACGGTTCATTGAAATAGACAGCTGTCAGCGGCCCGTAGAACCCAATAACATTAAATTGGGTGTTTTCTGCGATGCCTCTGCAGCCCACCGCCCCATAGAAGCACCGACACTGGTCGGGACTTCTATCTAATTTGGTCGCCCGGGTCCACGGATTGTTCCATAGACACACAATTACTAAGTCTCAAAAGGATTAATTACAGTCACTGGTCATGTATAACTATTGTACAAAATGCATAAATTCATCACTGACACTGCCAGTAGCCAATGAGAAAGGTTTTGCTAAAAACCCTTTGAAAGAAGATATAGCCGTTAGCACACTATGCAGGCTATCAACCCGATTGAACAACATTAGATATACAAAATAAAAATAAAAACAAAAATAAATACAAAAATGATTAATTAAACATATAGACACACCATTTAGAGTGCACGATTGTCTATTCACTTTTTTTCTTCACATTTTATATATTTTGTCATTTATCTTTTTTTATTTTTTTATCTTTTAATTTTATTTCATTTTTGAACATGCCTATCCACACAATATACAAGTGAAGTCTTGGATACTAAAATTCACATCAGGAATCACGTTTAAAATAATTTAAAATAACTTAAAATAACTTAAGACACACAATGTAACCGTTAAGTATTAGTATCCCCAGTATAGTATTTAAATATAACTTCAACTCACCAGGTGGTTTTCGGCAAGTGTTGTTCAACAAACCTTATCATAGTGATTTGGTTAGCGATTTCATCACAGCGATTTGGCTAGCGGATATATATAATACCAATAAATGGTTATATACATACCTCACTATCTATTCACCCCCTCACCCATTCGCTATCACAAATATATAGACTTTATTTTTGGAGAGTTTATATACATTCCACATTTTTTGAACATTATGTATATAATTTCTTTTATTTAAATGTATCTTAATAGTTCCTTCACACACGTAAAAAAGATTTTTTTTCACTATCACATTCATTGAAATCGCAATTGGGTTGGGCTATTCTATTGAATGGGCCCTTTAAGTGTGCACACATAACACTGCGTGCACACTTGATAGTTTTATGCATTTTTATGCGCTTTCCTTATCAGGTCTTATAACTTTTTCACCTAAGTTTGTCTTTAAACAACATCAGGTTTCTTTTAAAGTGGTCACTCTCACTCTGCAGAATTAGCCTAGCAGCATATGTTGATATCCAATTAAGCCTAGTTTTCAGCTGCTGGTAACAGCCTTTTTCCATCAAACAATCATGTGATGCACATCCTGTAAGCATATATATTTGATATTCATTTGTGAGTTCATCAGCTATGAGTAAGCACTAGTTGTGGTGCGAAACGCGTCAGCTCTGTACCCCCCTTTTTTGCCGTGTATGGATTGCAGTGTTTTTTGCTTTTAAATAAACTTTTTGGATTTTATTTTCTCGGTGTGTGGCTGTCCGGAGTTCTTCCTTTTTTGGCTGCCACCACCATGTTTGACAGTGGGGATGGTGTGTTGAGGGTGATGAGCTGTGTTGCTTTTACGCCAAACATATCGTTTTTGCATTGTGGCCAAAAAGTTCGATTTTGGTTTCATCTGACCAGAGCACCTTCTTCCACATGTTTGGTGTGTCTCCCAGGTGGCTTGTGGCAAACTTTAGACGAGACTTTTTATGGATACCTTTGAGAAATTGCTTTCTTCTTGCCACTCTTCCATAAAGGCCAGATTTGTGCAGTGTACGACTGATTGTTGTCCTATGGACAGACTCTCCACCTCAGCTGTAGTTCTCTGCAGTTCATCCAGAGTGATCATGGGCCTCTTGGCTGCATCTCTGATCAGTCTTCTCCTTGTCTGAGCTGAAAGTTTAGAGGGACAGCCAGGTCTTGGTAGATTTGCAGTGGTCTGATACTCCTTCCATTTAAAAATGATCGCTTGCACAGTGCTCCTTGGGATGTTTAAAGCTTGGGAAATCTTTTTGTATCCAAATCCGGCTTTAAACTTCTCCACAACAGTATTACGGACCTGCCTGGTGTGTTCCTTGGTCTTCGTGATGCTCTCTGCACTTTTAACAGAACCCTGAGACTATCACAGAGCAGGTGCATTTATACAGAGACTTGATTACACACAGGTGGATTCTATTTATCACCATCAGTCATTTAGGACAACATTGGATCATTCAGAGATCCTCGCTGAACTTCTGGAGTGAGTTTGCTGCACTGAAAGTAAAGGGGCCAAATAATTTTGCACGCACCACTTTTCAGTTTTTTATTTGCTAAAAAAGTTTTAAATATCCAATAGATTTCGTTCCACTTCACAATTGTGTCCCACTTGTTGGTGATTCTTCACAAAAACTAAAAATGTTATATCTTTATGTTTGAAGCCTGAAATGTGGCAAAAGGTTGAAAAGTTCAAGGGGCCGAATACTTTCGCAAGCCACTGTATGTTAAGGTGAAAAAACACCTTGCAGTCACCGCCCCCCCGTTTTACTTATCTGAGCCCTCTTCTCCAAGGGGGTTATCTAATGCGGGGGAAGAGCCGAAAGAGCCGCCGAGGGACCCCAGAAATGTTTTTTTGGGGCCACTCTGTACAAAACGAGCTGCACAGTGGAGGTAAGTATGACATGTTTGTTATTTAAAAAAAATAAAAAACGATCCTTTAGTATCACTTTAATACCCCAGGCACTCTGCACCAATCAAAAAGATCTAAATGATTCCAAGTCATGAAAGGGACTTGCCCAATAATGTAGATATTTGCCAGCACACCAAGGATCTTCAATTTCATCCAAACATTTTTTAATTAAAGAAAGATCACATCACAAAACAGTGTAGTTCAATGTTTCAGAGACCCCTTCATCAGGCAACACTGTTTTGTGATGTGATCTTTCTTTAACCACTTCAGCCCCGGACCATTTGGCAGCCAAAGGACCAGAGGTCTTTTTTCAATTTCGCACTGCACTACTTTAACTGGTAATTGCGCGGTCATGCAATTTTGTAACCAAACGAAATTTGCGTCCTTTTCTTCCCACAAATAGAGCTTTCTTTTGATGGTATTTGATTGCCTCTGTGATTTTTATTTTTTGCGATATATAAACGGAAAAAGAGCGAAAATTTTGAAAAAAAAAAAGAGATTTTCTACTTTTTGTTATAAAAAAAATCTAATAAACTCAATTTTAGTCAAAACATTTGGGCCAAAATGTATTCAGCCACATGTCTTTAGTAAAAAAAATGCCAAT
The DNA here is from genome assembly GCA_028564925.1 of Lithobates sylvaticus. Lineage (NCBI taxonomy): Eukaryota > Metazoa > Chordata > Amphibia > Anura > Ranidae > Lithobates > Lithobates sylvaticus. The sequence continues at coordinate 135,201,624 of CM053028.1, read as the reverse complement.
AAGCGTATATTTATTGGTTTGCGCAAAAGTTATAGCGTCTACAAACTAGAGTACATTTTCTGGAATTTACACCGCTTTTAATTTATGACTGCCTATTTCATTTCTTGAGGTGCTAAAATGGCAGAGAAGTACAAAACCCCCCCAAATGACCCCATTTTGGAAAGTAGACACCCCAAGCTATTTGCTGAGAGGCATGTTGAGCCCATTGAATATTTTTTTTTTTAGTCCCAAGTGATTGAATAAAGACAAAAATAAAAAAAGATTTTTTTTTTTTTCAAAAAGTTGTCACTAAATGATATATTGCTCACACATGCCATAGTTATATGTGGAATTGCACCCCAAAATACATTTTGCTGCTTCTCCTGAGTATGGGGATACCACATGTGTGGGACTTTTTGGGAGCCTAGCCGCGTACGGGGCCCCGAAACCCAAGCACCGCCTTCAGGATTTCTAAGGGTGCAATTTTTGATTTCACTCCTCATTACCTATCACCGTTTCGAAGGCCATAAAATGCCAAAATAGCACAAAACCCCCCAAATGACCCCATTTTGGAAAGTAGACACCCCAAGCTATTTGTTGAGAGGCATGGTGAGTATTTTACAGCTCTCATTTGTTTTTGAAAATGAAGAAAGTAAAGAAAAAAACATTTTTTTTTCTTTTTTTCAATTTTCAAAACTTTGTGACAAAAAGCGAGATCTGCAAAATACTCACCATACCTCTCAGCAAATAGCTTGGGGTGTCTACTTTCCAAAATGGGGTCATTTTGGGGGGTTTTATGCCATCTGGGCATTCCATGGCCTCCGAAACTGTGATTGGCAGTGAGAAGTGAAATAAAAAAAATTACACCCTTAGAAAGCCTGAAGGCGGTGATTGGTTTTTGGGGTTCCGTACGCAGCTAGGCTCCAAAAAGTCCCACACATGTGGTATCCCCGTACTCAGGAGAAGCAACAGAATGTATTTTGGGGTGTATTTCCACATATGCCCATGACATGTTTGAGCAATATATCATTTAGTGACAACTTTTTGTAAAAAAAATATATATATTTTTTTTTTTTCATTATTCAATCTCTTGGGACAAAAAAAAAAAAATATTTAATGGGCTCAACATTGCTCTCATCAAATAGCTTGGGGTGTCTACTTTCCAAAATGGGGTCATTTGGGGGGGGGGTTTGAACTGTCCTGGCATTTTATGCACAACATTTAGAAGCCTATGTCACACGTCACCCACTCTTCTAACCACTTGTAGACAAAGCCCTTTCTGACACTTTTTGTTTACATGAAAACATATTTTTTTTTTGCAAGAAAATTACGTTGAACCCCCAAACACTATATATAATGTTAAAGCAAAGGCCCTACAGATTAAAATGGTGGGTGTTGCATTTTTTTTTTCCACACAGTATTTGCGCAGCGATTTTTCAAACGCATTTTTTGTGGAAAAAATACACTTTTTTTTATTTTAATGCACTAAAACACACTATATTGCTCAAATTTTTGATGAAAATAAAAAATATGATCTTAGGCCGAGTACATGGATACCAAACACGACATGCTTTAAAATTGCGCACAAACACGCAGTGGCGACAAACTACATACATTTTTAAAAGCCTTTAAAAGCCTTTACATGATACCACATTAGATTCACGGAGGAGGTCTACTGCTAAAATTACTGCCCTCGATCTGACCTTCGCGGTGATACCTCACATGCATGGTGCAATTGCTGTTTACATATGACGCCAGACCAACGCTTGTGTACGCCTTTGCGCAAGAGAAGGGGGGGCAGGGGTGCTTTTTTGTTTTTTTTTTTGTTTTTTTTTTTATTTATTTAGGTTTTTTATTTTATTTTTTAAACTGTTCCTTCCATTTTTTTTCTTTGTTATGATTTTTATTGTTATCTCAGGGAATGTAAATATCCCCTATGATAGCAATAGGCAGTGACAGGTACTCTTTTTTTGAAAAAATTGGGGTCTATTAGACCCTAGATCTTTCCTCTGCCCTCAAAGCATCTGACCACACCAAGATTGGTGTGATAAAATGCTTTCCCAATTTCCCAATGGCGCGGTTTATATCCGGGAGGGGGGACATTCCTCCCACTGCTTGTAAAAGCAGTCTAGAGGCTAATTACCCGCTAGAATTGCTTTTACATGAAAGCCGATCACTGGCTGAAAAGAATGATACCAAGATGATACCTAAACCTGCAGGCATCATTCTGGTATAACCATTCAAAGTCCAGCAACATACTGGACATATATTGTAATCTTTTTTTTTTTCATGCAGCCTCTTGGCTGAACGAAAAAAAGAGATTGATTGGTGGGTATGCCCACCATTAGAATACCTCCCTTCATCCACCCACTTCTAATGATGGGCATACATGCACCATTTATATATGCCGATGCATGGGGGCATCCTCCCGCAAAAGTTATGCCGTGTACACACGGTCGGAATTTCGACCGTATGTACGTGGCATTAGGAGCCAATCGCTCCTCCCCCCCCCTGCTGCCCCATGCTTCGGCATATATGCTCTTTTTTTTTAACTGTGGTGGTGAAATCACCTCCTACAGCGTTGGAGTCGCGGCTTTATGTATCGTGGGAGCAAACGCTGTTGCTGTCAAGATAAATAAATCCGCGTTGCAACTGAATGGCGCACCTGAAAACAAAAAAATGCTTAACACTAAAACACAGTAAACAAAATTACATACCTGAAAAGCAAGCATGATAAAACATGATAAAACATAATAAAACATTGCAGAATAGAATGGAGTAAAAAAAGAGCAACAATAGAGAGAGAATAGAGTGAGAGAGAGAACAATAAAACGACAACTATTTTATTTTTTTTTTATTTTTTGAGATTCACAGGTAAAAAAGCTCCTGACTGAAGCGACTGAATCAAAACGCTACCACAAAAAAAATGTTAGCGATCGCAGGGATCAGGCCTGACTCTGCGAACGCTGCAGTTATGTGTGCTTAGTGTTTTGTAAGTGACAGTGATCGATCGATACTGCACTTGGGTGGGCTGGGCTGGGCGGAGGGGGAAAACGCAGGTGCTAGCAGGTATCTGGGCTGATCCCGCTAACAATGCGTTTTTTTTTTGGAACCCTAAACTGCTGGGACGCTAGTATAGATCTGATCAGATCAGATATTGATCTGTTCAGATACTGTGCCACTAAGGGAGGTGTATGCTTTGCGCGTGGGTGTTTGCGGTACTGGCACTAACCTGGGGCGACGCAGACCTTATTTGACCCTAAAACCTAATTGATATCACCCGCCGGGCGATCAGGGGGTTAAACCGTTATTGGGTAATAAATGGCGGGTGCCCTGACAGTATAAAAAACAAGCTAACTAACCAGCGTCACCCGTAACAGTAATACAAAAAAAACTGGTTACCTAGCGACACTAATGCAGCGATCAGAAAAACGATCGCTTAGTGACACTGGCAAAAGGGGGTGAAAGGGTTAACTAGGGGGCAATCAGGGGGTTAAAACCTTTATTAGGTAATATATGGGGGTACCTGACGCTATATAAAAACCTGACGGGGAACCTAAATAACGAAATAACTAACTGGCTAACCAGCGTCACCAGTGACAGTTATACAGTGATCACTGGTGAAAGGGTTAACTCTAGGGGCAATCAGGGGGTTAAAACCTTTATTTAGGTTGTAATATGGGGGTACCTGACCTATAAACCTATTTATGAACCTATATAAACATGGCGGTTACCTAAAAAAAAAAAATGGTTACCTAGCGACACTAATGCAGCGATCAGAAAAACGATCGCTTAGTGACACTGGCAAAAGGGGGGTGAAAGGGTTAACTAGGGGCAATCAGGGGGTTAAAACCTATTATTAGGTAATATATGGGGGTACCTGACGCTATATAAAAACCTGACGGGGAACCTAAATAACGAAATAACTAACTGGCTGACCAGCGTCACCAGTGACAGTTATACAGTGATCACTGGTGAAAGGGTTAACTCTAGGGGCAATCAAGGGGTTTAAAACCTTTATTTAGGTTGTAATATGGGGGTACCTGACTATAAACCTATTTATGAACCTATATAAACATGGCGGTTACCTAAAAAAAAAAAATGGTTACCTAGCGACAGCAGTGACACTAATACAGCGATCAGAAAACGATCGCTTAGTGACACTGGCAAAAGGGGGTGAAAGGGTTACCTGGGGGGCAATCAAGGGGTTAAACCTTTATTAGGGGGGGGGGTAGGGGGCTACCTTGGACCTAAAACTAACTGCCCTGACAGTTATTACAGTCACACTGACACTAAATGCAGTGATCAGTAAAAAATGATCACTGCAATTAGTGACACTGTGACTGGGGGGGCAGGGGGTGATCTGGGGGGTGATCTGGGGGTGACAGGGGGGTGTTTTGTGTGCCTATGTGTACTGGTGTCAGTGTACTGTTGGTGCACTAACCTGTACATGTTGACAGCTCGGCGTTCCGGTCACATAGACCGGCGCACCGAGCGTGACATCACTTCCTCTGCCTGTGTTTTGATTGACACAGACAGAGGAAGCATCTGATTCGCCAGGAGCGATCGCGAGGGGGTGGCCAGAAACCACTGGCCGTCCCCTCATCCCGGATCGCTCCTGAAGCGATCCCGACCGTCCCCGCCGGCCGGGGGGGGGTCCGATCGGACCCCCCACGCGCCTGAAGAATGGCACGTACAGGTACGTGATTCTGCCTGTACGTGCCATTCTGCCGACGTATATGTACATGGGGCGGTCGGGAAGTGGTTAATAAAAAAACGTTTGGACAAAATTGAAGATGCTTGGTGTGCTGGCGAATATCTATATTATCGTGCATGTTCCAGTATTCAGCTGGTGGTCGCTGTGGCACCCGGTACCTTAAGAATTCATATCAGGAATGTGTGCAAAGGGAATATGGACTGTGTCTAATACAGCCCATATACCTAGCAATTTTTAGGCAATGCCAACCACTATAAACCCAGCTTTCAAGCATTAAAAAATAATTCCAGGTATGGATATTGTAATGGACTAACATACAGTAACTATGTACTGTAGATACCATACCTGGCCGATGCCGCTAGAAGCTGGAAATCACTGAAGTAGATGCCGTTACTCCGGTGATCTCTGCTAGCTTCCGGGTCATCTGTTGAGCGGCTGCAATGCTGCATTCTGAGGTCGCCTGCTTAGCATGTGTGCCATTCAGAGAATGCTTTGCATTGTCGACTTGGACAAAGTGGAGAGGTGGGTGGTGACATCATGCTGAGCGATGGGGCAGGGGACCCAGAAACTAGTGGAGAGGAGATCACTGGAGTAGTGGTGTCTACTACAATCATTTCCAGCTTCCAGGGGGATCCCACAGGTATGGTATATGAAAAGTTCAATTGGTCCAACCTTGACCAAAGTAACTATGTATAAAATATCCATACCTAGAATTCACCTTTAATATGATTGAAAGATGGCAACCTACCATTGACTAATCAGGTTGGCTGGCAAACTGCAATCATCCCTACAGACCTAATAGAATTTGTAAACTGAAAGGATAATTGTAGTTGAAAAGAAGTTTATTAAAACAAAGGAAATTTGACAAGCAATCTTATAGAATTGATCAGATTTTCCGTGGTGTTTGATCAGGATTTCTTCATGTTGATTGCCCAATGACTCAATCAAATCATTGACAGTTTAGATGGAAAATCTAATTGAAACTGAACAATCAGATTGCTACCAGCATGGTCAGATTAAAGTGAACCTGTCATTACCAACCCTTTAAAACTCCCCTGCCGCTCAGCTGTAGGCAGGGCCTAAACTAGGGCGGGCACCTGCCCCGGGTGACACATCTAGGGAGCGCTGCCAGGGGTGCCGCCCCCACCCGCACTGGGAACTGCTGCTCTAAGGGGGTCACTGATGCTCGATTAAGTGTAATGGACAGGCAGCCCCCTCTGCATAGTTTGCCAAGTACTGGATAATCAAATAGGAGGGAGACTGCACAGGTGCACTAGCGCTGAATCACTCTGCTCCTCCTGCCCACCCTATAGAAAGGCATTCCAGAGTGACGCTCCAGCTACTGTTGCTATGTTGCTACGCAACAGTAGCTGCAGCGTTGCTCTGGAATGCTTTTCTATAGGATGGCTGGGCGGGGAGGAGCTGAGTAATTCAGCAATAGTGCACCTGTGTGGTCTCCCTCCTATTGGATTCTCTGGTATTTGGCAATCTATGCAGTTGAGGCTGCTTGTCTATTACACTTGAACTGGCAGCAGGGACACCCTAGAGCAGAGGCACCTGGTGCGAGCGGCACCCCCGGCGGAGTGCTGTGAGGTCTCCCTCCTAGTCCTGCCCAGTGCCCTAACAGCCTATGTCTTTTCTGCATGAGGCATCCCAAGGAAGCGGAGGCTTCAAAGAAGGCCCTGGACTGGGGGAGGGGGGGGGTGCGGAGGAGGCCCTGGACTGGGGGGGGGGGGTGCGGAGGAGGCCCTGGACTGGGGGGGGGGGCGGAGGAGGCCCTGGACTGGGGGGGGGTGCGGAGGAGGCCCTGGACTGGGGGGGGTGCGGAGGAGGCCCTGGACTGGGGGGGTGTGCAGAGGAGGCCCTGGGCTGGGGGTGGATGCAGAGGAGGCCCTGGGCTCCCTGGCCTGGGGGAATGCCACTCAAGCTGGGAAAACCAAAATCCCTCAGTCACCAGGGAAAAAGGTGCAGGCTGCTAAAGGTGCTCATCCAAAGTGATGCCTGTATAAAATCAAAGAAGCACTACACTCTTGTCCAGCCAAATTAGTGTAGACTTGAAAATGGCCTCAGCCCATGCGTCTCTGCCAAAGCCACAACCCCCTGACATGTTTTGCTCCACCCACCGGAGCTTAACCAGAGGGAGGAAACATGGGCTGAGGTGGTTTTCAAGTCTACACTAGGTTGGCTGGATGGGAGTGTGGCTTTTCTTTGATTTTTTACTGCTCATCTTGTCTTTTGTAGCCATCAGAAATACCTGTTAGCTCCAGGTATGAGGGAACATGTACGCTTCTCCCCTTACCTCTGTAGCGGCCATAACCCCTTGAGGGGCGGCTATGAATTTGCTGGGCTTACCAATTACCTCCTCCTTGTAGCTCGTCTTTCGTTGTCTAGGGGTTCCCAGGGTTAGTACCCAGTAACTTCAGAAGCTGACACACAAAAGTCCTTTTAAGGATTTTTATTTGCAAGGGTAACGTTGAACTATAAAGCCCCATACACACGGTCGGATTTTCCCATGGATTCTGTCCTATGTGACAATGTTGTCGGAAAATCCGACCGTGTGTAGGCACCATCGGACAGTGTACGTCGGATTGTCCGACGGACAAAGTCCTATCTCCTGCTGGATAGATTTTTCGACAACAAAGTCCGATCACACCAAATCCGATCGTGTGTATCGAATTCCAACGGACAAAGTGCTACGCATGCTCAGATCACATTACAAGACCAAAGCTATTGGCTACTAGCCTCTACGTAGTCCCGTCGTAGGCAACAAACGTCACCACGTTCAGAATGATCGGATTTTCCGACAACTTTGTCCGACCGTGTGTATGCAACACCAACATCAGACAAAGTATGACGGACAGGATCCGACGGACCTGGTCCTCGGATAATCCGCGCGTGTGTATGGGGCTTAACACAGTCTCTTAGTTGGGAATAGAGGGCACGGGTGATAAAACTCGGGCACTTCAGAACTGCTGACATCAATTGAATGTCTCTTTAGATAGCCCAGAGAGAAGCCACCCGCAACTGGGCGCTTCACTGCTGGATAAACCTCTAACTGTAGATTTAGCAGCCAACAAGTGATTCGAAAATTTGCAAAGTCTCTGCCACAGACTAGGTTGTAACTGAAGATAAATTAGGAACTAGGGTTGTCACGATACCGATACTAGTATCAGTATCAGGACTGATAACAAGCATTTGTGCGAGTACTTGTGCTCGCGCAAATGCTCCCAATGCCAGATCAGATACCAGGGAAAGCGACCTGGCGCAACGGAAGTCAGCAGGCGGAACAGCGGAAGTGACGCTCCGTGTCGACGTCGGCGGTTGAACATCCCGACGCCCATCTTGGTACACCCTGCACTCGGCCTCAGTAAGCCAGCAGCGGACATCTTGTTACACCCAGCCCATATAGTTCAGGCTGGGTGTAACAAGATGGCCAGTGCTGCTTTTATGCGGCCGAGTGCAAGGAGTACCATGAGGGGCAATTGCAGGCAGTCAGTCAGTGCTCATAAATGCCACCTATCAGTGCCCAATGTCCATAAGTGCCGCTCATCAGTGCCAGCCACCTGTCAGTGCCAGCCATCTGTCAGTGCCAGCCACCTGTCAGTGCTCGCCATCAGTGCCATCTGTTAGTGCCAGCCACCTGTCAGTGCCATCTGTCAGTGCCCGCCATCTGTCAGTGCTCATCAGTGCCACCTAATCTCTATTGTGCTTTGAAAACTGTCACGTCACATGACATTAAAAAAAAAGTAAAAATTAAAAAATCAGTAATCGGTATGGGTGAGTACTTGAAAAAAAAGTATCGGTACCTGTACTCAGTCTTAAAAAAGTGGTATCGGGACAACCCTATTAGTACCTGGATCTTTCAGCCGCCTTGGCGATACCGTAAGAAATGTGGATTCACTAGTGTCCATACAACTTCAGCTCCCAGGCTCTTACCGAGCAGCCAGCTTCTTGGCCCTCCTCCGAAGAGTCCTCCCCTGGTCGCTTGTACGAGTTGCTGTGTCTCTCCAATGCCGAGAGCACACCGGGACACCTCCGAATCCTCCTTCAGTTACTGGGCCTTGAACTAGCCAGTTCTGAGGCTCGGGAATGGACGGATCCCCACCCCAGACCATGAGGGCCTCTGGGGCTGGTCAGGGTGACCATGCTTACGGGGGCAGCAGACACTCCTGGGTACGGGACCCCTCACGGGGTTGGTCTGGACCGGAACCAGGAATCAAAGAGCAAGCCAAACCCTGAACACGTGACTTCAGCATCTTAACCACTTCAGCCCCGGACCAATTTGCAGCCAAAGGACCAGGCCCCTTTTTGCGATTCGGCACTGCGTCGCTTTAACTGACAATTGCGCGGTCGTGCGACGTGGCTCCCAAAAAAAAAAGTGCCATCCTTTTTTTCCCACAAATAGAGCTTTCTTTTGGTGGTATTTGATCGCCCCTGCGGTTTTAATTTTTTGCGCTATGAACAAAAATAAAGCAACAATTTTGAAAAAAATGCTATATTTTTTACTTTTTGCTATAATAAATATCCCCCAAAAATATATAAAAAAACTTTTTTTTTTCCCTCAGTTTAGGCCGATACGTATTCTTCTACATATTTTTGGTAAAAAAAAATCACAATTAGCGATTATTGATTGGTTTGCGCAAAAGTTATAGCGTTTACAAAATAGGGGATAGTTTTATAGCATTTTTATTAATATTTTTTTTTTTTACTAGTAATGGCGGCGATCAGCGATTTTTATTGTGACTGCAACATTATGGCGGACACATCCGACATTTTTGACACATTTTTGGGACCATTGTCATTTATACAGAAATCAGTGCTATTTAAATACACTGATTCCTATGTAAATGACAGTGGCAGTGAAGGAGTTAACCACTAGGGGGCGGGGAGGAGTTAGTGTGACGTGTGTGTGTTTTTTTTTTTTACAGTAGGGGGCGTGGCTGACGTCTGACGGGGAACAGCCGATCAGTGACAGGCAGTGTAGGAAGCGTGAGGAGAGGTTTGTTTACACAGACCTCTCCCCGTTCTTCAGCTCTGTGACCCGATCGCGGGACACCAGCGGCGATCGGGTCCACTGGTCCCGCGGCCATGGTCACGGAGCTCCCGACTGGGTCACGAGCGCGACCCCATGGCTAGGCAATTAAAGGGGACGTATATATACGTGCTTTTGCCTAGCTGTGCCATTCTGCCGACGTATATGTGCAGGAGGCGGTCGGAAAGCAGTTAAATACCCCTTCCCAGACTACACAGCGGGGCCAGACGCGCCCACTGATTGGCTCCGAGAAAGATTGGTACATAACACGTCCAACCAGGCTTTGTTCTCAGTCTGTCACAGGTGCCTCACTGCACCTATGACCAGGCAGAACTCCAGTACCGCCCAGCCAAACTGATGCCAAAGCAAAATACCTATTCAATTAACCCCCAGAACTCCGTTGCAGTTCTGGAAAAAACTAAATTTGCATTATAGCGCACACTTTAGAAAAGTGTCGGCGCTACACTTCTATAGGCAGTGCTTGGGTCTGCACAGGTTTCTGCACAGATGTCAATGTAAATTGCAGCCCGAAATTGCAAAAAGTAGTACAGAAACTACTTTTTGAAATCGGTACGGTGCCGCAAATGAATCGTTGCACCGATTAGGATGGTGCCCTTGCCAGCAATTGCCGCCGATTTGACATCAAACCGCACCAGTGTGAACCAGGGCTAAGGGCTTGAATTGGCAAGTGATTGAGCTTAATCCACACAGTTTATTTCTATACTGAAGAAATCTGCTTTTGTGGCATAAAGTGAATACGTTTTGGAAATTCCCTTTTCACTTAATTACTGCGGAAACTCCAAGACACCGAATCTCCAAGTCTTTTTATTAATCACACCATGACCTTAAATGTCAGTTTTCTTACTGTTTGTGGGCAATCCCATCAAAGCATCAAAAACATTTTCAATAAATTCCTTTTAGCAGCCAATATGTGCAGTTCTTTTATTCATGGATAATAACAGTAAAATTACAATGACTAGGTAGATGATGGTAAAGTGAAACAGGAAAAATGAAATCTAGACTGAGCATAACTTTTTTATCAATTATCTGGACAGCTCCTGTTTAGTCAATTGTCCCTCTTTTTGGTCTGATGTATTGACCTCTTTAAAATGCACTTTACCAAATGTAAATCATCTTCTCTAGCACTTCTTATATTACAAAAGTAATACTTGAGAGTTTAAAGCAAATCTAATCCCGGAAACAAAGCTAGGAAGACAATCCTCCTAACATGGAAAGGATCCTTGCCCCCTTCTATTACAATAGGGGGTAGGTGGGTTTCATCCACCCACACACTTACAATAGGGGGGTAGGTGGGTTTCATCCACCCACACACTTACAAAAGGGGGTAGGTGGGTTTCATCCACCCACACACTTACAATAGGGGGGTAGGTGGGTTTCATCCACCCACACACTTACAAAAGGGGGTAGGTGGGTTTCATCCACCCACACACTTACAATAGGGGAGTAGGTGGGTTTCATCCACCCACACACTTACAAAAGGGGGTAGGTGGGTTTCATCCACCCACACACTTACAATAGGAGAGTAGGTGGGTCTCATCCACCCACACAATTACTTCTCTGTATCCAGAGTCCTGATCAGCCCTATATATACCATTGGATTTTGCAGTGGCATAACTAGAACCTTCAGGGCCCTGATGCAAGAAACCATGAAGGACACCCTGACCCCTGGACAGGGCCCTTTCCTCCACGCCCGGTGGCAGAACGTCAGGGCTTGGTCACAAGTGGGTGGCTGCATATAAAGGAACCGACTTCTGAATTTCCCCCACGGAGGAAAATGGACAGGCGGTCTGGACTCAACATGTTGCCTCTTTACCAGCTGTCAAATGCCTTTCAGAGGAACAGCATTTTTCTGCTGGCACTATGAATAAGCGAGAAAAAAAAATCAGTTCTGATTGTACACATATAGAGATTCAGGATTAAAAGCACATACATAAAATGTTTATACATACATGTAAACACACACACATACATACACATATATAACACACACATATATACTGTATACACAAACATATACAGTATATAAACACACACACACACACACATATAAACACACACATATATAAATGCACATATGCACACACATATAAACACATGCACACACACACATACATGCACACACACGCGCTCACACATACATAAAGACACATACATGCACATGCACACACACATACATACATGCATACACACATACATGCACACACACACAAACATGCACACACATACATGCACACACATACATGCACACACACATACATACATGCACACACGCATACATACACCTCCCAACTTTGAAACTTGGGAATGAGGGACACCTAGGGATATAAAAGACATGCGGAGTGCACCGCAACAAAAATAGGTGTGGATAAAATGTGCTTAATATGGGGGTGGCTTAAAGAAGCATGGTTAAACAGAGTGCAAATGTGACGGCTGTATTTGTTTTCTTTCTCTTTCTTTTTAAGGCCCCATGCACACGAGACGCCGATGCAAACTCTGCTGAACGCATGTTTTAAAAAGCAGAAACCTGCATTTAAAAACGCGTGTTTTGCCGCGTTTTCGTCTATAAGTGTTTGTAAAGATAACATCATATAGACCCTCCCCAAGCTCAGAAAGCATGTATTATTAACTATTTCTGCCATTTTGATCAGAGTGAGCAGCAGCAGCAGAGAGAGCAGTTGTACACTTGCATTTGCCTCTCTTTCTGTGTTTTTTTTTTGGAAATGGATCCCATATTGAATATATGTCAGGAAATGCTCCTGATGTTGCTCTTGATGAGGCAGCAACGTCGTCGCAAATTGCGTGAGAGGTCCAGAGTCAGAGCTCATCGATATTGGACCCATCCGTTGATGGCACAGCGAATGTCCGTTGGATATTTCACAAACATGGTGGGGGGTTGGGGCTGACTAGACATTGGTATGCAGGTTTTTCTTGGTGAAAAAGAGACATTGCTATGCTTTGGTCAGACTAGGTAGAGTCACTGATTAGATTAGAAATTGGATGAAGGGTTGGGGCAAAGAAGTGGAGGCATTCCTCATTGTCTAAGCTACCTAAAAAACTAGAGTTTTTATATGGCATTGCATCAGTGAGTATATATGCTCTATGAACTATCTAAAGTAATTACGACATTTTAAACCAATTTTTTTAGTATTTTTTATGGTTTCCCATCATATTTCTGAGTTTTCTGGTCCAAAAAATTGGGTTCCTTTAAAAACGCTTATAAACGCAAACGCTTATAAACGCGGGTGCCGTGTTTAGCCGCGTTTTGCGTCTGAAACGTGGAAAAACAAAGTGTCTGAACCCATTTTTTTGCTTCTGGAAAAACAAGGTTAAACACAACTGCATAAAAACGGGAAAAAACTAGACTGTGTACATGGTCACATAGGATAACATTGCATGTGTTCAGGGGCAGTTGAAAAAAGTGTCCAACTGCCTCAGAACGTGCGTTTAACAGCGTCTCGTGTGCATGGGACCTTAGGCTTTCTTCTATTTTCACCTGATGATCCAGCTAGTACATCTGTTTTTCAAAAGAACAAGATGTCCTGCAGATTTAGCAGTTAGTGTGTTGAGACAAACTATTTACCACTGACAGGGGTGCTTACAATGATCAGCTTTTATTTAATCTGTGCGCTACACCTTATAAAGTGTTAGTGTATCTAAATCTGCTAGTCCAGCTAATACTCCCCTCCCCCCAGACTAACAATTCTGCCGTCCAAAGGTGCCCCCTGTGCTCCTTCATCCAGAGTGTAAGCACTCTAATACAGGAGGTGTGTTACTGGCCAAATCACCAGGTGACAACAGAGGGGAAAAAAAGCCTAAAAAAATAAAATGAATGCAGCCACCACATCTAATTATTGGTAACCTGGCCTGCAATATACTACATTTTTGGGGGGGGGGGGGGGTTATACCGCTTTAAGTCTACATATGGTATATGGTGTACACCATAAACCCACCATGTATTCACTCAGATACAGACAAGGACTGATGTATATTTAGTCACACTTTATATCAGAATCTGCCCTTCACATCAGAAGTCCTACCTTTCACATCAGGTGTCCTCCTTCACATCAGTAGTTCCCCCTTAGGCTCGATTCACATCTATGCATGTTGCTTTTGAGTGTTTCTGTAGTGCTTTTTGCTGTGCTTGCCGTGTTTTTGGACACGCATTTTTTACGGCGATGTTACCGTGATTTTTCCCCGATTTGCTTTTTGCGTTTTTTTTTTACGCTGTATATAGCTGAAAGAGAGGGGGAAGAAATCTGATGAAATCTGTGATATATGCAAAACCTCGACGAAGCAATCATGCGAAACATATATTGTCTCATGGTCCATCAAATAGGCTATGAATATGTATTTTTATATGATTTTGATACGATTAATACATTTATATCTTTTTTTAAAAATTGGTGTCTTATGTGCCTACCCTATCAATAGACCTTGTCTCAATAAAAATCCCATTTTTCTTTAAAGAGACTTGTCTCTTTTCTCCCCCCTCTTTTTTTTTGCATTACCAGCGATTTTGTGTCTATTCTGGAAATGTTCAATCATCAATATTCATAGTTCACTGTATATAGCTGGTTGCCGGCCGCCATGTCCTTAACAACCGATGAGTCATCAATTGTCAGGAGGCTTCCTTATCCGAGCATGCAGCCCGGCAAGTCAGGAAACGGAGGGGACGAATGAGCGCCTCTCCCTTCCTGAACCATACCAGGCCGCATGCCCTCAACATGGAGGGATGGGTGCTTTGGGGCAGGGGGGCTCTGCGCCCCCCACCCCAAAGCACCTTGTCCCCATGTTGATGACCACCCTAGCTCGGTGGTTGTCGAGGTCTGCGGGCGGGGGGCTTATCGGAATCTGGGAGCCCCCATTAATAAGGGGGCCCCCAGATCCCGACCCCCCCCCCTATGTGAATGAGTATGGGGTACACCCCTACCCATTCACCTGGAAAAAAAAGTAGTGTAGTGTTAAAAAATACAGTAGACAGTTTTCGACAATTCTTTTATTAAAAATCTTCTTCTCCGCTTCTTCCTCCAGTCCTCCTCCATCTTCTCCCGCATCTTCATCCGGTCTTCTCCTTCTCCGCCTGCTTCTTCTTCCGCTCTTCTTCTGTCTTCTTTGTCCAGTGTTCTTCTTCCTCTGTCGCCGCTCCAGCCGACGACCCTCCCCCGATGCTGCGTCCCGCTGATCTGTCTGCGCCGATGTCCTGCACTTCTTAAATAACGATGGGGGCGTGGCAATTGGATTATGTCATCGGGAGGCCACACCCCCTTGTGACGTCACAGACCCACCATGCCCCGGGCTGTGACGTCATAAGGTGCAGGGTCACCAGGTCACATCACCTGGTGACCCTCCCCATGCCTATATAAGTCGTTGCGCACCGCACACATGGCATTACAACGGGAGAGAGCGCCAAGTCAACATCGGAAGAAGACGACGGAGAAGAGCTAGCAAAAGAGCGGGAAAAAGAGCAGAAGAACCTGGCAGAAGGCACCGGACAGCGGGAGAAGAACCGGAGAGCGCGGATAAGAGAGTGGAGAAGTTGGAAGAGACCCCCGGAGCTGCCTAATAAAAGACTTGTCAAAAATTGTCTACTGTATTTTTTAACACTACACTACTTTTTTTGCAGGTGAATGGGTAGGGGGACAATGTACCCCATACTCATTCACATGGGGAGGAGCCGGGATCTGTAGGCCCCCCTGTTAAAGGGGGCTTCCAGAGTCCGATAAGCCCCCAACCCGCAAACCTGACAACCACCGGGCAAGGGTTGTCGGGAAGAGGCCCTTTTCCCCATCAAAGAGCCCCCCCTACCCCAAAGCACCCATCCCCCCATGTTGAGGGCATGCGGCCAGGTATGGTTCAGGAGGGGAGGGGCGCTCGCCTTTCCTGACCTTCCGGGCTGCATGCTCGGATAAGGGTCTGGTATGGATTTTGGGGGGACCCCCCATGCCACTACTCCTGTCAGCCTTGTAGTGGCAGAAACACTCCTCCTGGCGCCCCCCAGCTTCCCCCTTGGCCCTGCTCTGTGCCCCTGCCACCACTGCTGCCTGGACGATGATCCCTGCACAGACTATGCCTTTTCTACGTATACCTGGCTGATGGACGGCTACGATCCCTCATAGTCACCGCCGGCTGCAGCTCCGCCTTTTTCTCTCAACACTTACTGAGGGAGTGAGGCAGACAGGCATCCCCTATATATCACTCCACCAGGGATGGACAGGCTGGGAGCTGGAACTTTAAACAAATGTGGCACTAGCTGCCTCCACACCTACCTAAAAAAAAGAGTTCCCGCTCTGCTACTGCCTCCTGGGGCCCCACTGATGGAAGGATGGAGCCTGCAAATGCTATTTAATGATCAGTGAATCTAAGATCCGAGGAGCTCGTTCTCAGCCACCCTTACCGCTCCTCCTATCAAGGCATACAGGAGGCCCACAAGGGCAGCATGGGGCCCGGTCGCCATGGCGACTTCTGCGACCCCTAGTTGTCCGCCACTGGGTTTTTGAATGATTGTTATTGTGATAATTTTTTTCCCCGTATTTTCTCTGATATACTTATAATTACTTAATTACTTAATGCAATGAGACATAAGAGACTAGTACAACTGTTGTGTATTTTATTTTACTTTATATACACATGACAAAATTACAAAATCAATAAAACACATCGTAAAAAAAAAAAATCTTAAAAAATGTCATATATTGCAGCTTACCATTCTTTAGATGCGGTGGCTGCATTCGTTTTCTTTTTTGCTTTTTTCTTTCTGACTTTGTTTTTCCGCTCATCGTGCATACAAATTAGTAAATTCAAGCCGCCAGCCAAAACATTTGGATATACAATATAAAATAGATATAGTTAAATGTTGGCGGTGCTAGAGCAGTTGGAAGTGACCAAAAATATATATCATGGCATATACATCTCAGAAACACATATGCTTTTGAATAACACACGTGCAAATGAAATATGAAATCACAAAAATAGTCCTTCAATCTGAAAATATGTAAATCCTGAAAAAAACAACAATCGAAATCCAAGAAAAAATCCACAGTACTTGTGCAAAGTTCCATAAAATTCCAGAAAGAATTTTGTTAGCACCAAGCAAGCCCAAACCACAGTGCACAAACGAGGAAAGCGCTTTCCAGAGATCCATGACCCTCATATAAAGAGTGGTCATTACAAGCATGATATAAATCCTCTGCTCTGATCCGACACAGACAGGGTTAAGTTGCAAAATTCTCAGAAAGTATTGTGTATATAATAAAAAAGAAATCAGCAATAGTGTAAATCCAGGACTAATATATTTTATTGAAAGAGATTAAAACCACTCCCATGGACTACAACATACAAGCTCTCATCAAACATATCATGGCGAACCTGACCAGCATAGGCGGTGTGCGTGATGACGTCATGGTGTCCTGGCCCCATCCTCTACTCCAGGGGTGCCCAACCAGTGGCCCGGGGGGATGGAATGGATGGAATAGAATACTGTTATTAACAGGTACACTGCGTTGCACCCGCGGTGCGGGAAAACCGCAGTGCATCAGTGTGAAAGCAGCCTTGGGCCCCTTTTACACGGTCAGTCCGACCCAATTGGACCCTCCATTCACCTCTAAGGAGCGGCAGATGTAAACCAACTCATGTCCTACCTCCAACCCGATCCGCAAAAAATAAAATAAAGAGTTTAGTGGGCTGTGTCCGTGTCGCGACCGGTTACCAAGTCTCTTAAGTGGCCCTTGTACTTCAAAAGGTTGGACGTCCCTGCTCTACGTGTTCGTCAAATTGTGATGTCTTACAGGGGGTTCTGGAGTCCACTTGCTATGGGGGCACTCATGTGTGCTCGCTCCCAAGCCCTGTTCCTTCCTCACTTGCTGTGATTGACAGCAGGGGGAGCCAATGGCTGTCTTTGAGCCAATTAGCAGGCAGAGAGTCGGGAGAAAAGCTGCACCCATGCACATCGCTGTATTGAGATCGGTCTCAGGTAAGTATTGGGGGGTGGGGGGAGCTGCATACTGCATAGTTGTCAACATTGTCAAAATTTATAGGGACACTTTTTTGTCTGTAGGCAAAGACTTATTATAAGTAGGGGCGGGGCATTAATTTGTAGGCGTGTCGTAGTGGGGGAAGAAAAATGTGACAACATACGGGTGTGGTTTAAACTAAATGCTGGGCGTGGCTTAAAGGGCGTGGTTCAAATGGGGTGTGGTTTGAGTCTGAGGTGAACGATGGATGGAGGGAGAAAGAAATAGGGAGGGAAGGAGAGAGAAGGAAGGAAATAATAAGGGATGGAGAGACAGAACGCCCAGATCATACACAACAGTAGAAATATGTGTTTTCCATAAAGTTTAACAATCGGCAGATAAAGATACTTCAAACACCTAATGCTGGCGCTTCAATTATACCAGCACCATGGTTGTTATGGTGTCAGGATGATTGAAGCGCATTATATATATTATTACATTGTAATGTAAAATGAAATCATTCAACTCACCATAATGCAGAATCAGTGGGAGCCCTGAGTGTGTCACTTGCCACGTCGCCTGCCACCAGATGCTATCAGCAGAGTCCCTCCTTACATCAGACACACCAGAGCAAAGTCCCTCCTTACATCTCAGGTGTCCCCAGAGCGGAGTCCTTCCTTACATCAGTGTCCCCCCCTTTTCACCTGGGTCAGCGATTTGGTCTTCCTGCTATTTAAAGGAGACCAGCTCGTGGAGGTGGAACGGAAGAGCCAAGTCGAAGCTTGGATTCGGCATCTTGTTTTCTCCTCATGATAGCTGGTCTTCTGTAAAATGGTGGCCTGCGGAGACAATTTAGTGTCGGGCACAGACCTCTAGCGCTGGCAAAAAAAAAAAATCGGGAGAATGTTGATTTCCCCGGGACATTTCCCAGGAAACAATAAGACCGGGACAAAGGTCTAAATCCCGGTAATGTCCCGGGAAATTCAGGACAGTTGGCAAGTATGCATACTGAAGGTTTTTTACCTTCATGCATAGAATGCATGAACGTAAAAACCAATATGCTTTAGAATCACTTTAAGTGTGATAAATTAATGAAGCATTTACCATTTTTTTCTAGTTGCTGTGCTGTTTGCATAGACATGTACGTTTTGCAGCTGCTTTAAGCCATAAGTTCGACTCGAACGTCAGGTGTTCATTTGTTTGAGGCAAATTCGAGCACCGCGGAGCGCCCCATAATGCACTGCGAGATTGCAGTGCATTGACGGCTGCTGATTGGCCAAAACAAGCACCTGACCTGCATGCTTTGGCCAATCACAGCGCGATCTGCTGTGAAAGCCATGATTGGCCAAAGGCAGGGTGCCTTTGGCCAATCATGGCTCAGGGGGCTAAGTCCACGCCCCACACTATATAAGGCTGCTTACATGGTGGCCGTGTATAGTGTGAAAATAACGTGGAGAGGAGAACTTGAGCTAGATTAGGCAGGTTAGTTAGTGGCGTGCAGGCAGTTTATATATATATATATATATTACATATATATACAGTGGTGTGAAAAAGTGTTTGCCCCTTCCTCATTTCCTGTTCCTTTGCATGTTTGTCACACTTAAGTGTTTCGGAAGATCAAACCAATTTAAATAGTCAAGGACAACACAAGTAAACACAAAATGCAATTTGTAAATGAAGGTGTTTATTATTTTAGGTGAAAAAAAATCCAAACCATCATGGCCCTGTGTGAAAAAGTGATTGCCCCCTAAACCTAATAACTGGTTGGTCCACCCTTAGCAGCAACAACTGCAACCAAGCGTTTGCGATAACGTGCAATGAGGCTTTTACAGCGTCCTGGAGGAATTTTGGCCCACTCATCTTTGCAGAATTGTCCTAATTCAGTTACATTAGAGGGTTTTCGAGCATGAACGGCCTTTTTAAGGTCATACCACAACATCTCAATAGGATTCAGGTCAGGACTTTGGCTAGGCCACTCCAAAGTCTTCATTTTGTTTTTCTTCAGCCATTCGGTGGTGGACTTGCTGGTGTGTTTAGGATCATTGTCCTGCTGCAGAACCCAAGTTCGTTTCAGCTTGAGTACACGAACAGATGGTCGGACATTCTCCTTCAGGATCTCTTGGTAGACAGCAGAATTCATAGTTCCTTTTATCACGGCAAGTCTTCCAGGTCCTGAAGCAGCAAAACAGCCCAGACCATCACACTACCACCACCATATTTTACTGTTGGTATAATGTTCTTTTTCTGAAATGCAGTGTTCCTTCTACGCCAGATATACTTGGACACACACCTTCCAAAGAGTTCCACTTTTGTCTCCTCGGTCCACAGAATGTTGTCCCAAAAGTCTTGGGGATCATCAAGATGTGTTGTGGAGAAATTGAGACGAGCTTTGATGTTCTTTTTGCTCAGCAGTGGTTTTCTCCTTGGAACTCTGCCATGCAGGCCATTTTTGCCCAGTCTTTTCCTGATGGTGGAGGCATGAATGCTGACCTTAACTTAGGCAAGTGAGGTCTGCAGTTCCTTGGACGTTGTTGTGGGGTCTTTTGTGACCTCTTGGATGAGTCGTCGCTGCGCTCTTGGGGTAATTTTGGGCGGCCGGCCACTCCTGGGAAGGTTCACCACTGTTCCATGTCTTTGCCATTTGTGGATAATGGCTCTCACTGTGGTTTGCTGGATTCCCAAAGCTTTGAAATGGCTTTATAACCCTTTCCAGACTGATAGATCTCAATTACTTTCTTTCTCAATTGTTCCTGAATTTCTTTGGGTCTCGGCATGATGTGTAGCTTTTAAGGATCTTCTGGTGGACCTTACTGTGTCAAGCAGCTCCTATTTAAGTGATGCCTTGATTGTGAACAGGTGTGGCAATAATCAGGCCTGGGTGTGGCTAGAGAAATTGAACTCAGGTGTGGACAACCACAGTTATAGTATGTTTTAACAAGGGGGGCAATCACTTTTTCACACAGGGCCATGATGGTTTGGATTTTTTTTCACCTTTTAATAATAAACACCTTCATTTACAAATTGCATTTTGTGTTTACTTGTGTTGTCCTTGACTATTGTTTAAATTGGTTTGATGTTCCGAAACACTTAAGTGTGACAAATATGCAAAGGAACAGGAAATGAGGAAGGGGGCAAAACACTTTTTCACACCACTGTATATATATATATACAGTGTAGTCAGTGTATAATATATATAGAGTGCAGGCAATGTATTAATAAATATATATATATACAATGCAGGTGGTCTATATATATATATATATATATATATATTTATGGTTGAAGCCCTATGGCCGATACATGTCTGAAGAGGGATAACTTACCATAAGATCTACAACATGAAAAGGGGGGACCTGAAGTGTGCCTTGGTCTAATGGACGGTATGCCAAAATAAGGGGGCATACCCTGATTAGAAATGAGTGTTTGATGAGGGTAATGTTATGAGGAATGCCCTTGAAAGGGGAATGGGAGGGTGGGTATCGCGCACCGGAAACCGACAAAGACCACAGGCGAGTGGGCCGGTTAAATACCACCCCGGGCTCCTCCCATAAATTCAGGCCACCATGTTGGCCTTCCACTTATGGTTGAAGCCCTATGTCCGATACGTGTCTGAAGAGGGATAACTTACCATAAGATCTACAACATGAATGATGATGTGGTCTGGGACCCCATGCCGTGAGGCGGTTGAGGTGGCTCCGATCCGGAAAGAGTGACCGGAGTATTCGCTGGGGTTGAGGCGTAGGTTGCGGAGGAGAATCTTTACGTGTGTCATGAACTGGCAGGTGCTTAGGGGTTTGACTGGGAAAGGTAGAAGGGGATCGGTGTCCCTTTGTTCTGGCAGGAGTGAGAGCAGGCGATTGAGCACGGCCACTGGGCACCAGGAATTGCCAGTTCTGTATAGATGGATGTCCACCGCGTGGCCAGCTTGCTGGGTCTTGGAGATGCTGAGGTGGAGCACGAAGTGGTCTTGATGGCGAACTAGGTGGCGTCTGCACAGGGTTTGGCTGGTCGAGCTGTTACAGGTGAATTCGCTGGGACGTAGGAACCCGTAGTAGGCCAGGTAGATAGCAGCTTGTATGACCTGGCTGGGGAGGACACCAAAAGGGGAACCAGCGAGTACGGCGGACATCTCGCGGAAGATGGCACTCGTAATGGGGCGACGTTTGGTTCTGCTTGCTGGTTGCTGTTTCTGGACGCCGCGTAGGACGGCTCGAATGGCGTGGGACGAGAAGACAGACGGTCTAATGGGATCTTGGAGAGCCAGAAAGTGCTGTACACCGGCTAGGTACAGCCGGATAGTGTTGTAGGACAGGTTTAACTGTGTGTGGTAATGTGAGATGAAGGCCAGAATGTGCCTGGTGTCTGTTGGTGTCGACACGGCGTTGGTAGCTAGGAACTTGTTGAACGTGTCCCAGGCTGCGTGGTAGGCTTTGAGTGTGTTGTGAGACAGGGACTGGTTGATGAGCTGGGTGGCCCCACGTAGGTGTCGGCCTAGCCTAGGGTCAGCTGAGACCAAGCGGGGATAGGGGCGGACACCCGGTCGGCTTCTGGGATCTGCCGGAAGAAGGAGACGAAGTTAAAGCGTGACAGCGCGTCTGCTGCCAAGTTGTATTTACCTGGGATGTAAGAGCAATGGATGTTGAACTGGAGCCGTAGCGACAGTTGGACCAGCCTGCGTAAGAAGGACATCACCGAGAGTGACTTGGACCTGCCTTTGTTAACGATGTCTGCCGTGGCCTGGTTGTCTGTCGTGAAGTTTACCGTCTGCCCGGTCCAGTTGTGACCCCAAAGTTTGGCGGCTATCACGATTGGGTAGAGCTCGAAAAGGGGGGGAAGTCCGGCTGAACCCAGGGATTGAGAGAATCTGCGGAGGCCAAGGGCCAGCGAACCAATGGAGGCCAAAAATGGCTGCGAAGCCCGTGGAGGCCGCAGCATCTGTCACCACTTGTGGTGAGAGGGGCGAGATGGTCGGGATGAACATGGATATTCCGTTCCATGAGGAAAGGAACTCTTCCCACATCGCTAGGTCTGCTAAGGCCAGGGCGTCCAGGTTGAGAATCTGATCGGGGTCTTGTGCCTGTGACAGGTAGACTAAGAGCCGTGAGACAAAGGATCGACCTTGAGGAATGATTCGCATGGCAAAGTTGAGCATGCCAAGTAGTGACTGGAGCTGTTGTCTTGTGCACCCTTTCGTGCGGGTAAAGTCCTGAAGAACTGCCTTGATGCGAGTCAACTTGTCGAGGGGGAGACTGGCCTGCATGGAGCAAGTGTCCAAGACAACTCAGAGGAAGGTGATGGAGTGTGTGGGTCCGTCGACCTTATGCTCGGCTATGGGGACATTGATGTTCTGGAAGACGACTCTCAGGTAGTGGATGACTTCTGTGCATTGGGCCTTGTGTAGGAGAATCCAGGTGAGGGATTGAGCGAAAGTGTCGAAGAGCCAGGGGCTACTTGAGCTTGGTAGAGCCAAACGTGAGCTTGGTAGCGAAGTAGTACCTGTCTCTCCACTTGATACCGTGCCAACACCAAAGGGACGGGTGAATCGGCAGAAGTTTGAAGACGTCTGAGATGTCGGCTTTGGACAGCCAGGCACCTGTGCCTGCTTTGAGGATGGCCTGTCGACAGAGGCGTACTTTAAGGAGAACTCCTTGGAGGGAATCAGGGAGTTGAGGCTGGGGACGTGGCAAGAATGATGCGCAGACAGGTCGTACACCAAACAAACTTTATTTGAGAACTTGCCCTTGACAAGCCCAATAGGGCTGACTCTCCAGGTGTTGAAGGGGGGTTGTGTGAAGGGACCTATGATGAAACCTCGCTCTAGCTCGGCTAGGAGTAGTTCATCTACGGCTTGCTCGTCGGTGGCCGCTGACTTGAGATTTTTACACTCGTAGGTAGTGTGGGGCAGGGAGACAAGGCCGGTGTGGAAGCCCGCCGTGAATCCTTGTATGAGGAACATGGCTAGTGAGGGGGTGGGGTGTGAGTCAAGATAGACTCCTAACCATAGGACGTTTATGCGGCTCAGTCATAGATTTTTCTGCTTGAACTCCCATAAATTCTTCGGGTGCGCCCTGTGGCATACGACGCACACGTGAAGCATCCTGCATTGGCTGAAGTTGCACGAGCCGTAGTTGTAATTATTACAGATGGCCGCTCCTCCCATGGTCCGGACGGGGCGTCCGAATTTGTCAACCTGGGGTTTCTGTTTCAGCGCTGGCGGGTTTTGAGCTGAAGCCGAGGTCGAGGGAAACTCGACCGAGCGGCTGACTGCTACATTGGAGCACCAGTTGGCGGTGTGCGTGGAGGATTGGCAGACTGTGCACAATGGTGAGCGCAGACCGGCAAAATGGCGACAGAACAATTCTGTGTCCATTAGGCTCCAGTCCGTGGGTGACTGGAACTGCGCCATCCTGGCAGCTGCTTTTGCGGAAAAGGACCGGTGGTAGTCGTAGAAGGAGAACCCGCCGTACTTGTAGCCCAAGTCTACCACGGTGTGGAGATATAAATCCAGCTCTTCCCTTCTGCCGGGGGAAGCTGAGCATATGACGTCTCTAAGCATCCCAAATGTTAACGCAAATTCTGGGACGGACAATTTGCGGTTAAGTCTGGGGTCCTTAGCTTTGAGGACCACCGAGATATCTCCCCAGGCATAGGCCTTGTTTCCGGCTAGGTCGTGGACCGATATGAGTAGGGAGGCAAGGTTGACGTCCTTGCCATCCAGTATGTCCTTCTTAATGCTGGCTGGAACCAGGTGTGCTGGGCAGACAACGGGACTTGTCCCTGCGGTACCTGTGGCGACTGGTGCTAGAGGCTGCACTGCGGCAGGGTCAGGGACAGCTGGGGCCGGGTGAGCTTTCAGGAGAGTCACTCTGGCTTGGACATCCGTGACTGTGTTCGCCAAGGATGACACCATGGTGTGGAGTTGTGCTATAGCCATGGATATAGACAGGAGGGAAGCTTGTTGAGTGCTGGGCCCGGCCGTGGCAGGAGGAGGAGGGAACAGGAGCCTGAAAAGCTCTGCCTTCCTGGCTGTGGCGGGGAACGGCACGCCCCTGCGTCTTAGTTCTGCCGTCAGCCTGGGGATGGTCCATCCCCTGAGGGACTGGCTGCTGTCGCTTACAGACACTGGGGAAGGTGACAAGGGGGCAATGAGATCCTCGCTGCCCGCTTGAGACATGGTTTTTAGATGGGTTGTACCCTGAGGTGATGTCTTGTGGCTTCTGAGCTCGCAAGATGGTCGACCGGACCTGTTTAGGGGATGAGATAAGCCAAGACTGTTTCTTTTCTTGTGTAAACATACGTATACAGCTGCTGTGCTTTCGAAAGGACAAGTGTGCGCACGTACGTGGTCGTGTGTACACAGCGAGTTTCTATATTTTACCTGGAGAAATACCGTCCAACCTGTTGCAGGGTGGACCTACTGAACTTGGACTGACCTAGAGAAGGAAATAAAGACAACTGGTGAGGGGTTCGCCTAAGCGAGACTAAAAGATACTTGGGTGTGCCTCGTGGGGTGTGTCCCCCGTCTATACATTTTTTATTTGTTTTTCCTTTATTTTTTGTACGTTTTTTTTTGCGACCGACGACGGGCGGACTCAGAAGTGGTTGCTGAAATTGGGCCGACAAAACCTGGGGTACGTCGGAGGCGAAACCGGTACACGAAGGTGCGACCGGTTTCGAATCGAGACGTGATTCGTGAGGTGAAATGTTTCTCGTGACAGAGGCGCTGACCGGTGAGCCTAAAACTTTTTTCGACTGATAGCGACCGGACTCTGGAGCACGTAATGAAATGGGGCCTGGGAGCACCTGGGGCGCGCCGGTACGAATCGAGGCAACGGGTGCGACTAGACTCGAATCGGAACGTGATACGTGACAGTGGAGCGATTGCCATGACAGAGGTGTTTTTCGACCGGTGAGTCGAAAAATTGCGACTAGAAAAAACCGCACCCTGGAGCATGTATTGAAATGGGGCTTGACTGCTGGGACACACCGGGACGAATCGGATGTGGTTAGATTCGAACCGGCGTGTTGGTACGTGACCATGAAATGGTGAAATGGCTGAAATGTGACCGTTCTCAGCTATGCCGGGGATACGAATCGTTGTGTTGGAGTTCGCGAGCGACAACGAGTTCGAGGGAAGTGGTGAAATGCTACTGCGACTGATTCCGAATCAGTGGTAATGCGTGAGCGACCGGCTACTGTTATGCAGATAGCGGTGCGAGTGCTACGTACGGGTACTAACGAATGACTCGTTCATATTGGACAACGAGATTCGTGACAAGATAACTAACGATCATAAGTGAAATGAAGGTCAAACGAGACCCCTACCTGCGGCAGCCGAGCCAGATACGATGTACAAAAAACCTCGAACGGGAACAAACCACGAGACGTCTGGAGACGGAACTCACGAACGCTAACGAATCGAGTAGTCGGCTTAGTGACGTAGTATATTGCGCACCGGAAACCGACAAAGACCACAGGCGAGTGGGCCGGTTAAATACCGCCCCGGGCTCCTCCCATAAATTCAGGCAACCATGTTGGCCTTCCACATATTAGGGGTGAACCGATGCCACTTTTTTGACACTGAGTACGAGTACCGATACTTGACATCATGTACTCACCGATACCATTAACTGATACCTATCGCATACGAAGAGGGGTGGTTTGGGAGCCGAATGATGGCAGGGTGGGAGGGGAGGGGGTAAGTGAGGGCAAGGTAGTTGAGGGTGGGGTGAAATAGGGATTGTGGGGTGGGAGAGTTTAGATGGAAAAGTCTGTGAGGCTGTGATCGCTGGGGTGGGGGGGTGGGAGGATGGGGATAGGAGGGTTATTGGGAGACATGGGGGCAGAGGTGACAGCTGGTAGAGGGAAGGAGGAGACAACAGACAGAAGTGACTGCAGGCATGGTTCAGGAGACAGTTAGGGACTAAAGGCATGGTATAGGAGACAGCCAGAAACTGCAGGCATGGTACAGGAGACAGTCAGGGACTGAAGGCATGGTACAGGAGACAGTCAGGGACTGAAGGCATTGTACAGGAGACAGTCAGAGACTGCAGGCATAGTACAGGTGACAGTCAGCTTTATCTGAGCAAGCAGCCTGGCAGGCCAGGAAAGGAGGGGGACAAGCAAACCCCCCCTTCTCCTGAACCATACCAGGCCCCTTGCCCTCAACATGGGGAGGGGTCTCCCCAAAGCACCTTTTTCCCATGTTAATGGGGACAAGGGCCTCGTCCCCACAAACATGGTGGTTGTAGGGGTCTGCAGGTGGGGGGCTTATAGGCATCTGGAAGCCCCTTTTAACAAGAGGGCCCCAGATCCCGGCCTCCCCAGGTGTACCCCTACCCATTCACCAAAAAATGTGTCAAAAAGTAAAAACCACAATAGACAGTTTTCGATGTCCATCTATCGTCAATCACGCCGCCTGACGGACCCGAAGAATAGAACAAAAAGCTCTGTCTCGATGGGAGGCCTTCCGCCGACTGCTGTCTCTTGGCTGTGACAGCTATTATATAGGCAAGGGTCTGACATCAGAGGGGGGCAGGGTCATCCGGGTTATGCCAGCAGGTGGCCTCGCCCTTGCCTATATAATAGCTGTCACAGCCAAAAGACAGCAGTCGCCGGGAGGCTTCCCATGAAGGTGGAGTTTTTTTTGTGTTTTTTCTCTATTTTTCGGGTCAGTCGGGCAGCGTGATTGAAGATGGATGGACATCGCGGGCACTTTTTTTTTTTTTATAAAAGGAAGTTTCAAAAACTTTCTATTGTGTTTTTTTTACTTTTTGACACTTTTTTTTGTGAATGGGTAGGGGCAGTGCCGATCCTGACCTCCCTGGGGCCCTAAGCAAAATTCTGCTAAGGGGCCCTCTACCTGACCCGTGATGCCGTGAGCTATGTAAACCATTTGCCATTGCCACACAGTCACACCTTACAATCCTCCCTCCTTTAAACAAAACAGTCAAAGAATAAGTACAACAATCTAGAACAGACATGTATATAATATACATGTGTGTGTGTGTGTGTGTGTGTGTGTGTGTATATGTGAGGGGTAAGTGAGGGCAAGGTAGTTGAGGGTGGGGTGAAATAGGGATTGTGGGGTGGGAGAGTTTAGATGGAAAAGTCTGTGAGGCTGTGATCGCTGGGGTGGGGGGGTGGGAGGATGGGGATAGGAGGGTTATTGGGAGACATGGGGGCAGAGGTGACAGCTGGTAGAGGGAAGGAGGAGACAACAGACAGAAGTGACTGCAGGCATGGTTCAGGAGACAGTTAGGGACTAAAGGCATGGTATAGGAGACAGCCAGAAACTGCAGGCATGGTACAGGAGACAGTCAGGGACTGAAGGCATGGTACAGGAGACAGTCAGGGACTGAAGGCATTGTACAGGAGACAGTCAGAGACTGCAGGCATAGTACAGGTGACAGTCAGCTTTATCTGAGCAAGCAGCCTGGCAGGCCAGGAAAGGAGGGGGACAAGCAAACCCCCCCTTCTCCTGAACCATACCAGGCCCCTTGCCCTCAACATGGGGAGGGGTCTCCCCAAAGCACCTTTTTCCCATGTTAATGGGGACAAGGGCCTCGTCCCCACAAACATGGTGGTTGTAGGGGTCTGCAGGTGGGGGGCTTATAGGCATCTGGAAGCCCCTTTTAACAAGAGGGCCCCCAGATCCCGGCCTCCCCAGGTGTACCCCTACCCATTCACCAAAAAATGTGTCAAAAAGTAAAAACCACAATAGACAGTTTTCGATGTCCATCTATCGTCAATCACGCCGCCTGACGGACCCGAAGAATAGAACAAAAAGCTCTGTCTCGATGGGAGGCCTTCCGCCGACTGCTGTCTCTTGGCTGTGACAGCTATTATATAGGCAAGGGTCTGACATCAGAGGGGGGCAGGGTCATCCGGTTAGGCCAGCAGGTGGCCTCGCCCTTGCCTATATAATAGCTGTCACAGCCAAAAGACAGCAGTCGCCGGGAGGCTTCCCATGAAGGTGGAGTTTTTTTGTGTTTTTTTTCTCTATTTTTCGGGTCAGTCGGGCAGCGTGATTGAAGATGGATGGACATCGCGGGCACTTTTTTTTTTTTAATAAAAGGAAGTTTCAAAAACTTTCTATTGTGTTTTTTTTTACTTTTTGACACTTTTTTTGTGAATGGGTAGGGGCAGTGCCGATCCTGACCTCCCTGGGGCCCTAAGCAAAATTCTGCTAAGGGGCCCTCTACCTGACCCGTGATGCCGTGAGCTATGTAAACCATTTGCCATTGCCACACAGTCACACCTTACAATCCTCCCTCCTTTAAACAAAACAGTCAAAGAATAAGTACAACAATATAGAACAGACATGTATATAATATACGTGTGTGTGTGTGTGTGTGTGTGTATATATATATACAGTGGTGTGAAAAAGTGTTTGCCCCCTTCCTCATTTCCTGTTCCTTTGCATGTTTGTCACACTTAAGTGTTTCGGAAGATCAAACCAATTTAAACAATAGTCAAGGACAACACAAGTAAACACAAAATGCAATTTGTAAATGAAGGTGTTTATTATTTTAGGTGAAAAAAAATCCAAACCATCATGGCCCTGTGTGAAAAAGTGATTGCCCCCTAAACCTAATAACTGGTTGGGCCACCCTTAGCAGCAACAACTGCAACCAAGCGTTTGCGATAACGTGCAATGAGGCTTTTACAGCGTCCTGGAGGAATTTTGGCCCACTCATCTTTGCAGAATTGTCCTAATTCAGTTACATTAGAGGGTTTTCGAGCATGAACGGCCTTTTTAAGGTCATACCACAACATCTCAATAGGATTCAGGTCAGGACTTTGGCTAGGCCACTCCAAAGTCTTCATTTTGTTTTTCTTCAGCCATTCGGTGGTGGACTTGCTGGTGTGTTTAGGATCATTGTCCTGCTGCAGAACCCAAGTTCGTTTCAGCTTGAGTACACGAACAGATGGTCGGACATTCTCCTTCAGGATCTCTTGGTAGACAGCAGAATTCATAGTTCCTTTTATCACGGCAAGTCTTCCAGGTCCTGAAGCAGCAAAACAGCCCCAGACCATCACACTACCACCACCATATTTTACTGTTGGTATAATGTTCTTTTTCTGAAATGCAGTGTTCCTTCTACGCCAGATATACTTGGACACACACCTTCCAAAGAGTTCCACTTTTGTCTCATCGGTCCACAGAATGTTGTCCCAAAAGTCTTGGGGATCATCAGATGTGTTGTGGAGAAATTGAGACGAGCTTTGATGTTCTTTTTGCTCAGCAGTGGTTTTCTCCTTGGAACTCTGCCATGCAGGCCATTTTTGCCCAGCCTTTTCCTGATGGTGGAGGCATGAATGCTGACCTTAACTTAGGCAAGTGAGGCCTGCAGTTCCTTGGACGTTGTTGTGGGGTCTTTTGTGACCTCTTGGATGAGTCGTCGCTGCGCTCTTGGGGTAATTTTGGCGGCCGGCCACTCCTGGGAAGGTTCACCACTGTTCCATGTCTTTGCCATTTGTGGATAATGGCTCTCACTGTGGTTCGCTGGATTCCCAAAGCTTTGGAAATGGCTTTATAACCCTTTCCAGACTGATAAATCTCAATTACTTTCTTTCTCAATTGTTCCTGAATTTCTTTGGGTCTCGGCATGATGTGTAGCTTTTAAGGATCTTCTGGTGGACCTTACTGTGTCAAGCAGCTCCTATTTAAGTGATGCCTTGATTGTGAACAGGTGTGGCAATAATCAGGCCTGGGTGTGGCTAGAGAAATTGACAACCACAGTTATAGTATGTTTTAACAAGGGGGGGCAATCACTTTTTCACACAGGGCCATGATGGTTTGGATTTTTTTTCACCTTTAATAATAAACACCTTCATTTACAAATTGCATTTTTGTGTTTACTTGTGTTGTCCTTGACTATTGTTTAAATTGGTTTGATGTTCCGAAACACTTAAGTGTGACAAATATGCAAAGGAACAGGAAATGAGGAAGGGGGCAAACACTTTTTCACACCACTGTATATATATATATATATAATCGTTACATATCTGAGTGCGGATCCCCCACTTACATCAGGGTCCCCAGAGATACCCCACTTACATCAGGGCCCCAGAGAGCCTCCCCTTACATCAGGGTCCCCAGAGAGCCTCCCCTTACATCAGGGTCCCAGAGAGCCTCCCCTTACATCAGAGTCCCCAGAGAGCCTCCCCTTACATCAGAGTCCCCAGAGAGCCTCCCCTTAAATCAGAGTCCCCAGAGAGCCTCCCCTTACATCAGAGTCCCAGAGAGCCTCCCCTTACATCAGAGTCCCCAGAAAGCCCCTCCTTACATCAGGGTCCCCAGAGAGCCCCTCTTACATCAGTGTCCTCAGAGAGCCTCTCCTTACATCAGGGTCCCCAGAGAGCCTCCCTACTTACATCAGGGTCTCCAGAGAGTCTCCCCCCTACATCAGGGTCCCCAGAAAGCCCCCACTTACATCAGGGCCTCAGAGAGCCCCTCCTTACATTAGGGTCCCCAGAGAGCCTCCCTACTTAAATCAGGGTCCCCAGAGAGTCTCCCCCTACATCAGGGTCCCCAGAAAGCCCCTCCTTATATCAGGGTCCCCAGATAGCCCCCTTACATCAGTGTCCTCAGAGAGCCCCTCCTTACATCAGGAGCCCCAGAGAGCCTCCCTACTTACATCAGTGTCCCCAGTGAGTCTCCCCTACATCAGGGTCCCCAGAGAGCCTCCCCTTAAATCAGGGTCCCCAGAAAGCCCCTCCTTACATCAGGGTCCTCAGAGAGCGGCCCTTACATCAGTGTCCTCAGAGACCCTCTCTTTACATCAGGGTCCCCAGAAAGCCTCTCCTTACATCAGGGTCCCCAGAGAGACCCCTTTACATCAGTGTCCTCAGAGAGCCCCTACTTACATCAGGGTCCCCAGAGAGTCTCCCCCTACATCGGGGTCCCTAGAGCCCCCCTCATTACATCAGGGTCCCCAGAAAGCCCCCTTAAATCAGTGTCCTGATCATTGCCGCCTCTCCATGCCAATCAATGTAGCCTCACTGTGCCCATCATTGCCGCCTCACCATGCCAATCAATGTAGCCTCACCATGCCCATCATTGCAGCCTTACTGTGCCCCTCATTGCCACCTCGCCGTGTCAGTCAATGTAGCCTCACTGTGCCCATCATTGCCGCCTCACTGTGCCAATCATTGCAGCCTTACTGTGCCCATCATTGCTGTCTTACCGTGCCAATCATTACGGCCTCACCGGTTAGTGCCAGTAGATTACTTACAGGCACAGCACGGATCTCATGCTGTGTCACGGAGCTTAGTGTGAAGTCGCGCTGTGACAAAAGTCCCGCCCCCCTCCTAGACCAGCTCATGTGATAGACAGAACACTGCATCTATCACACAAGCTGGTCTAGGAGGAGGACTGGACTTTTGGCACAGCGCGACTTCACACTAAGCTCCGTGACACAGTGGTATCCCGGTATGCCAGTCCGGCCCTGAGCAGAGCCGATCCGCCCTTGTGGGCCCCCTCACAGCAGCGGGGCCCTATGCAGCTTGCATAGTGAGCGTATAGGGCGGATCGGCTCTGGGTAGGGGTACAATGTGGTACCCCTACCCATTCTTTGTAGAGAATTCTGACAGAAAAAGTGCCACACATGCTCGGATCAAATTACGAGACCAAAGCTATTGGCTACTAGCCTCTACATAGTTCCGTCGTACGCAGTACGCAACGAATGTCACCACGTTCCGAACGATCGGATTTTCCATCAACTTTGTCCGACCGTGTGTATGCAACACCAGTTTCGGACAAAATCCGTCTGAATCCGTGGTCGGAATGTCCAACTGTGTGTACAAGGCATTAGTATGCAAGACAAGATCCTTGCACTCGTCCTTTTGACAAAAATCAGATGCTCGGTTGGCCAATAATCGTACCGTGTGTACGAGGCTTAAGACTGGTAGACAAAAGGAAAGCTTTGTAAGTCCATCAGACTTTCTTGCATTCCATAGTGCACTACTGACTATCTAAACGGAGAGCCTCTCTAAAGGAGGCGAGAAATATGACCCCATCAGTAAGTAGAGTGACCACATTTCCAAACTGCTATTCAGGGACCACCCCCCTTCCCAAAAATCAGTTTGTGCTGTAACAAATCACAGCACAGCCAGGGCGCGCTCTACCCAGAAGCACTGATCACGCCCCCAAAAAAGGCCGCCGCATTGTCACTTCACTCACTGACAGTACTTGTCCTAGCCGGCCGAGACCCGTTTTACCTTGTTCCAATGCTTGGCCAGGACAAGTAGTATCAGTGAGTAAAGCAGTGATGTGGAGGTCTTTTTTGGGGGCATCAGATCGGCCCTTGTGTGTGTGTGTGTGGTGGGGGGGGGGGTCAGTTTTATTCTGGGACACTGTATTGTGCTAGAATGAAGGTGCCCAGGACAGACCTGTAAAATGGTCACCCTATCAGTAAGCTGTTGCTCCTTATTATATAGTCCCTGGTTGGCTCAGTATTGTATACTTTCCCATGTTTTCATTGTTACAACTAGGTATGTAATGATGGGCTCACATTTTGTGGTTGCAGTTTGTAGTGTCATGGCTGATCAATTCCTCTATGCCCATGTATTCATTTACTTAGCTTGTCCCTATTCACTAAAGGGGCAGGCACATTCTTGTTCTGGATCACATGCATGCCTTGTCATCTCTTCCTTTCATTGCTCTGCCTGCTTGTCTGAGTCAGATCTAATTACCGTTTAGCACTTGTAGAGCACTAGACTCAAAGACCCAGGGATTGTTGGATACCTTTTATTACAGGAAGTGTCAGTTCTCAGGCTAGAGACATAGGTCATATATTAACCTGTGCAGTGTCAATGCAACATGCCTCATATTTGAAACTTCTGACATGGGAATGTGAAGATGTGCTCTACTATAGGCTGTGCATACAGGGCAACAAATGACACAGAAAAACGACATGATCAATGCACGTCTTATACAGGTGAAAAACATAAGGTGCATGACCAGGGTAGATAAGATGTTCCACCTTCTTGTGACTGCCAACCATTGTATACTCCACCCTAATGCCACGTACACAGGTACACGGAATTCTCGTCGGAAAAAGCTCTGACGGTTTTTCCGATGGAATTCCGCTCAAGCTGTGTTGTCTACACACGGTCACACCAAATTCCGACTGCCACGAACGCGGTGACATCCACCACGTACGACGAGACTAGAAAAGGAAAGTTCAGCACCACGTCCGGCACCCTTTGGGCTCCTTCTGCTGATTTCGTGTTTATGGCGTGTTAGTAGAAGTTTCATTTCAGACGATTCGCGCTTTTCAGACTTGTGCTTCAGATCGTTCCTGCTCTACAGTTTCTGCTTGTCGGTGCATATCTGCTTATCAGTGCGTGTAGTCAGTTCGCATTTGTTTGTCTTTGTGGCCTATATATTTATATATATATATTTATATATAGTACGCTTTGATTTTCAGTGCTTATTGTCCGCTCGTTGCTTTTCTTTTTTTTTTGCATTTTGTTTTTTCAGGCCTTGCTGTTTATCAGTGCTTTCTTTAGTCCGTTCTGACCAGCCGACCGTTTAGAAGCGATGTTGCGTGTACGTACTCGTCGTAGAGTTTGTGCTGTGCGGGGGCTTGGTGTTGGGGTTCTTACTTTGACACAAGCCCAGGAGGAGTTCATGGACCAAGAATTGGTTGCTCCAGCGTGACCAATTCTCGCACATGCTTTTGCTTCGTGAGATCCGGGAGAATAATCCTGATGATTTCAGGAATTATCTCAGGATGACGGACCCCATTTTTCACTGTCTGTTGGCTTTGCTGTCCCCTTATATTACCAGGCAGGATACCTGCATGCGGCAAGCCATCACTGCGGAGCAGAGGTTAGTTGCCACGTTGAGGTACTTGGCGACAGGGAGAAGCCTTCAGGACCTCAAGTTCTTGACAGCAGAGGTGGGGGACTCGAGTCATATGACTTGACTCGAGTCAGACTCGAGTCACCTTTTTTAGGACTTGCGACTTGCTTGACAGAATTAAATAAATGACTCGACTTGACTTTGACTTGCAACTAATGACTTGCGACTTGACTTTGACTTGGGCTATATGACTTGCGACTTGCAATGACTTGGCACCAGGGATCCACAAACAGAGAGCCGCCCTGTCCCTCCCTGACACCGCCTACCTCACCAGCACATCCCTGCTCCTCCACCAGACTCCAGCCATCAGAGACCAGAACCCTGCCCCTCCTCCTGACTCCGCCCACAACAGAGCGGCACCCGGCCCCTCCTCCTGACTTAGGCCACTAGAGAGCGGCACCCGGCCCCTCCTCTTGACTCCACCCACCACAGAACGGCACCCGGCCCCTCCTCCTGAATCCGCCCACCATAGAGCGGGATATTCCAGTGTCATGAGGGGTCGGGTGAGATTGGTGCTCTGCAGCGGACTGAGGAGGTTGGATGCCGGGGCCCCCAGGAGGGCCAAGAGTAGTGTGGTAGCCCCCGCGGTGCCGAACCAGATCCTCAACCTGCAGGCCATGAACTCCAGGTGCGGGCAGTGGAGAATGCTGTGAGGGAGCCCATCGTCACCAAGACTGGGGAGATCGTTAGAGAGCTGCAAAGGTGAGTGGCTAAAACTGCCAGCATGGCCTTAGTGACAAGGGACTACAACTGCCAGCATTTACTGAGTGACAGGGGGACTACAACTCCCAGCATTTACTGAGTGACAGGGGGACTACAACTCCCAAGGTGGTCAGGGTGACTAGAACTACAACTGCCAGTATGACCATAATGACAGGGGAACTACAACTCCCAGCATATTCTGAGTTGCAGGGAAATTAGAAGTTCCTGTATGCAACGCACTCCTGAACCTCGCACTCTGTATATAAACGCACTCCTGAACCTCGTACTCTGTATATAAACGCACTCCTGAACCTCGTACTCTGTATATAAACGCACTCCTGAACCTCGTACTCTGTATATAAACGCACTCCTGAACCTCGCACTCTGTATATAAACGCACTCCTGAACCTCGCACTCTGTATATAAACGCACTCCTGAACCTCGCACTCTGTACATAACGCATTTCTGAACCTCGCACTCTGTGCATAGCGCATTTCTGAACCTCGCACTCTGTACATAGCGCATTTCTGAACCTCACACTCTGTACATAGCGCATTTCTGAACCTCACACTCTGTACATAGCGCATTTCTGAACCTCACACTCTGTACATAGCGCATTTCTGAACCTCACACTCTGTACATAGCGCATTTCTGAACCTCACACTCTGTACATAGCGCATTTCTGAACCTCACACTCTGTACATAGCGCATTTCTGAACCTCACACTCTGTACATAGCGCATTTCTGAAACTCACACTCTGTACATAATGAACTCCTAAACATCTCACTCTGTACATAATGCACTCCTGAATCCTTCCACACTTTGTGTAACACACTTTTCCATAGTGTGTGCAAAACCATTTGTAATGGAAGCTTTTTATTCATTTTTTTAAATGATTGTACTGGGGTTTGTGTCTGTGAGACTCTTGCTTGTGGCAGAGCAATCAAAGCAGGAAGCCCGAGTTTGGTTTAACTACGCCCCATAAGCCACTCCCACTCATAATCATTAGGCCATACCGTTTTTTTGCCACGGCGTGCGTAGGGACACTTCATCCCTCAAGTGTCCCTCATTCTGAAGTTCAAAAGTTGGGAGGTATGCACTACCACTAACCCACTAACACTAACCGCAAGCCGCCATCTGCCTACCTGATCAGCGTGTCATGCAGACAGACAGTGGCCATTGCAGTGTTCAAAAGCCACGCCTCCTCGTCTGTGATAGGCGGAACACTCAATTTTACAGCAGGCAGTGTTCAGCCTATCATGGACATCCTCTCATCCTTGTCTGTGTTATGAGGATGAGCGGATGTCCGTGATAGGCGGAACACTGAATGCTGGGAGATTGTTACGCCTATCACAGATGAGGAGGAGGCGCGGCTTTTGAATGCTGGAATGGTTGCCGGGACGCCGCCGGTCAGGTACACGGCTGACGGGCACAGTGAAGCATGGGCACAGTGAGACACGGGTACAGTGAGGCATTGGGCACAGTGAAGCACAGGCACAGTGAGACACGGGTACAGTGAGGCATTGGGCACAGTGAAGCACAGGCACAGTGAGACATGGGCACAGTGAGACACGGGCACAGTGAGGCATTTATTAACTCATTTAAAGGTGGAAATGGGGTAGATCAGTATTTTGACTTGATTTGTGACTTGACCAAAATAAATGACTTGACTTGACTTGCTTGACTTCTAGCAGTGACTCGACTTGACTTGCTTGCTTTTCGCCACAGTAACTTGGGACTTGCTTGTGACTTGAAGGTTAAGACTTGAGACTTGCTTATGACTTGCACATGTGTGACTTACTCCCATGTCTGCTTGACAGGCATCTCCCCCCCAGGCTCTGGGGATCATTATTCCAGAGACCTGTTCTGCCATCATCCAGGTCCTGCAGAAGGTCTATATGAAGGTAAGTTTTATCCTTTAACATCACATTCTATGTATTTACTGTTTGCTAATGAATTGTATTTCTTTCATCGTTCCCTAATTACCAGGATTTCAATATGCTGTAATATGCTGTGCCATTTTGTCCTCATGCATGTTGGATTTTTGTATGTTCCTTTTTTGTCCTTCATGCATATTTGCCTTCACTAACCCCCCCCAGCATGCTATCTGGGGCCCATATATACCTATAGTCTAGTCACTTAGCAATGTATTTTGTCAGCTCCATTGTAATGCTTTACCCTAAACACCCCCTAAAATGTGTACAAATGTTATAGTTGTCCTTAAATTCATGCATAGTGCCTGAGGCTTTGTTTTGTGGTGCCCAAAATCTTTGGGAACCCCCCCCCCCCCCCCCTCCCCCAATTGCTCAGTCAGCTTCAGCTGATACCTATCCTCTATCTGCTGACTTTGCTAAACCCAATACATACTATACCTACCTCTTTAGTGGTCATATTTATGGATGAATTTTTCAAAGCATGTAGTGCAAGGGCCTGCCTCAATACTTTCAAATGCTACTGTTTTAATTTTTCTTCTCCTATTATTATCGTGATAGGTAATTTCAGAATCCAAAAATGTGCTTCCATTTTTTATTTTTTTTGGAGGCCACTTCTTCTTACCTGTCCAGTGGGCTGCCAATAGTGTAATTAAGGAGGGGCTGGCCAAACTATCACACATTACTTTGTTACTCCATTACGTAGTGGAGAGGGTGGTTACCTGTCCAAAACATACCTCCCCCTAAAATATTTACAAGGGGCCATCAGAGGGGGGAGGAATCTGATAAGTGGACCTTATATTTTAGCCTTTAAATACTCCAAGAAATGTTATACTGATGCTTGCCAACAATGTTTGTGTAGAATCTGCTTGTAATGTTTATTATCAAATTTACTAATTATATTTTTCTTGTTTGACTCCACAGTTTCCTTCCACGCCACAGGAATGGCAAACTGTGGCCTCCCAGTTTGCCCAGCGGTGGGATTTTCCTAACTGCGGAGGGGCAATCGATGGGAAGCACGACTACATCGTCCCACCACCCCATTCGGGGTCATACTATTTTAACTATAAGGGGTTTCATGGTATCGTGTTGATGGCGGTGGTGTCAGCGACATATGAGTTTATATATGTGGGCGTGGGGAGGAATTGTCGGATGGAGGAGTCTTTTGCCGGACCGAGTTCTACCGACGTCTCGAGAGTGGTGGCTTGGGATTGCCACCCCCGGAGGAGAATGTCGAGGGACTGCCTTTTGTCTTCGTCGCAGATGAGGCTTTCGGTTTGGGAAACCATCTGATGAGACCATTCCCCCAGAGGACCCTCACCCCGGAGAAGAGGGTATTTAATTACCGGCTGGCCAGAGCCAGAAGAGTCGTGGAGAACGCGTTAGGGATTCTGGCCAGCCAGTTCCGTCTGTTTCAAACGGCCATTAATATGGCGGAATACAAACTTAATACCATTGTGGTATCGTGTTGCATCTTGCACAACTTTTTAAAAATGACCAACCCCAATTATGTCGTTACAGTTGGGCCTGGTGCCGGACTGCAATCCCTGACGTCTCTGGAAGTGGCCCATACTGGCTTGCCCCCCCAAAGCGCTCGTGAAGTATGCCAAAATTATTCAGAATATTTTTCGGGGAGGGGGGCCATTGCTTTGCCAGCACTTTTTGAATAAATTTAACATTTATTAATCTGGTAAAATCTTGCTTTGAATTTCCTGCTTTTCTTTTTTGTGTCTCCTAGTGCATTTGTAGTGCCCAGTGGTTTGTACATTATTATCTAAACACTCATTGTCACTGTAAACACCAATTTCAACACAAAAAAATGGTATTGATCATTGAAAGAAGAAGCCACACATTGTTGAGTAAAAAAAACTTTTTTTACTCCATACAAATTCACATGTGTTCTTTTTTTTTTTTCATTTTTTTTATTTTTTTTACAAAAATACCAATTTTTGTGTTTTCACCAAAAAGTTTTTGGGTTACGTTACATAAACAGCCATGTTTCCAAACACAACATACACAACTCTGGAACATAACAAAGTTCAACGTAGAAAAACTTTTAAGGCAAGATCACACATTACATTGTCAAAAATGTGTGGATTTTGCCTTCATCAGATGGGGTGAAGTCACCCCTGTAAAAGCCTAATTTGGAAGATGCACACAAATTGGGAGTCAAACTGGGGATTTACATCCTGATCCCATGCCTAATGTCAACATGTGCTATCTCCCATCATGGGGGATCAATGGACGTGTTTTGGGGGTCTAACCCCTTCCTCTCACTGACTTGAGTTTTGAGGAAGGGGTTGCAGGCACAAAACGCGTACATTGATTTCCCCTGATGGCAGATAGCACATGTTGACATACTGTGTGCATCTTCAAAAGTAGGCTTTTTAAAATGTTCTACAATTTTTAAAAACCAAAACAAAATGTTGGCAATTTTAGAGAAAATGATATTCTTCCAAGGACATCAATCATGTTCTTAAGTTCAACTTCAATAGCCATAGTTTTTTTTCTAATAATGTCTAAATCCTGACTACACCACATGATGTCCTGGATTAGCCTTTGGGCACTGTCACTGGTGAAATGATCTGATTGTTCTTCCACCACCTAAAAATCAAAAAAAACACACCATCTATTATAAATATGCAGGCATACATGTCTTATTACCTGAATCTGGGGTGTCGGACACTCACCTGTTGAAGTCTCAATCACTTCTCCTTCCTCCACATCCTCATCTTGTGGTGACCTCTGTTCCCCTTCTTCAGGAGGTGGGCGGTCCCTGGTGACGTCATATTTCCCGATTCTTTGTTCCCCTATGAGAATAAAACAAAAGGTATACTTAGCACACAGATATTTGAGGCAACAAATATGAATGATAAACATTGCTTGGAAGTGGGGGACAATTGTCTGTTTGGGCAGAATTCCAAGCTGAACACATGATTTATTCCCTTAATTACGTAAGTAAGGCTGGAATACTTACCTTTTTTGGAGAAGTTTCCCACCTGGAGATACCCCAAAGTATCCACTGGAGTACCTGTGTTTGACACCCTAAAAAAAGTTTGTTCTGGTGTCCCACACTAGTGCACCTGAGTCCAGATGTGTAAACAGCTGCTAAGTGTCCTCTACATACATTACACTGACTAAAGTTTGCTATTCCTTCTAGGTTCAAACACATCTAGACAACAATGTCCTAAAAACTCTTTTGGATTAACTTAAAAATTTGAAGCAACAAATGTATTTAATCAGTTATCTGGGAAAACATCGTATTTTGGAAAACAAAAGTAGCCATGAAAGTAGCCATTTTGGAGTGTACAAGACCTTATTAATGAAAAACACTTGGCGCAGCATGCAATATTAATAATAATAGTTACACACAACATATACTTACTTTTTCAAAGAACTTTCTTGATCTTTCTGTACTGATCCTGCTCCCTTAATTTGAGGTCCAACCAGCGTTTCCTCAGTTGATCCTTGGATCGTCGTAACCCAAAATTACTGTACAGACTCTTCACAACTTTATTCATGATCTTGGCCTTTCTCATATTTGGGTTGGGGTACAGACCATAATTCCCGTCATAGTCGTTACTACTCAAGATGTCCACTATCTCCAACATCTCCACAAAGGACATATTTGAGGCCTTAAATCTCCTCCTCGATCGTAACGTTTCAGGCTCCGGGCTTTCCTCCTCCTCGTTACTGGAATTATGCACCTGCTGTGTCTCCGCCATGTTCCACTCCCACTGCAACGAAAGAGACGGGGCAGCGAATATTCTAGAAAGAACATCAGGGGCAGGCGGAGATTCACGCATGCGCAGTGTATATAAAGCTTTAAACACGTGTGTGTCATAACTACGTTCTGTGTGCAGAGGAAGTTTCAGGCTCCGGGCTTTCCTCCTCCTCGTTACTGGAATTATGCACCTGCTGTGTCTCCGCCATGTTCCGCTCCCACTGCAACGAAAGAGACGGGGCAGCGAATATTCTAGAAAGAACATCAGGGGCGGGCGGAGATTCACGCATGCGCAGTGTATATAAAGCTTCAAACACGTGTGTGTCATAACTACGTTCTGTGTGCAGAGGAAGGAGGAATGGACGCGACGAACAACGACGAACGTTATAACGAAGGTAAGATTTTAAGTTTGGAGACATGTGCGGCCTATACTCAATCTAGATTGATGCCTATATTGTGTTGAAAGATTATCCTGAGATGTTTATTTTGGTATTTTGTTTGGTCTTGCAGAGAAAATGTTGCCATTTAAGGACCAAGAATTCCTTGGGGAATTCATAGATAAATACAGGGATATGAGAAATCTATGGGGGGTGAAAAACCCCTTATATTACAACAAACCAGCTAGGAGGGCAACGCTGGAGAAATTGCTTGAATTTGTAAAGATCCGGGCCCCCAATGCAGACATGAAGTTTCTGGAAGCAAAAATTGGTAGCTTGAGAAGCACCTATAAGAGGGAGTACCATAAGGTCCAGCAGTCCCTGAGGTCCGGAGCAGCAGCAGATAAGGTGTATGTACCCAGTCTGTGGTACTACAACAGGATGTGTTTTATTGATGACCAGATTGAGGGCAGGGAATCCCTTTCGACTCTTCCGGCACCCCTTCCCTCCAGCCTTCCATCTAGGGTTGCCACCTGTACGGGATTCACCCGGACAGTCCGGGTTCTGAATCATCTGTCCGGTTTTCAGGCTCTCTGAAACCCGGACAGACCATTCAGATAGGGGGAGCTCCTCTAGCATATTTGTCACTTTGGAGACAGCAGCAGTGTCACTGCTTCTGCATAAATACACTGTGCTGGTCTGTTTGTTATAATCTAAAGCTCATTGCTGACCCCCCCCTCCCCCAGGCTCCTGTAGGGTCTCTTATCAGTGACTTAATCCCCCCCCCCCCCTCTGATCACTAGTGCAGTGTCCCGGGAGGCGGAGCTGAGGAGGAGAGGATGTCAGGAGGAGGAGATGATGTCGGGCTGGCTCTACTCACACAGGGAAGAGGTGAGCTGAGAGTTTTTGTCTG
Organism: Lithobates sylvaticus; assembly: GCA_028564925.1. Lineage (NCBI taxonomy): Eukaryota > Metazoa > Chordata > Amphibia > Anura > Ranidae > Lithobates > Lithobates sylvaticus. Next base: position 135,159,405 of record CM053028.1, on the reverse strand, counting down.
AGTGGGGTGGAAAGCTGACAGGACTTGTTTTGCAGTAGTTGCTGTGAAGGGTTAAGGTGACAGGAGGATCGTTCTGAAGTGTGTCAGATAGCTGTGTCTTTACAAACATCCCCCATCCTCAGTCCAGATAATGTGCAGTCATTTATGACCATTCATTAACCCTGTGTGTGGAGAGTGTAAACTTCTGATTGTACAGAGCTTGGACAACACAGGGTTATATGAATGGTCATACATTACATTCACATCATCTGTACATACAGAGTGCTGGGAGCCGGCAGTGTTCATTGTTGTAAATATTAGTGGATGAGTACAATGGCTTTTGTTTTTATATATATATCACTATTTCTCAGCCCCCAACTCCCCCCAGGTGCATCACCCCCTCCCCCAGACCACTTCATATATCCAGCTGGCATCATCCCCTCCGCTCTCCTCACCTACTGCCCCCACCATCCCATCCGCACTCCTCACCTACTGCCCCCACCATCCCCTCCGCACTCCTCTCCTACTGCCCCCACCATCCCCTCCGCACTCATCTCCTACTGCCCACACCATCCCCTCCGCACTCCTCTCCTACTGCCCACACCATCCCCTCCGCACTCCTCTCCTACTGCACACACCATCCCCTCCGCACTCCTCTCCTACTGCCCACACCATCCCCTCCGCACTCCTCTCCTACTGCCCACACCATCCCCTCCGCACTCCTCTCCTACTGCACACACCATCCCCTCTGCACTCCTCTCCTACTGCCCACACCATCCCCTCCGCACTCCTCTCCTATACATACTGCCCACACCATCCCCTCCGCACTCCTCTCCTACTGCACACACCATCCCATCCGCACTCCTCACCTACTGCCCCCACCATCCCCTCCGCACTCCTCTCCTACTGCCCCCACCATCCCCTCCTACTGCCCCCACCATCCCCTCCGCACTCCTCTCCTACTGCACACACCATCCCCTCCGCACTCCTCTCCTACTGCACACACCATCCCCTCTGCACTCCTCTCCTACTGCCCACACCATCCCCTCCGCACTCCTCTCCTATACATACTGCCCACACCATCCCCTCCGCACTCCTCTCCTACTGCACACACCATCCCATCCGCACTCCTCACCTACTGCCCCCACCATCCCCTCCGCACTCCTTTCCTACTGCCCCCACCATCCCCTCCTACTGCCCCCACCATCCCCTCCGCACTCATCTCCTACTGCCCCCACCATCCCCTCCGCACTCCTCTCCTACTGCCCCCACCATCCCCTCCTACTGCCCCCACCATCCCCTCCGCACTCCTCTCCTACTGCCCACACCATCCCCTCCGCACTCCTCTCCTACTGCACACACCATCCCCTCCGCACTCCTCTCCTACTGCACACACCATCCCCTCCGCACTCCTCTCCTACTGCCCCCACCATCCCCTCCGCACTCCTCTCCTATACATACTGCCCACACCATCCCCTCCGCACTCCTCTCTTATACATACTGCCCACACCATCCCCTCCGCACTCCTCTCCTACGGCCCCCACCATCCCCTCTGCACTCCTCTCCTACTGCCCACACCATCCCCTCCGCACTCCTCTCCTACTGCCCACACCATCCCCTCCGCACTCCTCTCCTACAGCACACACCATCCCCTCTGCACTCCTCTCCTACTGCCCACACCATCCCCTCCGCACTCCTCTCCTATACATACTGCACACACCATCCCCTCCGCACTCCTCTCCTACTGCACACACCGTCCCCTCTGCACTCCTCTCCTACTGCACACACCATCCCCTCTGCACTCCTTTCCTACTGCACACACCATCCCCTCTGCACTCCTCTCCTACTGCCCACACCATCCCCTCCGCACTCCTCTCCTATACATACTGCACACACCATCCCCTCCGCACTCCTCTCCTATACATACTGCCCACACCATCCCCTCCGCACTCCTCTCCTATACATACTGCCCACACCATCCCCTCCGCACTCCTCTCCTACTGCACACACCATCCCCTCTGCACTCCTCTCCTACTGCCCCCACCATCCCCTCCGCACTCCTCTCCTACTGCACACACCATCCCCTCTGCACTCCTCTCCTACTGCCCACACCATCCCCTCCGCACTCCTCTCTTATACATACTGCCCACACCATCCCCTCCGCACTCCTCTCCTACGGCCCCCACCATCCCCTCCGCACTCCTCTCCTACTGCCCACACCATCCCCTCCGAACTCCTCTCCTACTGCCCACACCATCCCCTCCGCACTCCTCTCCTATACATACTGCCCACACCATCCCCTCCGCACTCCTCTCCTATACATACTGCCCACACCATCCCCTCCGCACTCCTCTCCTACTGCACACACCATCCCCTCTGCACTCCTCTCCTACTGCCCCCACCATCCCCTCCGCACTCCTCTCCTACTGCCCCCACCATCCCCTCCGCACTCCTCTCCTACTGCACACACCATCCCCTCTGCACTCCTCTCCTACTGCCCACACCATCCCCTCCGCACTCCTCTCCTATACATACTGCACACACCATCCCCTCCGCACTCCTCTCCTACTGCACACACCGTCCCCTCTGCACTCCTCTCCTACTGCACACACCATCCCCTCTGCACTCCTCTCCTACTGCACACACCATCCCCTCTGCACTCCTCTCCTACTGTACACACCATCCCCTCTGCACTCCTCTCCTACTGCACACACCATCCCCTCTGCACTCCTCTCCTACTGTACACACCGTCCCCTCTGCACTCCTCTCCTACTGCACACACCATCCCCTCTGCACTCCTCTCCTACTGCACACACCATCCCCTCTGCACTCCTCTCCTACTGTACACACCATCCCCTCTGCACTCCTCTCCTACTGCCCACACCATCCCCTCCGCACTCCTCTCCTATACATACTGCCCACACCATCCCCTCCGCACTCCTCTCCTATACATACTGCCCACACCATCCCCTCCGCACTCCTCTCCTACTGCCCACACCATCCCCTCCGCACTCCTCTCCTACTGCCCACACCATCCCCTCCGCACTCCTCTCCTACTGCACACACCATCCCCTCCGCACTCCTCTCCTACTGCACACACCATCCCCTCTGCACTCCTCTCCTACTGCACACACCATCCCCTCTGCACTCCTCTCCTACTGCACACACCATCCCCTCCGCACTCCTCTCCTATACATACTGCCCACACCATCCCCTCCACACTCCTCTCTTGTACATACTGCCCCCATCATACCCGTGGTATAGTGTGGTACTCCTTCTGCCACTCTGCATGTTGCCGAGCTTGGTGCCTCTATGCATTGGCCTGCCACAATAATGTTGGCTCCCATGAGACAGCCATCTTTAAACCTGGGGAACCCATGATCTTCAATTGCCCGGAGGCCCCATGAGTTTTCAGGCCACCCCTGGCCCAGACTGCTCACTGCAATTGTAAGCCAAGAGTGTCAACTTTGTTAACTCTGAGGTAAAGGGGGACTCTTGTGATTAACTCCATATGATTAGAAATGTTATTTAATCATAAAATATATGTATAGTGTATACTACATAAATACATAAAAATTGCCTTGCATTGTACAGAGGTAATGAATTTAATGTACTAAAAAAAAAAAAAAAAAAAAATTGCCGTGCGCTGCTAATGTGTTCGGGTTTGGCTTGAAGAAAAGGTGGCAACCCTACTTCCATCCAGCCTTCCCTCAACCCCAGCTGAGGCATCTGTGGACCAACCTGGGCCTTCCATACAGGAAGAGATTGAGGAGCCTGGATGGAGTCAGGTATAGGTTTTTTATACATAATTTTTCTGTGAAAAAAAAATTATTGTTGGTAAGTAGATGTTATTATTGCTAATAAATGAAGGAATTAAAAGTGTTTCACATATCAATAGACATAAGTGGCCAAAAAAGATTAGGACAAGAAGGAAAAATGCTGTGCTCACAATGATAGTCCTTTCTATTTCTTTAACATTAAATTTGCAACAGTCATGAGCTGAAAATTGTGTGTGTTTGATGAACAAAAAACTAAAACTATGTCCCTTTTTCATACACAGGATGACCTCAGCCAGGACGAGGCTCTGGCAAGTGGCACACAGGAGGAGGCAGGGGGAATTGTCAGCCAGGAGGTGGCAGGGCCCAGTCACACACAATCCTAGGTGCCTCCCCTCATCCTTCCATACAAAAGGCCCAGGAAGGGCACGAAAACAGAGGAGGCAGCACTGGCCCTCATCAAGGAGGCTAATGACGCCCTGAATTCCCCCCCTTCACAGCCTGTTGTAGTACCGCAGCCTGGGTACATATATCATCTGCTGCTGCTCCTGTTCTGTGGGATTCCTGGACCAGATTAGACTTCTCAAGCTACCAAGATTTTGATATCCACCTTGGGGGCCAAAGGCTGCACAAATTCAAGCAATTTCTCCATCGTTGCCTTTATCTTTACTTTTGTTTTTGGTTTCAGAAAATACTTGCCTATGTGTTTTTTCTACAAATAGCAAATCAATTTATTTTGGGTGAGTAGGCAGGTACATTTCAAAAATACAATGTCAAAATTGACAAGGGACACCAACAACAAAAAGGTTTACAAATAATACATAATAATGGTGTTGTGGAAACGTAACATAAAAAATAAAAAGGAGAGCACGAGAAAATAATACAATAATACAAATATTATTATTAAAGAAAAAAAAGCACTTTAAAAAAAATATATATATTTTATGCAGATCTGGCTTAAATTATGAAATAAATATCATTCAGGAGAGACCTAGAAATAATAAAGAAATAAGTTTGTGAAAACTCTGTGTGAATATGAGCAGCAAAACAACTTCATTCTTCTAGCATTATAAAGAAGAGAATGCGCGGCATTGAACAATTAAAAAAATTGCAGTGTGAAGAATCTGCTATCTCCATTACGAACGCTAGTTTTACCAGACCGTGTGGTTCCGTCTCGTACTGGATTCTGAGCATGCGTGATTTTTGGCGTGTCGGAATTGCCTACACACAATCGGAAAATCCGATAGAAAGGTTTTCCGTCAGGTTCTCAATCCAAAGTCCGTTGGAAATTCCGACAGAAAAAGACCGATGGGCATACACACGGTCGGAAAATCCGATAAAAAGCTCCCATCGGACTGTTTCCATCTGAAATTCCGACCGTGTGTACGCGGCATTAGCCCCACTTAACTTTACCTACAATTAACGAGACCACACTTGAGATGGAGTATAACTGGCCATAGCAGCCTTTTATTCAAAAATATAAAATGTATAACAATCTTTTTACATAACAAAACTCTATCAGTTGCTCCCCCCGGTGGTCTTTGACGGCACTTCCCAACTTAGCTCTGTTCCACTTCTACACTGCGGGCCTTTTCCATACTAGGCCTCCAGCCATGTAACACCAGCTCGGAGACAACCCATTACCCGCAGTGCAACCATTACCATCATCCAGCTAAACCATGTTAGCTGGAATACACCACAGATGAGTCCCTCACACTTCCATCTCGTAGGTTATCTTGCCACCGTCAAATACCACCACCGCCACAGCTAAAAAGGGTGACCCCTTACCCTTGAGAGCCCCTCCACACTCTCAGAGCATGCTGAATCCCATCCTGCAACCCCAGGGACCATAAATCAATCCCCACCGCAGACAAGAGAACCCCGTCCCTCCTGAGATAAAGCCCAGTATCCTTCTCCAATTCCCTATGTCTTATCACCAAACCCCCGTTCCGAATCACAAACCGTCCCACCATTTTGTTCACCTTAATACGGCTTTGTTGATTCTGTCCACTGACCGTGGCAATCGCCATGTGGTCCTGGCCACAATGTCAGACCAACATATCTGGGAAGTCTGTCCTCAACCGTAGGAAGTCAAACTTGACGTCCTTGATGAGCTCCCGGATGGACCGAACCCCCAGATCGTTCCCACCGACATGGAGCACCAGAAGGTCTGGTGGCCTGTCCAGACGTGCAAATTGATGTACTTCCGGTACAACCCTACTCCACATCATACCCGGCTGTCCCAACCAAAGAATACATGCCTCCCCTCTGGAAATCCCCAGCTGCCTGCCATTAGGCCTAACGTCTGCTCGTCTGCCCCCCCAAAACACGTAAGAGTGGCCCATGATCCAGACGAGGCACAGCTGATTTCCACCTGAAAGAAAGGAACAAAAAACTATGAGATAACCAACAGAAAACCATATATGCTCACCCCATTTGATAAACATGACATATGCATGCTTGCCAAAAACACCCCCTTTTTACTCCTGTCATAGCTCTATTCGGACACCTTGTCTTACTTCGGGAAGTGGGGAGAGAGTGACAAGGAGTTAATCAGCAATGTGCAGGGAGACGAGACACCTGCTACTACTACTGCAAGTGTGCAGATTATGCTGTCAGCCAGTGCAGCTCCGCTGATCAGCATTGCCAGGTCTTTCGAGGAGGATCAAAAGAATACATGGGCTCCTACAGCCTGGCCTATTACGAGATCCAAAGCGGATCTTAAGCCAGAGGTGGTTGCTGGGTATTCAGTTCAGTGTGCCCCAGATGCTTAGGACACCCTGCGCTCCAAGGGCATACATTATAGATGGAAGTTCCCCTTTGGCCTCTTCAGCCATCAATCAAGGCCGTACAGCACTGCTACGAGTACCGGAGGAACTCCAGCCCTTCTGCAACATCTTGGGCATTCCAGTGATGGACATCCCAAATTGGTATGCTGAATTCCGCCGCACCACTACAAGAAGGGAACCGCGTTGTGAAGACCCCATGGATGCTCAGGAAACCCGGTTCCGCAGACAACGATCCTCTTCAGGGAGCAGATCCCACGCTGCAGCCCGAGGCTCCCACAATGGTTCAAGCCCAACTGAATCCCCCTCGCCCACAAAGGGCCCGTTGCGACATCTGAATGTACCACGGACAACCCTCTCTGTTAATGATGACAAGACAAATTTGTTTCAGATAATTTATTTTTTCTATTTTGCTTGTTCTTTTTTGCCCACAACCTTTTATTTGCTCTTAATGATGCAGGACAATCACTACACTAATTCCACTGCCTCTATTGCACTTAGTCTATACCTGCTGGGAGTTAAGAATACATTGCCAGCCTCAACTTTGTTTGTGGGCACTCCTGCTAAGTGACTGCACACTAATACAAGTATGTGAGACTGCCCAGGCACACCATACAGTATCACACCCAGGCATCTTTACACGATGCGCCCTGCTTAACGAAGGACACATTTTGGAACTTACACTATCTCCCAAAAGTACACACCTCACATTTTTGTAAATATTTTATTCTATCTTTTCATGTGACAACACTGAAGAAATCACACTTTGCTACAATGTAAAGTATTGAGGGTACAGCTTGTATAACAGTGTAAATTTGCTGTTTTCTCAAAATAACTCAACATACAGCCATTAATGTCCTTACCGCTGGCAACAAAATTGAATACACAGCTAAGTGAAAATATCCAAACTGGGCCCAAAGTGTCAAAATTTTTTGCGGCCACCATTATTTTCCAGAACTGCCTTAACCCTCTTGGACATAGAGTTCACCAGAGATTTACAGGTTGCCACTGGAGTCCTCTTCCACTCCTCTAGGACAATATCACGAAGCTGGTGGGTTGCTAGAGACCTTGCGCTCCTCCACCTTCCGTTTGAGGATGCCTCACAGTTGCTCAATAGGGTTTAGGTCTGGAGACATGCTTGACCAGTCCATCACCTTTACCCTCAGCTTCTTTAGCAAGGCAGTGGTCGTCTTGGAGGTGTGTTTGGGGTTATCATGTTGGCATACTGCCCTGCAGCCCAGTCTCCGAAGGGAGGGGATCATGCTCTGCTTCAGTATGTCGCAGTACATGTTGGCATTCATGGTTCCCTCAATGAACTGTAGCTCCTCAGTGCCGACAGCACTCATGCAGTGCCAGACCATGACACTGATACCACCATGCTTAAAGTGGATGTAAACCCTAATTTTTTTTCTCCGTCCAGCACAATATAGAGTATGGGATTTCAGATCAGCTGTGCCCAGTCTTGCCACAAAGAATTAATCCAGCTCTGAGCAATCCTCATATCGTCATATCTTTTTCAGTGAAATAAAATGGACAAACTGAAAACTTTTGCTGTGATTGACAAGTGATTTACATATCTCGTGCACTAGCCTAGTCTTCAGCAGCACTGCAAGGATTGGCTGTTCCACACCTCAGCATGATTTGGCATGCTGAAGTCATGTGGGGACTTTTCTGGGTTTTGACTGGATGTTAGTGATCATATCAGAAGTTCAGTGTAAGAAATACACAGGAGAAAATGCATGTTGATAAGGGGAGTGTAGAGGTGGGCGGGGAGTCTACTGACATCACGACACCACCCACTGAGCCCTGGAAAACAGACCCACCCACAAAATCTGCAGTTTTTTGGGTCTCATAGCAGACAGAGGGGAGACATTTGACAGATAAGTATACATGCAGGAGGCATGTATATCCTTCTAGATAACCAATATTGCAGTAGTTTAGAAAGGATTAGGGTGGGTTTATATCCACTTTAACTGTTGGCAAGAAACCCTTGTGTTTGCACTCCTCACCTGGTTGCCACCACACAGGCTTGACACTATCTGAACCGAATAAGTTTATCTTTGTCTCATCAGACCACAGGACATGGTTCCAGTAATCCATGTCCTTAGTCTGCTTGTCTTCAGCAAACTGCTTGCGGAATTTCTTGTGCATCATCTTTAGAAGAGGCTTCCTTCTGGGACGACAGCCATGCAGACCAATTTGATTCAGTGTGCAGCGTATGGTCTGAGTACTGACAGGCTGACCCCCCACCCCTTCAAGCTCTGCAGCAATGCTGGCAGAACTCATACGCCTATTTTCCAATGCACTCAGCTTCTTTAGTTGACCTTTGCAAGGCCTGTTCTGAGTGGAATCTGTCCTGTTAAACCGCTGTATGGTGTTGGCCACCGTGCTGCAGCTCAGTTTCAGGGTCTTGGCAATCTTCTTATAGCCTAGGCCATCTTTATGTAGAGCAACAATTCTTTTTTTCAGATCCTCATAGAGTTCTTTGCCATGAGGTGCCATGTTGAACTTCCAGTGACCAGTATGGGAGAGTGAGAGCGATAACACCAAATAACCATATAACAACAAATTTAACCTGATCCCCATTCACACCTGAGACCTTGTAACACTAACGAGTCACATGACACTGGGAGGGAAAATAACTAATTGGGCCCAATTTGGACATTTTCACTTAGGGGTGTACTCACTGTTGTTGCCAGCGGTTTAGACATTAATGGCTGTGTGTTAAGTTATTCTGAGGGGACAGCAAATTTACACTTTTATACAAGCTGTACACTCACTACTTTACATTGTAGCAAAGTGTAATTTCTCCAGTGTTGTCACATGAAAAGGTATAATAAAATATTTACAAAAATTTGAGGGGGTGTACTCACTTTTGTGAGATACTGTATATGAAGGTTTTCCCTTAATGGAGGCGAATACCTCTGCGAAGAGTATTTGCTCGCTCCAGATGTAAAAGTTACAATAGCATACCTCGCAGCACTGTTAGCCGAGGTTTTCATTGTATGTACTGTATGTGGGGTTTGATGCAAAATAAGTTGCACCGCTGGATGTATGCTGGAGTCTCCCCTTCTCATAATGATGCCAAATCCATCACCCCCTTTCCACCAAAGGGGCTTAATCGAATCCTACCCACCTAACTAAGGGGATTGTTAACATTCCATCCACCCCCCTCCAGTTACAAGTGACCATACGTTACGTTGCTCACTTCAGAGACTCCAGCATTCATCCCTAGGCAATCCTAAGGGAACAACCCTACTTTGTATTTGCAGTTGGATGGCATTATACCCGGTGCAGGAATATTTCCGAATGAATAGCACTACATGGTCCACTCCGGGGTATTAAAGGTATTGCTGAGCTCACCAGAAGGTAGTATCCATTTATGTGCCCCATACGAGGAGGGCGAGAGGGACTTACAATTTTAAGGGGTCCCCTCCACATAATGGGGAGTAAAATCTACCAACCAGTAGGCTACCTACTACACCACATAGCAACCCATCTATGCGTCCCCAATGAGGGCCCCTTGGACCTACAAACCATAGTTATTCTACATATCAGCCCCTGCTGAAATGCATTACATGGAAAGTAGAACTCCTTCCCCCCTCCCCCAGAGTTAGTTCTACTGGACGTTCAAGGTGGTGGTACATGCTGTTTGGCTTCAATGTCAGACAAGGCACGCCTCTGATGCAAACAAACCTGAACTACACCGAATGGAACGTATCTGGTTCCTAATGGGCATTACACTACCTTTTACCTATCACCTTCCCTCCACTTCCACCTCGACCACCATAACCGGCGTAACTACCCATTGCATTAATGTTACTTTACTAGCTTTCAGACAATCTCCTCGCTACCCCAGTTACCTCGATGTTCGCAAACTTATCTGGGGTATGCCTAACTCAGCACCACCTCCCCCCAGTCACCCTGGGATATTGAGCAGGATTGTTTATGTATGAAAATAAGATGACTGTGTTCTAGAGCAGTGGTCATCAACCCTGTCCTCAGGGCCCACTAACAGGCCAGGTTTGAAATATAACTGAAATACATCACAGGTGATATAATTTGCCGCTCAGTGATTGCAGTATTCTAGTCTGCATCTCCCCAAGGTAATACATAAAACCTGGCCTGTTAGTGGGCCCTGAGGAAAGGGTTGATAACCACTGTTCTAGAGGCACACCAGTAGATGTTTAAGATGTTACAACCTGTCACGCCCCTGGTGGCGATGAGTCTGATTAGCAGAGGAGGGCCTCCCTTGCGGCTCCCACTCGAGGTCCCCTGGTAAGGTGACAGAGGGACCAGGAGTCAGGAGGGGCACGGGTGCCTGGCAGGACTAGTAAGACTGGTAGCGAGAGATCCCTGGATCAGCTCAGCGGACAAGGTAAGTAGGATGGTCCGGATCGGACTGCAGGTAAGGTAGGTTGAGAGCAACAGGCAGGCCAGAACTGTAGGCAGACTGGAACAACAGGCAGACTGGAACTGTAGGCAGACTGGAACAACAGGCAGACTGGAACTGTAGGCAGACTGGAACAACAGGCAGACTGGAACTGTAAGCAGACTGGAACAACAGGCAGATTGGAACTGTAAGTAGACTGGAACAACAGGCAGACTGGAACTGTAGACAGACTGAAGCAACCGGCAGGCTGGAACTGTAAGCAGACTGGAACAATAGGCAGACTGGAGACAGCAGGTTGGATGGTCAGGCAGGCCGGGTCGGGTATCAGGCTGGCAGCGCAGTACAGATGGGTCAGGCAGGAGAGAGGTCACAGACAAGCAAAGGTCGGGTGCAGGCAGAAAACAGGAGGTCAAAGGGTAGCCGGGTCAAACACTGGTAACAAGCTTCAGATCAGGTTTCAGGCGCAGAACTCTATAGAGCAGACAGTGGGGACTGTCTGTGACAGACGGATTTAAATAGACTCATTGGCGCCAATGGGGGTGTGCACTCGCATGCGCGCCCTCGTCTGCGGGCGTGTGCGCACGCACGCGCATGCGCAATGGCAGCCTCCGGATGCCCTTCCGGGCAAATTTCTCAGGATGGGCTCTCTTAAAGGATTGAACCAGACTCTTAGCGTGGATGTTCGCCTCGGGCTCCCAGGAGTTTTCTTCAGGGCCATACCCCTTCCATTTAATTAAAAACTGGTTTTGGTTCTGCCTTCTGAAATTGAGGATGGCTTCCACCTCAAACTCTTCTTCCCCGTCCACTAGGACTGGATCAGGAGGGACGGCCTTCCTATTGGGAAATGGATTGGCAGCGGAGGGTTTCAGCAAGGATACGTGGAACACCGGATGGACCTTCAGTGAGTCTGGAAGTTCCAATTCGTAAGCTACCTCGTTAATCCTTCTCTTGACCGGGAAGGGGCCCAGGAATTTGGGACCAGTTTCCGTGATGGACAGGCCAGCTTCAAATTGGTGGTGGATAGCCACACTAGCTCACCTGGGGCAAGTACCAGTTCCCCCCGTCTCTTCTTGTCAAAGGTGGCCTTGTTGTACTCCTGGGTCCTAGTCATGGTTTCTTGGAGAAGTTGGTTGTTGGTTGAAAAGAAATTGATCCGTTCTTGGACCGCTGGCACAGTGCAGTCAGGGAGGGAGTTGGGCAGGAATGCAGGGTGAAACCCGTAATTCGCGAAAAAGGGAGTCTGTTTGGTGGCAGAATGGGTGGCATTATTGTAGGCAAACTCGGCCAGGGGTAGAAGGGAAATCCAGTCATCCTGGTCAAAGGAAGAGAAGCAGCGCAAATACTGCTCCAGGGTCTGATTAATCCGCTCCGTCTGCCCGTTGGACTGAGGGTGGTAGGCAGACGAGAGGGCAAGTTCGATGTCCAATGCCTGGCACAGAGACCTCCAGAATCGAGAGGTGAATTGCACCCCTCGATCTGAGACTATACTAGCCGGCACCCCGTGAAGTCGGACAATTTCTCTGATGAAGACCCGTGCCGTCTCCGGGGCTGAGGGAGTGCCCTTCATGGGGACAAAATGTGCCATTTTGGATAGGCGATCGACAATCACGAAGATCGTCGTGTGGTCCTCTGCCGGGGGCAACTCCACAATAAAGTCCAGGGATATCATTCTCCATGGGCGATCCGGGACGGACAGGGGCTTGAGGAGGCCCCAAGCCCTGGTTTTGGGTTTCTTATTCCGGATGCAGGTGGAGCATGTGTCTACAAACTTCTTGCAGTCGGCCCGTAATTGAGCCCACCAAAAGGTACGTTGTACCAAGTCGGTGGTTTTGGCGACACCGAAGTGTCCGGCCAACGCGTGGTCATGGCACAGCTCCATGACTGTTACCCGAAGTTCCTCTGGAGTGTAGATCTTGTCCCCGTGCCAGAATAGGCCGTCCTTCGCCTGCAGTTGGGTTTCGGGAGCGGGTCTTTGCCCTGCTGAGGCACGTTTGAACTGGGACAGTAGGTCTTCTTGGAGCAGGAGGAAATTTCCGGGGGCCAGAATGGTATCGGGGGAGGATTCCTCCTTGTGTTTGTGGTACATCCTGGATAGGGCATCGGGTTTGACATTCTTGGATCCGGGCCGATATGTCACGTGGAAAGTGAAGCGGGAAAAGAAGAGTGCCCATCTGGCTTGTCTGGGTTTTAACCTTTTTGCTGATTTCAAGTACTCCAAGTTCTTGTGATCGGTGAATATTAGAATGGGGTGAGAGGCCCCTTCCAGGAGGTAACGCCATTCTTCCAGGGCAGCCTTGATCGCCAATAGCTCCCGGTCTCCAACATCATAATTCCTCTCAGCCGTAGAAAGTTTGCGGGAGAAGAAGGCGACTGGGTGCAACAGAGATTTGTCCCCTTGCCTTTGAGACAGTATGGCTCCTACCGCAATTTCGGAGGCGTCTACCTCCAGGGTAAAGGGTAGAGAGGAATCCGGGTGCTAAAGTTTTTATTATTATTATTAATTTTTTAATGTTTATTTTTTTAATAAAGGGTTTTATTTATTTAATAAATAATTAATTTAATAAATTTTTATTATAATTTGTTATATAAAATAGGGTTTTTTTTTTTTTTTTATAAATAAAGGTAATTAAATATTTTTTATTAAAATTTTTTATGTAAAGGGTATTATTTATAATTAATTTTTTTTATTTTTGTTTATAATTAATAAAGTTAATTTAATTTTATTTGAATTTAATTTTATAATTTAATGTTTATGATAATTTAAAATTAATTATTAATAATTTGATATTTTTTTTTATTATTATTATATTGTTATTATTATATTTATTATTTTTAATTTAAAAAATTTTTTTAAATTAAAGGGTAGTTATTTTAATTTTTTTTAAATTTATTATATTTTTTTTAGATTATTAATATTTTATTTTTTAAAAAATTTTTTTTTATTTTGTTTTATTTTAATTAATTTATTAATAATATTTTTATTTTAATTTTTTAAATAAATTTATAATTATATTTTTAATTTTCTGAGGATAGGTGCTGAGGTGAATAGAGCCTTTAGGGCTTCAAAAGCCTCTTGGGCCTCGGAAGACAACCAGAAACGGGTCCCTTGTCTGGTCAGCTGGGTGATGGGTGCCACAATGGCTGAGAACCCTTTAATAAATTTGCGGTAAAAGTTGGCGAAGCCAATGAACCGCTGGATGCCCTTTTTGTCCGCAGGGGTAGGCCACTCTAGGATGGCGGAAATCTTCTGGGGATCCAACTTGATGCCTGTGCTAGAGATAATCAGCCCAAGGAAGGGAATGCTCTCTCGTTCAAATTGACATTTATCCGCCTTGGCGTATAGACCATGGATACGGAGCCGACCCAGGACCTCTTTGACATGCCTGCGGTGGGACTCTAAAGAGGGAGAAAAGATCAAAATGTCATCCAAATACACGACAGCAAAAAAGTCCAGGAAGTCACGGAGTACATCATTTATAAAGTACTGAAATGTGGCAGGGGCATTACATAGGCCGAAGGGCATTACGAGTATCTCGTAATGCCCATAACGTGTCCGGAAGGCCGTCTTCCACTCATCTCCATCTTTTATGCGAACCAGGCTATAGGCCCCCCGGAGGTCGAGTTTAGTGAAGATGACGGCCGTACCAAGTCTCTGAAATAGTTCTGGGACCAATGGGAGAGGGTAACGGTTTTTAACCGTGATATTGTTTAGTTCTCGGTAATCCACGCAGGGCCGGAGAGTATGGTCTTTCTTTTCCACAAAGAATATGCCGGAACCTGCTGGAGAGGTACACGGGCGGATGAAGCCCTTCCTTCGATTTTCCTCAATGTATTCTTTGAGTTTACCTTGTTCCACCTCTGTCAAAGGGAAGACCCTCCCGAAGGGAATTTCAGCCCCAGGAAATAGTTCAATGGGGCAATCATAAGCCCTATGAGGTGGGAGCACCTCTGCCGCCTGTTTACTAAATACGTCCAGGTATTCGTGGTAGGCCTGGGGAATGGCCTGACGGAGGTCCACCTCAGAGTCCAGGCTTAGCAGAGTAGCAACTCGGGAAGGGTTAGGAGACCCACAAGACCTCTTACAGTAAGGGGAAGAGAAGGAAACCATCCCAGTGGCCCAGTCGATGGCTGGATTGTGGGCCTTCAGCCACAGCATGCCCAGTATTACTGGGGACAATGGGGAGGAGATAATGTCTAGGCAAAGTAGTTCCCGGTGGCCATCAGAGATGGTCATGGGCAATGGGGTGGTCTCCTGTGTTACCGGGCCCGACCGCATGGAGGAACCGTCAGCCAGGTAAACTGATAATCCATGGACCTTGGACTGGAGAGGGATCTGATGTTGGGCAGCAAATGAAGAGTCCATGAAACAGCTGCATTCCCCAGAATCAATAATGGCGGGTGCCTGGAAGGTTCTTCCCGGGAGCTGAAAAGAGACAGAGAGAGCAAGGTGAGAGGAAATCTGGGTTAATGGGTCCAGAAGGTTGGCAGGCATGAGGGGGCACTTACGGGCCTTGGCTGGGCAGTTCCTCACATAGTGCCCAGGTTCCCCACAGTAGAGGCACAAATTATTGGTCCGGCGTCGTTGACGCTCCTCCGGGGTTAAGGAAAGCCTCAGGAGCCCCAGCTGCATGGGCTCAGATGAGTCAGAGAGAGGTACAGGCCGGTGGGCAGGAACAGGATGCAAATGGCTTGGGGCCTTGGGGAGCATCCAGGTAGGACGGGAAAAACTGGAGGCTCGTTCAGCCCTGCGCTCTCTCAGACGCCGGTCAATCTGAATGGCCAAGTTGGCAAGGTGTCCAAGGTTTGAGGCACCCCAACCCTGGCAAGTTCGTCCTTCAGGGCATCGGAGAGTCCTAAGCGAAACTGATGACGGAGGGCCGCGTCATTCCACTGTGTGTCCGCACCCTAACGCCTAAAGTCAGCTACATAGTCCTCCACGGGCCTTCGCCCTTGCTGGAGGGTGCGCAGAGTGGTCTCTGCGGTCACTGAGAGTTGGGGGTCCTCATAGAGTTGGGCCATAGCGTTGAATAATGAAGCGAGGCTGGCCAATGCAGGGTCCTTCTGTTCCATTAAGCGATGAGCCCAGGTCCGTGGGTCCCCAGAGAGCAAGGAGATCACGAAGCCCACCTTGGTGGCTTCCAGGGAGAAGGTCCGTGGTTGTAATGCGCAAGAATAATTCGCAAGAATTGCGGAAGTCCCGAAAAAGGTTGCGGGCCCCGGAGAACTTCTCAGGGATTGGGACCCATGGCTCTGGGGGAAGCATTACCACCGTCGGACCCGATCCTGCCCCGGGTGGAGGTGCTGGTGGAAGTGAAGGTCCCAAGGGGCCGACCGGATTGGATAGGACTAACACCCGTTCTTCCAACCGGGTGTATCCCTGCTGGAGATTTTTCACCGCCTCGGTCAGTCCCGCCAGGTGCTGGCACAGTTCTTCCATGGGGGAGACTCCCTGCTCAGACTCAGACATGGCTGTCTGCTACTGTCACGCCCCTGGTGGCGATGAGTCTGATTAGCAGAGGAGGGCCTCCCTTGCGGCTCCCACTCGAGGTCCCCTGGTAAGGTGACAGAGGGACCAGGAGTCAGGAGGGGCACGGGTGCCTGGCAGGACTAGTAAGACCGGTAGCGAGAGATCCCTGGATCAGCTCAGCGGACAAGGTAAGTAGGATGGTCCGGATCGGACTGCAGGTAAGGTAGGTTGAGAGCAACAGGCAGGCCGGAACTGTAGGCAGACTGGAACTGTAGGCAGACTGGAACAACAGGCAGACTGGAAAAACAGGCAGACTGGAACTGTAGGCAGACTGGAACAACAGGCAGACTGGAACTGTGGGCAGACTGGAACAACAGGCAGACTGGAACTGTAAGCAGACTGGAACAACAGGCAGACTGGAACTGTAAGCAGACTGGAACAACAGGCAGACTGGAACTGTAAGTAGACTGGAACAACAGGCAGACTGGAACTGTAGACAGACTGAAGCAACCGGCAGGCTGGAACTGTAAGCAGACTGGAACAATAGGCAGACTGGAGACAGCAGGCAGGTTGGATGGTCAGGCAGGCCGGGTCGGGTATCAGGCTGGCAGCGCAGTACAGATGGGTCAGGCAGGAGAGAGGTCACAGACAAGCCAAGGTCGGGTGCAGGCAGAAAACAGGAGGTCAAAGGGTAGCCGGGTCAAACACTGGTAACAAGCTTCAGATCAGGTTTCAGGCACAGAATGCTATAGAGCAGACAGCGGGGACCGTCTGTAACAGACGGATTTAAATATCCTCATTGGCGCCAATGGGGGCGTGCACTCGCCCGCGCACGCGCGCCCTCGTCTGCGGGCGTGTGCACGCGCGCGCTCGTGCATGCGCAATGGCACCCGCGGACGGGTACCAGGGATGCTGAGACGCTGGTTACTGGCAGGATCTTCATGACGCTGGTTACTGGCAGAACCTTCATGACACAACCATTGAAGTTAATGATAGCATGTGTTAGACAGTGCATATGTCTTTAGCATATACCCCACAAATTGAAATTAGTTATTAGGTTGAAAGCTGACAGCACTGAAGTTCCATTTCCCCTACTCTCCTATGGCATGTTTATACTGCATGATATTATATTACAGGCCTGTATTCTACTCTGACCATATAAAGGCTTAATTAACACTTTGTTAACAGCCCGCTTCCCACACACCTCCTCTTACGTGCCGCTGTAACTTGTAGCGGCAGGCAGACATGACATACTCATAAATCTATCCCGCTTGGACTTTTCCAACCCCCACACAGTGGCAGCATAGTATAGAGTTTTCTTCCCTCGGGATGGCGCTCACTATCTATACACTGTACCTAAACGACTCCATTCTTTTGTGAAGGGAGGGCAGGTCTCCCCTCTTCTCGGTTCATTGTATAGGAGTATATCTCTCC
The DNA here is from genome assembly GCA_028564925.1 of Lithobates sylvaticus. Taxonomy (NCBI): domain Eukaryota; kingdom Metazoa; phylum Chordata; class Amphibia; order Anura; family Ranidae; genus Lithobates; species Lithobates sylvaticus. The sequence goes on along the minus strand of CM053028.1, from coordinate 135,141,570 downwards.
TAATCCTCCCCCACACCTCAACCTTCCCCCTCCTCACTATCCCTGAGACTCTTTGACCCCAATCACACCTGTGTACAGATGCCCCCTCTGAATAATGTCACATCACGGTGCCAATCAACCTCCCCCCCAGGTCAAGCTATACTCCCTAAATACACGCGGACTGAATACCCCTGAAAAAAGATCACAGCTACTTCTACTCTTACAAAAAACCAAAGCAGATGTGGTATTTCTTCAAAAGACGCATTTCAGATGCAATAACATCCCCAAACTCCACAGTAACTTCTATCCCATTGCTTATCACGCATCCAATGATGAATCTAAATCCAAAGGTGTATCCATTTTAATTTCCAAAAATTGTACTATCTAAATTCAAGATACATTGCCAGATACTAATGGCCAATATATATTTCTTAAAGGAAAACTCTACAATAAACCCATCATGCTAGCAAACCTCTATGCCCCCAACAACAAGTACCCTTCTTTCGTAACACTTTACAACTCCTCACCAAGTTTCACGCGGGCATGCTTGATGTCGGGGGAGATTTTAATTTGGCCCTCACCCCCTCAATGGACACCTCTTCAGGCTCCTCCACCTTAACGTACAAAACCCTGTGAACAATAAAAACGCAGCTTAGCAATCTGACCTTGCACGACACATGGCGCACACTGCATCCCAACACCAAGGATTTCACATTCTTCTCGCCACCTCACAACAAATACACAAGGATTGACTATTTCTTCATAACTCAAACAGACCTAGCGTCACTCGTAACAGCGACCATAGACCCTATGCTCCTCTCGAATCACCACCCTATCTCCATTACCATGGCATTCCCGACAATGCCCACGAGATCAACAATATGGCGACTTGATAACTCCCTCCTTAATGAGCCTGAAACTTTAACCACCTCAATACAGTGCACTTACACCCCCTTCCTGTCCAGACCAATTTTCAGCTTTCAGCGCTCTCACAGTTTAAATGACAATTACTCAGTCATGCAACACTGTACCCATATGAAACTTGTGTCCTTTTTTCCACACAAATAGAGCTTTCTTTTGGTGGTATTAAATCACTAGTGTTTTTTTTTTTTTTTGTGCTATAAATAATTTTTTTTTTTAACATTTTGTGAAAAAAATGAAATGCCTTTTTCTTTGTTTGTGTTATAAAATTTTGCTAATTAGTAATTTTTCTTCATACATTTTGGCCACAATTTATACTGCTACATATCTTTGGTAAAAATAACCCAGATTAGTGTATATTATTTGGTCTTTGTGAAAGTTATAGAGTCTACAAACTATGGTGCCAATCACTGAAAATTTATCACATCTGATCAGGCCATCAGTACATCAGGTGAATCTCATTTCTTGAGACACTAACAAGTCAGGAAAGTACAAATACCCCCAAATTACCCCTTTTTAGAAAGTAGACATTCCAAGGTATTATGTAAGTAGCATGGTGAGTTTTTTTAAGTTGTCATTTTTTCCCACAATTCTTTGCAAAATTAAGATTTTTGTTTTATTTATTTTTTTACAAAATTGTCATATTATCAGGTTATTTCTCACACACAGCATATGCATACAACAAATTACACCCCAAAATACATTCTGCTACTCTTCCTGAGTATGGCGATACCACATGTGTGAGACTTTTACACAGCCTGGCCACATACAGAGCACCAACATTGAAATAGCACCTTCAGACGTTCTACGAGCAAAAATTACACATCTCATTTCACAACCACCTATTACACTTTTGAAGGCCCTGGAGCACCAGGACAATGGAATTGCCCACAAAATGACCCCATTTTGGAAAGCAAACACCCCAACGTATAATCTATGAGGCATAATGAGTCTTTTGAATGGTTAATTTTTTTTCAGAAGTTTTTGGAAAATGTGGAAAAAATTTTTGTCCATTTATAAGATATTTCTAACACATAGCATGTATATAGCAAAAATTACACCCTAAAACACATTCTGCTACCCTTTTCCGAGTATGGCGATACCACAGGTGTGAGACTTTTACACAGTCTGGCCACATAGAGAGGCCGAACATTGAAGTAGTACCTTCAGGCGTTCTACGAGCATAAATTACACATCTCATTTCATTCCTACCTATCACACTTTTGAAGGTCCTGGGGCACCAGGACAGTGGAATTATCCACAAAATGACCCCATTTTGGAAAGCAACCACCCCAACGTAAATTCTATGGGGCATTAGCTGCAAATAGGTACTCGAGTACTCTGATGGGCTGCATATAGGTACTCGGCTACTCTGATGGGCTGGTGACAGGTACTCGGGTACTCTGATGGCCTGGTGACTGGTATTCGGGTACTCTGAAGGGCAGTGACAGGTACTCAGGTACTCATATGGACTGTGACAGGTACCCATATGGACTGTGACAGGTACTCGGGTACTCAGATGAACTGTGACAGGTACTCATATTGACTGTGACAGGTACTCAGGTACTCATATGGACTGTGACAGTTACTCGGGTACTCAGATGAACTGTGACAGGTACTCAGGTACTCATATTGACTGTGACAGGTACTCAGGTACTCATATGGATTGTGACAGGTACTCAGATGGACTGACAGGTACTCAGATTAACTGTGAAAGGTACTCAGGTACTCATATGGACTGTGACAGGTACTCGGTTACTCAGATGGACTGTGACAGGTACTCATATTGACTGTGACAGGTACTCAGGTACTCATATGGACTGTGACAGGTACTCGGGTACTCATATGGACTGTGACAGGTACTCAGGTACTCATATGGATTGTGACAAGTACTCAGATGGACTGACAGGTACTCAGATTAACTGTGAAAGGTACTCAGGTACTCATATGGACTGTGACAGGTACTCGGGGACTCAGATGGACTGGGACAGGTACTCGGGTACTCTGATGGACTGGGACAGGTACTCGGGTACTCTGATGGACTGTGACAGATACTCTGATGGACTGTGACAGGTACTCGGGTACTCATATGGACTGTGACAAGTACTCAGGTACTCAGGTACTCATATGGACTGTGACTGGTACTCGGGTACTCAGATGGACTGTGACGGATATTCTGATGGACTATGATGGGTACTCGGATGGACTGTGACAGGTACTCTGATGGGCTGTGACAGGTACTCTGATGGACTTTGAGTGACAGGTACTATGATAGGTGGTGACAGGTACTATTTATTGGGGGGGGGCAATCAGTGTGATTGGTGTGTACTGTAAGCGGTAAGAAGATGTTACCGCAATCTCCTTTTCACACACGATCGGTGTGTGAGGAGGAGAACCCGGTAACATTTCGTTACCGCGGTTTGTTGACATTAAGTGATCGGCTGTGAAAGGATCACAGCCATTCACGTGGGTAAACAGCCGGCCAATGGCTGTTTACCAGCGTCGGTGACGAGCAGTGTTCCCAGGAACATGCCACCACCGATGTGCAGGCGCAATGCGCTCGTGATCGTGCGCATGCGCCGTGCACAGTGGGGGTGGAACCATCTGTGATCGGCCGTGACTTCATTACGGTCGATCACGTGGTAAACAGCCATATCCAATGGCTGTTTACCCCCCTTGGTGGCGAGCGGTATCTCCGTGACACGCCACCACTGAAGGAACAGGGATGCGCACGCACGATCGCACGCATTCCCTGTTTAAATGGGAGGACGTCATATGACACCCTCTCGCCACAAAAGAACCGCGCCGCCTGTCCGTCATTTGACAGCCGGCGGTCGGCAAGCAGTTAAAGATACTGAACTCACGCTTATTGCAATATTTTTGCGAGAATGAATCCACTGATACTCACCCAATGATTCTCTGGGTGGTACACAAATGTGTCATCAGGGGTGAACTTATCTCCATTGTCGCAAAGCGGCGGAAAGCTAGACAAGCACATATTACAGAACTGTCGGAATGCATTCATTCTCTTGAAAAAAAGCATAAACAATCACTGGCGACACAGACTTTAAACAAGCTATTGCAGGCTAGGGAGGCTCTGCTTGAGGAGTTGGGGAAAATGATCAGACGTAAATACGCATTGACAATGTTTTACAAATTCAGAAATAAATCAGGGAAACTGCTCGCTAGAGCCCTCCAAACTAAAAAGGCGACCTCGACAATTCACTCCATCGCAGGTAACATGATTGTCACCTCAAAAGGCATTGCTGATCAGTTTAAACAATTTTATACCAAACTGTATAACCTATCAACCCCAACTGTGCCAGAGGCAACCATAGATAGGAAGGAGAGGATCACCAACTTCTTCTCGCAATACAGCCCAAAACCCATTACCTCCGAGGAGGCTGCAGACTTAGACAGACCAATCGCGTGGGATGAGTCCATTAAGGCCCTGAAACAACTGAACAACAGGCAAATGCCCCAGCCCTGATGGCCTGTCTATTAGCTACTATAAATCCTTTACAGACACAGTACTCCCATACTTCTTGAAAACATTTAACTCGATACCCGCCCCTCCTCATTATAGCAAAGACCTTCTCGAAGCTCACAATACTTTGATACCGAAACCGGGGAAAAGACACCTCCATATTATCAAATTACAGGCCCATATCACTCCTAAACGTCGATGTGAAACTTTACACAAAAATACTCGCCAATCGCATACTCCCTTTGGTCCCCAAGCTGGTCTCCTTAGACCATGTGGGATTCATCCCTGGATGTGAAGCAAGGGATAACACTGTGAAGTCTATTAGTGTACATCACTGGTTATCTGCATCCTCCAAACCAGGTTTCTTTCTGTCTCTCGATGCAGAGAAGGCGTTCGACAGAGTGGCTTGGGGCTACATGGCAGAAGCTTTAAAAACATTGGGGTTTCAAGACCGTATGCTTCATTTCATCCTTGCACTCTATTCGTCCTCCAACAGCAAGAATTAAAAGTCAACAGTCACAAGTCGGATGCCTTCTCCGTGTCGAACGGAACATGCAAAGGTTGCCCCTTATCCCCTCACATATTTGTGCTCACCCTGGAACCTATACTCCGTAGACTCAGGGCTAACCCAGATATTAAAGGGGTAGAAATAAAAGACAGACAGTACAAACTAGGGGCATACGCGGATGACATCTTGTTATTCCTCACAGACCCCATCACCACAATTTCCAACCTACTAAAAGACTTCTCCATCTTCAAATTACTGTCCAACCTCCTAATCAATTTTGCAAAATCCAGGGCTCTAAACGTCTCTCTACCCACCAATAAAGTGACACTTTACCAAGCCAACTTCCCCTTTGGATGGGATACACACACTATCACCTATCTTGTAATCCAATAACCAGTGAATCTAACAGACCTATATTCAAGGAACTTCCTCCCTATTCTTAAAACTATACAAAAAGATCTACAAAACTGGAACAAGGGTTCCTTCTCGTGGTTCGGGAGAACAGCAATTGTGAAAATGAATATCCTCCCCAGACTCCTCTATCTCCTAAAGACTTTACCAATCAAAATGCCTTTATCATTCTTCACTGCATACAAACAGATATGCCTAAAATTCTTCTGGGCCTCCAAACACCCTTGTGTGCAGGGCTGGGACAAGGGGTGGGCACGAGGGGCGGTTGCCCTGGGCACTGTGGTATCATGTGAGGTAGGGGGGGGGGCACCACAAGGAGATTAGGGGGGAGGAAATTTGTGTTAAAAAGGGGAATTTGAGGGGCTTCAGGGGTTAAGAATAGTTTTAGGGGGGCAAATTTAGGGAGGGTGTGCTAGGAGTTGTGATTTGGGGGGATTTGTGTTGGGAGTGGGGATGGGACACATAATGCCCATACATCTTGGGGGGGGGGGGAGCAATTTGGCATGTTCGCCCTGGGCTCTAAATGACCCTGTCCCGCCACTGCTTGTGTGGGATAGGACAAAATAGTGACTCCTACACTGAAAGGAGGAATAGGCCTCCCTGACATACATAAATACTACTGGTCATGTCATCTGGTCAGAATAGTTGACTGGCACCTTCATGCAAAGTCTAAAGCCTGGATCAGACTTGAGGAGGCGTTCTTCCAGCTGCAAATCCACCACAGTACCCCATGTATAAGCCCTCAAGGGATCCCCAGGGAAAGCATTGCCCACCCCTTAATTGGCCCTACATTACAGAATTTTCAGACGATGTGTAAAAGGATGAACATAGCCTCGTCACCCGGGCCCCTGATCCCAATCAACAGAAACTCAGACTTCCCTCCAGGGATCACGAGGCCCGGCACAAATAGCAAACACGCAGATCTTGTTTGACAAGGGAAACTTATACCTTTTCAAGCCCTATCCTCCCGACACCCTGACTGGGACATCAATTTCTTGAAATTCCTGCAGATTAGGCACTTTTTAAACAGCTCCAAACCACTCTCCAACTGGTACAGAGACCATACACCATTTGAAGCAATATGCACCAGGTCTGAACCCCAAAGACAAGTGATATCAGACATGTATTCTCTACTGTTTGCAGACAACAATCCCAAAGACAATGCAACTAGCCAAAAATGGGAACTTGCAACGGATATCTCAAAGGAGGAGTGGGAGTGAATATTTACCCATATACACAAAGGGTCCTTGAATGTCTCCACACAGTAAAACAGATTCAAAATATATTCCAGGTGGTACAGAACCCCTGACAGAATCCATAGATTCCATCCCAGTATCCCCCCACTAGGGATGGGCCCGGTGCTCTATTCGAACCCACGTTCGAATCGAGCACCGGGCATTCGCTCGCTTGGCGAGCCCAGAACTATTTGGGCCGTTCGCATCACATTCGTGTGATGCGAGCAGCCCCGCAATGCATTGCGGCCGGCGCAGTGCATTGCTGGCTGATGATTGGCCAAGCATGCACTGTGACCCCGCATGCTTGGCCAATCACAGCGCCGGAAACTAGGAGATCAATAATTGGCTACAGGCATGACGCCTGTAGCCAATTAAAGCTCAGGGGCTTTAGTACACGCCCCACCATTTAAAAGGCCGCCACGCCGTCGGCCCCGGTCACATGTGTTCCGGCTTTAGGGAGAGCAGTCTGCTGATTGATTTACTTGATTGCTATTTCTTTGCTAAACCATTGCTACCTGAGTCATTCATCATTACTGAATACTGATCATTCATTGCTGCTGATTGCACAGTGAGTGTGATATTAGCTGCTGCTGGGGATTAGTCTGGTGTGTGCATGCTGTTAGTACAGCATAGCAGTAGCACCAACCGCAGTGCTGTTAGAACAGCATTGCACCCCAACTTCTGTCCCAACCTTCTGTCCCATCCCAGGCAGGGATTTATAGGAGCCATATTGTGTTTGTGGCAGCACACATAGGTCCTATATTTTCTTGTCAGCAGCACACATATAGTACCTATAGTGTGTTTGTGTCAGCAGCACCCATAGGACTTATAGTGTGTTTGTGGCAGCACACATAGCTCCTATATTTTCTTGTCAGCAGCACACATATAGTACCTATAGTGTCTTTGTGTCAGCAGCACCCATAGGACTTATAGTGTGTTTGTGGCAGCACACATAGCTCCTATATTTTCTTGTCAGCAGCACACATATAGTACCTACAGTGTCTTTGTGTCAGCAGCACCCATAGGACTTATAGTGTGTTTGTGGCAGCACACATAGCTCCTATATTTTCTTTTCAGCAGCACACATATAGTACCTACAGTGTCTTTGTGTCAGCAGCACCCATAGGACTTATAGTGTGTTTGTGGCAGCACACATAGCGCCTATATTTTCTTGTCAGCAGCACACATATAGTACCTATAGTGTGTTTGTGTCAGCAGCACCCATAGGACTTATAGTGTGTTTGTGGCAGCACACATAGCTCCTATATTTTCTTGTCAGCAGCACACATATAGTACCTATAGTGTCTTTGTGTCAGCAGCACCCATAGGACTTATAGTGTGTTTGTGGCAGCACACATAGCTCCTATATTTTCTTGTCAGCAGCACACATATAGTACCTACAGTGTCTTTGTGTCAGCAGCACCCATAGGACTTATAGTGTGTTTGTGGCAGCACACATAGCTCCTATATTTTCTTGTCAGCAGCACACATATAGTACCTACAGTGTCTTTGTGTCAGCAGCACCCATAGGACTTATAGTGTGTTTGTGGCAGCACACATAGCTCCTATATTTTCTTGTCAGCAGCACACATATAGTACCTACAGTGTCTTTGTGTCAGCAGCACCCATAGGACTTATAGTGTGTTTGTGGCAGCACACATAGCTCCTATATTTTCTTGTCAGCAGCACACATATAGTACCTATAGTGTGTTTGTGTCAGCAGCACCCATAGGACTTATAGTGTGTTTGTGGCAGCACACATAGCTCCTATATTTTCTTGTCAGCAGCACACATATAGTACCTACAGTGTCTTTGTGTCAGCAGCACCCATAGGACTTATAGTGTGTTTGTGGCAGCACACATAGCTCCTATATTTTCTTGTCAGCAGCACACATATAGTACCTACAGTGTCTTTGTGTCAGCAGCACCCATAGGACTTATAGTGTGTTTGTGGCAGCACACATAGCTCCTATATTTTCTTGTCAGCAGCACACATATAGTACCTATAGTGTCTTTGTGTCAGCAGCACCCATAGGACTTATAGTGTGTTTGTGGCAGCACACATAGCTCCTATATTTTCTTGTCAGCAGCACACATATAGTACCTACAGTGTCTTTGTGTCAGCAGCACCCATAGTGTGTTTGTGGCAGCACACATAGCTCCTATATTTTCTTGTCAGCAGCACACATAGTACCTATAGTGTGTTAGTGTCAGCACCCATAGGACCTACAGTGTGTTGTGAGCACACATAGGAGCTCTATTTTTTATACAATATACACTACCGACTACAATGGCTGGAAGACCGCCAAGGAGAGGCAGACCGTCCCGAGGCAAGAACACAGGGCAAGCAGGCTCTGTTTCTAGAGACAACAGTGCTGGTCGTAAACGTGGTCGTGCATCGTCATCAGCACGTGGCCATGGGACACGCTTGTCTTTGTTTTCGGCAGCTGGACATGTTGAGCCGCATCATGCCGAAGGCTTGGTAGAATGGATGACCAAGCCCTCCTCATCCTCCTCATCCTCTCTCACCCAGGCTCAGGGTACTGGCAGAGCAGCTGCCAACGCGTACTCAATGGCATCATCAGCCACCCCTTCCCTAGACCCACCATGTCCTCCTGAGGAGTCCCCCGAACTGTTTGAGCACAGTGTTGGGTACATGCTCCAGGAGGATGCCCAACGATTCGAAGGCTCGGATGATGATACCCAGCTTGAGGAAGGCAGTAGTGTGCGCGCAGAGAGAGGGGATGCTGAAGGACAGCAATCTGGCAGTAATGTTCCACCAGCTGCAGCTTACTGCCAGGTTTGCTCTAGTGGTGAAGAGGGAGGGGATGATGAGGTCACTGACTCCACCTGGGTGCCTGAAGGGAGAGAGGAGGAGGAGGAGGAGGAGGAGGAGGATGCGGCGGCACATGTCCAACGAGGCAGGATGCCCCCTGGAGGCCAGCTAGAGGCCAGCACACCAACTGTATCACACCGCAGAGCTCCGCCTGTGCAGGGCGCTGCCTCTGCACGTTATCACAAAAGTTCTTTGGTGTGGGCCTTTTTTGAGACGAGTGCATCAGATCGCACCACTGCTATTTGCAATATTTGTCTCAAGCGTATCTCGCGTGGCCAAAACATCAGCCGCTTGGGCACCACAAGCATGAGCAGACATATGTCGACCTGCCATGCAGCTCGTTGGCAAGCACACATAAAAGACCCACACCAAAGAACAAAGCGGACCTCTCCTTGCTCCTCATCAGCTGGGATCTCCATCCCCACTATATCTTCAGTCCTCTCTGAAAGGTGCTCTGAGAGGACTGAAGGTGTAGAATTAGGTGTGTCACAACCAAGTACTTGCAGTACACCGACGTCCGATTGTAGCAGGCAAATTTCCCTGCCCCAGCTGCTGGACCGTCGAAAGAAGTATACTCCCAGCCATCCACATGCCCAGCGGTGGAATGCTAGCTTGGCTAAATTGCTAGCACTTCAACTGCTGCCTTTTCAGTTGGTAGACTCGGCCCCGTTCCGTGAGTTTGTTCAATGTGCGGTTCCTCAGTGGCAGGTTCCCAAACGCCACTTTTTCTCACGGAAGGCGATTCTGTCTCTCTACCGGCATGTGGAAGGCAATGTCCATGCCTCGCTGGACAGGGCGGTCAGCGGTAAGGTGCATATTACCGCTGACTCATGGTCCAGCAGGCATGGACAGGGACGTTATCTGTCTTTCATGGCCCATTGGGTCACTCTATTGGCAGCTGGGAGGGATGCAGGACAAGGTGCAGTAGTGTTGGAGGTTGTTCTGCCACCACGCCTCCAAAATGCTACTACTGGTTGTGACACACCTCTCTCCTCCACCCCCTCATCTTCTTCTTCCTCCATGGCCGCTTCGAGTGCTCTGTCCTCGGAACCAGCGGTGCTCCGTAGGCGTACAAGGGGCTACGCAAGTACGCAGGCAAAAAGATGCCATGCCGTGCTTGCGCTGGTGTGTTTGGGGGACAGGAGCCACACTGGGACAGAGGTTCTGGCAGCTCTGCAGGGGCAGGCCGAGAGGTGGTTGACGCCACGCCAGCTTAAGCCAGGAATGGTGGTTTCTGACAATGGCACCAACCTCCTCTCCGCCCTGCGACAGGGGCAGCTCACCCATGTGCCCTGTATGGCTCACGTCCTCAACCTGGTGGTGCAGCGGTTCTTGGGCAGGTACCCAGGCTTACAGGATGTCCTGAGGCAGGCCAGGAAAGTCTGTGTGCATTTCCGCCGATCTTATAATGCCAGTGCTCGGCTGACTGAGCTGCAAAAGGAGCTGAACCTGCCCAAGAACCGCCTAATATGTGACATGCCCAACAGGTGGAACTCAACGTTGGCCATGCTACAGCGACTGCACACGCAGCAGAGGGCCATCAATGAGTACCTTTGCGACTACGACACCAGGACAGGGTCAGGGGAGCTTGGCTTTTTTTCCCCACGCCAGTGGAGCATGATCAGGGATGCATGCACTGTCCTCTCACCATTTGAGGAGGCCACGAAGATGGTGAGCAGTGACAGTGCATGCATCAGTGACACAGTACCTCTTGTCCACCTGTTGGAGCATACGCTGCGTGGGATAATGGACAGGGCACTTGAGGCAGAACAGAGGCAGGAAGAGGAGGACTTCCTTGCCTCTCAAGGCCCCCTTTATCCAGACAGTGTTCCTTCTGTCCCACCCATCACACAGGAAGAGGAGGAGGAGGAGGAGGATTGTGTGAGCATGGAGGTGGAGCCTGGCACTCAGCATCAGCAGCAGCAGTCTTTTAGTGATGATGTACAGTCCCAAAAAAACAGTGGACTTGTACGTGGCTGGGAGGAGGTGGCTGTCGATCATGTCGTCCTCAGTGACCCAGAAGACTCCGGACCGAATGCCTCAGCTAACCTACGTTGCATGGCCTCCCTGATCCTGCAAAGCCTGCGGAAGGATCCTCGTGTTCTTCGGATCAAGGAGAGGGACCATTACTGCCTGGCCACTCTCCTTGATCCACGGTACAAGGGTAAGGTTGCGGACCTTATCTTGCAATCGCAGAGGGAGCAGAGGATGAGACATCTCAGGGAGGCCTTGCAGAAAGGTCTGTGCAACGCGTTCCCAGAAACTGGGAGGTTAAACGACGAGTTGCTGAGGCTTCGGTCAGTAGCAGAAGGAGCAGTGGGGAAGGTGGATGTCTGACCGATGCGTTCAGACAATTTTTTAGTCCGCAGCCCCAAGGTATGATTGGTTCCAGCAACCATCGCCAGCGTCTGATATACATGGTGCAGGAATACCTAGGGGCAAGGTCAGACTTGGACACCTTTCCCACCGAAAATCCTCTGGCTTACTGGGTCCTGAGGATGGATCACTGGCCAGAGCTTGCACAGTATGCAATTGAGCTACTGGCCTGTCCTGCATCCAGCGTTCTTTCCGAACGCACATTCAGTGCTGCTGGAGGATTTGTCACCGATCACAGGGTGCGCTTGTCCACCGACTCGGTTGATCGACTGACCTTCATAAAAATGAATCAGTCTTGGATCACCACCAACTACCAGGCACCTGAAGCGGATATAACTGAATAATTTATAATGTCACATCCCTTCAAGACTGCCTATGCTGATGCTGAGTGACTGTCCTGTTATGTTCACTGACTATCCTCTTCCTCCTCCTCAATGATCCATGCCACCACACCAGTGCCTAAGGCACAATTTTTCAGCCCCTGTATAACAGGGGCGTGTAATTACAATTTAAAAAAAAAAAATGCTTCACAACAGGTGTGACTGCTGTGCTCCAAGTACAGTATCTGTGAGGGGTTGCAGTGTTGTGGCACCAGCACCAGTGCCTAAGGCACAATTTTTCAGCCCCTGTTGGGGCGTGTAATTACAATTTTTAGGCAATGCTTTGCAACAGGTCTCATTGCTGTGCTCAGAGTACAGTATCTGTGAGGGGTTGCAGTGTTGTGGCACCAGCACCAATGCCTAAGGCACAATTTTTCAGCCCCTGTTTAACAGGGGCATGTAATTACAATTTTTTAAGCAATGCTTCACAACATGTCTGACTGCTGTGCTCCAAGTACAGTATCTGTGAGGGGTTGCAGTGTTGTGGCACCAGCACCAATGCCTAAGGCACAATTTTTCAGCCCCTGTTTAACAGGGGTGTGTAATTACAATTTTTTAAGCAATGCTTCGCAACATGTCTGACTGCTGTGCTCCAAGTACAGTATCTGTGAGGGGTTGCAGTGTTGTGGCACCAGCACCAGTGCCTAAGGCACAATTTTTCAGCCCCTGTTAGGGCGTGTAATTACAATTTTTAGGCAATGCTTTGCAACAGGTCTCATTGCTGTGCTCAGAGTACAGTATCTGTGAGGGGTTGCAGTGTTGTGGCACCAGCACCAATGCCTAAGGCACAATTTTTCAGCCCCTGTTTAACAGGGGCGTGTAATTACAAATATTGATCTAATAGTTCACAGCAGGGCCCATTCCTGCGCCCACCAAGAGTAACTGTGAGGGCCTACAGTCTTGTGGCAACACCGTCCACCACCACCACCACCAAAGGCCCAATTTTTCTGCCCTGTTCAACAGGTGCATGCAATTACAAATCTTGATCTAATAACTCACAGCAGGGCCCATTCCTGAGCCCACCAAGAGTAACTGTGAGGGCTTACAGTCTTGTGACAACACCGTCCTCCACCACCACCAAAGGCCCAATTTTTCTGCCCTGTTCAACAGGTGCATGCAATTACAAATCTTGATCTAATAACTCACAGCAGGGCCCATTCCTGTGCCTACCAAGAGTAACTGTGAGGGTTTACAGTGTTGTGGCTACACCAACATCTAATAGGGCAAATTTCTGCAGAGTATATACGGCAGGCCCCTACTTTCAAACATCCAACTTACAAACGACTCCTACTTGCAAACGGAAAGAGAAAACAGGAAGAGAGAGGAAATCTACCCCTAGGAAGGGAAATTCTATCCTGTTAGATTTAATTTGGGAAAAAGGTATCTCCTCTCTACTGATGCTTTATCACCAATCCTTGTTTCAATTAAAACCCCACTTTTCCAAAAACATTTGTCATTGGGACAGAAAGTGAGGTGAAATGTTCTGAACAGATGTGCAAAGACAGCAAATGTTACAGGGGTGATAACCCCTCCCTATGTTCTCCAAAAAGCTTAAAAATAGATTTTTTTGGGATGGAGCTACACTTCATAATGTACCTGTTCAGATTCTACTTAAGAACAAACCTACAGTCCGTGTCTTGTTTGCACCACCTATATACTGCTGTTCAGAGTATATATAGTTGTAGGTATAGGGTTTTATTTTGGGTGTGGGGTCCCCCTTAATATCCATACAAGACCCAAAGGGGCTGGGGGGGGGGGGGGGGTGATGGGGTAGCCATGCCATTTTTCTCAAGGATTTTCAGCCATATGGCGGCCAGGACAAGACATGACATTAAAGCAGCAAGTGGTTTTAAATGGCTTCTTTTTTTCCTTTACAAATGTCATTTTGTGCAGGGACAGTTCTAAACACGGGAAACACATGCCACTTCACAGGCATACTTTAGACACCCCCCAGGTACCATATTTAAAGGAATATTTCACTTATTTTTTTTCACTTTATGCATCATTAAAATGACTGCTCCCGAAAAAACGTTAGTTTTTAAAAGTTCTTTTTGCATTGATATATGTCCCCTGGGGCAGGACCCGGGTCCCCAAACCTGTTTTATGACATTAACATGCATATTGGCCGTTGTAATTAGCAATTTTGATTTCGAACGTTCGCGTCCATTATAACGAATAGGGTTCGAAAATTTGCGCGAACTTTCGGTCCGTTCAAAGGTTCTGGTGCGAACCGAACCCGGGGGTGTTCGGCTCATCCCTACCCCCCACTATGTTGGAGATGCAACACAGCCCGCGGGTCTCTACTCCTCATATGGTGGGATTGCCCTCAGATACAACCTTTCTGGAAAGAAGTACACCGCTTGATCTCCCATATAACGACCTACACCCAGATTTCACACCAGCCCAATATCTACATTGGAAGGATGGCTCTCCCCCCAGCATCTCAGAATGGTTCCAAAGGGTTGGGAGGATCACCGAAATGGAAGATCTAATCCAACAGGCGAGAGATACCCCAACGAAATTCCACAAAACATGGGCATGCTGGATTAATTTTACAGAATCTGCAGAATACCACAACCTATCAAACAAAACACCATAGCTTAACCTGGGGGCAAGTACGCAGTATCAGACAAATACTCCAGACAACTGTCGACAGATGTACACCCCCTTCTGTACACCTCTCTTCCTTTACCCTTCCTCCCAATAACAAAAACTAAGGTTCCCTGATGGACTCATGGACTATACTAACTAGAACACACACATGACTCCAACCTTCGCTTGGACAAGGAGCCTATCCCTTTTAACACATTCCGATGTCCAATTTGAAGTACATGAATTACTTGAGACATTGAGTCACTCAATTACTCCAACCAGAAAACCGGCAAGACCACAGGCAAAGGTCTGGCCGGAAGCGCCCCCATCCACTCACAGTTTGTTCCCGATAGTGGTGTTTGGGTCTTTGGTGGCAAGCCAGTTTTTCTACAAACTACTAGTGGAGTTCCACAATTGTCTCAACACTATTGCCCGCTATGCTCGACTAGAATCGGGGGGGGGTTCTATGGCTATATGTATTATCTGGTTTACTTTACTACTTAATAGTTCTCTATATTCTGATTATACCTCATATGTGGCATAAACATATTTTTGATACTTAAATGTCATATGTGACTAACTGTTTTCTTGTGATACCAATGTTTATTTATGTGGCACGCCACATATATGTTATTCTATTGTTATACTGTTAACCCTTTCTCTGTTTCCCCACCTATCCCAGTTTTTGCCAGAACATTCGCTCTCAGGCCTGGGAGCTCAAATTATAATTTTTTCTGCAAACTCCGAGACATCGTTTCTTAGGCAAGGGGAGGATGTAGCCCCCTGGAGTTTAGTCAGGGAGCTCCTCACAAATTTACTTGCCAAGAGTGGTTATCTTGGTCTATTAATAAGGATCTATTGATTTCTCCCTAAGCTTGGCCTTGTTGCACTTTTCTCTTCTACCACTGGGTGGCCGGATACTTGGTGGCAGTAGATATGAAAAGGGCAACCCAAGGTCAGGTTATGAATGAATGAATGAATGACTTGTATAGTGCTATCTATGCGAACTGAATCGCCTCAGGGCGCTTTTTGCCACTGGTGTCCATCTGTGGTATAGTGCAGTCCTTGCCCTGTGGGGTCTTGACACGCTTACAAACCCATACACATACAACATACACATATTTGGCCAATTTTTATCGACAGGATCTAATTAACCTACCAGCATGTCTTATGGGTGTGTGGGTGTCCCAGCCAATGGGCAGGGGTTTTCTTTAATCCCTTGGCCTGCTGGGAGAGCCTATATATTCAGGTGAGGTCATGTGATCTGTGTTCTGTGCCACCCAGACTGCCATCTGGGTGGATGTGTGTCGTCTGCCCCGGGCTGCTAGGCTGGAGATTAGGCCTATCCCGGGGGCATCTGGCTGCCAAGCTGTGTAAGGGCCTATTCAGAAATAAGAGGGCAGCGCCGGCTGGAGGAACCTGTCAGTGGTCGGAGGTAAAGGGGAAGCTGTCGCCACAAAGGGACCAATCGCCTTTACCAGGAACCACAGTGAGTAACCGAAGCAAGTACCAGAATCATATTCTCACTGAAGGGCATATTGGTGAATCAGGAAACTTCAGGCGGTGATCAAGCCAGGGACCCAACAAGCGGAGGAGACACTTGCAGAGCAGCCTTGTGTGTCAAGCCAGGGACCGAGCCGGTTAGCAGGGGTGAAGCTTGAGGAGTATCTGGAGTGCCAAGCTAGGGATCCAGCAGAGAAGCAGGGGTGACGCTTGAGGGGATACCACCGCAAACTTTGGAGGAGCTCAAGGGAATCATAGTTAGTGAATCAGTGGCTCTAGTGAGAGACCAGGAGCTCAGTATTGAAGAACTACAAGGAGCAGTTGTAGTAGAGCTTAAGGAACTGATACGTTTGAGTTAGGAACTGTTAAAGGAGAGTGCTTTTAATTTCTTTTTATATTAGGGGTGGCCCTTTTTACCACTGCAAAAGTGATTGGACAGCTGTACAGCCACCTGAATCACTTTTACTGCAGATGATTGCTGGCTGGAAAAAAAACGACACCAAGCTTGTTTTAACCACTTCAAGTGCAGGGGGGGGGGGTGAAGTGGTTAAATAGGCCTGTAATCCTCTTATGTGAATTACGTTTTTGGCACTCATATACCATAAAATCCTAAATTACTTATTGTACTGGAAGATTACATGTAACAGGATATTTCATTTACCAGCGGCATCTTTGAAACGTTAATATTAGGTTGTTATAATGAACATTTTATATAATAAGTTCACTTACGTGAGAAATTCACATGATGTCAGAACAATATCTCATCGTGGATAAGCCAGCCTACCCTGTGTGTGTCATGGGCCCACATATCATTTTCTTTTCATTTGTCGGTGTAACAGCTCCTGTTTCCCTTTCTTTAATTTTTAATCGGCAACTGAATGTTAAGGAAACCTTTTTCTTGAAGTAGTATTGATTCCTTTATTATAAGTACATGTTTCCCTAACATATAACATTTTCTTGCTCCCAGCTAATCTTTCCGTGAAAATATGTTTGATTTTTCCAACTGTTTAAAGGGGTTCTTTTTATTAAGGTAAATAAATAAATAAAAACCTTCTGCATGCAGCTGTTCCCCCAGTCACCCTTTTATTTACCTGAACCCGATCTTGATCCAGCAATGTGCACAAGAGCAGCTTTCTCAGCTCGCTCCCTCCTCATTGGCAAGAGATGGCAGTGGGAGACATTGGCTCCTACTGCTGTCAATCACAACCAGTGAGTAGGTTGTGGGCAGAGCAGGTAAGTATAACATGTTTGTTATTTTGGTTTAAAAAATACAATTTTACAATCACTTTTAGGGGTGTATTTGACAGACTTTTTCCTGCACAACTGTAACCAGTTATCTCATCTGTCTGTTAACTCACTTTAGTGTATTGTCTTCTAAAAAAAATGTTTCAAAAGTTTGGAACATTGTGTAGCATCCCTCTGACATTGTGGAACCCCCAGGTGGGCTAACATTTCACCTTAGGGTGTAGCTCTATTAAGCAGCTCATAGATTAATCTGTCTTTTTTTTCGTTCAACCAGCATGTTGGATGAAAAAAAAAAAGACAACTCTCCCATCCACACATTTGAGGTTGATGGGGCAATCGTGCCCACCAAGTTATTGTATTCTGACAGTGGGGAGACTTTCCTGCCATCAGAATATACTGATCAGCCACGCCTGATCAGACAGGGCTGTAGCCTGCAGTGCTGATCGAGCACAACACAACACTAGAACCCAGTGCAAAAAAAGGGCCTTTAAGCAGGAACTTTGATAACTTGGGTAGTAACCTTGGGTTGCCACATCCAAGTAGAACAGTGGTATCAGTAGCACACCTAACAGCAACCAGCAACCAACCAGCAACTCGGTCTGGTCATTCTGGGATAACGGTAGCAGAAGAATACACTTACACTGTAGCAGTAATGTCCTACAGTGCCTCCACAGGTGATTCACAAAAAGCAGGTGCAGTTAGCAGTGGCTGAGGACAGGGAGCACGGTCAGGTATAGTAATATCCAGCCCCACACAATCAGGCCATTGGTCTTTACCACTTCCCCCCAAATGTAGCAAGGTCCCGGACCACTAGAGGCCTAATGGTGACCTCCAGAGTCAGGGAGAGCTGACATCCTTCTTGGTAGAGTGGGTTACAAGGCATGGTGGGTGTAATACAAGCTGAAGTGATGGGCTTGAACAAGAACTGTGGGAGAGAGGGTTAGTGCCAAGACACCCTTAAGTAGATGCAATGACAATTGGCAGACTCCGAGACTTCTATAGGTAAACAGCTATACAGTGAAAGGCCTCCAGCCAGACACCACTTCTGTATAGGTAGGACCTCTGTCTCCTATGGCAACAAATCTTGTAGCAGTCACTAATGGTAGTTGTATATTCTCCTCGCACTCTGTAGTCTCTCACTGTAGATCTTCACTCACAGAGCTCACAGATTCTCACTAGACTCTCAGACCCAATTGCCACTGGATCCCCTGAGCTCTTCCACTTCCATAACTCTTTATCTTCATCAAGCGTCATTCCCACTTCCCTGCTGGGTCCCTGGCTTGGCACTTACAGATACTCCTCAAGTGTCACCCCTGCTGACCCGCTAGGTCCCTGGCTTGGCACTCACTGATGCACCTTAAGCGTCACCTTCGCTGTGCTGCTGGGTCCCTGGCTTGGCACTTGCTGAAGTTTTCCCACTTCTTCACCGTCCTCGGCTGGTGAGAATACTACTCTGATACTGGCTCCAGCTTACTCACAGTGGTCTCTGGTAACAAGGTGGATGGTCCCTTAGTGGCGTCAGCTTCCCCTCTACCTCCGACCACGACTGGTTCCCCGTCCGGCGGAACCGTTACTCTCGGTTGGACTCCAATCCTGCAGTCCCAACCCTGCACTGCTTCTCCTGCTTCTGGATAGGCCCTCAGACAGCCTAGCAGCCATATGTCCCTAGGTTAGGCCTAGCAGCCTAGGGGAGAATAACACACGTCCACCAAGACAGCCGTCACACAGAACCCTGATCATCTGACTCCACCCAAATAAATAGGCTCTCCCAGTAGGCCAAGGGACTAAAGAAACCCCCGCCAATTGCCTGAGTAACCCCATCCATTCATAACCTGACCTTGCTAGGCCCTTGTCTATCTAATGTCACCAGCATAACACCACCTAGCGACAGAAGAGAGAAGGTGCGGCAAGTCCAGAACTAGAGAAGAATCAGTGAATCTAATAACAATTAACCAGGGCAACTACCGCCTGGCAAACTAAATTTACTAGAAACCTGCCTAAACACCAGGGTGCTACACAAATATTAGGAGGCTTTAAGGAAACTCTGAAAATTAGAGTTAGGACTGCTGTATACAGAGGAGCCTTGACTCGTGTAGCCTAGTAAAGACCACCCCTTCTGTTGTGACCCCTTTATTCCAAAACCCCCTTTTTGCTACCCCTCTTAAATAATGGGCCACACCGTACTTCTTGTGGAGTAAATGGCCACAACAGCCTTTATTAAACTTAACTCCAAATATAAATAACCATATAAAACCGTATAAATAACCATATAAAATTAACCATAAATAACCATAAACATTTTATTGTAAACATAAATAACCATCGGTTATACCCTCTTATGTTGGTCAGTGACGGGGCTAACACTTGTAACACAACCATTTTAATTAACCAATATATATATATGACTATATATATATCTACCACCAGGGGGCACTGCAGGATTAACCGAACCAAGTAGGCCTCCATTTTAACCGCCCGGAGACAAAACCCTATCCCGCAGTGCACACAGAGTAATCATCGACTTCGATGTACTACACCGGAGGGGCCATCTCATGACGAGCCCCCCACACACTCACCAACTACATCACTGCCACCGTCACTGACCAACCTAAACACCGCCACAGACTGAAAGGGTGACCCCTTACCCTTGAAGGCACCTCCACACCCGCAGGGCCGTATGTATCCCCTCCTGTAGACCCAACGACCACAGGTCGATCCCGACATCCGTCAAGTGAACCCCATCCCTCCTCAAATAGAGGCCCACATTTTTCTCAAGTTCCCTGTGGCGAACCACTAAACCCCCTTGCCATGCCAGGAACCTCCCCACTACCTTATTTACACGGATCCTCGCCTTGTTAAGGCGATATACTGATCTAGCCCTCCTCCAGGATGTTCTAGCGACCATATCTGACCATACCAACAGCGTGTCTGGATATGTCTCGTGCAGGTAGGTCAGATCCCTCTTTATGTCAGCAATAAGATCCCTTACTGTCCGCATTCCCAAATCGTTCCCGCCCGCATGTATGACCAGGACCGCCGGTGGCCTGTCCAACCATGCGAAACGTTCCATTTCGGGCACCACCCTCTCCCACAACATTCCCGGCCTGCCCAGCCAACGTATGGTGGCCTCTCTCCTAGACACCCCCAACTGCCTCCCACCTGGTCTGGCATCCCCTCTCCGTGCTCCCCAACACACATATGAGTGCCCCAGGATCCAGACGAGGCGCGGAAGCCCTCCATCTGAAATGACAAACATAGTGTAATTGACCAGTACTATAACTTAACTACTAAGGCCACCATACTAACCATTACAAACTATAACAACACAGTAAAACTCGCCCTTTATTTATTTATTTATTTTTTTTTTTTTTTATATCTATCCCCATTATTCCTGAATCAACAGTGGTCTAACGTAAGTCCGAAATCGCTTCGATTCCCACCTCCCCATTTTTTGCACATCCACCTCATCCAACCCACACCTGGCGGCTTCGGTGGCCGCCCCAATGCGGAAGGAGTGTGAGGCGTAGGCAGAACCTTCTAAACCCATACTATTTAAGCATTTCCGCAGAACCGCCCCAAATTGGAATCGCGACAGGTATGATCCATCACTGTGCACCAACAATGGGCCCCCAACCTCCGGTCTCACCCCCATGAACTCCCCTACTGCTTTTACTGGGCATACCGCGCAACCTTGTAACCTATGCAACGAAATCAGAACCCCCACACCTTTTTGATCAGTCTTGGACTTTTTTAAATTCACCAGCACCCTGTCACCCAAAACTTCCACGTCCCCCAACATTAAACCTCCCCCTTCCTTTTTTGATGGGCTAACCAACTCACCAATCCGAAATGCCCCGAAAAACGCCAAGGAAAAAGCCGCTGTAAATAATAGCCCCTCGTACCCATCTTTGCACACCCCACTCAACTGCTCCCTTAATGCCAACACATTGGCAAAAGTAATCGGCCGCCTCTCATCCCTTGTCCTGTTTGCTTTGCGATACCCTTTTACTGCCTGTTTCACCCAAAATTCTTTTGTCCAATCCACAATGCCTTGTAACTTGAACAAAAAGGCCAACCCTGCCAACCGTTTTTCAATGGCGGACACTGACCTGCCTTCCTCCATATTTCTGGACACGTAATACAGCACTAACAGCCTAAATTGTGACACATCCTGCCCCACTCCCGATTCCAGCAGCAACTCACCCCACTCCTTCCAGACCTTCTGGTATGCCAACCAAGACGACATACTCACCGACTTCTGGATCCATCCCGCTGCTACCCTAGTGCCAAATCCCAGATCCAGGCCGGGCAAGGAACGCCCTCCTGCTGAGCCTCCGGTGCCAGAGTCCTGAATCTGTCCCACTGGAACCGAGACAAAGAATCAGCCAGCGTGTTCTCTACCCCCGGGATGTGTACCGCATAAAGAAAAATATTCAATTGCATGCAGCGTAACACTAGCTGTCGCATCAGCCGGATGACAGGTTGTGAAGACGCCGACATACTATTGATTATTTGCACTACCCCCATATTATCACAGTTCAATCTAAGCTTTAAATTTTTACAGGCCTTGCCCCACAGCTCCAATGCTACCACCACCGGAAACAACTCCAATAGTGCTAAATTCTTTGTAAACCCCGCCTCCACCCAGGATCGTGGCCATGGTTCCGCACTCCAACACCCTTGGAAGTACGCTCCGTAACCTGTGGATCCTGCGGCGTCAGTTACTAGCTCAACATCGAAATTGCTAACTGGACCTGACATCCAAACCGACCTCCCATTAAACTCCTGCAAAAACCGATGCCACACCTCCAGATCATCCCTGTGCTCCCTCCGAAGCCTAATATAATGTGTGGGAGCTTTCACCCCCGCCGTGGCCGATGACAATCATCTACAAAAAATTCTCCCCATAGGAATGATTCTGCATGCAAAATTCAACTTTCCCAACAGGGATTGTAACGTGCGCAACTGCACTTTTTTGCCCATGAATCTCCCTAATTTCCTTTTGTAAGTCCCTCAACTTCTCTTCTGGTAACCTGCATTCCATAGCCATGGAATCGATCACTATCCCCAAAAAACTCAATTCTGTGCGCGGGCCCTCCGTCTTGTCAGGTGCTAACGGCACCCGAAAACTCTCCGCAATGTGCTGCAACGTGGACAACAGTATCGCACACACATTGGAAGCTGGAGGGCCCACGCAGAGGAAGTCATCCAAATAATGGATGACGGAATCAATGCCTGTCACATCCCTAACTACCCATTCTAAAAACGAACTGAACGCCTCAAACATGGCGCACGATATGGAACACCCCATGGGCAAACAACGATCGACATAAAATTGGTCTTGCCAACAGCAACCCAGCAAATGAAAACTGTCTGGGTGCACTGGCAGCAGTCGAAATGCGGATTCCACATCAGACTTTGCCATCAGTGCCCCTCGGCCATATCGCCGTACCCATCGCACCGCAGCATCGAATGACGTGTAC
The DNA here is from genome assembly GCA_028564925.1 of Lithobates sylvaticus. NCBI lineage: Eukaryota > Metazoa > Chordata > Amphibia > Anura > Ranidae > Lithobates > Lithobates sylvaticus. The sequence continues at coordinate 135,118,614 of CM053028.1, read as the reverse complement.
GATACCGTGCATGCCTCCGGGTCAATAAAATCATTTACCGATCCCCCTTTTGGGAAAGATAAATGATGTATTAAACGAAACTTGTTGGGTTCCTTTTTGGGAACCACCCCAAGTGGTGACACTACTAAGTCCGTCAACGGCTTAGCCACGAACGGCCCCGCCATCCTACCCAACGCAACCTCCTTGGCTAATTTCTCCGACACAACCTCTGGGTGCAACAATGCTGACCTCAGATTCTTTGCCACCGGAGGAATTTCCGTCAATGTGCACGGGATCCTGAAACCTTCCCTGAACCCCGCACTGAGCAAACCCGCCGCCGCCCTGTCAGGATACCTATTTAGGAAAGGCTGCATTCTTACCCACATCACCGGCGTCGTCCCTCTTGTTGCCAGGCTCTCCGGCGCGCTTTCCTTTTTTGAAGCATCGCGCCAACGAGTGTCCCCCTCCCCCGCAACCTGAACACTCGTGCTTAAACTTGCACGTGTTTCCAAATTTGCAGGCTCCCTCGTTGAACTGCCAACATATTCCAAATTTCTTCCCGGCTGAGGATCCCGAGGAGTGGCTACCCCCAGCCCCCCCCGAGAAATGTCTGTGCCGGCGTCTTTGCCGAAGCCATCAATCTCATCCATAAGCTAATGTCCTTATGGTCCCATCGCAATGCTGGGCGAACCGCCCTGCGCTGCCTAAACTGCTCGTCATATCGCAGCCAAGCTGTCCCTCCATAGACCCTATGCGCCTCCCCTATAGCGTCCATATAGCAGAATAACGCCGAGCAGTGCTCGGGGTTCTTCTCCCCAATTACCCCGGCCAATATGGCGAACGCTTGCAGCCAGTTTGCAAACGTCCGTGGAATTAACCGATACCGCCTCTTCTCCTCATCAGCTTTTTTGGTGTCATCCGGTTTCACCCTGTCTAAATTGAATTTCTCCAATGGCAACAGGGAAAAAATCTCCACATACTCACCCTTCCAGATTTTTTCCCTCACTTCCTGTTTTAAATGGGCCCCCAGGGGGCCCTCGAAGCAAACGTATACCTCACATTTTGCTGCATCTGCCATCCGTACAATGTCGGCCCTTACCACTTGCTCATCCCCACTCTTCTCTGGCGTACTCACCTGCTCTCCTGGGCCCACCGAAGTCGATGCCTCTCCAGCTGTTGTGACCGAAGCCCCGCTTGGGGGGTTCGCTACCCCACCCGCCTTCTCAAAACGCCCCACCAGGGCCCTTAGGCCCTCCAGCAACTCCTGCACCTGACCCCCCGATGGAGACTCACTCCCAGCCCGCGGTTGGTCATGGCTTGCCACCAGCGGAGCCGGAGGCCCTAATTCCCTCCCCCCCCTGGTACAATTCCCAACAAATTCTGTAAAGCAGTTGTAAAAGAGTTATTACTACTGGACTTACCGGGCCGTCTTGGCACCTCCACCGGGATTACCGGCCTGACATCAACCGACACTTGTGGGCGGCTGGGCACCTCATCTTCTTCGGACAGCTCGCCTTCGGACCTGCTGAACTCCTCCTGCTGAGAGAAAGACGCTGTTCCCCTCGGGGAGGGACTCCTGGACAACTCCCGGCTCCTTCCGATCACCACCCCCGATGTTGCTGCCCCCCCCCCCCACCCCACCTCCCTGGCTCCCCACGTCCTGGGCGGCCAGGCCGGACCCGGCACTGCTCCTGCCCACTGGCCTTCTTGCTTCACTTCCTGGTGGCGTCCGCCTACCCTCTGCTGTGTTGGCCCTTCCGGCGGCCCGTCGCGCTGTACTAGCAGACATATGCACCCTACTGTCCTCCCCCCTCGGCTCGTGCAGAGCTGCTGAAGGGTCCGATGCCGCACTCCTCCGGGGTGTATTACCCCCCATCCTGGCTGTTCCTCCAGACTGAGCTGACCGCCCCCCCCTCAACTCGTGCAGAGCTGCTGGGGAGGACGCCGCTGTGGCAAGGGCCGATGTGCTTCCTGACTGCCCCCTCTTCCCGGCTCCCGTCCGCTGTGACCTCCTCTCCGCTGGTTGTCCCCCCGGTCTGTGCAGATCTGCGGGGGCTGGTGGGTCCTGTGAGGGCCCCCTTCTAGCTGCTGGGGATGGAACTCTGAGTAGGCCCGAAGCCCCGCCCCCCGCATGGCGCCCGCGGCGTGCGTTCCGCCTAGGCCCCATCGGGGTCTCTGTCTGGGCCCTCTTGGCAGGTGGTGTGGATAAATCCCCCCTAGGGCTCCTGGCTGGTCTGGATGGGCCTGCAACCCCCCCTGGAGAGTACCTCACAGGTGCCCTGGGCACCCGGCCGCTTGATCGGTCACCACCATCCGCCGAACGTCCCTCCGGTCTTCTGCTCTGTCCTCCATCCCTGGATGCTGCTCCAGCAAGTATAGCTGCCACCTGTGCCTGCAGCCATTCGGCCCCATTCGTCTCTGCCGCGGCCCTCAGTCGCTCCACGAGGTCGCTGTCGGCCATTTTAGCTGGATGTAGAGGAGCAGTGAGAAAAACTGCCTCCTCCTGTGAATTCCATACAACGAGTGTTCCCGATTGGCCACGCCCCCTTTTTATAATGCCGCTCCCCCTGCCTCCTATTTGCTGCCCCCTGCTAACCCCTCCCTGCTACATTCCTTTTTGGTGTGTCACTAGACACACAGTCATGTCTGGCCCTCCCTATCCTCATTGCACTCGTTCTGTCCGGCCCTCTCTTGATGTGGGCACTGCAGCTGATGCATATATTTGCAAATGTGTCCACACTAAACCCTTAGATTTGAATGTAAATGGTTAGACAGTGTAAATTTTTTTTTCTTTTGCAGGCTGGTAAGTGTGCTGGAAAATCTTTTGTTTGATTGTGATGTGTTTTACCTTGCCATGTGCACCTTAATGCAAAGGCTAGGTATAGGTTGGGGTGGTTGCAACTTTTATGTACAGTAATGTTGCGTACACACGATCGGAAATTCGGCCAGCAAAGGACCAATGAGAGCTTTTGGTCGGAAAATGTGACCGTGTGTATGCTCCATCGGACTTTTGCTGGCTGAATTCCCACCAGCAAAAGATTGAGAGCTCTATTTTTTGGTCTAAAAAAGTTCCAATTGGAAATTCTGATCGTCTGTACCAATTCCGACGAGCAAAATTCCTATGCATACTCGTAAACAATTTGACGCATGCTCGGAAGCATTGAACTTCATTTTCTCGGCTCGTTGTAGTGTTGTACTTTTGTGTGACCGTGTGTATGGAAGCCAAGCTTGAGCGGAATTCCGTCGGAAAAACCATCCAATATTTTTTTACGACGGAAAATCCGCTCGTGTGTACGCGGCATTAGTTGAATTGAATGCTTTTGCTGCCATAGTTCTTTAGTTCTTTTGCTGGGTGTCACATGTGTCTCTGTGCTTTTAAAGAGGGGTGAACTCCCTTCAGGCACAGGCATACTGCTATATGTGCTCCTATTTAGGAGACTCTAAAATATATAGAGTTTGGACTGCAGTATACAAAGGAGCCTTGACATGGGCACTGCAGCTGATGCATATATTTACAAATGTGTGCAAACAAAACCCTCTGTTTTTATGTAAATAGTTAGACAGGGTCAGCATGATTGTTGCGTTGACGACTGTGTGTGGTTCCTATGCAGCAATAGCAGTACATTTGACATAGGCGTAACGCCTGGGGTGGCCATACTAGCCCCAGGAGAAGTTCCCCACACTGTCCACAGGTGATCCAAGGTGGAATATTAGTGGCGAACCTAGAATATCGGACTGACCACCTCATATACACCCACAATATAGAGAGCCAGGCTGCCACATGGTAGCAAGAACACCAGTGAAAGTTGTTCTTGGGCCAGCCAGATCAGTAGCAATACCAGGAGCAGAAATGTTCCAGCCTCCTGAGGCAAAAGACACATTAGAGAGATTAAAGCTTGCCATGCTTTTTTCCTCATGCTAAACAGCATGTCATCCGCTGCTACCCATCCTCAGTATTGCCTGCCTGGTTCTGTCCTGGTAAAAGTTCCAGCTAACAAGACTAGAGACTGGGATAGCCAAATCTGAGTGCAGCTGCCACCGCGCTCTCGTAAATGGGAAACTTCCCCGGCTGCTGGGCAAGCCAGTGCTGGCAGCTGATAGGGTGTGCGTTGTACAGGCCGTTACTATGACAATGTGTTTTAGAGGGCGTGGCCTCTTTTTTCAAGTCGTCCCACTGTCATTGTGTAAATCCTTAAATAGCCTAACATAGTACTGAGGGGTTAACCCTTTACTCACCAACTAAGGATCAATTATAGGCAATGCTGTCTTACTAGTTATAGCTCCATTTGTGGGCTACTTCCTCCAGCACTGTCAGCAACCCAATTTACTATCGCCTGTGCTTGTCCTGGCCTCAACATTCGTACAGCCTCATTAGACGCAACCAAATACCGCTGCAGGCTCTGTCGCTTACTCGCACCTGAGGAAGGTGTTTCACTTGTGCGTGTAGCTGGCACAGATCGACCACGTCCTCTCCCTGCAACAGGAGCTCCACCAGCAGCACCACGACCGGGGCCACTTCCCTTCTTTAAAGTTCTCATCATATTTTCCAAATTTAGGATCTTGCCCTAAATGGGTGTTTTTGCAATAGCAGAATACACCCAGAGTATGTAAATGGTGTATCTCAAATGCCACGTACACACGGTCGGAATTCTCGTCGGAAAAAGCTCTGATGGTTTTCCCATCGGAATTCCGACGGAATTTCGCTCAAACTGTCTTGCCTACACACAGTCACACCAAATTCTGACGGTCTGTAACACAGCGGCATAAAACACATTCGACAGCACTATAAAAGGGAAGTTTAATGCTACCGAGCATGCGTCAAATTGTTTCCGAGCATGCGTCGGAATTTTGCGTGTCGGAATTGCATACACACGATCGGAAAATCCGTTAGAAAGGTTTTCCGTTGGAAAAATTGAGAACAGGTTCTCAATTCAAAGTCTGTCGGAAATTCCGACAGAAAAAGACCGATGGGCATACACACGGTCGGAAAATCCGATGAAAAGCTCCCATCGGACTGTTTCCATCGGAAATTCCGACCGTATGTACGCCGCATTAACCTACAAAAATGCAGAAACTGCTATTCCAAAAAAAAATTTTTGCCCTAAATTTTTTTATTTGAATAGCACAATAGAAGAAAAATATATAAATTGGGTATGTCACACCTGCAGATATGCAGAAAACACTGCAAAATTTTATTTTTTTGCAGTAAATGTGTGTTTTTGCAATAGCAGAATACACCCAGAGTATGTAAACGGGGTATCTCAAAACCTACAAAAATGCAGAAAGTGCTATTCAAAAAAAATGTTTTTGCCTTAAAAAAATTTTCTTTGAATAGCACAATAGAAGAAAAATATATAAATTGGGTATGTCACACCTGCAGATATGCAGAAAACACTGCAATTTTTTTTTTTTTTGCACTAAATGTGTGTTTTTGCAATAGCAGAATAACCCAGAGTATGTAAACCATGTATCTCAAAACCTACAAAAATGCAGAAAATGCTATTCAAAAAAAATGTTTTTGCCCTAAAAAAAAATTATTTGAATAGCACAATAGAAGAAAAATATATAAATTGGGTATGTCACACCTGCAGATATGCAGAAAACACTGCAAATTAAATTTTTTTGCCCTAAATGTGTGTTTTGGGAAGAGCAGAGTACACTCACAGTATGTACAGGGTGTATCTCACAGTAACATATGCAGTGCTGGTGCACTGAGCTTGCAGATAAAAGTTATATTTTCTCTGGCACTGGGCTCATGGCAGTGTAAAAAGACTGTGTACTGCAACTCATCCAGGTAAATCTCTGTAGATCGCTGACTTATTAGAATAGATTTCTGAATCTGGACTCCTAGATAATTCTCTCTCCCTTCACAGCAGTAACAGGAACCTTGCCCTACACTGTCTATCTTTTCTCTCAGTGCAGTGTAAAAAGCTTGTGCACTGCACCAACACAACTAAATCTATGTAGATCGCTGACTAATTAGAATAGATTTCATGCCATTCCCCAAGATGGTTGTCCAGTTTAATGCTCTTACAAGATATTGTTTGTCATATTGTTATTTTGCCTCAGGTTCCAAAACCGACCTAGAGCGATAATATGTATTTCAGTTAGCTTCAAGGCAACATCATTATACCATAACTCAAGACCTGTTGGTCTCTTTTGAATGTCCTGCTGCCCATACTCTTGGTACAATACAGTTTGACTTATAGTTTTTAGTCCGGAATAAGGGATCATCTTCATGTATTATACTGTTGTAAAAATTGCACATTTTCATGTGTCCAGTTCCATTTTTGTTTTGTATCCTTTTTATTGATGTGAATCTTTAATAAAAACCTTTGTACAAGAATAGATTTCATGAATCTGGACTGACTCCTATCATGTAATTCTCTCCCTCACAGCAACAGCAGCCAGGAACCTTTCCCTACACTGTCTAAAGCAGAGTGACGTGCTGTGCTGTGTGCCTCTAGCTTATATAGAGGCTGGGTCACATGCTGCACTGGCCAATCACAGCCATGCCATTAGTAGGCATGGCTGTGATGGCTTCTAAGGGCACACCAGTTAAACGAATGTTGATTGGCTGCCCTGCAGCTTTTAAAAATGCGCCATTACATCGCCAAACACCGGACCCGAACCTGAACATACAGTCAATTGTTCGGGTTCACTCAACCCTAAACATAACAATTTTCAGTTTCTAGATACCCATTACTTGCAGAAATCAGAAACAGCCATGGGTGCTCATTTTGCAACGTGTTACACATGTGGAGAGGCAATCCCTTTAGCAAACTTAAAATTTACTACGGTTGATTCATTGATGATATTATCATTTAGGATAGCCCTCCAGATATGATCCCTGATCTTGTAGAGCACTGTAAAAATAATTCGCACAATATTCGGTTCACATATGTTACTGACCCTAAGGCTCAGTTCACACTGGGGCAACCTGCCAGACGACATAGTCCCCTGACAAGTTGCTCCCCATTCAGTGCAATGGAACCATTCTATACAGAGCGACTCAACTCGCTCCGACTTAGGCATTAACTTCTATTTTGGTATTTTTGGATTTATCACTATCATAGGATGAAGATGGAAACATCGTTTCTGAGACACATTTAAAAAAGAAACCGCCGGCAATTCTTATTTGCATTATATGAGTTGCCATTAATCCACCTGGAAACATATAACCATATAGTCAATTTAATAGACTGCAGAAGAATTGTACAAGCACAGCAGATTCTACATAAAAAATTCATAAAGAAAGGGTACAACAACGAACATATTTAGGATGCTCTTAATAGGTATAAAAACAAAAATATAAATAAACTCGCCTCCCAGGAAATAGCAAACATGCCAAGGGATTTTTCAATAAGGTTCATCACTGACTACAGTAATCAGCATTGGGCAATAAAAAATGCAATTAGGAAACATTAGCCTTTCCTATAACAGGACCCGGCTCATGTGAATATCATCCCCCTTAAACAGGAGGGCTAGGAATATAAAAAAAATGCATGGCACCCAGTAGGATTAAATTGCCACAATCAAAGAGTAGTAACAACCCCTCCTTTTTTTATATCTGAGGCACATATAAGTGCAAAAAATCTAATTGCACAGCTTGTGCATTTGAAAGACGGTGCCAAAAATAATAAATAGATAAGAATGGGAAGACCTTTAAGACAAATCAGTTTATTATGTGTGGTACCCAATTTGTTAAAGAGTGGAGGCAAGGAGACATAGGGTTTACATGACTCGTGTAGCCTAGTAAAGACCACCCACTTGTTGTGACCCCTTTAATCCAAAACCACCCTTTTGTTACTCCCCTTGAATAATGGACCACACCGTACTTCTTGTGGAGTAAATGGCCACAACAGCCTTTATTAAACTTAACTCCAATTTCCAAAATATAAATAACATATAAAACCGTATAAATAACCATATATAAATAACCATAAATAACCATAAACCTTTTTAATGTAAACATAAATAACCATCGGTTATACCCTCTTATGTTGGTCAGTGACGGGGCTAACACTTGTAACACAGCCAGTTAGTTAACCAATATATATATGACTATATATATATATAACACCAGGGGGCACTGCAGGATTTAACCGAACCAAGTAGGCCTCCATTTTAACCGCCCGGAGACAAAACCCTATCCCGCAGTGCACACAGAGTAATCATCGATCTTCGATGTACTACACCGGAGGGGCCATCTCATGACGAGCCCCCCACACACTCACCAACTACATAACTGCCACCGTCACTGACCAACCTAAAAACCGCCAACCAACTTTCTTCCAGACGTCCATTTTGAGTTCCTGAAATGATAACAAAAGCATTAAGACCTTCACAACAAACTTAACTATAGGGAGGGTGGGTGGGAAAAAAAACTGCCTCCTCCTGTGGATTCCGAACGACGAATGTTCCCGCTCGGCCACGCCCCCTTTTTCTAATGCCGCTCCCCCTGCTTTCTATTGGCTGCCCCTGTTAACCACTCCCTGCTGTATTCCCTTTTGTGTGTCACTAGACACACAGTCATGTCCGGCCCTCCCTATATTCCTTTTCTCATTCCGTCCGGCCCTCTCTTGACTCGTGTAGCCTAGTAAAGACCACCCACTTGTTGTGACCCCTTTAATCCAAAACCACCCTTTTGTTACTCCCCTTGAATAATGGACCACACCGTACTTCTTGTGGAGTAAATGGCCACAACAGCCTTTATTAAACTTAACTCCAATTTCCAAAATATAAATAACATATAAAACCGTATAAATAACCATATATAAATAACCATAAATAACCATAAACCTTTTTAATGTAAACATAAATAACCATCGGTTATACCCTCTTATGTTGGTCAGTGACGGGGCTAACACTTGTAACACAGCCAGTTAGTTAACCAATATATATATGACTATATATATATATAACACCAGGGGGCACTGCAGGATTTAACCGAACCAAGTAGGCCTCCATTTTAACCGCCCGGAGACAAAACCCTATCCCGCAGTGCACACAGAGTAATCATCGATCTTCGATGTACTACACCGGAGGGGCCATCTCATGACGAGCCCCCCACACACTCACCAACTACATAACTGCCACCGTCACTGACCAACCTAAAAACCGCCACAGACTGAAAGGGTGACCCCTTACCCTTGAAGGCACCTCCACACCCGCAGGGCCGTATGTATCCCCTCCTGTAAACCCAACGACCACAGGTCGATCCCAACGTCCGTCAAATGAACCCCATCCCTCCTCAAATAGAGGCCCACATTCTTTTCAAGTTCCCTGTGGCGAACCACTAAACCCCCTTGCCACGCCAGGAACCTCCCCACCACCTTATTTACCCGGATCCTCGCCTTGTTAAGGCGATACACTGATCTAGCCCTCCTCCAGGATGTTCTAGCGACCATATCTGACCATACCAACAGCGTGTCTGGATACGTCTCGTGCAGGTAGGTCAGATCCCTCTTTATATCGGCAATAAGATCCCTCACTGTCCGCATACCCAAATCATTCCCGCCCGCGTGTATGACCAGGACCGCCGGTGGCCTGTCCAACCACACGAAACGTTCTATTTCGGGCACCACCCTATCCCACAACATTCCCGGCCTGCCCAGCCAACGTATGGTGGCCTCTCTCCTAGACACCCCCAACTGCCTCCCACCTGGTCTGGCATCCCCTCTCCGTGCTCCCCAACACACATATGAGTGCCCCAGGATCCAGACGAGGCGCGGAAGCCCTCCATCTGAAATGACAAACATAGTGTAATTGACCAGCACTATAACTTAACTAAGGCCACCATACTAACCAATGCAACTATAACAACACACCTATATATTTTTTATTTATTTTTTTTTATTTTTTTTTTTTTTATATATCTATCCCCATTATTCCTGAATCAACAGTGGTCTAACGTAAGTCCGAAATCGCTTCGATTCCCACCTCCCCATTTTTTGCACATCCACCTCATCCAACCCACACCTGGCGGCTTCGGTGGCCGCCCCAATGCGGAAGGAGTGTGAGGCGTAGGCAGAACCTTCTAAACCCATCCCATTTAGGCATTTTCGCAAAACCGCCCCAAATTGGAATCGCGACAGGTATGATCCATCACTGTGCACCAACAACGGGCCCCCAACCTCCGGTCTCACCCCCATGAACTCTCCTACTGCTTTTACGGGGCATACCGCACAGCCTTGTAACCTATGCAACGAGATCAGCACCCCCACTCCTTTTTGATCAGTCTTGGACTTTTTTAAATTCACCAACACCCTGTCACCCAAAACTTCCACATCCCCCAACATTAATCCTCCCTCTTCCTTTTTTGATGGGCTAACCAACTCTCCAATCCGAAAAGCCCCGAAAAACGCCAAAGAAAAAGCTGCTGTAAACAATAACCCCTCGTACCCATCCTTGCATACCCCCTTCAACTGCTCCCTTAAGGCCAGAACATTGGTAAAAGTAATCGGCCGCCTCTCGTCCCTTGTCCTGTTTGCTTTGCGATACCCTTTTACTGCCTGTTTTACCCAAAATTCTTTTGTCCAATCCACAATGCCTTGTAACTTGAACAAAAAGGCCAAACCTGCCAACCGTTTTTCAATAGCGGACACCGACCTGCCTTCCTCCATATTTCTGGACACGTAATACAGCACTAACAGCCTAAATTGTGACACATCTTGCCCCACTCCCGATTCCAGCAGCAACTCACCCCACTCCTTCCAGACCTTCTGGTATGCCGACCAAGACGACATACTCACCGACTTCTGGATCCATCCTGCTGCTACCCTAGTGCCAAATCCCAGATCCAGGCCGGGCAAGGAACTCCCTCCTGCTGAGCCTCCGGTGCCAGAGTCCTGAATCTGTCCCACTGGAACCGAGACAAAGAATCAGCCAGCGTGTTCTCTACCCCAGGGATGTGTACCGCATAAAGAAAAATATTCAATTGCATGCAGCGCAACACTAGCTGTCGCATCAACCGGATGACAGGTTGTGAAGATGCCGACATACTATTGATTATTTGCACTACCCCCATATTATCACAATTCAATCTAAGCTTTAAATTTTTACAGGCCTTGCCCCACAGCTCCAATGCTACCACCACCGGGAACAACTCCAATAGTGCTAAATTCTTTGTAAACCCCGCCTCCACCCAGGATCGTGGCCATGGCTCCGCACTCCAACACCCTTGGAAGTACGCTCCGTAACCTGTGGATCCTGCAGCATCGGTGACCAGCTCGACATCGAAATTGCTAACTGGACCCGACATCCAAACCGACCTCCCATTAAACTCCTGCAAAAACCGATGCCACACCTCCAGATCCTCCCTGTGCTCCCTCCGAAGCCTAATATAATGTGTGGGAGCTTTTACCCCTGCCGTGGCCGATGACAATCGTCTACAAAAAATCCTCCCCATAGGAATGATCCTGCATGCAAAATTCAACTTTCCCAACAGGGATTGTAGCGTGCGCAACTGCACTTTCTTGCACCCATGGATCTCCCTAATTTCCTTTTGTAAATCCCTCAACTTCTCTTCGGGTAATCTGCATTCCATAGCCATGGAATCGATCACTATCCCCAAAAAACTCAATTCTGTGCGCGGGCCCTCCGTCTTGTCCGGTGCTAACGGCACCCGAAAATTCTCCGCAATGTGCTGCAACGTGGACAACAGTATCGCACACACATTGGAAGCTGGAGGGCCCACGCAGAGGAAGTCATCCAAGTAATGGATTATGGAATCAATGCCTGTCACATCCCTAACTACCCACTCTAAAAACGAACTGAACGCCTCAAACATGGCGCACGATATGGAACACCCCATGGGCAAACAACGATCAACATAAAATTGGTCTTGCCAACTGCAACCCAACAAATGAAAACTGTCTGGGTGCACCGGCAGCAATCGAAATGCGGATTCCACATCTGACTTAGCCATCAGTGCCCCTCGGCCATATCGCCGTACCCATCGCACCGCAGCATCGAATGACGTATACGATACCGTGCATGCCTCTGGGTCAATAAAATCATTTACCGATCCCCCTTTTGGGAACGATAAATGATGTATTAAACGAAACTTGTTGGGTTCCTTCTTGGGAACCACCCCAAGCGGTGACACTACCAAGTCCTTTAACGGCTTGGCCACGTACGGCCCCGCCATCCTACCCAACGCAACCTCCTTGGCTAACTTCTCCGACACGACCTCTGGGTACAACAATGCTGACCTCAGATTCTTTGCCACCGGAGGAATCTCCGTCAATGTGCACGGAATCCTGAAACCTTCCCTGAACCCCGCACTGAGCAAACCCGCCGCCGCCCTGTCGGGATACCTATTTAGAAAAGGCTGCATTCTTACCCACATCACCGGCGTCGTCCCTCTTGTTGCCAGGCTCTCCGGCGCGCTTTCCTTTTTTGAAGCATCGCGACAAAGAGTGTCCCCCCCCCCCCCCCGCAACCTGAACACTCGTGCTTAAACTTGCACGTGTTTCCAAATTTGCAGGCTCCCTCGTTGAACTGCCAACATATTCCAAATTTCTTTCCGGCTGGGGATCCCGAGGAGTGGCTACCCCCAGCCCCCCCGTGAAATGTCTGTGCCGGCGTCTTTGCCGAGGCCATCAATCTCATCCATAAGCTAATGTCCTTATGGTCCCATCTCAAAGCTGGGCGAACCGCCCTGCGTTGTCTAAACTGCTCGTCATATCGCAGCCAAGCCGTCCCTCCATAGACCCTATACGCCTCCCCTATAGCGTCCATATAACAGAATAACGCCGAGCAGTGCTCGGGGTTCTTCTCCCCAATTACCCCGGCCAATATGGCGAACGCCTGCAGCCAGTTTGCAAACGTCCGTGGGATTAGCCGATACCGCCTCTTCTCCTCATCAGCTTTTTTGGTGTCATCCGGTTTCACCCTGTCTAAATTGAATTTTTCCAATGGCAACAGGGAAAAAATCTCCACATACTCACCTTTCCAGATTTTCTCCCTCACTTCCTGTTTTAAATGGGCCCCCAGTGGCCCCTCAAAGCAAACGTAGACTTCACATTTTGCTGCATCTGCCATCCGGACAATGTCGGCCCTTACCACTTGCTCATCCCCGCTCTTCTCTGGCGTACTCACCTGCACTCCTGCTCCCACCGCAGTCGATGCCTCTCCAGCTGTTGTGACCGAAGCCCCGCTTGGGGGGTTCGCTATCCCCCCCGCCTTCTCAAAACGCCCCACCAGGGCCCTCAGGCCCTCCAGCAACTCCTGTACCTGACCCCCCAATGGAGACTCACTCCTAGCCCGCGGTTGGTCATGGCTTGCCACCAGCGGAGCCGGAGGCCCTGATTCACTCCCCCCCACTGGTACAATTCCCAACAAATTCTGTAACGCAGTTGTAAAAGAACTATTACTACTGGACTTACCGGGCCGTCTTGGCACCTCCACCGGGATTACCGGCCTGACATCCACCGATGCTTGTGGGCGGCTGGGCACCTCCTCTTCTTCGGACAGCTCCCCTTCCGACCTGCTGAACTCCTCCTGCTGGGAGAAAGACGCTGTTCCCCTCGGGGAGGGACTCCTGGCCAATTCCCGGCTCCTTCCATTCACCACCCCCGATGTGGACGCACCTCCCGCCACCCCGCTACCCTGGATCCCCGAGTCCTGGGCAGACAGGCCGGGCCCGGCACTGCTCCTGCCCACTGTCATTCTCCCTTCTCCTCCCGGTGGCGTCCGCCTACCCTCCGCTGCGTTGGCCCTTCCAGCGGCCCGTCGTGCTGTGCCAGCGGACATGTGTACCCTGCTGTCCTCCCCCCTCGGCTCGTGCAGAGCTGCTGAGGGTTTTGATGACGCACTCCTCCGGGGTGTATTACCCCCCATCCTGGCTGTAGCTGCTGTTTGAGCTGACCGCCCCCCCCCCAACTCGTGCAGAGCTGCTGGGGAGGACGCCGCTGCGGAAGGGGCTGCTGTGCTTCCTCCTAGCCCCCTCTTCCCGGCTCCTGCTCGCTGCGACCTCCTTTCTGTCCCTTGACCCCCCTGGCCGTGCTGAAAAACTGGGGCTGGTGGATCCTGTGCAGGCCTTCCCCGTGGCGCTGGTGATGTAGCTCCCTGTAGTCCTGAGGCCCCGCCCCCCGCATTGCGCCCGCGCCGTGTGCTCTTCTTGGGGCCTAGTGGGGTCTCCATCTGGGCCCTTTTTGCTGGTGGTGTTGACTGGTCCCCCCTGGGGCTTCTGGCTAATCTGGATGGGCCTGCCACCCCCCCCGGAGAGTACCTCGATGGAGCCCTGGCCACCCGGCCCCGTGATCGCTCCGAACGTCCATCCGGTCGCTCGATTTGTCCTCCTCCGTCCTGCGCTGACACGCTGGCTAGAATTGAGGCTACCTGGTCCTGTAGCCACTCCGCTCCGTTCGCCGCCGCCGCGGCCCTCAGCCTCTCCACGAGGTCGCGGTCCGCCATCTTGAGAGTGTTGCAGAGGAGCAGTGTAAAAAACTGCCTCCTCCTGTGGATTCCGAACGACGAATGTTCCCGCTCGGCCACGCCCCCTTTTTCTAATGCCGCTCCCCCTGCTTTCTATTGGCTGCCCCTGTTAACCACTCCCTGCTGTATTCCCTTTTGTGTGTCACTAGACACACAGTCATGTCCGGCCCTCCCTATATTCCTTTTCTCATTCCGTCCGGCCCTCTCTTGAGGGATCAAGAGATATGAAGTTACTCACCAGGATTGGTGGGATTAAATATTGAGGAGGGGCTTCAAAGGTGGGAAGAAAGGGTGGAGAATACTTCAAGTAGTGTGGAAGTTGGCAAATGAAGAGGAAACTTCTAAGAAGAATTGATTGGAAACCCTCTCTGGATGGTCTGGGTTCTGGGCCTGTGTAACCCAGTCCACTAAGCGACCTCCAGGTCCGCCGATTAAGTGCACACTTGATTCAGCCATCGTGCTTCCTGAGAGGAATCCCCACCATAGTTGGGACCCTTCGGGGCGGGACCTTACCTTTGCTATTCCTTTGCTGTCCCTGGTCCTACCCATGCAGCAGTGTAGTCGGGAGTGCATAGATGCCTAGCCTGGTGATGTGCCTGTCAGGGAGGCAGCCCAGAGAGGGAAAGAGTCATCTGTGGATGCCGGCCAGTTGGGTGGAGTAGCCAGTGACCCATCTTCCTGGACCATGCTTTTGACAGCTGTGGAGAGTGGAGATGCCGATGGGGTGTCACAGTCCCTCGGGATTCCAACAGGGAGGAAGAGAGCCAAGGGGACAGCTAGTGGGTCACCTGGCATGCCCACTATGGGAAGACAGCATACAAAGGAGTTCTCCAGGTCAGAGGGGGAGATGTCGAGCACTGAAAATGGTGATGAGCCAGTGTCTTTGCCAGCAGTGGATGTGGGAGAAGTGACTGTTTGGTCCTGTTTTGGGCAGCCGGGTGAGTGCATCACTATCACTGTTGCTGGTGTGTCTTATATCCCTCACGTAGCAGAACAGCTGTCCACTGCATCAAGTAATGTGGTGAGCTTACAGGATTTGCTGTCTGTTTTGAGGACTCTTGTTCAGCATATTTACAACGGTCTGTCATCTGGTGTTACCCCCCCCCCCCCCATTCTAGCTTGGGTGACGTGTCAGACTGCTGAAGGTCCCACAGGTGATGTTGTTAGGCTTGTGTTTGAGCCTGGACCCTCTGCACAGTCAGGGATTGAGGTAGTGTCAACAGTGGGTCCCCATCCACTTCAGCGTTGGCAGGGGCTGCCAACATAGAGACGACGAAGGAGTCAGGAAAAGGTGCTGACACCATTCAACTGCCTGACTCTGCCAAGTGTGAGGTATCGAACCAGAGTTGGGGGGAAAAAATTGGAAGGGTGACTATATTGAAATTTTCATGCTATTGCCTTTGGAATATTTTTTTTACCTGGATAGGATTAAATCAAAGGAGATTAAGAAAGAGGACCAGGAGAAGCCCCAGTACAAACTGAACACTCAAACTTTTGTTAATTGACTTCAGGCATTCACTATTATGGTGAGCGTGATTGGGGAAAAGCATCCTGAGAATTGCTAGGTGCTGTTTTGTTATCTGAATGCCATCAGTCAGGCTCATATGGCTTATGGTGGCATGGCTTGGCTTTGTTATGATGAACAATTTCAATAACGTAAAGCCATACAGTCATCTTTTGCTAGGATCACAAGGATATTAGCTTTTGGATGAAGTGGGCCTCTATGAATTTTTTCCAGGGGGGAGTTCAAATGCCCCAGGACAACTGACCACTAAGGGGTTTTGTTGCCAACTTAATGAGGGAGCATGCAGGTTTGAAAGGGTTTGCCGCTTCAAACATAATTAATCTGGTTGTGGTTGATCCTACACGCTGTGACGCTGTTTCAAACAAAGGAAAGGATGTTCTGGAGATGCTAGGAGTAAAAGTTATCCAGACCTAGTATCCGGCCGGTGGCTGCCCGGTTCTTAGACGTGGGTTTCTCTGCTGGTTTTCTTATTTTGTGCTCTCTTTCATGCATCCCGCCCATGGCTGACAATTTACATTTTTGCAACCTTCGGTGGTTTCTGAAAATCATCATAAAAAGATGGTGTTGGGACACTTAAACTATCACTTTTTCCTTCCGAAGGGTGTGCCGGTGAATGATGCGATTGACCCAGAGGCATGCATATTGTGGTACACCCCTTTTGATGCAGCATTTTTTGGGGTCAGGCATTATGCTAAACAGACTTTGAGTTAGCCTTCCATTTGTTGGCAGTACACTCTCAAAGTTTGTATTTACTTGATTGCAGATGGTTGGATGCTTTTTATGTTGATTGTTGCCTGGCCATGGGTTGTTCCATCTCATGCATGCTTTTTTAGGCATTTAGTTTGTTTGTCGAGTGGGTGGTTTGGGTTGTGTCAGGGGTTAATTCTGTCATCCCCTATTTGGATGACTTCCTGTGTGTGGGTCCGGCTTTGTCAAATTTGTGTGGCATTTTGCTGGCGATGCTTCAACATGTTGCGGAGCGTTTTGGGATCCCACTGGCCCTAGAGAAGAGGAAGGGCCAGAAGTCTATACTTTTTTTTTTTTTTGCATCATCATTGATTCCCAAGCTATGGAATGTCACTTGCCTGACTATAGACTATAGACTATAGGTCACTCTCAAGGCAGAGATTTGCATGGTTATCAGGAAACATAAGATTTGATTGCATCAGTTACAGTCTCTACTGGGCAGGGTAAATTTTGCTTGCTATATTCTGCCAATAAGTAGTGTTCTGCTGACACTTTTAGTAGCCACGGCTTGAGCTACTTCTCCCAGACACTTTATTAGGCGGACTAGAGAATATAGGGAGGATCTTAGAGTTTGGCATGTTTTTCTGAAGAAGGTTAATGGCTGTTCTATTTAGATCAGTGTTTCTCAAACTGTGTGCCCTGGCATACTAATGTGGAGGGGCACATTTGAGGGTATGCCGCGGGGAGCCTGGGAGCCATCACTTTAACAGTGGTCTGTCAGAGTGACATTTATGGACACTGGTAAGGCCTCATTTATGGACACTGGTGAGGCTGCATTTTATGGATACTGGTGAGGTTGCATTTTATGGATACTGGTGAGGCTGCATTTTATGGATACTGGTGAGGCTGCATTTTATGGACACTGGTGAGGCTGCATTCATGGGCACTGGTGAGGCTGCATTGCAAATCTTTTCAGGTGTGCCGTGAAAATGTTTAGATCTTTTTGGTGCGCCGCAAGACAAAAAAGTTTGAGGAACACTGATTTAGATGGAGGGGCCTTTCAGTAATTTTGACCTTGATGTCTACACGGATCAGTGTTGCCAACCGTCAGTATTTTTACTGGCAGCCAGTAAAAAACAGGCAATTTTCTCCTGCCAGTAAATGCCAGTAAAAATAAAAGGTTGCCAGTAAAAAATATGGCTGTGATGCTCAGTCCGGACCCAGCCAAGTGCCTGCTACGGGCGGTTGTGGTGGAGGCGGTGCCTGAGCATGTCCTGTGATGTCATGGTGGAGGGGAGCCATGCAGAGTGGCCAGAGCCTTGTGTGTGTGTGGGTCTGCGGGATGGGAGCAAGGCAGGCCAGGAGAGAGACTGGCTTGGAGAGAGACTGTCACTGTGACTCAGGAGGGGACATGTCGTGTCGGTAATCTGTACTGCTGCACACTGCTGTCAGTATCACTGTGAGAGTCAATTTCATATTTCTATATTGAAAATAAAATAAGAAACATGTTTTTTGCCTTATTATCTACCTTAAATCACATTGCTAATTACATATTGTACGTGTTTGTAGCCTAAATAGTGAAATTTGTACTTAAAACTGTAATTTTGTAACTTTTGGAAATGCCAGTAAAAACTTGGCTGTGACAGTAAATTTTGGGTGTCGTGTCAGTAAATTTCAATCTGTTAGGTTGGCAACACTGACACGGATGCAGGTGGCTCAACTGGCTACGGAGCCATCGTGGAGGGCATGAAGAGCATGCATGGAGCGCTTGCCACACGAATAGTGAGAAAACATGGCTTGACTGTGGCAATCTGGGTGTTGCAACGGTTATCAACAATATTTCTGCATCCTCTGGGTCGGTTATTCAGCTGCTGTGTTATCTTGTTTTGCTTGCAACTGATTGCTTTCTTGTATGCAGTGCATTTTCCAGGGAATGCTAACACATTGGCTGGTACTTTGTCTCGGTTTCAGTTGGCACTGGGAGCAGAGTGACACAGAGTTCCCTGCCCCCAGAGGCTGTGGCAAACTACATTAGGGTCGCTGCAGGATTGATCCAACATTCCTTGAGCAAGACGACATGGTCTGCTTTATCTAAGGTGTGGCTGGAATGGTGGGAACTTCTGGCACAATCTAGTGTAGAGATGGTGGGTAAGGATGTTAAAACTGTGTTGATTTATTCTAAATAAAGTCTAAATTAAGGATGAGCCCGGTGTTCGATTCGAACCCATGTTCGAATCGAGCACCGGGTGTTCGCTCGCTCGGCGAGCCCAGAACTATTGGGACCGCTCGCATCAAATTCGTGTGATGCGAGCGGCCCCGCAATGCATTGCGGCCCGCGCAGTGCAATGCTGGCTGATGATTGGCCAAGCATGCACTGTGACCCCGCATGCTTGGCCAATCACAGCGCCGGCAGCGAGGAGAGCCATAATTGGCTACAGGCAGGATGCCTGTAGCCAATTATAGCTCAGGGGCTTTAATACACGCCCCACGGTATAAGAGGCCGCCGCGGCGGCGGCCTCGCATATTATGTTTCACTCACAGTGTCAGCGTGTCAGTGTGCTGCTGACTGCTGACAACAATATGTTCTTTATTTCTGGGGATATGTGTGTGCATGCTGTTAGAACAGCATTGCAGTATCACATCTGGGGGGTGTCTATAGGTAGCCTGTGAAGGAGGGCAGGTTTCCTGTGCTTAGAACTTTCCCTGCAAAAAAGTGTCATTTTTTGCAGGAAGAAAGCTATTTAAATCACTCGCGGCTAATGAATTGATGGCTCCTGTAACACAGAGAGCTGTCATTCATTAATAAAAAACAAAAAAAAAAGCGTAGGGGTCCCCCCAAATTCAATAACCAGGCCCTTCAGGTCTGGGATGGATATTAAGGGGGATCCCAGCCAAAAAAAAAAAAAAAAAAATGGCGTAGGGTCCCCCTCAAAATCCATACCAGACCCTTGAGGTCTGGTATGGATTTTAAGGGGAACCCTAGCCAAAAAAAATGGCGTGGGGTCCCCTCAAAATCCATACCAGACCCTTATCCGAGCACGCAACCTGGCAGGCCGCAGGAAAAGAGGGGGGGACGAGAGCGGCCCCCCCTCTCGCCTGAACCGTACCAGGCCACATGCCCTCAACATTGGGAGGATGCTTTGGGGGTCTAAGACCCCAAAAGCACCTTGTCCCCATGTTGATTAGGACAAGGGCCTCTTCCCCACAACCCTGGCCGGTGGTTGTGGGGGTCTGCGGGCGGGGGGCTTATCGGAATCTGGAAGCCCCCTTTAACAAGGGGACCCCCAGATACCCGCCCCCCCCCAGTGTGAAAAGGTAAGGGGGTACAAAAGTAACCTACCATTTCACCAAAAAAGTGGCAAAAATGGTAAAAAGGACAGGAGACAGTCTTTGACAATTCCTTTATTAAAATCTTCTTTCTTCTTTCTTCATCCTTCGGTTTCTTCATCTTCTCCTTCCTTCATCTTCTTCCATCTTCTTCTTCCATTTTCTTCTTCCTCCGATCCGCTTCTTCTTGCGCTGGTCTTCTCGTCCTTCTCGTCCGGCATCTTCTTCCGTCGGCGTCGGCGTCGGTGTCTCTGTCTCTTCTTGGGCCACTCCGCGCAATGGGAGGCTCCCGCTGTGTGAGGCTCCGCTCCGTCTGACAGGTCTTTTATAATGGAGGGCACCTGGTGACCCCGCCCCCTCTGACGCACAGGGACGTCATGGGGAATTCCATGATGGCTTTCCCCATGATGTCAGAGGGGGGCGGGGTCACCAGGTGCCCTCCGTTTTAAAAGACCTGTCAGATGGAGTGGAGCCTCACACAGCGGGAGCCTCCCATTGCGCGGAGCGGCCCAAGAAGACACCGACACCGACGCCGACGCCGACGGAAGAAGATGCCGGACGAGAAGGACGAGAAGACCAGCGCAAGAAGAAGCGGATCGGAGGAAGAAGAAAATGGAAGAAGAAGATGGAAGAAGATGAAGGAAGGAGAAGATGAAGAATCCGAAGGATGAAGAAAGAAGAAAGAAGATTTTAATAAAGGAATTGTCAAAGACTGTCTCCTGTCCTTTTTACCATTTTTGCCACTTTTTTGGTGAAATGGTAGGGGTACTTTTGTACCCCCTTACCATTTCACACAGGGGGGGGGCCGGGATCTGGGGGTCCCCTTGTTAAAGGGGGCTTCCAGATTCCGATAAGCCCCCCGCCCGCAGACCCCCACAACCACCGGCCAGGGTTGTGGGGAAGAGGCCCTTGTCCTAATCAACATGGGGACAAGGTGCTTTTGGGGTCTTAGACCCCCAAAGCATCCTCCCAATGTTGAGGGCATGTGGCCTGGTACGGTTCAGGCGAGAGGGGGGGCCGCTCTCGTCCCCCCCTCTTTTCCTGCGGCCTGCCAGGTTGCGTGCTCGGATAAGGGTCTGGTATGGATTTTGAGGGGGACCCCACGCCATTTTTTTTGGCTAGGGTTCCCCTTAAAATCCATACCAGACCTCAAGGGTCTGGTATGGATTTTGAGGGGGACCCTACGCCATTTTTTTTTTTTTTTTTTTGGCTGGGATCCCCCTTAATATACATCCCAGACCTGAAGGGCCTGGTTATTGAATTTGGGGGGACCCCTACGCTTTTTTTTTTTTTCATTTTTTTTTTTTTTATCAATGACTTTTTTTTATGAATGAGTTTCAATGAATCACTGTTCTCTGTGTTACGGGAGCCGTGAATTAACATTAGCCGCGAGTGATTTTAAATAGCTTTTTTACTTTCAAAAATGACACTTTGCGCAGAGACAGTTCTAAACACGGGAAACATGCGCCCCTTTACAGGCATACTATAGACACCCCCCAGGTACGAAATTTAAAGGAATATTACACTTTTATTGTTTCACTTTTTATGACATTAACATGCATTAGCCTTTAAAATGAGCACTTTTAATTTCGAACGTTCGCATCCATTATAACTAATAGGGTTCTAAAGCTCGCACGGACTTTAGGTCCGTTCGCGGGTTCTGGTGCGAGCCGAACGGGGGGGGTGTTCGGCTCATCCCTAGTCTAAATTATGTAAATATTGTGTCAGTGTTGGCCGCCCTAGCGTTTCTGTTCAAATTGGTGGGGAGCCAGGACTTCACTAAGGATTTCATGGTAAAACAAGCTTTGAAGGGGTATAAGAAAGGCCACAGACAGCCGGATGCAAGACGTACGTCACGTTTTCCATGTTGCAGTATTTGTGTATACAGGTAAGTTCCATTAGCTCTTCCGTTTATGAGGTTCTTGTGTTCTGAGCTGCTTTTGCAGTGGCTTTTTATGGAGCTCTCAGGATCAGTAAACTTCAGCAGTGGATACATACTCTCCCAGAGGGGTTTTGGTCTCATGGGCTGCTCATTCAAACCACTTTTGTTATTGCTGCTTCTCACACATTCTTTTGATATGGATGTCTTTGAGTAAAGAACCTCTAGGTTACTTAATACAGATGTTGTATTTACCACCACTGGATCAGACATTGGGATCAGTGGTATGTCCATGAGGTTAAAGAACCTCATGACCACAGAGATACATTTCCAATGGGAACAGATGGTTCCAAGGGGCCTCAGGTGGGATGTATCTCCACAGCAGGGAGACATGGATACTGAAACTTGGTTAAGATATTTCAATGAGGTTGGTATTCAGCTCCTTGTATTTCTAGTTGGGAGAAAACAGCTTAAGTTGTCCAGTATTGACAAGGAGATTAAAGACCTCAGAGAGAAACTTACTCCGTATAAGACATCTTCGGAGTATATTTCTCTATCTACCAACCTGAAAAGCCATTTAGAAAAAGAAGAGAAAGATCAAAGAACTAAGAACCAGAAGAAATACAATAGGAACGTCACGGATTACAAGACAAAAACTGTTTTTAACTGGCAGAAGAAAATTAATTCATCTGCAACCCTTGATACTGCCAACTCAGAAATGGAGGTTGTACGACCTAATATTTCTAACCCTGATAGAAGGTTGGCATATGACCCTAATTATAAAGACCATCAAACTCATCTCAACCTTCTAGAGGTGGACCCCCCAGGGTTTTGGACCCTCAGGGTAAATCTTAACCTCAAAGTGGACATCATTCTTCAAATTCCAGAGGGAGAGGTTCCTATAATAGAGAAAGAGGCATGTATCAGGGTCAACATAGAGACCCTTATTTTCATAGCAGTCCGAGAGGACCTCCAACCGGTTGGTATGGTCATCATGACGATTACCACCAGGGCAATTATGAAAACAATTATAGGACTCCCACTCGTAATGCCCAACGTCCCTTCCCTTCTCAAGGTAATAGAAGAGGAGAGGTTCATCAAGACATGTATGGATATTTGGAGGGAGATGAAGATCTTTATTCCCGATCTCCTTACAGCTATAACCAGAACTTCTCTGGACATCCTTACCATTCGGGTTTTCCCGGGTCCATACAAGAACACCCAGGAAACCCAAAGGGAAGCGAGGTACCCGAGGTGGGCGGAGGGTCCAAAGCCAAAAGAAAAAGAACCTGATAGGTTCAGGCATATTTAATCTGAGCACGGTTAGCCTAACGGATGAGGAGAAACTTGTGCTTGACAAAGGCTTGAAATATGTCCCTCCCAGGACTTTGAACAAGTTCTCCACATTCATAGACGTTCAGAAGTTTACCCGTAAGCTCACGATTCAAAGACATTTTTTAACTACACCCTTTAACAGTACACCAGCTGTATCCGATGGTCATGCTTATACAGGGTTGTCAAACCCTTTATTATTCAATCCCCCTGGAGTCATGGCTCCGTCACTTCAGGTTTTCTGCAGTCTTGTTTTACAGGACTTAGAAAGATTACCAAGTAAGGAATTGTATACTAATCCTAATGTTAGAGCAGGACTGAAGCAACTATGCGAACGTAAGAATCTGATTGTCCGCCCCGCAGACCAGGGCGGAGCTATTGTGGTGCTTAATAAAGAAGATTATATAAAGGAAATGGATAATATTTTGGGAGACACAAATACATATAGTCTTATCCATATAGACCCCACCTCACTTTTCAAAAAGGCCTTAACGGCACTAGTCGAGGAAGGTTTTTCTTTGGGTATCCTAGACAAAAAAGAAAAACGTTTTTTGATACCTTTAGCACCACGGATTCCTGCTATGTACTACCTTCCAAAGATACATAAAAATCCCGTCCACCCTCTGTGACGACCAATAGTCAGCGGGATTGATTCCGTCACAGCAAGGATAGGCAAGTATGTTGATTTCCATCTCCAACCCCTGGTTAGGCTGGTGCCTTCGTATCTGAAGGATACCGGTGACACTATTAGAAGGCTGGAATCTGTCACATATCAGGATGACATGATTCTGGTGACGGCCAATGCGGCTGCCCTTTATACGTGTATTCCACACGATCTAGGATTTGAAGCGCCTCTACCCCTCATTCAATGTAATTTTATTATGTATTTATTGAGGTTCGTGGCACAACACAACTATTTCTGGTTTCAGAACAAGTTCTACCTACAAATTTGCGGGGTGGCTATGGGGGCCAAGTTTGCCCCCAGCCTAGCGAACTTGTTCATGGCCAAGTGGGAGGAGGATGTCGTCTATGCCCTCGAGAGACCAGAATTAGTTTTTTGGGTGAGGTACATAGACGACATCCTCCTCCTGTGGAAAGGCAGACATGAATCCTTGGACGATTTTATGTCCCTGCTCAATTCCAATGACAGGGGCATTCGTCTGAGCCATGAGGCTAGCTCCATTTCGGTCAGCTTTCTTGACCTTGAGATCAGGGTGGTCGACCATCATTTGGAGTTTACCACACATTTCAAACCTACCGACCGGAATGGATATATTCTGGTCGATAGTTGTCACCATTCCCAGTTGCTCAAGTCTGTGCCGCGGAGTCAATTCCTCCGTTTACGGAGGAATTGTACTAAGGTGGACGATTTCTCCTGACAGGCTGCTGTATTGAAAAAACTGTTTTTGGAAAAAGGTTATATGCCCGAGGACCTCGACATTGAGATAGATCGAATCCAGCGGATTGATTGTAGTTCTCTACTAGAGGTACACCCTAAAAAGACCACTGATAAAAAATTCAAGTGGTCTTTTTTTACCACCTTTTCTACACAGTCTAGACCATTTAAGGAGATCTTCAGGAAACACTGGGGAGTACTCCAAAACACCGCAAGTGCAACGTTTGTTTGCACAACATTAGTGGCAGAGGAAAAAGTGACACATTTCAATCATCTGCCACCTCGTGCATTTACTCTATGCAGTTACTCTATGCAGCGGTTCACAACATGTGCCACTCAATTTATTGTCTACCTTCTAACTTGCCCTTGCAAGAAACAATACATTGGACTCACGATTAGGACCTTTTCGATTCGTGTGAATGAACACATCAATAATATCAAAGGTGAGAAAACCAATCACAATGTCCCTCGCCACTATTTACAATGCCATGACCGTGATCCTATGGGAAAACAAATTTTGATTATTGACCAGTTCGTTCCCCACTGGAGAGGTGAGTCCCATTTACGCGGGTTTCTCGCCGCCTGGAAACGTACTGGATCTATGAACTCCGTACCTACTCGCCATTCGGTTTGAATGTCGAGTGGGACATAAATTCGTCCGACGTTGCTGCCTATCGTTGTTTTGCTGCCTTTGATTCGTTGTCTGGATAATGAATTGGCACCATGGAGACATCTTACTTCACCCCAATTGGCCGCGTGGGTTTTGGCGGGCCTTCCTTTGGTGTGGCAGGATGTCTGTACACAGGCTATTGGCTCTTGCAAATTACAGAGCCTTTTGTGCTCCGTTTCGCGTGCCATTTGTAGCATGTGCTTGGCGAGACCTGTGTGGGATTGCTTCCGGGTTGATTTTGTGGGTGGCCACCCACCGGGATGATCCCTTCAGGGATACGCACCATTGGTTCTTTGATTTGGAGGCGTTACTGCATTAATCATGTGGTATGTCTTCCTCCAATCAGATACTTCAAGAATTTTAAGTATGTGGGAATTGTTGATTTGTTTAGATTGTTTAGAAACTTATAAATATTTGTGCAGTGTGGGGGAACAGGTAGATGCCCCAGTTGAAGTATTTTTTAGACGAAACGCGTCGGGTGAGGTTAACCATTCCCCATACTGCTTTTTTTTTAATTGTGATCACTTTTATATTCATTATTTTTGTTATGTTGGTTTTTATCAATAAAACCTTCTCATTTTGATCTGCACTATCGGAGCCCCCCTTTCTTTTTTCTTTCCCTTCATATGGTTTGAAATTATCTGGGGGAGTACCCTTTTCCGAGTTTGCACCATACCTGCTGTGGTGATACAGTATTGGTTCCAGCCATTTTTTCGTGAGCCCCTTCCTTTGACTTCACGGTTCCTGTTCCACGGCGGTGGTCGACAGTCCACTTGGCGATCTACGGTTTGACCATTCGTATCGTCTTGGTGGAAGCTGAGGAAAAGAATAACAGAGTACATCTGCCTGCCTCAAGGAGCGCAGTGAATGTCCAGTCCGTTGGCCTCTTCGAGCCTCTCTATGCCTGTTTGACTCTCTGTCACTGACAGGGGGTCCATCTGTTCTGGTAAGCATACATCCGTTACAGTTTTATCCTAGAAAGTGTCTCATTGGAAGATTTGTATGATTCAAGACATCCGCGTCCTGATATTATCACTTTATCTTTGTGGGACATTCACGTTT
Organism: Lithobates sylvaticus; assembly: GCA_028564925.1. NCBI lineage: Eukaryota > Metazoa > Chordata > Amphibia > Anura > Ranidae > Lithobates > Lithobates sylvaticus. The sequence continues at coordinate 135,092,315 of CM053028.1, read as the reverse complement.
TACATTTTTTGTCACGTTATTATTATCATTATTATTTGCATGTGGGACATTCCATGTTTACATCAGTCCATCACATGGAGAATTTTTATGTATGGTTTTCATATTTTGTTTACATTATAGAATATTTCTTCCACAGGTAATTGGTTTAACACTGATTCACTCATTTTAGCGCTACATTTTCACTTATACTGCCCATTCAAAGGCATCTATGGAATCCATCTGCAGGGAAGTATCATGGTCACCCCAGGATACCTTTTCAAGTGGTACGGAGTAGATCTGGGGGTCTTGCCATTAGTGGACTGCGGAGAAACGATTGTTCCCTCTTCTGTCCCATTCTAATTAAAAATTGATTCAATAAGTAGAACCCACCCTGTCAGCTAGCTATTTATCACTAATATGCTGCCATGATGGCGTCAGGAAAATTGTATCAAATACTTACCGTAATTTTCCTTTCCTGACGCCAAACCATGGCAGCATACAGACCCACCCGCTAATTACAAAGAATGGGGTGGGGCCTAACTAGGCCTTTAATTTATGCTATTCACTGGTCCTGAGGGAGTGGAAGAGAGACTATCACTAATATGCTGCCATGGTTTGGCGTCAGGAAACTAAAATTACGATAAGTATTTGATACAAGTTTCCGTTTTGTTTTAGATTCGCCTCATAACTTCCTACGTCCTGTTCCCACCCCCCAGGTCTTCACACCTCTATGTAAATACAACACATACATATTCTTTTTTTTTTTTTTTTTTATCCAACAAAAGTATTTATTGAAGTTGCACAGGTACATTACACTTAAAATGACGTTGCAATCAATGTTCCAACTCAATTTTACATACATTACAAAAATATCACCGTTTTCAATGAAAATTGCACAGACCTTGAGCATTCCTTTATACATCAAACACAATCAACATGACTAGGGCAGCCAGATAACTTACTACCCTTAAACAAAACATGTACGTAACTTACATTACTATAAATAATGACCATGACACCTGCTTGGATGAAAATGGCCTTGACGGCCTTTTATTAACAAACCAAAAAACATATAAACTCTATTTCCATAGTTTTAACCATTTTAACTATTTTAATTCTCCAGATCTATCCAAGCTAATGGTTGCTGGTCCCTGACGACCCCATTTTCTTATTGAGCCTGCAGCCCCTTTAACGTAGCATCTGCCCCAGCCGCAAACTTGCCTCGGGGACACGCTAACTGACCGCGGACCCCCATAACTCATTACCCATAAGGCCGGACTAACACCAGCCAATGGGAAAGGACTCCATAACTGTCATGTGTCCAACATTTTTTAGCCACACCCTTTTAATTTTATTCTTGTAACACTACACCATACCTAATCGTCGCCAAGGACCCAACCGTAACTGCATTCTTTAGTCGCCCATCCTCTGACCGATTCTCTCAGGGCGGGCGGGCGGGAACGTCCTTTCACCTTGCTGCCCAGACTGCATGTGACTACCTACTTGCTAATTGCCACGAGGGATCTACTCCTCCCCCCCTTTGCTCCCCACCAACCAATCTGGTAAGTGCAGAACAAAATCTTTTACCCCTCCTATCTTTAACCATTTCATCTCTCTGTTCCTTGCACCCTGTCATGTTTGTACTTCGCCTCCATTGCACTGCTGCTCCGTACATGTCTTGACTAGGGCAGCCAGATAACTTACTACCCTTAAACAAAACATGTACGTAACTTACATTACTATAAATAATGACCATGACACCTGCTTGGATGAAAATGGCCTTGACGGCCTTTTATTAACAAACCAAAAAACATATAAACTCTATTTCCATAGTTTTAACCATTTTAACTATTTTAATTCTCCAGATCTATCCAAGCTAATGGTTGCTGGTCCCTGACGACCCCATTTTCTTATTGAGCCTGCAGCCCCTTTAACGTAGCATCTGCCCCAGCCGCAAACTTGCCTCGGGGACACGCTAACTGACCGCGGACCCCCATAACTCATTACCCATAAGGCCAGACTAACACCAGCCAATGGGAAAGGACTCCATAACTGTCATGTGTCCAACATTTTTTAGCCTGAATGTCGCCAAGGACCCAACGCCACCGCGGCACAAGTGGGAAACCTCACACTTGAGCCCGCAGCCATGCCAACAATGCCCTCCGTATACCATCTTCCAAACCTAGGGCCCAAAGGTCGATGCCAACGGGGTTCAGGTGTACCCCATCCCCCCTCAAGTACATCCATGTATCGCTTTCCAATTCCCAATGCCGTACCACCACTCCCCCATTACGGGCAATGAACCTCCCCACCTCCTTGTTCACTTTAATCCTCGTTTTATTGAGCCTTTCCCAAGACCGTGCCCCTCTCCAGGTCATGCGGGCCACTATGTCGGACCATACTATGATCATGCCTGGAAAGGACGACTGGAGCCTGAGAAAGTCCCACTGCACATCTTTTATGACCTGTCGCATGGGCCGAACCACTAAATCGTTTCCGCCCACGTGCAGGACCAAAATATCGGGGGCCCTGTCCAATCTGGCAAAGTGGTGGACCTCCGGTACCACCTGATGCCATCTCATACCCGGGATACCAATCCACCTGACCGTTCCCTCTTCTCTAGGAATCCTAAGCTGCCTTCCATCCGGCCTAACATCCGCCCTCCTGGCCCCCCAAAAAACAAAAGAATGTCCCAGAATCCAAATGAGACATCTCGGGGGACCTGAAACAAAAAACATAACCAAATCATCCCAGTCGCATCCTGTAAAGAAACACATAAACCCTTTTTTATTTATCTAGTGTCCTATCGCAGCAAATGTGGACGAACGTACAATTGGTATCTATTCGATTCCCACCTGCCAATCTTCTTAATCACTGCTGCGGGGAGTCCCCACCTGGCTGCTTCTGTAGCTGCCCCAATTCTAAATGAGTGTGCCGCATACTCCTCTGGCGCGAATCCCCCCCTCTGTAAGCACTTCCTAAAAACTGCAGTGAATTGGAACCTAGATAAGTACGAACCATCCTGGTGCATAAACAAAGCTTCACCCCCCGGAGGTCTTACCGCCATGAACTGCTGCAACGCCGCCACTGGGCAAACTAGCCCATCCGGACCTCTAAATAACTCTATCTTGACTCCCTTACCTTGTTGGTCAGTCTTAGAACGCCTAATCCATATCTGCAGTGACCCTTCCCCCCTTTGTATGTCACCCAGTCGCAAACCCCCTGCCCTCTTTTTCGAGGGGGATACCAATTCGCTTATCCTAAATGCCCCGAAAAAGGCTAACACAAAAACAGCCCGGAATAACGCCTGTTCAAAGACAGACGAACACACCCTGCTCAACTCTTTTAGAACTGACTCCAACACCGCGAAAGAAACTGGGCGTCTGGAGTCCTGTTTATGCGATCCCTTTCTATACCCCTTCAGCGCTCTACGTACCAAGAAGCTCTTAGTGACATCTTTGTAACCCTTTAGCTGAAACCAAAAGGCCAGTGCTGCCATCTTGTGGCCTATCGCCGACCCTGACACTCCCCTTGCATAATTACTACAAATAAAACACATAACCCACGTTTGTGTATCCTCTGCCTCTTCAGACCCCCCTACCTCCTTCAACAGGGCCTGCCATTCCTGCCACACTTTTTTGTAGGCCTTCCAGGTTCCAGCGCTGAGCGACTGTTGAATCAGTCCCGCGGCGATTCCAACGCAACTTCCCATAATTCTGGAGGACACGCCTCCCCCGTCCTCCGCGCCTCTGGTGCCAACTTGCGAAACTCTTCCCACTGGAAACGAGACAAAGCATCCGCTAGCTTATTGTCCACTCCAGGGATATGAACAGCATAGATAAAAGCGTTGATCCGCAAACAACTGAGCACCAGATGGCGCAATAACCTAACCACTGGCGGAGAAGAAGCCGAAATGTTATTGATCGCCCAGACTACACCTAGGTTGTCACAATTGAAACGCACCTTCTTGTCCCGCAACTCTTCTCCCCACAACTCTACTGCTAACACTATAGGAAAAAGCTCCAACAAAACCAAATTCCGCAGGAAACCCGCCTGCTCCCAACACTCAGGCCACGGCCCCGCACTCCATTTTCCCTGACAGTAAGCCCCATAGCCCGCTGAACCTGCTGCATCTGTGAACAGAACCAAGTCTGCATTGCTGACCGGCCCCTCCTGCCACATGGACCGACCATTAAACGATTCCAAAAACGCATCCCAAATTCGTAAATCCGCCTGGAGCTCCCTAGACAAACGAATAAAATGATTGTGAATCTGCACTCCCGCCGTGGCGGCCGACAGGCGCCGACAAAATATGCGACCCATAGGGATGATCCTGCATGCAAAATTTAGCTTTCCCAGTAACGACTGAACCTCTCGCAAACGTAACTTCCTCTTCCTACTCGCTGTACTCACCTCTTCCCGCAGGGCCACCAACTTGTCCTCCGGTAACCTGCATTCCATGGCCACCGAATCTATGGTTATCCCCAGGAAAACCAACTCGGATTTTGGCCCTTCTGTCTTATCCGCCGCTAACGGAATCCCAAATCTTTCAGCTAAGTGCTGTATCGTGCCTAACAATATTCCACAACATCGGGAATCTGGCGGGCCTAGACACAGAAAATCATCCAAATAATGGATGACCGAATTGATCCCCGCCACTTCCCTAACTGCCCATTCAAAAAATGAGCTAAACGCCTCGAATAGTGAACACGAAATTGAACAGCCCATAGGTAGGCACCGATCAACGAAGTAAGACCCCTGCCAGCAACATCCCAACAAATGAACACTCTGGGGGTGCACCGGCAATAATCTAAAGGCCGACTCAACATCAGTCTTTGCCATAAGGGAACCCTTCCCGTATTTTTTGACCCACGAGACGGCCGCGTCAAACGATGTATAGGTAACCGCACAGGCCTGCGGGTCAATACCATCATTGACTGAACCGCCCCTCGGGTACGACAGATGATGAATCATCCTGAATTGACCCGGCTCCTTCTTGGGCACCACTCCCAACGGGGAAACTATCAGCCCCTGTAACGGGGGGTCAGGAAAGGGGCCCGCCATCCGGCCCAGCGCCACTTCCTTAAACAATTTTGCCGACACCACCTCCTGATGGAGGAGGGCCGACTTCAAATTCCCCGATGCCGGAGGAACCTCCCGCACCACACTAGGGATTTTAAACCCGTCCCGGAACCCTTCCTCCAACAATTGCGCTGCCGCCCGGTCCGGGTACCTACTTAGAAAAGGAAGCATCCTTTCCACCCTCACCGGCGTCATCCCTCTTTCCAGCGTTGTCCCCACTGCGGACCTTTCCTTGCCTGAAACAACGCGTGAACGGGTGTGTTCCACTGCACCCCGCGCACTCATGTTTGTAACGGCACGACGTTCCAAACTTACAGTTTCCTTCGTTAAACTGCCAACATACCCCTTTTTTCTTAGGGGCCGGCGATCCTGCGGAGGAGGTGCCGCCGGCCCCCCCTTGAAAAAACTGGCTCGGCGCTCTGGATGACGTCATCAGCTTCATCCACAAGCTGATGTCCTTATGATCCCATCTAATAGAGGGGCGCACTGCCTTCCGCTGACGAAATTGCTCGTCATACCGAAGCCATGCCAAACCCCCGTATACTCTATGCGCCTCGCTGATCGCCTCCAGATAACAAAACAGTGCAGAGCAGTTCTCAGGGGCTTTTTCCCCAATCACGCTCGCTAGAATCGCAAACGCCTGCAACCAGTTTGCAAACGTGCGCGGGATTAGCCTGTATCTTCTCTTCTCCTCCTCCTCTTTTTTGCTCTCATCTGGCTTTACTCTATCCAGATTAAACTTTTCTAACGGAAGTAGGGAAAAAATCTCCACGTACTCATCCTTCCAGATTTTTTCCCTCACCTCCTTTTTTAAATGGGCCCCCAATGGCCCCTCAAAACACACATACACCTCGCATTTAGCCGCATCCGCCAAACGCACCCTATCCGCGTCCTTGTCCTTCGCCGCCTGTTCCTCGGCAACCTTACTTACCTCCTTTTCCGTCTGCGTCTCCGCCACCATCGACGCTACCGACTGCTGTGGGGGATTCCCTACCCCTACCGGCTCCTGAACACTCACGGGGGGTGACACCCAGGGGCTAACCGGAACCGAGGGTTGCAAAACCCCTTGGTCTAACCTACGCAAAAGCTCCCTAACCGATGCCCATAGGCCCCCTTCCCCCTGCGCGCCCAGTGTCCCTGCCGCCAAACCACCCCCAGCTACTGGTGTGTTCCTAAGTGTAGGTGCAATGTCAGGTGCAACAAAACGCTTACCAGGCTGCCTCAGGCGAGAAGACCCGTCAGCCGTCCATCCCGGTGTCACCGCTGCCTCCTGGGGATCGTCGCTCAGCTCTCCCTCTTCGGCGCTGCTGTAAGCCCGGTCCGCCCGACCGCGATCCCGCTGTCCAGGCTCCGCTCTTCCAGTTCTGGGCACTGCACTGCTTGCTACCGGAGGGGGGCTGTCATCCCTCCGAGGGCTCCGGCCTCCACTGCTGTCGCTTAGCTCCTCAATAACATCCAGCTGCGCCGCCGATGCGGCCAGCGCACAGGGGGCACCCCCGGCATTCCTCCTTGGGCCCTCACTGGATCTGGAGGTAGGGGCATGTAAGTGGCGTGTGTCACTGCTGAACAATGAGCTCCCTCCCGGAAGCTCGGCGCTGTCCTGAGTATTGTGCCTTTCCGGTGCGGCTAGCGCACTGGCACCTCTTTGGCCATCCCTCCCGGGGTCCTCACTGACCCTGGAGGCGGGGCCCGTTGAGTGGCGTGCCGAGCGGCCAATCGCCGCGCTCGGCGTGACGTCATCATGCTGCGCCGGAACGGCCAGCGCTCTGGCACCTCTCCGGCCATCCCTCCCTGGGTCCTCACTAACCCCGGAGGCGGGGCCCGATGATCGGCGTGTCGAACGCCCAATGGCCGGGCTTCCTCCAGGAAGCGTAACTGAGCCTGTGCAGGGAAAGCCGCCGGCCGCTTCAGTGACAAGGCCGCCGCCCGCCGACCCCCGTCTCCCTCGTCGGGCTGCCACCCCGACCGGAGCATCGCCGGAGGTGGCAGCCTGGTGTACCTGCACACGAACGGTCCCGGCTGGGACCGGCATGGAGGGTGCCGCCGCGCCCCTCCCCCCGGGGCCGCCACGTGAACGGGGGTTCCTGCCCTGCCCTCTACCCGCCGACCGAGGGGTACGTCTATCAGGAGGGGGGGGGGGAAGCAGGGGTCCGGCTGGGACTCACCCTCCGCCGCCGATTCCTTGGGGTCATCTCCGGACTCAGGCGCTCCGGAGGCCTGGGGCGCCTAGTCCGTGTGGCAGCAGGCCGCACCACCGCTGGGCCCTGTCCAACGCTAGCTAAGGTGCTGGCAATCTGGGTCTGCAACCAGTCTGAGCCATGCACCTCTGCCGCCTGTCTAATGTGCTCCCACAGATGCTCTAAGCCGCTCATCTTCCCTAACTACTTCCACCCGCTAACCACAATCTCTTCTCCCCCTGCAGAGTTACCTGGCTAACGTCCTTTCACCTTGCTGCCCAGACTGCATGTGACTACCTACTTGCTAATTGCCACGAGGGATCTACTCCTCCCCCCCTTTGCTCCCCACCAACCAATCTGGTAAGTGCAGAACAAAATCTTTTACCCCTCCTATCTTTAACCATTTCATCTCTCTGTTCCTTGCACCCTGTCATGTTTGTACTTCGCCTCCATTGCACTGCTGCTCCGTACATGTCTTTCTCATCCAAGATTTATTCCCAATAGCCTATCCGTTATCAGATCTTCCGGAGCTAGTCCTGGTACATCTAACCACATTGCCCATAGTTTCTCAACTTTGTGCGGATTACCCCTGTGCTGATAGATTCATTTTTCCATTCGTAGTGTCCTCCCTACACTGTCAATCCATTCTTTTGTGGTTGGGGGTGCTTCAGCCCGCCAATGTAGCATAATTAACTTCCTGGCCTGGAACAGGACTCTATGTACAGCTTCTCTACAGTGTTCCTCCCATTCGTATTCCTCCAGAGCACCCAAGAGGCAAGCTCTCGGATCCTGTGGGAGAGATATTTTAAATACTGCATTGACTGTGGTCACTACTGCATTCCAATAGGTATGTAGCTTGGGACATCGCCATAGCATGTGAATGAGACTCCCATGTTCTCTTTTGCATCTGGTACATATGGGGTCGAGCTGCGGGTTCATCAAATGGAGCCTGTGAGGGGTATAATATGTTCTAAGGAGGATATACAGTTGTGTGAGCCTTTGGTATACGTTTAAGGAAATTTTACCTACCACCTGACATATTTCTTCCCATTGTTCTCCATCCAGTGGTCCCGCATCTGCCTCCCACTTCTCCCTAACCTTCAGAGGGTGCCGTCCCATCACGGATTGCAGCAGGATTGCAGCAGGATGGCATAACATTGAGATATAAATCCTTTGGATGAGGCAGCACCCTCCAAAAGGCCGAAAACCGGGGTCGGGGATAGCTGCCACTACGAGGAGCGACTTTGTGCTGCCACAGCATGGCTAAGTTGGATGTACTGGAAGTGCATGGATGCCGGGAGACTGTATGTTTTGTTCTGCAAATGGGCGCAGTATCCCATTGCAAAATATCTGTTTAAGGTGTGTGATTCCAAACCTCCTCCATCTATCCCCTGACTGGAACTTGGCCAGTTCCGTGTATGTGTCATTCCATCAGATTGGACTGTAATCTGTATACCGGTCTGCCTTTTGAATATATTTGGCCTTGTTCCAAACTTTTTGGATTAGGTTGAGGGTAGGGAATTTCTTGTGTGGTCTGGCGAAGGCTTCCAGTGCCATGGGGATGGGGCCCCTGCGTACATTGTGTAGTAGCAGGTTTTGTGAGGAGCTCTGTGGACCGGGACCCTCCCCCCCTGCCGTTGGGAATATACCAATAAGATGCTGCAGCTGAGCCGCCAGGTAATAAAGCCAGGGGTTCGGCAATGCCAGGCCCCCACTGTCTTTGGGCCTTTGCAGATGTTCCAATTTAATCCTGGGGTTCTTATCCTTCCATATAAAACTACAGAATATAGCATTGATAATATGGAACATCTTCAAAGGGATGACCATAGGGGTATTGTGAAGAAGGTACAATAGTTGCGGCATAAGGATCATTTTAATTAAATTCACCCTAACCGCAACTGAGAGAGTGATTTCCAGGTTTTAGCTTTGTCGCGGAACCTCAGCAGCACGGGGGCAACATTCAGATGTATAAAGTCCGTAGGTTTGGCTGTAATGTGGATTCCTAGGTATTTGAAGGACGTGGTCACGGGTATGGGGCAAGCAGAGTTAATTATCTGTGTATCATCCCCTATCCAGTAGGAGTAGGGCGGATTTAGACCAATTAATAAGCAGTCCAGAGAATTCTCCAAATTTAGTTATAGTGGTCATAGCCTCCTTAAGGGAGGCGTCCGTGTCCCCAAGCAAAAGTAATGTGTCACCTGCGTAGAGCATGACCTTTTCCTGCAAGCTCCCGTATCTGAACCCTGCTATGTTCTGGTTTGCCCTGACACCCATGGCCAATGGTTCGATTGCCAAGGCGAAGAGGAGGGGGGACAGGGGACAGCCCTGTCGCGTACCCCTCCTCAACGCAAAGTTTTGGGAAAGCGAACCAAAGCCCCTAATGGCTGCCTGTGGTTGCCTATATAGAAGTTTTACCCAGGAAATGTAGTTTGGGCCAAACCCAAACTTCAGTAACACTGACCATAGGTAGTTCCAGTCTATGCTGTCAAACGCCTTAGTGGCGTCCAGGGACAGCAGAGCCCTGCTGCCCATGTTATCTGCCTGTGTTTGCATATTAAGGTATAGCCTTCTCAAATTGACCGCTGTAGATTTATTGGGCATGAATCCAGCTTGGTCCTCATGCACAATAGATGTGATTACCCCATTTAACCTAATGGCCAATGCTTTCGGCAAGATTTTCACATCACTTTGGAGCAGCGAGATTGGGCGATAGGACCCTGGGTCCACGGGGTCCTTCCCGGGTTTAAGTAAGAGAACTATATTAGCCTTAGGCATAGAATGAGGGAGAGCTTCCCCTATTTTAGCTTCATTGAAAACCTGCACTAGCTGTGGTATCAGCACCTCTGAATAGTGTTTGTAAATTTCTATGGGCAGTCCGTCTTCCCCTGGGGCTTTACAGTTGGGAAAGGTCCCTGCTGCTGCCTGTAGTTCCTCCGTTGTAAGCGGGGCTTCTAGTATGTCACGTTGGCTGTTTGACAGTTCTGGGAAATTAATCCAAGTCGTCTTGGGTGTACGCCTGACTAGGGTTGTACAGGGTCTCATAATACCCAATTAACACTGAACCACCAAGGGGGAGTGATCAGAAATACTACGGGGCCCATGTGTGAAGTCGGCCACAAACGGGAGCATGCTCAGGTTCCCCACCCCCAGGTCAATTCTGGATAGACATCCATGTGTTTTGGAAAAACATGTAAATTGTTTTGCATCTGGATTGCGGTGTCGCCAGACATCTACCCAACCCACCTCTTGCAACAACCTCGCCAGGGGAGTACTCCTGGAGAGGGCAGAGGGTCTGGGGCCGGGGTGTCTATCTGCCACCTGGTCCAAACAGCAGTTAAAGTCCCCAAGCACAAGCAACGGTACATCCGGCCTACCGTCCAGAAACACCAGAAGGAGCCTCAGTACCGCCGCCGTGAACGGTGGAGGAATGTATATGCAAGCCAGTACACAGATTAAAGTATTAAATCTACCGTGCATGAAAACAAATCTTCCCTCCGTATCTATGACATTGTCAAATTCCTGGTAATCCAGGGCACCATGTATCAATACACTTACCCCCTAGAAAAGGAGGCATGTGTAGAGTGGTAAGCCTTTCCCACCCATGAATAACGTAAAAAACATTCTGTCTCAGTGGTCAAATGTGTCTCCTGGAGACATATCACCCCATATCAGACACATAAACGTAATGATCCTTTTCAAAGGAGAGTGTAGACCCAGACGTTCCAGGACACTATGGGAACCTTAGCCATTTGCTATAATAGGAAGTGTCGTTTGACAGGATATGTGTGGGTGCAGACATACATACGGTCCATTAGGTGAATTTACGGGCAGCTCTTTAAGTTCAGTCTCTGTGCTTTCTTCACTGTTCAGACGGTCATGGTAATCTTCCTTTCTGTGGTGTATCTGGGATGGCCAACAACTGCCAAAAAATAAAAAGTTAGTTGAAACTGCAGACCAAACGGGCCTGTAAACCTGGTTATCTGCCAACCGGGCAGACTTAACAACTTTGGCGCCCTTCTGACGCCCTCCACTTTCGAAAGTCAATCTGAACTGTAGTAGTGTTATAACCATTTCGCTCTCTTGGTGTTGAGCACTATTTTGTCCCCCAGCCAGGGAGTATCTTCCAAACCAAGTAAGCGGGGCCCCCCCCCCCCGATAAGCAAGAGAGATAAAGATCATTGCCCTATGTGGGCACTTGTGGTAAACTTACAGCACATCTTCATCATTATCAGTCCTCATCCTCTTGCGCGCTTCTTTGCAGGGCCTGTTCATTGCAGTCTAGCCAAGATGCAGCCTCTTTAGCTGATTCAAAGAATTGGGCCTGGCCCCTCACTGCTATTCTGAGTTTGGCCGGGTATAACATGGCGTACAGCAACTGCAGGATCCTCAGTCGGCGTTTGACGTCCAGGAACTTGGCTCTGCGCCTCTGGACTTCTGCTGAAAAGTCTGGGTAGAAAGATACCCTGGTACCGTTAAATTGGATATTCGCCCGTTCTCTAGCTTGGCGCAGCACCGCCTCCCTGTCCCGGTAGTGTAGTATCCTTGCCAGGATGGATCTGGGGTGGCCTCCCGGTTGTGGCGGGCGGGAGGGCACCCAGTGCGCATGTTCCACCCCAAAAAGCGGCGAGAATGCATTCTTGCCAAAAACTTCTATGAGCCAGTTTTCCACATAAGCCGTGGGGTCCCTGCCCTCCACCTTCTCTGGCAGCCCCACTATGTGTACATTGTTCCTGCGCAAACGATTTTCCAAATCTTCTGCGCGATCAAATGCATCCCGCGCCATTTGCAGCGCAGCTCTGGAGTCTTGGGCCATGGGTTGTATATGGTCTTCCATTTCACTGACTCTGCTCTCTACTGCCGCAGTGCGTTCCCAGATCTTTTGCATGTCCTGTTGCAGTAGGGACACATCCTCCCTAAGGCCCCCAAACTGCTCTTTTAATGTATTCACTGACGCTGTGCAGTTATGTACAGCTTTAAGGATGTCTGCTAGAGTGGGCTGCGGAGCGTCCTTAGTGTCATTGGCCTGGGATTCCATATCTATGGCTTCAGCTTGATCACCCTCCTCCTCTCCCCAGCAAGCAGGGATATGGGCTGGCTGCATGCTGTGTGGCTTGTGCTGTGTATCTCCTGAGCGGGATGGCTGCTCTGAACCCCCAGTCCCTGACATTTTCTGGGCATAGTATAGCATGTCCTTTGGGGCCTCTTTGCTCACTGATTTGGGAGGCTTACTTGCCTTATGACTGAGCTTGTCCTGGCCTCGTGGTGTCCCCTTCACAGGGAGCCCGGCGGCGCCATCTTGGATCTCCGGGCCTGCGGCTTCCATCTGTCCTTTGCGGGTCATTCCCCTGGTGCAGAGAGCCGGCGGTGGTTCCACAAGAGTCTCCTGGGCACAGGTATGCAGCATACGTCGGTCCAAGCTCGTTCTGGTGGCTGGGGGAGGATCGGTACTGGATTAATGCCGGGAGCTGTGGGAGATGCGTCCTCTCACATGCCGGTCTTGGCCACACCTCCCTCACACATACATATTCTACACAGAGGTCCCAATATGCCTCAATGTTAGACCTACCACACTCAGTAACAGTACTGGTCTGAGAGATCTCCTTGTGCTAAGGGCTATGGTTGTTTCTTATGCCGCGTACACACGGTCGGACTTTCCGACGGGAAATTCGATGTGAGCTTGTTGTCGGAAATTCCGACTGTGTGTACGCTTCATCGAACATTTGCTGTCAGAATTTCCACCCACAAATGTTTGAGTGCAGGTTCTCAAACTTTCCACCAACTTCACTTTGTTGTCGGAAAGTCTGATCGTGTGTACGTCGCACAAAAGTTCACGCATGCTCGAAATCAAGCAGAAGGAGCTGCACTGGCTATTGCACTTTCTTTTTCTCAGCTTATCATACGTCTTCTACGTCACCACAGTCTCACATTCAGAATTTTGGGCCAACATTTGTGTGACCGTGTGTATGCAAGACAAGTTTGAGCCAACATCCTTTGGGAAAAAATCCACTTTTATGTTGGCGGAAAGTCCGATCGCGTGAACGCAGCATTAGTTCTTTCACCACAGAGCACAGTAGAGAGAGGATGATGTAACATTTTCTCTGAGCGGAAAAAAAGGATGTATTTTAAAGCATTTGTAAGTAGGGTTGAGCGAACCTGGACTTTTGGGTTTTTGGGTCCCGGACCCGAACCTGAATAATTTACTGTATGTTCGGGTTAGAGTTCGGTGTTCGGCGCTTTTTAAAAAAGTTATTGTCATAAAAAGTGTTTGGGGACCTGGGTCCTGCCCCAGGGGACATCTATCAATGCAAAAAAAAGTTTTAAAAATTGCATTTTTTTCGGGAGCAGTGATTTTAATAATGCTTAAAGTGAAACAATAAAAGTGTAATATTTCTTTAAATTTCGTACCTGGGGGGTGTGTATAGTATGCCTGTAAAGGGGCGCATGTTTCCCGTGCTTAGAATTGTCCCTGCACAAAGTGTCATTTCCGAAAGAAAAAAGTCATGTAAAAGCACTCACGGCTATAATGAATAGTCGGCTCCTGTAATACAGAGAACAGTCATTGAAAGTCATTGATAAAAAAAATATATACGTGGGATTCCCCCCAAATATTCAGACCAGACCTGAGGTCCCACCCCCCACCCCATGCAGGCTGCAGGAAAAGAGGGGGGATGAGAGAGAGCGCCCCCCCCTCCTGAACCGTACCAGGCCACATGCCCTCAACATTGGGAGGATGATTTGGGGGTCTGTGACCCCCTCAAAGCACCATGTCCCCATGTTGATAGGGACAAGGGACCCCCAGATCCCGCCCCCCCTGTTTGAAATGGTAAGGGGGTACAAAAGTACCCCTACGATTTCACAAAGAAAGTGTAAAAAATTGTTAAAAAACACACAGACACCATTGGGAAAAGTCGTTAAAAAAAAAAAAAAAGATTCCAGCGGTGGTAATCCACTCTTGCTATCCAGCGATGGCTGATCTCTTCTCCGGGGTCCAGCGATGGGTGATCCCTTCCGATGGTCCAGCACAGCACATCCTGTCTCCATGGAGACACTGCGGGAATCCCGACAGCCTGATAAGGTCTTAGCTGAGGAGGACAGGGCCACCCGTCATCTGACCATGCCCCTCTCTGATGCAAGGGGAAACCCAGGCTTCCCCAGTGATGTACGGGTGACCCCGCCCCCCTCTGACGCAAGGGAAAAGCCGGGTTTCCCCAGTGATGTACGGGTGACCCCGCCCCCCTCTGATGTAAAGCAGGTTTCCGTTACATCAGAGGGGGGCGGCTTCCCCCTTGCGTCAGAGGGGGTGGCCCCATCCTCCTCAGCTAAGACCTGGGATTCCTGCAGTGTCTCCGTGGAGACAGGATGCGTTGCGCTGAACCATCGGGAGAGATCACCCATTGCTGGACCCAGGGGGAACCCCATGCTTTTTTTTTTTTTTTTTATAAATGACTTTTAATGACTGTTCTCTGTATTACGGAAGCCGACAATTCATGATAGCCGCGAGTGCTTTTAAATTACTTTTTTTCTTTCGGAAATGACACTTTGTGCAGGGACAGTTCTAAGCCCGGGAAACATGAGCCCCTTTACAGGCATACTATACACACCCCCCAGGTACGAAATTTAAAGGAATATTACACTTTTATTGTTAACAACATTTTGCTGCCATTTGCAGCCCTCTAGCCCTTTCCATTACTTTTTTAGAGCCATTTTAGTCCTCAAAAGTTTGGGTCCCCATTGACATCAATGGGGTTCGGGGTCAAGTTTGGGTCAAGTTCGGTCCCGAACTCGAACTTTTTTGTGAAGTTTGGCCAAATCCGTCGAACCCGAACATCCAGGTGTCCGCTCAACTCTTGTAAGCAAAAAAGTCAGTCACAAATCAGAACATACAGGAGCATGGTGTTACACAGATTATTGAAATGATGCGCTGGAAGCTTCTTGGATACAGCTTTACTTTTATGGAGGAATATCAGAACATGTCTTTCAATGAGAACAGGAAGCAGTGCACACTTAGATACAGAGGGTACTTCCACTCATATCATAGAATACATGAACTACACACTATAATACTACAGCACCACCTGCTGGCATAGATAGGTTTAATGCATATTTATATACTGTATATAGTCTCAGAGATTCCATTATGAAAATTGCCATTCACCTGCAATATGCAGGAAGAAAGGTCTCTAATAGGGATGAGCCGAACACCCCCCTGTTTGGTTCGCACCAGAACCTCTGAACAGACCTAAAGTTTGTGTGATCTTTAGAACCATATTAAAGTCTATGGGACTCGAACGTTCAAAATGCTAATTTTAAAGGCTAATATGCAAGTTATTGTCATAAAAAGTGTTTGGGGACCTGGGTCCTGCCCCAGGGGACATGTATCAATGCAAAAAAAAGTTTTAAAAATTGATGTTTTTTCAGGAGCAGTGATTTTAATAATGCTTAAAGTGAAACAATAAAAGTGTAATATTCCTTTAAATTTCGTACCTGGGGTGTGTGTATAGTATGCCTGTAAAGGGGCACATGTTTCCCGTGCTTAGAACTGTCCCTGCACAAAGTGTCATTTTTGCAGGAAAAAAGCTATTTAAAATCACTTGCGGCTATAATGAATTGTCGGCTCCGGTAATACAGAGAACAGTCATTGAAAGTCATTGATAAAAAAAAAAAGCGTGGGGTTCCCCCCAAATTCAATTACCTGGCCCTTTAGGCCTGCTATGGACATTAAAGGGGAACCCCGGGTCAAATAAAAAAAATAAAAATTACGTGGGGTTCCCCCTAAATATCCATACCAGACCCTTATGCGAGCATGCAACCTGGCAGGGCACAGGAAAAGAGGGGGGACGAGAGAGCGCCCCCCTCCTGATGGGGGACACTTGCTGTGGGGGGGCTCTGATGGGGGACACTTGCTGTGGGGGGGCTCTGATTGGGGACACCTGCTGTGGGGGGGCTCTGTTAGGGGACACCTGCTGTGGGGGGAGCTCTGATGGGGGACACCTGCTGTAGGGAGGCTCTGATGGGGGACACCTGCTGTGGGGGGGGGGGCTCTGATGGGGGAAACCTGCTGGGGGGCTCTGATGTGGGCAGGCTCTGATGGGGGACACCTGCTGTGGGGGGGCTCTGATGGGGGAAACCTGCTGTGGGGGCTCTGATGTGGGCAGGCTCTGATGGGGGACACCTGATGTGGGGGGGGGGCTCTGATGGGGGACACCTGCTGTGGGGGCTCTGATGGGGGATACCGGCTGGGGGGGCTCTGATGTGGGCAGGCTCTGATGGGGGACACCTGCTGTGGGGGGGCTCTGATGGGGGAAACCTGCTGGGGGGGCTCTGATGTGGGCAGGCTCTGATGGGGGACACCTGATGTGGGGGGGGCTCTGATGGGGGAAACCTGCTGGGGGGCTCTGATGTGGGCAGGCTCTGATGGGGGCTCTGATGGGGGACACCTGCTGTGGGGGGGCTCTGATGGGGGAAACCTGCTGTGGGGGCTCTGATGTGGGCAGGCTCTGATGGGGGACACCTGATGTGGGGGGGGGCTCTGATGGGGGACACCTGCTGTGGGGGCTCTGATGGGGGATACCGGCTGGGGGGGCTCTGATGTGGGCAGGCTCTGATGGGGGACACCTGCTGTGGGGGGGCTCTGATGGGGGAAACCTGCTGGGGGGGCTCTGATGTGGGCAGGCTCTGATGGGGGACACCTGATGTGGGGGGGCTCTGATGGGGGACACCTGCTGTGGGGGCTCTGATGGGGGATACCGGCTGTGGGGGGGGCTATGATGGGGGACACCTGCTGTGGGGGGGGGGGCTCTGATGGGCACTTTGATATAAGCTGCGCGTGCCTCAGGTCACTCTCTCCCCAGAATGTCCCTCATTCTCAACTTTAAAAGTTGGGAGGTACGCAGGAGCGGATCAAAGGGGGAGAGACTGTTCCACCACCATTCCTGTTATCAACGGGAAGAGGGCTCTCTGTGTTTCCTGTCAGAGGAGAAGAGCGAAGCAGCCGGAGATCGGAGCGCCTGTGTCTGAGTGGAGAGAGAGCAGCTGCGGGCTCTTAGACCCCCCCTTCCTTCTCCTCCTTGCACTGCTGTACTAGTGAGCGGCGCTTGCCAGGAAAAGAGTATTGTGGGACATGTAGTCCCGAGGACTGGTGGCCCCATTGTGACCCGGAAACTGCCACCCACACAGCATGCTCAGCTGAATAAGAGAGGGGGGAGAGAGAGAGAGCCAGGAGCCCAGGAAAGCTTTCGGGGAAGTGCACCCAGGACTCCAGGGAGAGGAAGTGCTGAGGGGACGCCATCAGAAAGAGAACCCCGCTGCCCTGTGCCACCAGAGGGAAAGCCGCACAGACTGGCACCATCCCTGGTGAAGAAAGGAATGGATTCATTGCCAGAATACAGATCTGAGCACTACCCAGCGGAGTCGCCACGGGCAACCCAGAGTGAGCTGACTCCTGATCAGAAGAACTGATGTTGCTGTACCGCCAGGTCTGGTGAGAGGGCTGGTCGGTCATTATCTACTGCCATCCTTAGGAACTGCAGTCTCTGATCTCCTGTAGTGTGTCTGCTGTCTCTGATCATCTCCTGTACTATGTCTGCAGTCTCTGATCATCTCCTCTACTATGTCTGCAGTCTCTGATCATCTCCTGTATTATGTCTGCAGTCTCTGATCATCTCCTGTACTATGTCTGCAGTCTCTGACCCTCTCCTGTACTATGTCTGCAGTCTCTGACCAGCTCCTGTAGTATGTCTGCAGTCTCTGACCATCTCTTGTAGTATGTCTGCAGTCTCTGACCATCTTTTGTACTATGTCTGCAGTCTCTGGCCATCTCTTGTACTATGTCTGCAGTCTCTGACCATCTCTTGTACTATGTCTGCAGTCTCTGACCATCTCTTGTAGTATGTCTTCAGCCTCTGACCATCTCCTGTATCATGTCTGCAGTATGTCTGGGGGCTCTTTCTAACAGACTCTCTAACAGAAGCCCTTTCTGTGTGCATTAGAGAGACCCCCCTCTAGGTACCATTAGTGTACTCATTTTGTGTTTGAGTCGTAGCCATAGAAACATTTGTAAAGGGGAGGCGTTAGTAAGATGACCATGCCCATGTGGGGGCGCCAGAAATATTTATGCACCCAGGCGTCTGTGACCCTAGGATCGGCCCTGTTCCTATGGAGAGGCCAACAGACTGATTGTAAGTAGTGATAAAAGAACTGGTTTGAAAATCATGGGAAACTGAAAATGTGATTTTCCTGAAGATATGTACAGTATGTAGATGTGTCCTCTTTGAGAATAAAACAATTCATGAATCATAACTGCCTGGATTCCTAAATTGCTTGATTGGCTGTGGATCAGATAGACCTACATTCAGATATTCATGAGAACCAAAATGTGATGAAGCCATTGGCCACATGTTTTTTGTCACAATGTAAGTTCCAGGGTTATCATCCGTCACATTCACCCAATAAGAGTTTTCAGATTAAAAAGTCCCAGCTGTATTGGCTGTGTACTGTTTTTTTTTTTTGCTGTCCATAGCTGTGATTTCCCCTTCTTTCTATCAGTGCTCTGTTTCACTTGCTGACTTAGAAACACATAGAGCGTGAATGTGAAATCTCTCCAAACTTTTCCAAGTTCTAGACAGTTGTCACCAGAACAGTGGAAGATTTTCTCTCGCCTCTTGTTCTGGTGACAGCTGTAAAATTTTGGATCTCCATCTCTTGCTGTCCAATTCAAAATGGTCACACAGACAAATAGATCAAAACTCTTCATGGGAAAACAGACAACAGTAATAACATAAGAGACATTCTAACCCTTCCCCACTCTAACTAAAACTAAAAGGAGATACACCTTTTCTATCAAAAAGCAAAAAATATCTTGAGACTCTCAATATCCAAATGTCATTCTGGACTAAAATAACCCTTAGCCCCTTTTCTGTCACCAATGTACGTCGTACATCAGTGGCAGCTGGGGTTTTACACATACTCTTGGTGGTTGAGTGTGGGTAAATCTGACAAGCCAACTATTGGCTGTCAGATGGAAGTGATTGCTTCCATACACCCCTGTAATGGCCTCATCCCGCCACATGCACACCCCCATCATGTTTCCTGAGCTCCACACACTCATTGGTGGACCCGGGACCAGCATGGCGCGTGCCATGGGTAGAGGGGAGGGAGAACAGTGAACGTATGTTCGCTGGTCTCTCCTTCCTTGTTACTGACCCAGAAGTGACATCTAAAACATCAAATATTGGCTGGGGAAAAAAACGAATAAAGTGCAATCTGCACTGCATTATTTTCATTGGAGGACAGGTAATACATCAGGGGTATTTTAGACCCCTCATGTGTCATTAAAGAGAATTTTTCACAAACAAAATCATTACATAGGGGACTTTTTATGCCCTCTGTGATGAAAAATAAATGTAGGCGAGGGGGACAGGGAAAGTGGGGGTCGTAGTGCATGGGGGGGGGCACGAAAAGCACAGCTAGGTGGGGAGCCTGAAAGCACAGGGGGAGAGAGCACTGGTGGGGTGGACAGCGCATGGGAGGGTCTGAGGTCAGAGATCACAGGGGGGGTCAGAGAGCACAGGGGGGTCAGAGAGCACCGGGGGGTGGAGAGCACATGGTGGGGCCTGAGAGCACAGGGGGGAGCTGGGAGCACTGGGGGCTGAAGAGCACAAGGGGTAGTCTGAGAGCACAGGGCAGGGGGGCCTGAGAGCACTAGGGGGCTGGAGAGCAAAGGGGGAGCCTGAGAGCACTGCCAGGCTCGAGAGCACGGGGGGGCAAAAAGCACAAGGGGGTGGGGAGCCTGAACGCACAGGGGGGCTGGAGATCACAGGGTGGAGAACGCATGGGGAGGGTCTGAGAGCACGGGTGGGGTGGAGAGCACATGGGGGGCCTGAGCGCACTGGGGGGGGAGCTGAGAGCACTGGGGGAAGTCTGAGTGCACAGGGCTGGGGGCCTGAGAGCATGGGGGGAGGAGCTGAGACTGGGGGGCTGAAGTGCACAGGGGGGAGTCTGAGAGCACTATGGGGTTGGGGAGAGCACAGGGGGAGAAGAGTCTGAAAGCACAGGGGGGCTGGAGAGCACTAGGAGGCCTGGAGAGCACAGGGGGAGCCTGAGAGCATGGGGGGGCTGAGAGCACAAGGGGCAAAAAGCACAGGAAGGTGGGGAGCCTAAAAGCACTAGGGGGGCTGGAAAGCACAGGGGGAGAGCACTGGGGGGGGGGGCAGTGTTGCCAACCTAACAGATTGAAATTTACTGACACGACACCCAAAATTTACTGGCACAGCCACGTTTTTACTGGCATTTCCAAAAGTTACAAAATTACAGTTTTAAGTACAAATTTCACTATTTAGGCTACAAACAAGTACAATATGTAATTAGTAATGTGATTTAAGGTAGATAAGACAAAAACATATTTCTTATTTTATTTTCAATATAGTAAGTAAGTAGCTCAGGGACAGACGGCACACACATGAAATTGACTCTCGTGCCCCGTACACGCGATCGGAAATTCCGCCAGCAAAAGTCTGATGAAAGCTTTTGGTCGGAAAATGCGACCGTGTGTATGCTCCATCGGACTTTTGCTGGCAGAATTCCAGCCAACAAAAGATTGAGAGCAGGTTCTAAATTTTTCGGTCAGAAAAAGTTTTGATTGGAAATTCTGACCGTCTGTACCAATTCCGAAGTGCAAAATTCCTACGCATGCTTGGAAACAATTTGACGCATGCTCAGAAGCATTAAACGTAATTTTCTCGGCTTGTCGTAGTGTTGTATGTCACTGCGTTTCTGGCGGTTGAAAGTTCAGCGAACTTTTGTGTGACTGTGTGTATGCAAGCCAAACTTGAGCGGAATTCCATCGGAAAAACCATCCAAGATTTTTCCGATGGAAAATCCGCTCGTGTGTATGCGGCATCACAGTGATACTGACAGCAGTGTGCAGCAGCAAAGATTACCAACACGACACGTCCTCTCCAGAGTCACAGTGACAATCTCTCTCCAAGCCAGGTGGTTCCTCCAGTCCAAACAGCACTGATGGTCCCACTCCTGGCCTGCTTTTCTCCCATCCCGCAGACCCACACACAAGGCTTTGGCCGCTCTGCTTGGCTCCCTTGCACCATGACATCACAGGACATGCTCAGGCACCGCCTCCACCAGAGCCGCCCGAACACACTGTAGCAGGCACTCGTATGGTCTCGGCTGGCTCCGGGCCGAGCGCCACAGCCATATTTTTTACTGGCAACCTTTTCTTTTTACTGGCATTTACTGGCAGGCGAAAATTGCCTGTTTTTTACTGGCTGCCAGTAAAAATACTGACGGTTGGCAACACTGGGGGGGGGGGGGTGGAGAGCGCATGGGGAGGGTCTGAGAGCACGGGTGGGTCAGAGAGCACGGGTGGGTCAGAGAGCACATGGGGGGGTCAGAGATCACATGGGGGGCTGAGAGCACTAAGGGGGATCTGAGAGCATCGGGGGGGAGCTGAGAGCACTGGGGGGGGGAGAGCACTGGGGGGGAGTCTGAGTGCACAGGGCGGGGGGCCTGAGAGCACTAGGGTGAAGCCTGAGAGCACTGGGGGGCTGGAGAGCACAGGGGGGAGCCTGAGAGAATGGGGGGAGCTGAGAGCACTGGGGGGCTGGAGAGCACGGGGCGAAGAGCCTGAAAGCACAGAGGGCCGGGAGAGCACTGCTGGGGCAAAGTCAGAGAGCACTGGGGGGGTGGTGGAGAGCACATGGGGGGACCTGAGAGCACAGATGGGACAGAAGAAAGTAGTTGGATGGGAGGATTTAGAAGAATCAATCTCTCCATCTTCCTCCTGCAGCCTCTGAATGTGGGAGAGAGAGGAGGAGAAGCTGGCTTTAAGAGCCTGCAGGAGTAAAATAGAGAAATTGATTCTTCTATGCAGCCTTCCCGCTGCTCCTCCTATCCAGGCGCACATGGAGCTTTACCTTCGTTCAGGTCCAGTGTTTCCTCCAGATCCCCTCCCTCGTCATGCTCACACAGATCACCTGACCTGTAATTTTTAGGGGAAAAGTTTGTCGCCATTCCAAGAGTGGGCTTAATTTTGAAGTGTGACATGTTGGGTATAAATTTACTTGGCGTAACATTATCTTTCACAATATAAAAAAACATTGGTCTAACTTTACTGTTGTCTTTTTTTTTATTCAAAAAAGTGTAATTTTTACAAAGAAAGTGTGCTTGTAAGACCGCTGCGCAAATACGGTGTGACAGAAAGTATTGCAACGAGCACCATTTTATTCCATAGGGTGTTAGAACCCCCAAACATTATATATGTTTTTTTTTTATAAGTAATTTTTTAGCAAAAAAAAATGTTTTTAACTTGTAAACACCAAATCTCAGAAAGAGGCTCGGGGCTTAACAGCTTCCCGTTGATCAGCTTTTCCTCACTCACGTCTGACAGACGCGAGTAGAGAAGAGCCGATCGGCTGCTCTACTGACAGGGGGGTCTGTGCTGATTGTTTATCAGTGCAGCCCCCCCCCCCCCTCGGATGCCCACCCAGGACCACCAGGATGCCGCCAGGACCAGCAGGGATGGCCACCACACTGGACCACCAGGTATGCCACCCTAGACCACCAGGGAAATGACAATCAGTGCCCAGGCAGCTGCCAATCAGTGCCTATCCCAATGCCTGCCAGTGCCAACAATGATGCCTAACAATGCCATCTATCAGTGCCGCATATTAGTGCCCATCAGTACCATGTATCAGTGCCCATCAGTGCTGCCTATCAGTGCCCAGCAGTGCCGCCTATCAGTACCACCCATCAGTACCCATCAGTGCAGCGTTTCAGTGCCTATCAGTGTCGCCTATGAGTGCCACCCATGAGTGCCCATCAGTGCCACCTATCAATGCCCATCAGTGCTGCATATCAGTGCCACCCATCAGTGCTGCCTACCAGTGCCCATCAGTGCCACCTCATCGGTGCCGCCTTATCAGTGCCCGTCAGTGCTGCCTTATCAGTGCCCATCAGTGAAGGAGAAAACTTACTTATTTACAAAATTTTATAACAGAAAAAAAAGAAAAACATTTCAACATTTTAGGTAATTTTTTATTTGTTTAGCAAAAAATAAAAAAACGCAGAGATGATCAAATACCACCAAAATAAAGCTCTATTTGTGGGAACAAAATGATAAAAACTCTGTTTGGGTACAGTATAGCGTGTACAGTGTAGCATGACCGCGCAGTTGTCATTTAAACAGCGACAGCACTGAAAGCTGAAAATTGGCTTGGGCAGGAAGGGGGTTTAAGTGCCCTCTATTGAGGTGGTTAAAGGGGTTGTAAACCCTTGTGTTTTTTCACTTTAATGCATCCTATGTCTGTGGACGCAAATGCTGGACTTGGGAGCGCGCCCGCAAGGTAACCCCCTCGGGAGAGTGCTTCTCCTAGGGGGTCTATGTGGTGAGCAGCCGCGAGAGCCGCCGGACCACAGAAGTCAGTGTTTGAGGCCACTCTGTGCAAAACGAGCTGCACAGTGGAGGTAATATGATGTTTGCTATTTAAAAAAAAAAAAAAAAAACGATCCTTTACAATCACTTTAAGTGGTTAAATAAAAAAATAAAAAAAGTATACCCACCTTTAAACAGAAATAGTTTGAAGCAATATAACCCCTTCCCACCGAGCGTATGCAGATATGCGGCCTCGGCTTTCGGGGGTTATAGCGGGATGATGCCCGTAGCTGCAGGCATCATCCCGGTACCATTTTTTAGAGCGGGCGATCGTCAGAGCAAGAGCAATAATTCTGGCATTAGACCTCCTCTGTAACCGTAAAAAATAAATTTTTAAGCGTTGCCTATGGAGATTTTTAGGTACCAAAGTTTGTCGCCATTCCACAAGTGCGTGCAATTATAAAGCGTGACATGTTTGTTATCTATTTACTCAGCATAACATCATCTTTCAAATTATAGAAAAAAATTGAGATAACTATACTGTTTAGTTTTTTAAAATTCATGAAAGTGTCCCTTTTACCAAAAAATTGCGTTTAAAACACTGCTGCACAAATACCTTGTGACATAAAATATTGCAACAATAGCCATTTTATTCTCTAGATCAGGCATGTCCAAAGTCCGGTCCAGTTTTGAACGGCCCACCTGGTTATCTAAACCAGCCTCTCACAACCAGTGTGCTGCGGGATCAGGGCTGTCAGATGAGCCCGATCCCCTGCCGAACACCGGCACTGTGTGAGAAGCTCCGTCAGGCTCAAAAGTGAAAGTAAAGTGCAGGGGAGTGTGATGTGCTCTCTGCTTCCCCCTACAGTGCAGTACCCGGCTGAATGAGGAAGCTGGAAAGGTACAGTACTATGCTATAAGCTTGATTTGTTTTTAAATGGCTTTATTCATGTGTCTGTGTGTGTCTGTGCATGTGTGTGCATGTGTGTGTCTGTGTGTGTGTGTGTTTGTATGCATGTGTGTGTGTATGTGTCTGTATGCATGTGTCTGTATGTGTGTGCATGTGTCTGTATGTATGCGTATTCATGTGTCTGTATGTGTGTGCATGTGTCTGTATGTATGCGTATTCATGTGTCTGTATGTGTGTGTGTATGCATTTGTCTGTATGTGTGTGTGCGTGTGTCTGTGTGTATGTATGTGTGCATGTGTCTTTTAATCCGGACCCCCCCTCCATTCCTGTGCCATCAGAACTTCTTTTGTAGGGCTTGTTTGTGATATCAGCCAGGACTGCTGCTCCTCTGAAAAGCAATCCATGCACAGATCGCTTTTCAGAGGCATTTGACAGGCGGTAAAGAGGCATTATGTTGCCTCCTCACCACCTGTTTTAAGCCCGTAAAATCCAGCATCACTATACCGCAACTGTGCAATGCACACAGTTGCGGGGTAGTTGCAGTGCAGGCCCATTCACCCTGGGTATACCTCCAGCTGCAGCCACAGCATGTGTACACCCCCATCTGCTCCCTCTGCAACTAAAGGGGGAGAAGTTGGGGGTGGTAAAACAGCTTAACCATGTGGTTTTACTGCCCCTCCAACCTGACATGTGAACAAGCCCTTGGTTCACATCTGTGTGGCTGCGTGTAGGGCAGCCCATTAATTTCAATGGGCTTCCCTACCCACAAAAATGCAGAGAGAGAGAGAAGACCCCAACCTTTTTTTTTTTTTTTTTTTTTTTATTGCACTGCACCAAAAGCACCCCACATTTTCCAATGTGTGGGGTACCATTAAGAATTAATGGTACACCTAAAGAGCAGAGCATTCGTCTGTGTGTCGGGAACGAGCGAGGACAAAGGCAAGAGAATTCTTGTTGGGCAGTGTATTAGTGCTCGAACGAACACACTTAGACCAAATTTTATTGGTTCAAAGAATGTCAGGCAAAATGGTCGGCCCTCACGCATGTTCACTTCATCAAATCTGGCCCTCTTTGAAAAAAGTTTGGACACCCCTGCTCTAGATTCTCTGCTAAAAAATATATATAATGTTTGGGGGTTCTAAGTAATTTTCTAGCAAAAAATAGGGATTTTAACTTGTAAACACCAAATGTCATAAATAGGCTTAGTCATTAAAGTTTAATATAGTTTATATAGTTAAAAGTATAATAACACCTTCCATTTATAAATGTCTTTCTTATGCCAGTGCCCCAAATATATGTAGCTACCATGCATGAATACCTTCTAATTTCACCTGTTGTTGAGCAAAGTTGGTCTTTTTTGAAGCCAGTAAGCTATAACATCTAAAGTCACGGAATAATATAAAAGCCTATTGACACCATCAAAGTAAAATTCCTCCTGCACTTCAATGATTCCTTTAAGAATCAGCGCAGTGACCTCTATTATAATAGAGAGCTTGACGTGCACAAACTCTGATATCATTTCAATGAGACTGATCATTGTTGTATAACGTGTGTGACGACCTCTAACACCCGATAAACAATGGCTCAAAAGCTTCGGCAAGGTTAGTAAGTTCTACTGAAGTAAGATAAAAAAGGGGGTATGGACCGGTAGCAGGATTACTGTTTGTAGTCGGGTGAAATATGGACAAACATACATAACAGTATTTCTTATGTTTGACTCCAGTATGTTACCTAATACCCAGGAAACACAAAGTAATCATTAACTCAGTAAAAGTACTGGCAAAGGTAATATTTTTTCTTTGTATTCATCATGTGACATGTAAAGCTGACTGAACTTGGTACGACTGAAAAACGACAGCAAGAAAATAATAGCTCAACTATAGTATATAAAAGCTAAACTAATGTGGAGCTGGATGAGCAGGCGTGGCCTAACAGCTCTGAAACTGGCCATACACTAGTAGATTTGAGATGTTTGTATAAAAAATCTGATCAGCACACTCAATAGTACCAACAGAGACTTGATAAATGTTGTTCGAAGGTACTTCAAAATTTTAGCTTGTTTTTAACAATCTATATTGGTATAAATGTAATTTACTGTATGGAAAACACATACACTATGGTCAAAAATGATCAATGACTTGACCATTAGAAAATCAAACAAACATTCAAATTTCTGCTAGTGTACGGCCAGTTTTATGCATCCTTTCTGGTAAGCACAACTACAAATATAAGTATATCAAACAAATACAAGGAGACGGGGCCTGTAGCTTACGCATGTATTTGCAAATGTGTGCAGACTAAACTCCTGTTCTTTAAGTGGAGTTCCACCCAAAAGTGGAACTTCTGCTTATATGCTTCCTCCCCCCCTCCGGTGCCACATTTGGCACCTTTCGGTATTTTTTTTCACCCAGGCTGGACCTCCTCTTTAACGCATATTGTTAGACAGGTCAATTTGGTTGGTCGCTGGCTGGTTGGTAAGTTTGAGCTTGTAAATCTCCTTGTATTTGTATGACATGCATCACCCTTCCAGTTCTCCCTGCTGTAATAGACCAGTTATAGGCAGGGGCAGTGGCCATTTTTTTTTTTTTTTTTTTAAATATAATAAGTACCCTGGGGTTTATGGAGCAGGATCTACACCTACTACTCAAGACTATCTGACATACACCTTTATGTTTACAGTCAATACCTACCATGGACACAATGAGACCAATACAGGGCTTTTGTCATGGAAAATTTTATTAATGTATGTTGTCAGATGCCCCCCAGTGTCGGTTTTGCTGTAATGCGCTCATCTGAGCGTATTCGCACATACAGACGTTGGCGGAAGACCATTGGCTGCGTAAATCTTCCTGTGGACACTACAGATGCGTTTGCTGGTTTAAGGAAGTTCATTTGTGCCTCACCGGGAGACTGGCCATTTCCCGGTGACGGCATTAATAACTTCAAGCGAACCTCTCTGTGTACACTGGAACTTTAGCATAACGGTATAAATATTATGGCCCACGGAGCCATGGCTTTATATCGTTCGTTGTCATTGAAAGCAGTTTAGACGGTTTGGACATCACTGCTTAGTCTATTTGAATGTATTCTGTGATTGGTTCTTTTGAAGGAAAACAATTGTCCCTGTATTGTAACACCATTGTATTGTATTTCCTTATATGGTCATTCACATCCTGTGTAAATGAGATGAGGCCACATTCTTTGTGGGAGGGGTTTAGCTGTTGGAGGCAAAGCTTTGAGGGTGTGGCTTTTGAATGGTTTCGAAATAAAGGAGTTCACTGGGCTGGGACAGAGTCAGAGATGCTGCCCGAGGCTGAGATGAACATGTAAGATATATACTGGTAATGGCTCCTTTAATGCAATGCTTGGCTGGTGAGGTTTGAATGAGGGGGATGAGGTAAGGATGAATGCATGGATGAAGGGGTTTGGGAGGTAATGGAACATATGCAGGTAAGGCATTATATCATTAAGACAGAAATGGGTATTTATATTAGAAACAGGAAAAATTGGCTGTTTGCTATACAGACAGTCGGATTTTTGCCATGTCACTTTCCCTCCAATCTGCCCTGTGTGGGGTTCCTTCTGGCTCCGCCTCCTCAACTCCCTGGCGAGACACCTGCTGCCGCTGTCTGTAGGCTGCACAATCGTTGGCTCGGCTATGTGTAGTGGTAAGAATGGGGCCTTTACTCATTAGGCCCCTCATACCCTCTGCCTTAAATTACCAATATCATGCCTCATACCAAACTGTATCCTTTCACCTTAGGTACAATTCATACACATCTACCCCTGAAGAGCAAGCTGGGACTCGCAAAACATGGCCTGATAGGGACATACCCCCTGCAGCCTCCTCCTCCACTGAGAAAGGTTCTTTAATTGATTGCAGTTTGTAAAATGATCTGTGAATGGGGGCGAGAATCTTGTGTCTGATCAAACTCTCCCTATTCACAGATTGTGTTACAAGCAATCAATAAAATGGGATTTTTGTACTCACCGTAAAATCCATTTCTCTGAGTTCATCGACGGACACATCGCCTCCTTAATCTTGACCATTGGGTCATAGGGCTAGGCAGAACAAAAAAACACCTGGCTACGTCCATGGGCGGTCCTCAGTCAGTATATAACCCCCTCCCTGCTCTAGGTATTCAGTTTAGTAGCAAGCAGTATTAGAAGAATCAAAAACTCCATAGAGGGGTGGGTGCTGTGTCCGTCGATGAACTCAGAGAACTGGAGTACAAAAATTCCATTTTCTCTTTCGTTCATCGACGGACACAGTGCCTCCTTAACCACTTTAGTCCCGGAAGATTTGCCTGCTCAATGACCAGGCCATTTTTTGTGATTCGGCACTGCATCGTTTTAACTGACAGTTGCGTGGTCGCGCGAGACTGTACCCAAACAAAATTTGCGTCCTTTTTTCCCCACAAATAAAGTTTTCTTTTGGTGGTATTTGATCATCTCTGCGGTTTTAATTTTTTGTGCTATAAACAAAAAAAGAGCGACAATTTTGAAAAAAACACAATATTTTGTACTTTTTGTTATAATAAATATCTCCAACCTTTTTAAAAAATATATAATTTTTTCCTCAGTTTAGGTCGATATATATTCTTCTACATATTATATTTGGTAATAAAAATCGCAATAAGCGTATATTGATTGGTTTGTGCAAAAGTTATAGCGTCTACAAAATTGGGGATAGATTTATGTAATTTTTATTATTATTAAATTTTTTTACTAGTAATGGCGGCAATCTGCGTCATTATGGCGGACACTTTTGACCCCTTTTTTTAACCATTGACAATTATAGAGCGATCAGTGCTATAAAAATGCACTGATTACTTTGTAAATGTCACTGACAGGGAAGGGGTTAACACTAGGGGCGATCAAGGGGTTAACTATGTTCTCTGACTGTGTGTTCTAACTGTAGGGGGAAGGGACTGACTATAGGAGATGACAGATTGTGGATCCTAGATATTAGGAACTCACAATCTGCCTCTCCTCACAGAACAGAGATTTGTGTGTTTACACACACACGTCCCTGTTTTGCCTCTCATGCCCACGATCACGTGCAGCCGGCGGTGATCGGGACCGCCGGTCACGAGCATCAGCACCCCCGCAATACAGCAGGCGTGCGCGTGCCTGCTGTCCCGTTTAAAGGAGTTGATGTACAGCTACGCAGTATAATGATGGTGGCTGGTCGGCAAGTGGTTAATCCCCATTGGGACGACCAAAAGAGAAATGAGGGGTGAGCAAAATAACCCAAGGCTAACCACAAGAGCCCTAACCAGGACACAGGAGCCTTAACCGGGTCACAGGAGCCCCATCCGAAAAAAAAGGAAATTTGAAGAAAAAAAAAACACCCATCAAGAGGGAACCCCCTCTTTAAAACAGCAGCCTGCAAAATCTTGCGGCCAAAAGAAGCATCCGCAAATGCCAAAATATCTATTTTATAGAATTTAGTGAAGGTATGCACTGACGACCAGATGGCCGCCTTGCAAACCTGTGATATTGACGCTCGATGACAGAAGGCTCAAGAAGTACTAAGCGACCAAGTAGAATGCGCCGTGACAGGGAAAGGAGGAACCTGACCCTTAATAGAAAAGGCCCGGGTCACAGTCTGTCTAATCCATCTGGAGATGGTAGCCAAGGAAGAGGCCAGCCCTTTCCTTGGTCCCTGTGTAACCAAAAAAAATGAGTCTGACCTTCGGAAGGACTCAGTGGCTGCCAAATACACCTGAATGGCACGAACCACATCCAAGGTATGCAAAGCAAATTCCTTGGGATGAGCCGGCTTGGGACACAAGGACGGCAACACAATGTTCTCATTTAAATGGAAGTCAAAGACAACCTTGGGCAAAAATGACAGAAAGAAAGAACCACTTTATCCTTTATATATATTTTGTGCTAAAAAGGTGTCCCTCTTTCCCATGTCAGAAAGTTTGGAGATATGCGTGAGCACTTACAATACATCACTAATAATTAGGTATGAGCCCGATGTTCGAGATGAACTAACGCTTGACTCGAACATTGGGCTCATCCCTAATTATTAGTGACATGTATCAATGCAAAAAAAAGTTTTAAAAACAGCCATTTTTTCGGGAGCAGTGATTTTAAT